>NC_061163.1:29213884-29526384 GCF_022113875.1 Hydra vulgaris
TTTTTATAAACTGTCCCATGACAAAAGTTATAATCAAGATTAGACAGTTTAATAGAATAGTCTTTTATTAAGATTATATATAGTCTTTATAATAATTACAAACATGTTCTATATAAATGTAGGACACGTTTGTAATTATTATAAAGACTTATTATTTAACTTAAACAGCAGATTAAAAAAAGTCATGATTAGGACCAAGATCTCTTGTAATAAATGCCATTGTTAGCTATTTGACAACCTACAGTTAAAAACAATAAACGTAAAAAATAATAATTTTTTTTTATTAATTTAACTTTTTTAATAACCTAATATTCTTTACTTAATGATTTATGATAATATATCTAAAATTTAACTATAAAGCTTGTATTAAAACTTGTGACTTGGTAAAACTTAGGACCGGACTTGGAAAACTTAGGATCTTTTATAGGGCCATATTTAAATGGGGCGTAAATTAAAGGATTGCTGTATTTAGAAGTTTCAGCTTGAAACCAAAACAAAATTTGATGCAAGCAAGATTTGTTTTACCTTTTTATTTATAACCTAATATACGTACTCACACCCAAATATTTTGACACAATCTCAAGCTGCCTGTTGTAGTTGGTATTATATCGAGTTGTAGGTAAAAGAAATAATGCACTTTAAAACAATAATTTGTACAAAATATTGTTTTTGTTTTGTTTTGTTTTTAATACAGAAAACTGTGTATATCAATTTCATATATTGTAATGTGTTCCACGAATAAGAAAAACTAACCAATCTAAACAAATAAAAATATATATTGAGAATTGTCCATAAAGTACATACTTTCTCAGGGGGAAAAAGGTCTCTCTCTTTTTTCTTTTTATATATTTCGCTTTTTATAGAAAAAATAAATTTACAGATGAGTTTCTCGTAGTACATATCATTTAATACAAAATTTTAAAAACAGATTGGGACTCAAAGAAGATATGGATTATGCAATATCACCTCAACCTTTACATCAATATAATAAAATTTTATTAAAAAAGCTATAAGAAATTACTAAAATAGATAACTATTAAAATAAATTACTGATATAATCCTAGCAATCATTGTTTTAGTGGATCTGCAGTGGACCTATATAGGCATTTTTTAGCGGTTCATTAGAGTTTTGCTCATCGGTTTCTTAGTGGACCATTAGTGGCAGCCGCTATACATGGCAAGCCAATAACTTTCTGACATGTTAATAATGGCTAGTTATCGACTAGCGGTCTTTGGCAACTGCCACTAAGTAACCGAAACTACAGCGGTCTGCTCAAAATGCCTATATAGGTTCACTGAAATTCCGCTATAGAATGTTTGCTGGGATAGGAAAGTAAATTATTTTAACAATTGAAAAATATAAGGAATATTATCATATCGTAATAGCTATTTTGCGAATTTAAATAATCAAAGATTAAGAAATATACCAAACATATACATAAAGATTTAATAACTTATACAATAAAAAAGATAAATATGTTATTAGTAACTACTAAGATTAGGAAGTAAAATTTAGTTGAATAAACTAATTAAAATTGAATCAATTAACCATTTTTTTGCGAGTTATTATTTTCGAAAGATTAAAAAAATTTTAATCTCGCGAAAAGAATTTTTTTTTTTTGATTTTAATGGTTTTACAATATTTGCATTTTTTTAAAACAATTTCATAACTTAAGTTATGAAATATTTTATAAATATATTTTTCAAAAGTTATAGCATTTCGAGGTCCTAATTAGGACCTCAAAATTATTTAAACTATTGAATATTCCGTATGTTTATTTAATTTCCTCGGCAAGTTTGAAGGAAATAGATTTATTTGTTCTTAAGAAACAATTTTACAAATAAAATTAACTGGAGTTAGATTATTATTTATTATTATTATATTATTAACTCGTATTAATATATTATAAATGAAAATTAGGTAAATGTTTATTCCATATAAATTCATCATTTTCATATCTCTCTTAAAAGTTTAGTTCGCTCTGTTCTTTTTTTTCGTCCAAAAGCTTAAATTCCATAATTAAATTCCATAAGCATTTTTGCAAAATAAATACACTTTTTAATTTTATTGGTTATGTACTACCTCATGAACTACCCCATGTACTACCCCATGTACTACCCTATGTAGTTTAAGCATAGTTAATTGGTTAATTACATAAAATTTACATTAAAAAAAACTCGGAAAAACATCATATCGATGGTCTTACTAAACTTTGAGGGGGAAGTTAAGATAAATGCTTTTTAAACAATTATTCTTAAAAATATATTCTTACTTTTTTATTTGTTTATTATTTAAAAACAGATCTGATAATTAAAGGGGAAGATTGTCTTCTTACATTTTTTTTTGAAGTAAGGCATACTTTGTTTTTTTTTCAATTAGTTTATTTGTCATAAATCAAGCATTTACCATATTTAATTCAAAGTTCTTGTCTACAAGTTAAAAATTGTGAAATACTATAGTGTGAAAGAAATAGGTTGGTACTATTTGCAAACATAATTTTGGTTTAACTTTATATATTTTTAAGTCATTTGTGTAAACTAAGAATAAGAGAGGACCAAGTATCGAACCTTGTGGTACTCAAAACTTGATTTTATACATTCCGCATTCCTTATTTAGAAAATATTGTTTTCTATCTGGAAGGTAACTTTTGTTTTTGTAAGGTAATGTGATGATTGTTATCAATAAATAATAAAAACAAAATTGGTCCCAGCACACTGGCCCGTGGAACGTCGCTAACAATTTGAATAGGATTGGATAAAGAACGATTGATCTTGACTTTTTGAGATCTGTCTGTCAGAAATACATAAATCAACTTCAAAAGGTTACCTATTTGGTTATTTTATGGTGAAAGATTAATTAATAGTTTTGGATGAGATATGGATTATTATATTATTTTTTAGCTTATAAGGTGATATTATATATATATATATATATATATATATATATATATATATATATATATATATATATATATATATATATATATATATATATATATATATATATATATAGTAGTATTAGTTTTAGTATTAGTTTATGCTGTTACTGGTATTGCTACCAGTGAGTGTGGTTTTAAGCACATTATGACAGCTAATTCTCTTGATGGTTTGACTCCCATTAATCAAGTCTTGTATTAAACGAATTCATTTTTTAAACAAATTAATCAAGTCTTGAATTAAACGAAGTAGCTTCAGCAACATTTATTTGCAATTCGTTACAATGATTTTCATCTCAATTTAGTAAAATACTTTCTCTGTAGTTACGTATAGAAAATTATTTAGAATATTTAAGACTATGGCCACAAGTACAATTTGATTTGAAGGAATATTTTCTTTAAATTCAATCTTATTGTAACCATTGAAAAATTTATACAGTTTTATTATGTCGCCTTGTTGTCTTCTTTTAACAAGCGAATTTAGTGGCACAATACTGTACACTTTCTAAAATGGCAATATCTTGGTTTTGATAAGAAGCTTAAACTCAAAAAGTGATCGAGAAAAAGAAAGGTATAGAGACTATGATAGTTTTGCATCAAATCGAATAAAAGTTTATCTTTATTATGCCCAACATGCGATTTGGTTTGCCCTTGATTATCCTTGATTTTTCCATTTTAAGTTATTTGAATAAATTACTCCTAGGTCCCTCTCTGAACTTGATATATTGAACTTACAATCATTTATATAAATTGGTTATATCTTATTTTTATACCCATAGTGCATTACTAAACATTTATTAATACTACAACTAAGCAACCAATCTTGTGTCCATGTGTATGTAGAGTTAGAATTGTAATGTAGTTTATTATGTAACTCATCAGAGGAACTAATCAACATAATTTTTGTGTCATCAGCATATAGTTTTGAAATATTTTTCAGAGAATCAGGAAGATCATTTATATAAAGTATAAAAAGTATTGGACTAATTACGGACCATTGAGGAACTTCTCTGTACACCTGAGTCTAAGTTGAATCATTATCTCCCATAACAACTTTCTGCCTTCTATTAGATAAGAAAGCTTAAAACCAATGAAGTGTCAAGCCACTAACACCATATGGTTCAAGTTTTGAGATGGAACCTTAGCTTGAGATGAAAGATAAGCTTTCGATATGGAACCGTATCAAATGCTTTTTCAAAATCAATTAAAACTACCTCAACAGGAACTCCTTGATCAACATTTCTTGTAATAAAATCTAGAGTTTCAAGTAAATTTGTTGTACATGACCTGCTTTTAACAAACCCTTGCAGTTGATTAGCTATAATAACATTTTTATAAAGATACTTTTCTAATTTGTTTTTTTATTATCCCTTGAAGTATTTTAAGTATAATACAAGGAAGTCGTATAGGTCTATAATTTTCAGAATCAGTCTTGTAACCTTTTTATCTAGTGTAATTATTTTTGCTGAACAAAATTGATTTATTAGTTGACTTTTTTCAATTGACTCCATAAAAATTAGTGTGAAAAAAAAAGCACAGATAGCACAGTTTTTCAAAATGGATGGATGTAAATTTTCGACTTCGTACCCCAGTGAGCACCAGACCTAAAAAAGACGTCTTTTGAACGTTCAAAAGACGTCCAAAACGTTTAAAAGTCGTTCAAAAGACGTCCAAAACGTGTATAAGACGTTTAAAAGGCGTCTTTTTTATGTCTCTGACGACTGGGACGCTTTGTTTTGATCAAGATTGTTTCAAGAACATCATCATAATAAATATCTTCAGGAGTTAAATTAAATATGGAATCATTGATTCCAGCTTTGAAAAAGTCGAGTTCACTTTTTATTTTATTTGATTAAATTTATTTTAACAATTTGTATTTAGTAGTTCAGCAATCTCATCTAGATTTTGAGTTTTCCACTTAGTAGTTGCAGAGTTATTTCTCCACTTGGTTGTCGCAGAGTTATTTCTCCACTTGGTTGTCGCAGAGTATTTCTCCACTTGGTTGTCGCAGAGTATTTCTCCACTTGGTGGTCGCTTTTACTGTCTTTTACATATTGTTGTCAATTCATAAAATTTTTGAGTTCTTTTTAGCTTTATCCACAATCATTAATTTATACTTTTTCCTTGCAATGGAAACTTCAAATGAAACTCTTTGTGATAATTGTTTATAAGGGCTACAAAGATTTCAACTTTTCCATTTACTCGATCAATTTCTGTATCTTAAATTCTGTTTTTCTCTAATAAGTGAGATAAAGTCTTTGTTTAGCCATAGTTTCTTTGATGATGAATTTACGTACGGTGTATTCAGTGGCTACCAGGTCCAAGGACCCCATATATATAGCCTAGCTGTTCAGAGCCTAGTCATGGCTCTGAATGTATTTATAGGTATATATAAGTTACATGCTTCTTCAGTGTGATGAATTAACTCGTCATACATTTCTTTAATATTTTTGGTATCAAAACACTGAAGCCAGTCAAGACTTGTAATAAAACCTTAAACTTTATTATAATCAGCTTTTCTTAAAAAAAAATTATTTTCTTTTTTATTTACATTCATTGTTTTATTTTTAAAAATAAAAACTATATAAATAAAATATACGTCTCTCTCTCTCTCTCTCTCTCTTTATATATATATATATATATATATATATATATATATATATATATATATATATATATATATATATATATATATATACAAGGAATGTATAGTGTCAATAAATATGTTTAAGCAAATTTATGTTATTCACGCATAAATTATATTTCAAATACTATAAAATTTTAAGTTTTGTAACAAAGTTATAATTTCTTCCTAAGTAACACCCCTAGCAACGGATTTTTTATATTAAAAAAAAGCTATTTTAGAGTTTTCGCCATTATACACTAGATTTATGACACAGTTAGAAACATTAAAGCCAGTAATTGTTTCCTGTTTGCTTAACTTAAGAAAGTAATGACTTGCAAAAACAATTTGCATGTTTACAATTATTACTAATAAAAAAGCCTCGTGTTTAACTTTATTTGCTCTAAATGCTTATTATTTTTTATGGGAAAAAAAGATTTATCAGGAAAGTTAGATGTTGCAGGATATTTAAAAATATATGTTTGAGAGAAAATCAGTTTTCTACTTCATCAAAAGTTTCTCATAGCAATTAAAGCTTTAGCATTATTTTAACATTAATTTTTCTCTGTATTTATTATAACGTTCAAGTTTTGTTTGCTATAAATTATATATATATATATATATATATATTTATATATATATATATATATATATATATATATATATATATATATATATATATATATATATATATATATATTTATTTATTTATTTATTTATTTATTTGTATGTTTATATATGCATATATTTCATTTTTTCTCAAAAAATATCTTTATTGTTGTTTTTCTCAACATAAGATATTTTGCACGATGCGATAAATATCTTGTCATTGCTTTGTCTGATTTTGCTGAAAATTAAGGATTTATTTATTGCATATATATACATTCACCTTACCAAAATAATTTATGTCAACGAACCAGTTCAAAAATAGGGGTGTCTTTTCCAAGCCTTTTTGTAGCTTTTTTTAATCCTTAAGCCTGTTTTCCTCCCAAGTTTTCAATAGTCTGTTAAATCATTAGATTTTAGTAGAGTGAGTGCATATGTTGTTAAAAATTAGTGAAAATTTTATGATCATACCATTCTTCTCGGTGTAGTTAAGGCGATTTACAAAATATTTAAATTCTTTTATTTGGAATTGGCATGGTTTTGTCAGCATATTATGTCCAAACAAGATCTTTAAATGTTATTATTTTTTTTGCTTTAGGTTTTTATAATATTTAAAGAAACCTTTCTTTTTTTTATATATAATTTTCAAAATCTTTTTTCTACCTGTAATAATGTATCTAAAGAACACTATTTTGGATGCTTTAGATCAATTCCGCTCATCGGCATTAACATGAATTTAGTTAAAATCTTTTAAAAAAGTTTCTTTATTTACTACTGATCCTAGTTGTAATCGGTTTTGACTTATATTAATTATATATAGTTGTCAAAACACAATATTTCTATCAATTTTCACAAAAAATACTGGAATTCCGACCAAGAAAGAGCTTATAATTATGGAAAATTGCCAATAAACGATCAGAACAGATCATATTGTTAAACTATAATGTTCATTTCACCTAAAAAACGTGTTAATATAAAATCTTATTCAAATTTGGGCGAGCGATTGTGATTTTAAGATGATTTTTTAAAAAAGAAAAGATTACACGGTCTGGGTTTTTTCGCTACAAACATTTATATTTTATGATACCGCAAAATTTATTATTTAAATTTTTTTCGACTTAACTACACCGAGTTGGTTCACAAACTGTTTATCGCAGTGTGTAGTCCATATTTTGGATCCATGGACCCAAAAATTTGACCTTAATTATTTTTTTTTCACTTTTATAATTTTTACTGTGTTTTAAGCATAAAATGCTATACCATTTTTAAAAAATCAGAAAATTAAGATGTATTTTGAACTTTTTGGGTTTTCTAGTACAGGACCACCTTAAAAAAGTTTGGGAATGTTAAAATATTTTATTTGTTTTGCCTTCAGATGGTAAGATCAAGAAAATGCACCTCCAAGAAGGGTTAATGGGACGAGTAAACTTTAAAAAGAGCATTTCAACTTGTACAAAATGGCAGATCCGTAAGAAGTGTTTCAGATGAGTTAGAGATACCCAGGATAAATCTACACGACCGACTAAAATTGAATTCCATAGCTAAACCAGCATTGGGTAGAAAAGCGGTATTTATTCCTGAACAAGAAGCATTACTTGCTGATCACATGAAACAACTATCAAACTAGTTTTATGGCGTAACCCTTACTGATTTGAGTCGGCTAGCCTTTGACCTTGCTGACAGGGTAAATTTTAAAAATAGTTTCAATAAAGCTACTAAGATGGCTTGGGAAGACTAAGTGGCTGGTTTCAGAAAATAAAAACCCAACTTTGAGCTTGAGGCAGCCCTCGGCAACAAGCCTTAATTGAGTTCTGGTTTTCAATAAAGCTGAAGTTGATTTGTTCTTTGCTAACCTAGATGAAGTATATAAGAAACACCAATTTAAGGCGACAATAATATTCGATATAGATAAAACAGGTATTTCAACGGTCCAAAAACCTGCCAAGATATTAGCACCAAAGGGCCAACATCAGGTGGGATCCGTTATAAGCTGGGAGCGGGGGAGAAACATTACGGTGGTCTGTGCAATCAGTGCTTCTGGAGGGTTCATCCCACCAATGTTTATCTATCCCCGGAAGCGGATGTCTCCACAAATAGAAAGAGGGGGCCTCCGGGAGCCATCTATACATGCTCTCACAACGACTGATCAAACAAAAACTTCTTTTTTGTCTAAAACATTTCAAGGAGAAAATCCTGTGCTATTGGTGTTACACAACCACAGCAGTCCCATTTCTCTAGAGAGTTATGAATTTTGCAGAGCGAATCATATTAATGTAGTTTCTATACCACCCCATACGTCCCATAAGCTATCGCCTTTGAATTTATCATTTTATTGGCCTTTGAAAAAAGCATTCAACATACAGTGTGACAAATTCTTAAGAGCTAACCGCTTCCAGAAAATAACAGTGTACGACATTGCTTCCATCTTCAACGAACCATACATGAATGTTGCAACAATGGAGAAAGGGGTTTCAGGATTCACTGCATCCGGTATTTTCCTTTTTAAGCCAGAAAAATTCAGTGATTTGGATTTTATCTGCAAAAATACGATTTAACAACCAGTCATAATCGACCGCGAAAAAGTTGATGAACCACCCAACATGGAATCTAATCAAGATATCAATCTGTCTGCCGCTAAGCACCCAGAAACCACCAACGAATCGGCTACTGAAACTCGACAGCATTCAGGGCATCAGAAGGTTGTGCGTAATAAAACTGCTTGCTTGAATTTAAAAGGGATTTATGCTAATCCAGAAGCTGGTTCTTCAAAGCAGGACACAGTTTTAAAAGCTGTTCCAAAACCCTCCCAAAACCCAACATGTTTCAAAGAAACTCTGGAATATTTGTTACCCCTTCTATCTTTGTCAACAGATAATAAAGATGATTGCAATAACAGAAAGCAACACTCCATAACCATGTCAGGAACCCCTATGAAAGCAGTTTTGGAAGAAGCTAAAAGGAAAAAAGAAATTAAAGATGTAAAAGCCGAGCTTAGACTAGAAAAACTTATGGACAACCCTAAGGTGATACCTAAAGTCAAACTTAAACTCTTGAAGAATAGGTCTAGCAATGTTGGAAAAATCGTGAAAACTATAATGAACACTCATCTTAAAAACAAGTCAGCAGGTAAAAGAAAAACAACAAAGAAGAGGTGTCGCAGACAAATTTTTTTTGAAGAATCAACTTTCTGAGGAAGATATTGATGAAACTAAACTATGTGATAATGACGAGCTTGACGACGGGATTGATTTATTTTCAAAGGACACAGAGATATGTCTAGTTTGTGGTGAATATGGAAAAAAAAATTGAACTATGGTATCGTTGTGTCTATTATTGAAAATGGGCGCATGCAGATTGTAGCGGTTATGATGCCCCTGAAAACTATATTTGTGACTTTTGCCCTCCTCATTAATCTTCGATTTGAATAAGCTTTTTTTTGTATCTCAAAGAGTTAACCTGTCTTACTTTGTTACTATCAATTATATACTACGTTTATTTACTCTATGTAACAATTAAACATGTTTGGTAAGATAATTGTCTTATTAATTACTAATGTCTGTATTACCCCAAAGGGGTGTCGCAATTACCCCGGTGGCTAGGGAAATACCGACACTGTGCTTAAATTACAAAAAACATTCATGTAACATTTGTAATGTAAATAATTTTAAAACATTACATATTGATTTGATGCAGAAAATTAGGATAAATCTTTAGGTACTTTCACCAAAATCGTAACTAACCTAGGAAAAACTATAAAAATCAAATTGTGTTAAGGTGTCGGCATTCCCCTGGTCTACCCTACTATCTTATATAGCATATATACAGTAAGAGATAAAACAATGAATAAATGAATTTTTTTTAAAAGATGCAGTATTATGAAATGGTTTAGTAATGTTAAAAAATTTAAATACACATATGTCCAAAAATATAGTTATAAATACAAATGCAAAAGGCTCTTAACATTAAATAACTTCTTTTATTTTATTAAAATACGAAAAAAATAGGTAACATGAATATCAAAAAAAGATTTGAAGCTAACATTATGAAAATTATTTAGTATTATAATGTGTAATTTATATAGAATAAAAATAATTAGAAATTATCAATCTACATTTCCAATAAGTTTTGTTTACTAAACAGTTTATTTATTAAATTATACTTAGCAGTTAGCTTATTAAAATTAACTAAGCGGCTTATTTATTTTAGTCACGCAAGTGTTATACATGACAATGTTTTTATAAATTTGGTAGCAATGAATAAAAGAAAACTAAATGCATTTTATAGGCTTTATATATAGCTGTATAGTAAGCAATTTTTTTGAAACTTTTTTTTCGAATTATAACTTTGTGCTCATTCAATGTCACATTTTTATCTAGAAAATTACTTTAAAACAACAATCAACTCAATGATACAACGGCTATTTTGAACATTAGAGTTCATTTACATGAAGACGGTGTAAAATTATTTATTTATTTTTTTATATTTATTTATAATTTATTCAATTTAAACCAAATCGAAACTTTTATAGATTAACAATATAAATCAAAAGTTTTATAAATTTTTAGTGTTTTAAATACTTACAGGTTACGTGTGGTGAAATCATAAACTTTGTTATGATAGTGTATAAAAAAGACATTATAATCAATGGTTACATCATGGAATAATTCTAGATTTTTATTTTTTGTTTAAAAAAGAAAATATCTAATCAAGGTTGTTTTATATAAAGATTAATTGTCAGTAATCGAATTCTAAAAAACTTTTTATCAGTAAATATAAATTAATAAAGATTCGAAGTTTTTGAAAAAACTCAACAAGACTCTAAGCAACAGCACAATTTAAGTGGCCTAATGCCTATTTGTTATTATTGCGCGCCTTTTTTGTGTTATGAATGTAAACGTCTGTATATATAGTTTAATTCGAAGTTTTATCGATAAGAACATTTGCCGATCTTTTAATTGTATTTGTTTGTTGTTTTGTTTTTTGTCGTGGGTTATGTCAAAACAACGATGCGTCTTCAAACAAATCATTACAAGTTATTGTATAGTTTTATACTTCGTGAAACATTTGACATATTTTTCGACTGTCATTAGTTTATTACTGTCATTGCTATATTTTTCACATCACGTCATGCATTATAATTGTTATAATTAATAAGTTATTTGTATGTATATATATATATATATATATATATATATATATATATATATATATATATATATATATATATATATATATATATATATATATATATATATATATATATATATATATATATATATATATATATATATATATTAATGTCCATTATACTCTATTTGTGCGCATTTAAATATTCATATTGTAAATGTTAGGTGTTTAAAAATATAATTATTGTATAACAATATTTATCTTGATTTTAATATTAAATTATATGGTAATGTACGACAAAATCTAATTCTTTCTTTAACTGAAAGTACAGTTAAAGATGAACTGTTAACTTGCATTTAAAGATATCTAACAATCATTAAATGCTTTTAACTGTGCATTGTGATGCTTTAAACTTTCAGTATCTGTAAAGTAATATATCCGCAGTAAAAAAAAAATCCCCGCAGCAAAATTAAATTTGTGGAAGGTAAAAATTAGGTAAAATAAAAACCGGAATTGTACACAAGTATAATCCAACTTTTTTTTTGCAAACAAAGCACAAATTTCAAAGACAACTCGAATATTTTATAAATTTAAAAATAAATTATTTTTATAATATTGCTCTTCAGTCACGTGACTTTTACCGTATGACAAGTTCAGAATATCATTACTGGCGAATTTTTCGGCGTTTTTTCGGTAATTATTTTAATGCTATCTAATTTCAAACTTGTTATATTTCGCTGCCAAAAAAATTTTTGATCTGTGGAGGTTACTCTTCAAAATTTCTCTTCAAAAGCTAGAAGATTTTTCAAATCGTTTTCTCTATAGTTTATTTTATTTACACTTTTTAACAAGTACATACACTGTTACAAATTGCTTTTTTTGGGTTTTAGCACAACAAAAAAGATTATTTAGCTTATTAAATTATAATATTTGATACTTGTTTTTATAATAATTTGTTTTTTAGATCTGAACTTAACATTTTAACAAAATTACTTTTTGTTATTTTTTCGATATTTTTCTTGACGCCATTGTGCTACTCCCTACATAGCGAGTTATTTAAGATAAACTGACTTATGTATGCGTCCTTATTCTAGGCGATTTTCAAAAAAATCTTTAATGCAGGGTTGTATTGATTTCTTTAAATTAAAAATACAATATTTAGACTTTATAATTTATAAATATGCAGTTTAAAGTACTTTTTGACTCGTTAACTAGTTTGAAAACATTTTTTTTAAATTTGATAAGTATTATGTTCTGTAAACTCGATGTTTGGTATTTTTAAAGTTTTCTTGATTATATTCAAACATTTTGCATTTATGCTTATTTTGTATAACGTTCAATTTTTTTTCTTTTTTGTATATTTCTGTATACAATCTTATAACATACATACATTCTATATATAAATATATATATATATATATATATATATATATATATATATATATATATATATATATATATGTGTATATATATATATGTATATTAATATATGTATATATATATATATATATATATATATATATATATATATATATATATATATATATATATATATATATATATATATATATATGTATATATATATGTATATTAATATATGTATATATATTTATATATATATATATATATATATATATATATATATATATATATATATATATATATATATATATATATATATATATATATATATATATATATATATATATACATACAGAGAGAGAAAGAGAATGACCGGTTTGAATTACTTCATACATGTATATGATATAATCATAGAAACATAGACATTTATTTTTAGACTGTCATAACCATTGCATTTTCCTTTAGAATGGAAAAAATAACAAAACTAAAAAAAAATAAAAAAATTCAACGAAAATTGAAAAACAGAGAAGCAAACACAGAAAACACCATTTATGGAATGATGAACCGATGATATCAGTAATTAAAGCTGTTAAAAATGGAGTTTCACAGTGAGCAGCATGTAAAGTTTTTGACATTCTAAGATGTTTGTTAAAAGTTTCGGAAAAAAACACATACTAAAACTTTTTAGTCCCTGTGTAATCAACTAACTAACATATTGAAAAGTTCACAACAAAGAGGTAATCCACTATTTTAAAATGCGGTAGCCCTCCTCCTCCTATCATTATGGATTGTAAAATCAGAACTGTGGAAATGGCGACTGGTAAAAGAATCCTTAAAGGTTCAATAAGTGAAGTTAAAGATAAATACAAAGTCACAATTTGCGATAAAAATGAGTGTTGTGTTTGTGACAAGAATATAGGCAGCAAAGACGCTATACAGTTTGAAATCTGGGATAAGTGATATCACTATAAGTGTGTAGGGATTACAAACGAGTTCTATGAAGTTATTAGTTCAAATGACCAGACACATAGGTTCTGTAAAGGTTGTAACTCTGGTGCAGGTAAACTAACTACGAAAATTAAGAGATTACAAAACAAAGTTGAAGGTTTTGAACTATCACTTATCAAACATATGAACTAAAGACCAGAGCAATAGATGTTGACAAGATGCAAAATGTTCTACGACAAGTTCAATAGAAAGCTGATGAAATAGAGAACAAGGAAATTCGTAGAAATAACATAATACTATTTAGAGTACCAGAAAGAAACAACACCTTGGCTGATGAACGATACCAAGAAGACGAGAAATTTTGCCTCGAACTTTTAAGTGTAATTAGTTCGGATATTGTTAAACAAGATATAACTTAAGTGATCCGGCTTAGAAAAATAGATGAGAATACAATAGTTCGTTCAAGACCATTATTAGTAAAACTAAGAAATCAATTACAAAAAAACCTTGTGATGGAGAATCTAAGTAAACTTAAAAATGCAAATACTAACTATAAGTCAGTAAAAGTGGCTCATGATTAAACAATAAAAGAAATAGAAGATCTCAAAATTTTTGTTTCAAAGGCGAACGAAAAAACAGCAAAAGAAATTCCGGGGGAATGGATACATGTGGTAAGAGAATGACCAGAACGAATGAAAATCATAAGGCTATAGAAATCTTGGGAAAATATATAATTGATAGAGTTTGCACAAATAAAATTGACCAAAGTAATGTAGCCCTGTTATCTAATTATATTGATGAATCACCGTTAATATGCTTGTACTTAAATGCAGGAAGTTTTCTTGCATTTAATTTTACCATATCTTTATCATAAAATGAGTGAATTCCAAGCAACAGTCTATACTTTATAACCAGATATTATTGGGATAGCTGAGAGTTGGACTACGGATAGTGTATTGGATTCTGAACTTGAATTAGCTAATTGCATACTTTTTAGGCATGATAAACCAGTAAAAAAGGAGGAGGTGTGTTACTAAATATCAAAACAGTATGGCAACCTGTTGGATATCAGCCAAGTCTAACGATGTGAGAACAAAATTGTCTAAACTTAAAGTAGATAAATTGGCTGGAGCTGATGATAAAGGGCCAAGCCTACTTTACAATATTCAAAACAAAATTTGAGTTCCACTTTATTTGCTGTTTCGTAAATCACTTGATGATGGGATGGTGCCAAATGATTGGAAAAGTGGTAATGTAGTTCCACTATTTAAAAATGGTAGTAGATCAAACGTAGAAAGTTACAGACCTGTTAGTCTTATCAGTCAAATTTGTAAGCTATTCGAATCAATACTACGGGATGCTTTAGTCAATTACCTTGAAATGAATCAAGCAATAGTAGACTCGCAACACGGATTCAGGAAAAAAAAATCCTGTGTGACTAATTTATTATTGTTTTTGGAGCAAGTAACAGGATTTGTTGACAATGGAGATTTTGCAGATGTGATATACTGAGATTTCAAAAAGCCTTTGATAAGGTTCCTCATCAAAGATTGCTAAAAAAGTTGTATAGTCATGGAATTGAAGACAAACTGGTTCATTAACATGGTTCAACGACAGTTTTAAATGGAAAAAATTCTTCTTTTAGGAGAGTAAATAATGACATACAACAAGGATCAGTATTAGGTCCAATCCTATTTTTGATATATATTAATGATCTGGATACCGGTGTGACAAACCATATATTAAAATTTGCTGACAATACTAAAATATTCTCTAAAGTTAATACCAGAAGTGATGGTTTGCATCTCTAAGAAGATCTGTAAATTTGTTAAGTGGTCCATTGAATGGCAAATGCAGTTTAATGTTATGAAATGCAAAGTTATGCACTTTGAAAAAAAAAAGATTGGTTATGAATACAGTATAAACGGGCTTATTTTAGAAGAAATTGAGACTGAAAAAAACCTTGGGGTTGTAATATCAAATGATTTGAAAGCATCTAACCAGTGTATGAGGGCTTATGGCAATGCAAACAAGATTCTAAGAATGATAAATCGCACTATTGCCTATAAACAATCTGATAGTAAAATGATAAAAGAAGTGGAACATCTATACAGTAGAGGAAGTGTATATTCTATCGTATACAGATAGAATAATTAAACTAAGTCTATGGACACTTGAGGTACGAAGGAACAGATCATATTTAAAAGAAGTGTACAAGATGTTGCATGGGCTTTCTGTTATTTTATACAAAATTTGTTTTGAATTAACCACAAACAAAAGAACAAGAGATCACCCACTTACATTGGTTAAACATAAATTCACAACTAAGGCCAGACAATATTTCTTCTCAGAACGTGTAGTCAACCGCTGGAACTCAGTTGATAATGATACTGCAACAGTCCCTTTCCTAAATTGTTTCAAATAAAAACTTAATAAGTTACGCACAACAAAGATAGGCTTTTTTATGGACTAATGTCTACATTGCTCAATTGGTCATAACTGGGTTGCTTAGCAATACTGAAATGGCCATACCAGGTAAATAACCAGGTAAAGTTTGACTTTCTGGACTAACAGAAATGGGAGCCAAACCTGAACATCCAACTGTTTTAGATGAAGAAGAAGAAAAAAAGAAATTAATTAATTTTGCATATAATCGTGCAGCTTTAGGAATCGGATTTATTTAATTGCAATTTCTTAAATATGCTGAAAATTTTGCTATAAAACATAAAAAGCATTTTAAAATGAACTCCTACAGAAAAATGGTGGCGTGGGATCTGCAAAAAGTACAAAGATTTAACTTGACGTCAACCAGAAGGTACAGCAGCTATTAGACATCAGTGTGTAAATGTTCGTAAAGTGTCAAAATATTTTTTCATTCTTAAAAATGTGTTAACGGAAAACAACCTACTTCAGAAACCGCAAAACATTTGGAATATGGATGAGACTGGGATGCAGTTTGATTATTGTCCTGGAAAAATAGTTGCTAAAAAAGAGTTAAATATCTACAATGTCGTCAATCAGGTAACTGGGAAACAATCAGAGTAATAGCTTGTGTCCACGCAATGGGTTTGCTCTTTAAATAAAAACGTGGTGGAAAAACTCTTTTCCACCACATTTCATAATTAAAGGAAAAACTAATAAGTCTCTCTCGAATTTTTAATTTAAAAATACCCCAGAAGAAAGTACATGAAATGTTTCAAACAGTGATTGGACAAACCAAGGCATTGCATTTCTATACCTTACAAACACATTTCTTTCCGGAAAATTTGGGTTTTTGTAAATGTATATGAATTTGTTTACTCTTACAATATAAAAAAGCTCTCGTTCTTTAACTAAAGTTTATTTTTTTGGTTTTTAGAAAAATTTCATTGCCTTTGACACTATTGCCCCAAATGGGGCAAACAAGCACTGAGATTCTTACATATATTTTGGGTTTTTATAAATGTGTATGAACTTGTTTACTTTGAGAATATGAAAAAACACTTGTTCTTTAACTAAAGTTAATTTTTATTATTTTTACAGAGCCTTAATTGTTCCCAGCCCAATCGCCTCGGTTCGGGAAATTAAACCTGAAATTTTTACATTTTTTTTATATTTATAAATTTAAATAAATTTGTTCATTCTGAAAGCTTGAAAAAGTTCTTTTTCTTTATCTAAAGTTAATTTTTACAGTTTTAACAAAGCTTTAATAGCTTTTGATCCAATTACCACAAATGGGGCAAATGAGCAGTTGGATTCTTACCTACGGGCTCCTAATATGAGAATAATAATTTGTAGAATTGAATGCCTTGATTCTTTAGTAAAAAAGAAAACAATAGAAATAATTTAGCATAAGAACTTCAATGAAACTCTTTCTCATTGATGGCATTTAAAAAATAAATTTTTTATCAAAGTTTGGTATCATAAATCCTAAGGAAAACTCAAAAAATCTTGACGCAAAATAGGCGTTATTGATCCCAACATAAATTGTCATAACTTGAGAAACAGTTATTCCAAGGAGTTTTAATAAACAGGAGACAGTGTCACGTGACTTTTTTGAAGCCAGTTTTAAAAACGGCCGCCATCTTGGTGAACCCAAAACATTTCGCGGAACTTAAAACTTTTCTAAAAACTTTATTGAAACCTTGTCACAAGATTGCACCAAATGATTGAATTATTCGTCAGTTTATGTTTGGCAGCTTATACTTTCTTATAAAGAATTATTTGCTAACTTATTGCCTTTTTCAGTTTATTCTAATAACATTCGGAATACTGAAATAGACATTCAGATAGCTGAATTCCAACGCGATACTAGAAGCTATTGTATTTCAGATAGTATAAAAGATTTTTGAGAAAAATAAAACCATATGTTTGTGAGTTTTTATCTATATTTAAAGAATTTAAAACAAATATATATTAACATGTGTGTGTGTTTGATATATTAAGAATAACTAGATGGGAAACGTTAAATCCAATGCTTCAAAGTGCAATCTAATTTTTACTGACCGATGCGATCTCCAACAGGAAATATAGTTGTACTTTAAAATAAAAGAACTCTGAGATTTTTATTAACATTTAATACCATTTGTATTTAATATTTATTATTAATCATGTTATTATCAATAATATTTTCGTTTAATATCAATTTGATAACATTTATATCACATTGTAAATGCCGTTATCGGGTCTAGAATTTTTAAAAACTGTTCAAACAGCACTTGATGGATTGGATTTAACGTTTCCCTAACTAGATGTCTAACTGCCGTAAATTGGTATAAGAAAAAGTGAAGCAAAAATCGGCCATTATGGGGCGCAAAATCTTAACGCTATTTATCAAAACCAAGGCGTACTTAAATAACAGGCCTTCTCATCGCGCAACGGCTTAAAAAATGTTGAGGCTGATTTAGTTAGCGGCAAAAGTTACTACGAATAACTTGTATCCCTACCAGAAGACTTAAAAATGCCCAGAAAATGTTGTGTTACTGGTTGTAACTCTAACTATGACTCAGTAAAAGATAAGACAACTACTTTCAGATTACCGAGAGATCCAGTAGAGCGTCTAAGATGGATTAAAGCAATCCCAAGAGAAAATATACCAGACAAACATGACACTGTAGTTTGTGCAAAACATTTTCCACCAAACTTCCAAGTTATTAAAGTAAAAGGAAGAGAAAGACCTCGAGATCCACCTAGTGTATTCGAACAAATACCCAAAAGTTTAGTGCCAACTCCTCCACCAGAAAAAAGAACAACAACAAAATCCAAAAGCTCTGTAAGATCAATAAAAGAAGATGAACTTTCAAAATTCGAAGAGCTTTACAAAATTGATTCATTCGAAAATTTTTGTAATTCGTTATCTCTAGAAAAACTTAATGATTCAGTTGTTTATTATAATTGTTTAAATAGCTGTTGTATTCAATCAAAAGAGCATGAAAACAATACTGGTATTAATAAATTTTGTTTAATAGTATTTAATGACTTATCATATGAAGCCTATCATGCTGGAGTAAGATGCACTATTGCTTCCTTAGTTAAAAATCCTATTCATAAGTTCAAATGTTGGTCGCAAGTTCATGAGGCATTACGATATTTGATTTCCTTTGAAAAGTCAGAAAAGAAAACAGTTTTAATTCAGCAATTTGAATGCATGAGTAACATGAACTCAAGTAATATTCTTAAGCAAAAATATTCGCCTGAAGTAATTGTTCGAGCTTTTGAGTATTTTGCACAGTTACGTAGTTTATACAATCAATTAAGAAATGATTTTCAACTTCCTAGTATTGCTACCCTTACAAGTTTAACTTCAAAAGTTTCACACTTTGATGATAATACTTTTATTTGTAGTGTTTTTTCAAAACTCAACAATGGTCAAAAACAATGTATACTATTATTAGATGAAGTTTATGTTAAACCTATGCTAACTTATCATGGAGGACAGTTGTTTGGTAAAGCAGTAAATGATGAATCAAATCTTGCAAAAACTGTATTGGCTTTCATGGTTGTATGTTTTTATGGAGGACCAAAATTTTTAGTTAAAATGTTACCAGTAAATAATTTAGATGCAGATTTTTTATATGATCAAACTATTATCTTAATCAACCAAATTACGAAGGCAAATGGAAAAGTTATTGCTTTAATTAATGATAATAATAGAGTAAATCAAGCATTTTTCAAACGATTTGATTGCATATTTCCATGGTTAACAACTGATGGCATTTTTTTACTCTTTGATTTTGTGCATTTAATAAAGTGTATACGAAACAATTGGATAACTGAAAAGTCTGGTGAAATTGAGTTTAGTTATAGAGGAAAAAAATATAATGCTAAATGGGATCACATCAAAAAGCTTCAAAAGTTAGAAGAAGGTGAATTGGTTAAAATGTCTAAGTTGACTTATGTTGCTGTTAACCCAAGGCCAATTGAGAGACAAAAAGTTGATACATGTTTAAAAGTTTTTTGTGAAGAGACTATAAATGCATTAAAGTGTCATCAAGGTATGAAAGATGATGATATTGATGGAACTATTATTTTTTTAACTAAGGTGGTTCAATTTTGGAAAATAGTCAACGTTAAAAGTCCATCCGAAGAAATCCATTTGAAAGACAACTTACGAGCTCCCATATCATATGTTGATGATTTACGATTAAATGATTTAATTGAGTTTTCTGAAATGTTAAAGCCAACATTGATTCAAGGAGAAAGAATTAGAAGTATAACCATGGATACAAGCAATGCATTATATCAAACTTGTAATGGTTTAGTTGAACTAAGTAAGCATTTGTTAGACAATTCTCAAATGTATGTACTGCTTGGGAATTTTACAACAGACTCCATAGAAAGAGCATTTGGAAAACTCAGACAAGGTAGTGGGGGAACTTATTTTATAAATACTCAACAAGTAATTGAAAAGTGGAATATCAACAAAACCAAACTATTTCTTCAGAAAACTATCAACATTTCAAGTGCTGAGTTTACATCTGGTCATATTTGTGATAATTGTTTTTATAAACTTTCAGAAGATGAGTGTGAGATGTTTAATCATTTACATGAACTTTTAGACCAACTTTCATCGAATATTAAGTCATCTTTAGTTTACATTGCAGGTTATATTTCTAGAAAAGACAATGAAGATGATAACGATGACACTTATCTGTATTATAGTAATTATGGAAATTTTACATCTGCCTTAGATCGTGGTGGTCTGAAAATACCCAGTGATACATTTTGTGAATGGGTATTCTTAAGTTACATTTTGTTTAATTTTGTTGGCACATCAAACTTTTGTAGATATTCTATGTCCTGCTTATTCATGGATATTGCATGTATTTATGGTTTCACCATAATTACAAGAAACCATTGTTATATTCTTACAAATATATTATTTAACAATTTTTGCTATATGCATTCACCTGCATCAGACAAGGAAACCAAAGTTAAAGCTTTAAAACTGTTTTGTTAGCTTTTGTGAATAAATATACCATAAAAAGTTTCCAATTTAACTTTAGATGATATTTCGTTTAAAAATTGTTAATTTATATTTTTACTTTTTAATTCTTTCTGTTAATGTTTCATTGTATGCAAATACATAGAAGTAGCTTGGTTATCTTTTGTTATTGTTATTTTTGAACTTACAAGGTGTTGTTTTTTTTTTACTTTCTTGACAAAATAACAATTATTTTTGTTTTATAAACGTTTTTGTAATAAAAATATCGACTTCTTTATAAAATGATAAAATATTATTTAGTAAAAAATGGCATGGTTTAAGCCTTACATTCTTCTTATCCTTAGTTTTTTATTTAATCAGGTTATGCATTTAGAGAAATAGACTAAAATAATCAAATCACAAGCTCCTACTATATTGTTAAAAGAATTTTTAAATATTTAAAACTTAAAAAAAAAATTGTTTAATAGTTGAGAGCATCAAAACCAAATCAGCCTCCACATTTTTCAAGCCGTTGCGCGATGAGAAGGCCTGTTATTTAAGTACGCCTTGATCAAAACAAAACAAATACGGAGCTTAAAATTGTTTAAAAATGTAATCAATAAAAATGGATACACAGAAAAGTTTGATGTTATTTTGATTTAAAATTTAATAATTATGTAAAATATGCATTGTTTTTTTAAACATTTCAAAAACATAATTATTTTTTTAAATTTAAATTTGTATGATTTTAAAATTTAACATTCAACTAAAATCTTAGATTTATTTGGATTTTAATCTTTAATCTATTAACATTTTATGCACCTGTTAGTCATTAATTACCCTCTGCAGTAATGCTAGGAGGTATTATAATATAACTGAAAGGTAAACAGAGTTAAAACTTGTAATGAAACATTTTTTAAAACTGTCTTGACTATTAACTAAGCTCTGTGTTACACAATTTAGAGGTTCCTTCTAGAAATGTTATAATTTTATTATTACTTTTTACTTTTTTCTATAATTGATTTACCGTCAATTAAATATATTTAATTAAATAATATGTTATAATCTAGTAAGGTTTTCAATACAAAAAAAGCTACATCGGTATTTAGGTATATAAATAATATCTTTCCTTTGAAAAGCAAGTTTTTCAATATAAACAACAAACCAAGAAAAGTAACAGTTAAGTTATAATATTTTCATATATATATATATATATATATATATATATATATATATATATATATATATATATATATATATATATATATATATATATATATATATATATATATATATATATATATATATATATATATATATATATATATAATCCTTTTATATATTATATATTTATGTTATAAACCTTTGAATATAAATCATTTAGTACAATTAGCATCTGTCAATTTTGACAAGTAGTTTATTATTTGATCAAAAGTTGCATTCCAATAAGGATAATCATTTAAAAAAAGAGCTTTTTTATATGATTTTGAAAAAAAAATTTTTTAGAGTTCAGCATATCAAATACTTTGTCAATGACCCTTATAAAATTTATAGTTCCTTCAGTATGCTTGAAATTTGAATGTTTGGAAAACATCAGAAATTCAATTGCATCTGCAACTGAACTACTAAGTATTTGTGCAGCAAACTTAACATTCATTTTGTGATGCTGGAAATAAATATGTTTTATTGAGATTTTATTTTCAAATTTCAATTCTTCCTCTTCTTGTATTTCATATAAAGCTTTTATATAACTCCATTTCGTGTATTTTCCATCACAATCCTTAAGCACCTCTAAATAACATAACACATTTCTCGCTAATTTTAGCATATGACTTGGGTCAGGGATTACATACAAGTAGTGATTATAGCCTTCAAAAGTAAATCGTCCATTAATTTTTTCTAGTCTTTTACCAAATGTACATCCTAGTGATGCAACAGAACTAAAGTTAACACTTACACCATTAAATGTAAATCTACGTACATTAATTTTTTATCAGAAGAAATTGTTAATGCTTTTTTAATACGACATGAAAGGTTTTCAGTTTTTATTTTACTACACAGCATATAGCCAATAGGTGTTTTCCAAAGACCTCGTAATCCTACCAGCATAAATACCAATGTTTCTGTAGCTGGTGTATCTGGTTCAATTGCAACAATATCTTTTCCATAATCTGTAAAGACAATGAATCGACCTGTCTTTTTATTGTTTAGAACTGATGTTTTGATTACCATTGCATCTATAATTAATGCACAATCTTTATAACTAATATCAGTCTCTGCTTTTATACAAATATAACTTAAAACATCTTCAAAAAAAACTAGGTTTACAATCTACAGAAGAAGTCCAAATGGCTAAAGAGCTTGAAGCAGAAAATTGTATGCTTTAGGAGAGTAAAAATGCAGAGTTTGTTGCAAATTTTTTAATTTCATCAGTATACTTATACCTTTTTGGAACTGATGTATTGTTTTTAAACTGGTTTTTTATAATATCAAAAGTCAATCCACTAAAGTTTTAACAAAGAACATTAGCAGCATCTTCAGAAACTTTTTTTTTTTTTGCTCAGATTTTTTAGCATAACCTTTAATGAATTTTTTTTTTCTTTTTGTCGCAACTTTTGTTTAATAATTTTAACTTTTGCTTTTAATTTTGCTTTAGTTGGACTTGCATTTGTCGATAATGTACTTTTAGAAATATTAGTATCATCATTAATAATTTTGTTACTACTTTCGATAATATTAAAGCTACAATTTATATTCACCTGGCAATCAATACTCTCTGTTGCATCTAAAGCAACAGTATTAATATAAATTGTATTACTATTAGCAACAACATTATTGTTATTACTTACATCCGAATGGAAATCGATGTGATGGTGACTGCCTGTTTCAGAAACTTTTTAAATGAGTCTTTTTTTATTTGTTTGTGGCGATATAGAACTAAACTTTCTTTTGACTTTTGGTTTTGAATTAATAGTAATAGATGGCACAAAAAAAGGTTTTAATTTAGGTTTGTTATTAAAATCAGGTATATTGTAATCTGAAGGTAAAAAGTGATCACTGCGTATGCGGCTGTGCTCAGTAGGAATAAATGTTTCACGTTTTATAGCAACAATTCACTTAGGTATGTCACATGAAGTTTTTAAATTCATCAAATTATAAGTTGTTATATATCATTAAAAAGAGCTTAATGTCAATATTCTAAAAGTACAAAAAGTTTCAAAATTGAACCACCCTACAAAAAGTTATGACGTTTTAAGTACCGGTTTTTTGATATTAGAATTTGTTGAAGAAACTGTGGTCAAAAATTATAACTTAACTAAAACTATTATAACTTAACTAATTTTTATCCAAATGTTTATATCTTGGTATCAAAAGATAGATACAAGAGTCATCTACAAATTTATAAAAGTTTCTTAATAACGGGCGCATCTGGGGGGTAAAAGGGGGCACAAAACCACCATCCTTACCGGCTATAAAGACTTACTATATTTATAAAAAAGTGTTTTTAACGAAAATGTAATTTTTTATATGCAAGATGTTTTTGTAATTAGCTATCAGATCACAATCAAATATAGAAGACTCATCATTGCCTTTGGGTGATTGTAAGGGTGATGGCTTCAAACACCCTATTATCAAAAATGACTCTTTATATAAATATTTATCTTTATAATTAAAAAGAAATCTAGTATTCAAATCAAAAATTATATTTTACTACTTTACAAAATCACTATCAGCGCACCCTTTGTTTCAAGGGGTGTAGATGGGGGAGGGGACGTGTCGTTGCCCCCCCCCCCATTCCTTTTTTTTTGACAATCTAAAAAAAAAATATTTAAATGCAATTAAAATAAACACTTTAATTTAAAAACATCTTTTACCAAAACTCAAAATACATCACACAATGCTTTGTAATAGTTATAGATGGTTCCCCCTCTGACCTAAAAAAGAATTTCAAAAACAAAAAATGTTTTATAATATTATTCTAATTAGTTTGCGTCTTGGCTTTTAGTTAATGATTAAGATATTAAATTCCATTAATGAAACTATATATAAATCATTGTTAACAATAGACACGACGTGAACGTAAGCCAAAGCCGTCTATCAAAAGATAGATATTATTGATATATATATATATATATATATATATATATATATATATATATATATATATATATATATATATATATATATATATATATATATATATATATATATATATATGTATATATATATATATATATATATATATATATATATATATATATATATATATATATATATATATATATATATATATATATATATATATATATATATATATATATATATATATATATATATATATATATATATATATATATATATATATATATATATATATATAGCGAGCGCTCTTACCAATACACCACTACCGCATGATGACCATACGACGAGATTCTTCAAAGGGTTTCAAGTGAAAGTTTGAATATACTAAAGCTGTATGATCCACTTTGTTACATATATGGTTCGCATAATCCACAGCTGTCCCACCTGGTAATTGATCAACAGCAATTACCTGGCATTTATCATTTGAAGTTAAGTGAATACTGTTGATATGAACACCTTCTTGTGTAGTTGCGTCAAACCCAAGAGTAAGATGAGTATTACTAATGATCCATTCAGCTGCCTGCAGATCAGCAATACTGTCAAGCTCACGAGCCATTTGCTTAATAGTACTACGGCAAAGAATGTGAGAACAAATAACACTGAAATATTGCCCAATTTTGTCTACTAGAATGTATATATACTGCATGGATAGCTTTTACAATCAGTTGTATTTGTAATACTTATCTTGTCCTCGTCCATTTGGGTCAAACTATCTTCTAAGCTAGTAATATCCGTTTAATTTTTTCTAATCGCAGCATTGTGTTTGAGAGCTAACTTTCTAAACTTTTCTCTCTCTTTAATTTTTATTGCTTTTTGATGCAATAAGATTGCGAATTTGCCTGCTGTAATAATATGTTTTGTTTTTATGTTTTAAGTCTCTAACCTGAGCTCTTAAAGCTTTTATAATATCTTCTTTTCTTTTAACACTTTGCCTTAAAACTTTTAATTTATATGGCAGGCTAGATAATTTTGCTTTCATTGAAGCTATCTTCTTACGATTTTCTATTGAAGTAATTGCTAATCTAGAAGACAAATGAGACAACCGGTTAGTAAATTTTTTCTTCCTAGGGCTCAATTTTTCTATTGAAGTCTGCCTAGTTGTTAAATTTGCTTTATGTCCAGCAGAACATGAAGGTTCATTACGTATCAAAGATGTGACACTGCTGTGTTCTGACAATAATAAAACAGAAGAATGTGATATTGTGTAATTTGTGTTACTTAAGGTAGGCTGCGATGAAATTGTAATCAGTGGTGCATGGTTTATAAAGAGGTCATTACAAAATGTAACACAACTTTCATATTTTCTTAAAAAATTTTTAGACCAGTTTTTGGCTATGTACACTACTTTTTTGATGACTGCAGCAAATATTCAAATTAAAATGCTCATTGACTTTTGCAACTGTTTTGCTAAACAACTCGCCATTGCTAGTATAAAGAAACAGAACGTGTCCATTCATGCACCCAATATTTGTATTAGATGGCAATGTAAAATTACTAATTAAATGTTTTTTTAATTCTCCTTTAAATATGTGTCGACCCATTATACCATTAAAGCATTAAATAGTTACAACTGATGAGTTTCTTAATAAATTTAGGAATGTAAAATAAATCAAAAAAAGAATATTTAAATAAAAGGTTCCAAGTTTATTTGCCTTAAATATGTATATTACTAAAAAAAATTTAAATGATCCTTACCACTCACTTTGACATTTACAATAACAGTACCTATTTGCCACTTAGAACAACAGGTACGAATTTTGCAAGTCAAAATATTTCCATATTAAGTAATAACCATGAGATATATTAGTTTAATATTAAAAAAACCTAAAGAAAAAATAATTGTATATACATTTTTGACAATATCAAT
This sequence comes from Hydra vulgaris, assembly GCF_022113875.1. NCBI lineage: Eukaryota > Metazoa > Cnidaria > Hydrozoa > Anthoathecata > Hydridae > Hydra > Hydra vulgaris. The sequence continues at coordinate 29,240,899 of NC_061163.1, forward strand.
AAATATAATAAATTATATTTCAAATTGTAAATGGTATCAATATATGTAACTAAACCAAAAGTTATATCAATATACATACAACATAGTTATGACCAAAAAGTAAACATGTAGCACAATAGACAATTTGAAAATTAAGCAAAAATTAATTGTATTAAAATTACACTTTTTCTTTCGTTAGTATTTTGAAACCAACATCAATTAAAAGTATTATAAAAACTACTAAGCGGGTAAAATAAAAAAATTTCAATTTTGTTGTAAAAAGCTATTGAAGCAAACATAAAACAAAAATTTTTCCAAATAAATGTTTATTATTTAAAAAAAAAAACATTACAATGTCTATAATTAGTGTAGATAGTACCTGTAAATAGCTTTTCACATAAACACTATCATTTACTACAATACACATACAATTTCATTGTATGATTACCAATATTTTTATTTTCATTTTCAATTTGTTTATTAGTTATCTTTTATGCAAATAGTATTTTTTGGGTAAAACTACAGTTACGCGGCCTAAAATAGTTATATTTTTGCGCTTGTTGCGCCAGGGGTTTTGCTACATCGACTATCTTATAGCCTGACTCGCAACGGAGTGCTGCTATATCGACTATCTTATAGCTTGCTGCTACTAGGAAGTGCTGCTACATCGAATGAGGGTTTGGCATGGGACAGCAATCTTTTTTCACTTTATTATTACAATTATATTCCTATTGTTTGTAAAGCCTCTACTGACAAGCGGAAAAATAAAATTATTTTGGCCGCGTAACTGTAGGATTACCTTTTTTGTAGATAAGATGAGTGAAGAGATTAATTTTTAATTAATATCTTCACTCATTTTATCTAAAAAAAAGTAATATATAAACATTAATAAAAAGTTTACAAAGTTTTATTTTGTTAAACTTAAAATTTTAGTAAAGAATTTTAATTGTATTGCACCCCCCCCCCCCCCTATCGCCCGCAAATGATTTCAGATTAAGGAAAATAGGTACCAAAAGTGCGCCCCAAAATAGACTGCCTGTGCCCCATTTTTTTCAACGAATTTTGGCAGACAAATAAAAAATGTGTAAACTTAAATGGCTGCAAAAGATAGTCAATTGCTGTCCATATCTTCAATATTTGCTGGATGCACAAAGTACAACAAAGTTTTGTATGTCTATAAATCAACTTACAAATTACGTAATAGTAATCAAAAGACACATATTAATAAAGTATAATCATTCAAGTTTTTAAAAAATATCTATGTTAATATGAAATTCTAAAAAAAAGGCAACAAAACGCTGCACAACCTACCTCTCCAAATGTGAACTTCAAAAAGCGTGGCACAGAATTTTAGCACATTTATCGGCTCCGTAAAACGCGGATATCGGCGTACCTACAATTCACTTTTTTCAGAGTTCGCTATTATTAATTGGAAGTTTATGAAATGTTCTGTTGTCATTTTTCATTGCTCTATTTGTGCAACCTGCTGCAGCACAAGAATTAACTATGATTTATAATTTTTGAATATTAAATATTGAATATTATTTGATCCAAACAACCGTGATTTACTATTCATTAAATTTGCCTCCCATAATGGCTTCAAAAAATACGCGGAAGTTAGACATCTAGTTATTTTTAATATATCATTGGCTGCACCATGGTTTTTAAGAATGCGCTTTTAAAGATGCCGTCATACATCGTAGAGTTACGATTACTTTTGACTTGAGTAAACAATACTTACTGCATTCTTCTGTTTTTCTTTGTTTAATAAGACTATTAAATTATATGTTTTTTATAATGCATCACATTTATATGATTCAAGCTAAACATACAGTCATAAACTACTAGATATATTTATCATATTATAATGCATTATAAAATGGATTATTTTTAATTATACTTAATCATATATCATTTATGCATATACTTATTTTAACTGTTACCAGTAGTTTTGCTTACTTTGCATAGCTTGCAATAGTATAGCAAGTATGTCAAGCAAATCAGTTTGAATTTTAATGCTTACTTGGCAAATTATTTGCCAAATAATTATTATTTGGTTTACAACAAATAAACGTTTAGTTTTAATGTACATATAGATAACTAGTGTATTAATACACTAGATTTCTAATGTACATTAAAACTAATATAATTATTATTATAAAACTTACCTAACATATTAAACAAACTTATCTAGTATATTAATATATAAGCAGTATATCAGATAAGATTAGATAACTATGATAAGATAAGATAATAAGATTAGATAACTAATGTGCAAAAGATAACTAGTACGATCTTTTTTAATTTTTTTTTATAATAGCCTTAGATTACATAAAAATGCTTGAAGTTTATTGTATGGTAAATGTTCATTAAGTATTAAAAAACTTTTTTTTATGATAAATGTTTTATTCAATTTTAGTTCTGTTAAGTTGTTTTTGTCTTTTTGTTGTTGTTTTTTTTTTTAGAATTATTAGAATATGTAAATAATGTAATATAAATTTCGTGTATAAATTCTTTTATATTTACTTTATTATTTAATTTAAATTACTACATTATAAGCCAACAGGTTTGACTGGCGATATAAATAATGTTGTTCATTATTTATATCGTTTATAACATCGTCAGTTTTTATATGCATTAAATATTTTTAAAAATAGTTCAAAAGCTGTCAAAATAAAATGGTGAATTGAGTTTAAATTAACCAGAAATGATATAAACGTAATCTTTCGGATTCAATTTGCAAGGATGTTCCAAGAACAACTTAGTTGAAGAAGAAAAACTGTGGTAATGTTTGAAAAATATCAGAAAGGGAAGTTAATTAATGCACAAGATGTTACTTCATAGTTAAATATAAGCATATAAAAGCAATGTTTATAAATAATACACTATTATTTATTATAATACAATTATTTTTATTTTTTTATATTTAACTAATGTAAAGCGCTCATCTTTAGTTAAAATAAATTAATTTATGCACACACTTTGATATTTATTATGCTTTTACATTACTATACTTTATAAATTACATATTTATTATATTTTAAATAGTAAAGTAAAAATATAATAAATTTTTGAATTTAATGGTGTGTGCATAAGTTCTTTTATTTTAACTTTATCATTTTTTTTAAATTACTGCATTATAAGCAGGTAAGTTTGACTGACAATATAAATAATGTTGTACATCATGCAGACACCTCAGACAAAGAAGTAAGTTTTTACTTAAAATAACAATTTATAAGTAGTACTATATTTGTTGCTGCCTTGTTCTATATAAATGTTACTAACATGCAGGTAAAAATTTATATATGTGTATCAATTTTTTCATTTTAATCTTATCATTTCATTTAAATTACTACATTATTAGCAGGCAGGTTTGACTGGCAATATAAATTTTTAATTTATTTATTTAGCCGTTCATTAACAAGTCCTGTGCTTTATAATATATATAAAGATGGTAAGGGCGTGAAGAAAATTGGTTTGTAAATGGCGTTGTACTTCATGCAGATAGCTCAGATGAAGTTTTTTTTAATTACAAATTAAATAATTAATATAATTTTTGTTGCTGCCTTGTTCTATATAAATGTTTCTAACATGCAGGTAACATTTATATATGTATTAGTTTGAATAAATCATTTTAATTAAGTTACAGAGGTAATAATCTAATAATTGTTATCTATAAATAATGATATATTCATTGCTACTTTTTTCTATATAAATGTTACTCAACATTTAGCAACATTCATAAATTGTGTATAATGCCTAATTATAAAGTAAATTATAATATAATATAATAATAAGATAATAATTATAAGTAAAATGAATTAGAAAATAAAGAAAATTAGTTAGAATGTATATAATAATTATATGATGTATTGTCTAGATTGGTGAAATGGACAATGAGACTAACTACGGTGAAAAAAGTAATGAATATCAAAATGTGAATGGTACTTTGTTTGACATCTACCTGTTTCTACAGATACAGTGCAGTCGCACTTATAAATGGGTTTGATGTTTTTTTGGATTAAATATATTGTATTGATGGTTCTTTTTAATTTGTTAAAACTTGAAGTTATTATCAAATTTATATATGCTATTTTTATCAAACAATTAATATAAAATAATAAACATGTAAATTGTTTTATTTTCTGTGAAAATTGTTTTCTTGATCTATTTAAATTGTTTATCACTATGTATATCACTTATAGTATTATATTACTTTTAATTTTTTGTTTTATTTATTTTTAATATGTTATACATATGCATGCATTAAATATTGTAGGGAAGTCAAGTTTTGATGTTTTAGGTGCATTATAGCTATTATTATTCAAAGATTTGTAGGATTTAACAAAATTTAAATTTTATTTTGTTTATTGATTTTATTCGGAGAAAGCGATCCCATAAATTAAGAGAACTCAGTAATATTAGTGTAACAAAATTTGCTTTTATGATTTAATATGACAATTCAAATAACATTAGATCAAAAAAACTTTAAAACAAATTATGCTTTTTTACCATAAAAAATCCATGAGTTTTCCTTGGAAAGGTGTTCCTAATACCTATGGAAATTCCATGGTTTTTCCATAGATGAAAAATTATTGAATACCCATGGTATTTTGAACACTTTTTCATGGAAAACTCGTGGATTTTTCATGGGAAACTCACAGGTTTCCCATGGAAAACTCATGGGTTTTGCATGAAAATGTGTTCCAAATAACCATGGTTTTCCCATGGGTTTTTTTCATGGGTTTTTTCATGAAAATTTTCAGTAAGGGCTGCCTCTGGAAAACAAGTAGAGGACTACTTAGCTGAGATAAGACTTCAAGATTAAACCAAAACAATAGATAAAAAAAGTTGCTAATGCATGTTCTTTAAGTTTCGAACTAATGCATGTTCTTTAAGTTTCGAACTAATCAGTAAGTTTGGGTTTGATGGCAATACATGAAAATCTTTTTACAAGAATCTTAAAGCAAGAAATATATTTCTTGTTTTAAGATTCACAGCAAAAACTTAAATCCATAGTTTAAAGCTAAGAAATTTATTTCTAAAAACAAAAATTATATTTTTTGTTTTATGAAATAAATTTATTAAAAGGAGCAATATATTTCTTAATAAGAAATGCAATTTTGCTGTGAGAAAATGAAAAAAGAAACACACTTAAATGAAAAAATGAAAAATGCAACACACTTGGAGAATGTAACTTTTCCTATGGAAAAAACTTTTTTTTAAATGGAACCTCATCTGCATCTTATACAGAACAGATTTTAAAAAAATCGAGGTTAGAAGAGAAGAAAATAAATTTAAGATGAAAGAGAATAAATTATTGGTTTGGAGAGGATTGAAGGAGAAGATCTAATTGGTAGTGAACGTTTCGAGATTCAATAAAGACTCAATGAATGCAGTAAGAAACTTTTTAAGGGTATGTTTTTTAGAAGTAAAATAATTTTTCCTTATAATTTTTATTAAAATATACATAATTTATCGATAAATGTCAAATTGTCCCTCAATATTGATAAAACAAAATGGACACTTTTTTACCCAACATCCAGAAAAAAATGTTTACCAAATACACTGCCCGACCTCTTCATTGATAATACAATACTAAAAAAGGAAAAAGTTACAAAACTTCTCGGAGTTCTTGTAGACGAAAACTTATCCTCGAAACAACAAATCAATAATATTTCCTTGAAAGTTGCTAAAAGTTTTGAAATTATATTTAAAGTTCGACATTTTTTAAATTAACAACAATTAAAACAACTATATTATTCGCATATCCACAGCCATTTAAATTATGCAAATATTGTATGGAGAAGCGCGCACAAAACTAAACTTAAATCTCTTTATCAGCATCAGAAACACGCAGCTTAATTAATTTTGCAAATGGTTTTTCAAATTCAAAACCACTTCTGAGAGAAATGAAATCCTTAAATGTATACGAACTAAATGATTATAATATTTTATGCTTCATGTTTAAATGTAAAAATCATTTATCTCATGATGTATTTATAAACATTTATAGTGTAAAACCCATAAACAAATACAATCTTCGCAATGGAAAAAATCTGCAAGAACCTTTGAGAAATGCCAGACTAAATTTGAACAACTAATTATTTCTTATTGCGGTCCTTATTTATGGAATAAAATAGTTTGGCAAAATTTTGATTTGTCATTGAAATGGACTTAAACTTCTTTCAAACGAAAATTAAAAGAAGCTATCATTTCAGCAGAAAATATTTTTTCTTGTTTTTAGTTCTTTTGTTTCACATATTTCATATAATTTATCCAGTATATTTATATTTTAAATACACAGTTATATATAGTTTATGTTGATTTATTTTTATTGCTTAATTTGATTTTATTGTTATTATTATTATATTTGATATTGTAAAGGGCTCCATGATAAAATCGTATGATCTTCTGGAAGTCCTGCCGATTATATTTGTAATAAAGCTATTCTGTAATTGTAATTTTTTTATTGAAGGCAAATAAATTTACAAAAAAAAAAATATTTGCAAGATTATTTTAATTTCTGCTCAAGTATTGGATGTTAAATAGGAGCTAACCAAGCAGTGGTAGCGCACTTGCCTCAGAAACGTAGGGTCCGTGGTTCAAACCCCACCTCTAGGCAAGTTTTGTGACATTGGTTGGGAATGAGGCGTGAACTTCCTATTAAATGCTCTTCCGCGGTGCTCTATGATAAGACCGTAAGGACTTCTTGGGGCACCTAAATCAACTTAAAATAAAAAAAAAAAAAAATAATAAATAAATAAAAAACAGTTGTAAATCGTACTACAAACAGTTTCTTTCATGGAAGTAAACTTTAAGGATGTCTTTGTAACATCTACGGCATATAATACTAGAGGTATAGCTGAGCAAAGCAGTGACCTGTCACCTTACAGTAGATCTCTATATAAAAATCTTCAGAGAATTCTTTACACACAAAGTTTTTAGAAAGAAACAGAACCTGGATTTAATAAGACCTTTATGTAGTTTAGATCTAGTAATAAGCTCTCAGAAAAACAAATAAGAATTCTTTCCGAATTTAAGCTGCATACTACATGAAATACATTTTTTTCTTTGATTTTTATCGTAGGGGAGATGGGTGAGCATTGATCGCCGGGGCATTATGATCTTTACATAATACATAATATTATTATGTAAAATACTTTTTTTTCAAACAATTATTTTATTTTAAACTTTTTTATTTAATTTTCAGATATTTAAATGGTTAGGTATATTTAAAAAAAAACAGACAGAGTTGCTACACCATGTGGTACAATGAAAGCAGCTGTTATTGAAGTTTTAGAGGGAATGTTGAAGCTCGCAAGTTTAGCATAAATCGAATGACTTTAAAATGATATTTTCATAAAAAGAAGCTCAATCCAAATGAATCTTTTAAGCCTAATTACAACAGTAAACGATGTAATTATTGACATATGAGTTTACTGTAAAAAATAATAAGATCTGGCCATCATCAAGGATCAAAAATAAAACTACAGAGATGGTAAAGGAAGTAAACAAGTAGGAAGAATCACATCTGTAGAACGAGAAACATTGTTAAATATAAACATTGCTTCAAATGCAATTGGAAACTCTATTCTTCCACTATTTGTTTTTCCGAGGGTTTTTCCAAATTTTATGAGTATATGATAAAAGAAGATCCTCCTGGGTGCGTAGGATTTGCAAACTCTTTGGTTGGATGAATTCAGACATTTTTATAGAATGGAGAAAATATTTTGTGAGGTATTTAAACTGTTCTCATGAATCTCCAGTTTTGATACTTCTGGACATAAAAGTCATATTTCTGTTAGAGTTTTGGATCTTGCAATTCGACAAGGAATACAATGCTAAGTTTTTCTCTTAATTGCACCCATAAATTGCAACCATTATATATAACTATTTTTGTACCATTGAAAAGGTTCTACAATGCCGCATATGACAATTGGATGGTCAAAAATTCAAGACCTATGACATTTACGCTGTTGTTTCAATAGTTTGCGAACCATATACAAAAACTTTCTCACTATCTAATATACAAAGAAGATTTCAAGTAGCTGGTATTGAACCATTTAATCCAAAAAATTTTAAAGATGATGAATATTTACTATCATTAGTTACAGGTAATGCTGCTCTAAATGCATTAAACACAATTCTTGAGAAACCTGAAATGACTGTAGCACATGTTGATGGTATGGAGCCTGAAATGCCTGTAGTAAATCATGAAACAAGTTTTTTGAACAAAGTGTCACCAAGCATTGCTCTATTACTCTCAATTAAAGTTTTGAAACCTTACCCGAAAGCATTTGCTAGAAAAAAAAGTGTTAAAAAAAGGTAATTTTTTTAAATTTTGTTATTTAGGTGCCCCAAGAAGACCTAACGGTCTTGTCACAGAGTACCGCGGAAGTGCATTTAATCAGAAAGTTCACGTCTAACTAAAAACAAGAGTCTTTATCTTGTGCGGTCATAGCAGTGTGGTTACATCGCTTGCTTTGTGAGCAGAAGATCCAGGTCTGAAACAAGCTCTGGGAATATTTTCGCGTCACGGTAAGTAAGGAGGCGTGAACGTCCTGGTTAAATACACTTCCGCGGTGCTCTGTGACAAGACCGTTAGGTCTTCTTGGTGCACCTAAATAACAAAAAAAAAAAAAAAAAAAAAAGATTGAAACCAAACTAACCAACAAAAGAAACTCATTACAAAAGATAAAAAAGGGAAGAAGTTAAAAACTACGTGCTTAGGAATAAAAAACTAAAAAATAAAATCTTCACGACTAAATAATATAAAATAATATGATAATATAAAAAGATAATTTTGTAAATTTTAGTCTTAATAAAAGTCTTGTATGAATCATATATATTCTTTGTAAACTTAAAATACTGTATTCTTATAGACTTTATAAACTTCAAGTTTTGTAAAAGCTTTACTTATATATACAGTATGATGCAAAACTGAACCAGAGTTTTTAAAAAAATACAAAATTATGGTTTATTTTGTTTTCGATATATTAGCGCTCTCAGGATTATTACAGTAGAAAAGTGCTAATTTTTACGACTTTTTACGCCTCCTCCTTTTACCCCAATGCACAAGTATTTTTATCTAGTGACAAACATCTTTTGACTCAGTTTTGCACCATACTTGATGAAGGCAATATCTTTATTGTTTTTCTCAAATTAATTTAATTTTTTTGTGCGCAAATCAATTGACTAGATTTATATCTAAAATAATTTTCTATTTTCATAAATTTTATTGTTTAAATTTATTGTTTTTGATAGTTTTTTTTAATATAATGGGAATTTAAAAGACAGAGAGTGATTTAATAAAAAGATGATCGAAGAAAGAAATACAACTCGTAAAATTGCTTCTAAATTAAAAGTTATTCAAAGTACTGTGCAACGAATTAGAAAAAAAATGTGAACATATTCTAAAAAAAAATGTTGGCGGTCGACCAAAGAAATTGAGTGCGGTAGACAGTAGAAGAGTAATCAGATATTTGACTACTGGAGAAGCAAAATCGACATCTCATGCAGCTAAACTTTTGCAACGTGATATAGAAAAAAATGTGAGCAGGTGGACAGTGCAGCGAGATCTCATAAAAAGTAAATTTCGAGCAATTGAAAAGAATAAAAAATCATTACTTAGTAAAAAAAAATATCAAAGCAAGATTAAACTTTGTAAAAAAAATATGAAAACTTTACCGAAGATGATTGGAAGAAAGTTATTTGGTCAGATGAAACTAAAATTAATCGGTATACCACTGATGGCCGCCAATAGAGCTGGAAAAGAGAAGGTGAACCATTAACCCAAAAAGATTTTATTCAGACTGTAAAACATGGGGGAGGTAATATTAAACTATGGGGGTGCATGACGGCTTATGGATGGCGACCATTTTGGAATAATAGTTGGAAACATGAATAAGGAAATGCATCTTGATATTTTACAGAACGAATTATTGGAAACTGTTGAAAATATGCTTTACCCAATAAATGAGGTCATCTTTCAACAGAACAATAACCCAAAGCACACGGCTAAAATAGTTAAAAATTGGTTAGCTTCGCAGGACTTTCAAGTGCTAGAATGGCCAGCACAAAGTCCTGATTTGGACCCAATAAAAAATTTGTGGTCACAATTAAAAAAAGCGCTCGTTAATAACTATTCTGACCCTCCATCATCCATTAATGTGTTATATGAACGAGTTCAAGAACAGTGGGAAAATATTTCGTTAAACCTTTGCGAAAATCTTGTAAAGAGCATAAATAGAAGATTAGCAGCAGTTAAAAAAGCTAAAGGATTATGGGTAAAATATTAAAAATTGACAAAAATTGACAGTTTTTCTCGCGTGGTGCAAAAGTGATTCACCATGTTTTTTATTTATTATTTTGTAAGTAAATATTTTTCTTCAATAAATACTTAATAAAATTTGTTTTTAAATAATAATTCCTACCAGCAATATATATATATATATTTTTTTAAGTTGATTAAGGTGCCCCAATAAGTCCTTACGGTCTTATCACAGTGCACCGCGGAAGAGCATTTAATGGGAAGTTGACACCTCTTTCCCAACCGATGTCGCAAAACTTGCCCAGAGGTGGGGTTTAAACCATGGATCTTACGTTTCTGAGGCAAATGCGCTACCACTGCGCCACGGCTGCTTTAATATTAATTCTCAAAATGCTGAATTCTTTATAAGAAAATAAAAATATTATGCATTCTGGTTCAGTTTTGCACCATACTGTATGTTAGTAGTATATAACGGGCTGATTTTCATACATACAATTGTTGTCATTCTTCTAATGAAAATTTGTTTTGAAACTTTATACTCTGGTGTGTATTAGGTTATAATAATATATATATTTTTTATAACAGTTTTACTTTTTTTAATAATATACACTAATACCCTTCAACTAAAGCATTTATAACACATAGGTATAGCAGTATTAAACATGTAAATAATGTTACTCATATAAAATCAAAGCGCCCCAAGTCGGAGATCATAGTACCATAGTACAAATCAGAGTTGTCAATTTTCTTTATTAAAACATTTATTTTTACTTAAAGACAGATTGTCCTAGTTTAGTTGTTCGTACATAATACTGCAACAGCAATTAATGCGCCTTTATCTTCCTTCCTTCCGTCGACCCTAAAACCATATAGCGCGTTAAAACTCAATTCCGATATCAGAAATATTTTACTAAATTTTAGTATATTCTGACCCACTGTGGAATTAGTTAAATAATTAGTTAAATTAGTTAAATAATTTTTTGCTTAAAAATAACTTTCTAATCTCTTTATTAACGTAAATAACTCTTTTTACATCGCGATTCGGAATTTTTAGTCATGTAATTTCATAATAATTGCAGTAGGGGAGAGTGTGTATGAAAGAACCAGGTTTTGAAAGAGCCGATGTCATTATATTTAACTTACTGGCACCTGACCATAATTGTATTTTACTTTTTATGTGGCAACGCTGGATACCTGTCTCGCACAAAAAAATTAGAGTTCTACTAGAATAAAAAGCGTCGCAGGGGTCTACTAAAAACTTTGAAAATAAAAAGTAATTTTTGGGGGGTTTACTTATTTATTTTTAAGATAAAGAATATTGTATTATTTGATAAAACATATGTTGCATTGTTATATATATGTGTGTGTCCTTTTTTTCCACAAATAATATTAAATTTTTATTAAAAAGTTTTGGTAAAAAATGTTTAATTTCAGGGTTTTTTTTTACCATACAATTTTTTGAAAAAACCACTTTTTTAATGCTATGAAAAGGCCGGCCTTTTTTAATTAGCTTTTTTTAAAACTAAATAACTATTTTGCGACTTCATTGTTTGTCGTAATGATTCGTTGATCAAATTCTATTGAAATTAATTGTTTGAATGACTTGACCTGAAATCGTAAAACATTAGTGCATTTGAATTTTAAAAAATATATTTAAATACTAATAAAGTTTTTTATAAAACTTAAATAATTTTTTTTTGTTTCAAACTTCCTAATATTCTGTCAAAACTTATTTTGTATTATTATATTTACTCATATATCACAAGCATCGTTAATAAATGTGAAATGCCTTATAATCACTATGATTCATAGATACCATTTATCGTCAAGATGTAGTCAAGACAATTTATTCTTTTGACTAGTGTGTATTATTTTTTTTGTAAACATTTGACTAGTGTATATTAATACACTAGTCATGTTTACAAAATGTTTCATGTTAGTCATGTTTACAAAATGTTTACAAAAAAATTAATATACACTAGTCAAAAGAACAAATTGTCTTGACTACATCTTGACGATAAATGTTATCTATGAATCATAGTGATTATAAGGCATTTCACATATATTAACGATGCTTGTGATATATGAGTAAATATAATAAAACAAAATAAGTTTTGATAGAATATTAGGAAGTTTGAAACAAAAAAAATTATTTAAGTTTTATTAAAAACTTTATTAGTATTTGAATATATTTTTTTTAATACTTTTGTTTTTCTTACTCTCATTTAATATTTTTTATCTTTAAAAAAAAAACAAGTCTTCACAAGTATTAACTACGAAAAGCGACGTTGACGTTATGCGAGGATATTTTTTTAATAATAAAGTGAAACTATTATTAAAGCTGTTTTATCATTGATTATCATAGAATTATAAAACTTACAATCTGATTATATAACGCGATTATGATTATATAACGTACAATCTGATTTTTAGAAGTCGAGTTAATAAATTATTACTCTTGTTCGTTTTAGAAAAAATGTTACGGCTCATTCATAGCACAGAGCGGCTCTTTCATTGACAAGATGTTATAGTTACTTATGAAAGAGCCGATTTCTCTCTTTTTTTAAAAATAGGTCTATGCAGATTTTTAGCATTGTTATCCGATTTATTTTATTTTTAAAGTATTACCCAATAAAGAAACTATTTAAATTAAAAAAAAAAAAAATTTAAATTTAAAAAAAAAAAAAATTTAATTAATCAAAACTGACTTTTTTTATACCTTTTTAAAACTGGCTCTTTCATACACACTCTCCCCTAATCTATACTCATTAAATATAGAAAAACAAACAAAACAAAAAAATAATAATAAAAAAGGTCTTTCTAAATTTTTTTCTTAAAGTTCATTAAAATTTAGGAGTTTTAATTATCTCGTGAAGCCAATATTGTTTTTTTTTAAGTTTTCTATCGAATTCAGATCGAAAATACTGGTTATTCCTACACATTAATTTTATTTTCCTCAAACCAAAATTTTACAAACTTCGCAGTATGTTTTCGGGTCATTGTCGAGCATGAAAGTCCAAATAATAGGAGGTTATCATCAGCATATGTTCGGTAATATATTATTGTATTTTATCCTTAATTTCACCGTCTTTAGAGTATACAAATTGTTTTTTTGCTTCGAAAGACGTCTAAATTTACTGTCCAATCAGACCTGAGGCGATTTAACTCCCCATAAAAAATGAAACACCTCACAAAACGTTTTTTCAACAGAAAACATATTTGCAAACCTCAATTACTTTAGTTTTTTTCTTTTTTTTTTTTTTTACATAGGTACTCATCTTTGCTATACAGCCTTAAAAGCCAGCTTCTTGTAAATGACGACAACTGGTTAGGGCTGACACAAAAATTGAAAACCAGTATCACTACGAGATACTGGTTTTCAATTTTCGTTTTTACTTCATTAGAAGTTAAAAAAGGATTTTTTTTAGAAATCCTAACAATTTTGCGATTCGTATTGAAATTACTGAACTTTTACTATTATATATAGATACTCTAGTTGATTACTATTAGATATATACTCTAGTAGATGATTACTATTATATATAGTTACTAGCTGAAGAACTATGGTCAAGTAATAGATAAGTTATGTTACCCAACTCTTATAAGACGTAATGTTTGGTGAAGCTATTATTGTAGGCTTTACTTGCACTGGCGATTTAAGTATTTCTTTATGAATGCTTTACGGCAGTTTTGAACCAACTAAAACGCATTAGTTGACACGAGCATGTCCCCACAATGCCATTTGACAAAAAAAAATTTATCATCACATTCCCCTATTTATATCCAAAAAATAAAGATTTTCTATAACTTGTAAGTTATAAGAAATCTCATTAAAACATTTAAACAGGTTATAAAATGCAACTAAAAGAAAACATTATGGGAAGTGCTATTTCTATGATCGCCACTTAATGTACGTTTGCATATAAAACCTGCTAACACGTACTCACACATATTATTTAAGAGGTTTTAGAAGATATATTTTAAGATAAATTTTATTATATATATATATATATATATATATATATATATATATATATATATATATATATATATATATATATATATATATATATATATATATATATATATATATATATATTCATATTTTTCTTAAAAAAATCGTTATAAAAAAAGCCTCGAAAAGTATTTTTATATGCTGAAAATTTCTTTACAATCTGCAAATTTTTAAAACAAAATTAAACATATTCCATATTTTATATCATAACACATTAGATTTTCATAATATAAATATATTTATATAAATATTTAATTGTGCGTGCGTGTATATATATATATATATATATATATATATATATATATATATATATATATATATATATATATATATATATATATATATATATATATATATATATATATATATATAAAAGGTTAAATTAGAAATAACAACTTTTTAACGGAAAATTAAATTTTTTTTTTCTTCCTTTCTACTCTTCTATTTATTTATTGATCTATACTGTGATTATTTCACTATATATTGATCACTCTCAAATCGAAAAAGAGTTGATTATTATCACATATTCAAACTAAAGATGTATATATATATATATATATATATATATATATATATATATATATATATATATATATATATATATATATATATATATATATATATACGCACGCGCGTAATATCATATTTTAATCACATTTATCATTAATAACTTTGATACTTTCCCAATCATTTCGTAACTCTGAAGATACTTCAGCAAACACACGATCCCATTCCCATACTTTGTCTTCCTAAGATAGTCAATATATAAGATTACCAATCGCTGTCAATTATCCCTCAAAGTTATTTAAATAATAAGAAAAAATTGTTCAAATATTATAATCATATAAAGTTTTTTGATAACTTTGAATTATGAAAAAATTCTTTAGGTTAAATTTAAAACATTTTTTAAATTGACTCTGAGAGATGGCTTTAAAAAATAACTTTGAGAGGTTTTAAGATTCTGAGAAATGGCTTTAAGGGGAAAATAATTGTTAGAATATGGAAATCCTATTTTCAAAGATTCATTATTTTTAAGAGTCAATTTAAAAAAGTCGAATAAAAATTAGAAAATATATTTTGTATACATTTGTTAAAAAGCATAATTAAAAAGGTTTTCGTCTCAGAATTTTAAAAGTGATATTTAAGAGAATTTGAAGATAAGTCAGAAAAAATTTAAAAAATTATAAAAAAGATTCTACATACAGTCAACGTCAAAAACAAACCCGGCTAAGTTTTTTTTATAGAAATATTTACTTTTTTATTAATTTTCAAAGCGTTTCACCGAAGTTTTTCTTGGTTTCATTTTTTAAATTTAACATATATATATATATATATATATATATATATATATATATATATATATATATATATATATATATATATATATATATATATATATATATATATATATATATATATATATATATATATATATATATATATATATATTTTGGTTAACAAAACTAAAGAATTGTACAATTACTTATTTTCTGTATAAGTATAAGAACACAGGAGAAAATAAGATCACGAAGAGAAAAATTACAACAAAGGAAGATGTATTGTCCAAGCTGCCTCTAAAAATTGCCGCATTTCTACAGATCGGATAAAAGTAGAAACTGGTATTAACAACATCTATGGAAAAACGCTATTGTTTACATAAGTGTATAAAATTAAATTCTAATTGGGCTGTCAAGAAGCCTCTGGTATCAATAAACAACATGTTGCATAACCTTCAATGGTGATGAATGAACTATTGTACAGTAAAGATGGATTCACAAGATTAATGACATTATGGAATAAAACCGGTTCCGTGGGAACCTTGGTTTGTGGGAACATGGTTCATCATGCAAAGCCAAGTTGCAGGGAATTTCGAGACGGTATGTATTTTTTATGAAATAATGATTCTAAGCACACTACAAAACTTTACTAAGCATATGTTAAAAAAAATATACTTATTTTAGTCTGCTGACCTAGACAATTAACAGACCTAAATCCCTACTAAATGATCAAATTAAATAAAAGATTGCGTAATGAGGAAGCTTGCGTTTTCAATTGCATTTTAAAGGCATGGAATAGCTTGTTGATAGTATGCTTCAGAAAATCGAAGCAGTTCTTGCTGTTAAAGATGCTATGACCATGTACCAATTTAAAATATATTGTTCCAAAGAAAATTACTTCATCAAAATAATAACACAATATAATAACTTTCAGCGTAAACAGGCTTTAGAAGTCGTCGACTTTCAAAAATTCTCATAAATCTCGACTTGTCAAAAATTAGGTTTTCGTTTATTTCTATCAATAGTATAAAACTTATAAAAACATATTAAATTCTTGTGAAATTATGATGTTAAAAAAATGCGCTTTTGACCGCCAGCCACACTAGAATTAAACTGTTTTATTTGTGTTCTGTAAAAAATTTCCACCTATTTTATTATTAAGACAACCTCTTGCCTCCCCCACTCCATTCACACACAGTGGGAGATTTTTTATCAGAAGGCGAATTAATTCTAAATTTGATTGAAAACAATTTCAATCAATAAAAAAACTTAAATTAACATGTTGTTGTTAATTTTTTGGTTCCTGAAAGGTTCTCTAATAACGCATATGGCAGGAGAAGTCATAATAAAAAGCTACAGAAACAAATTGTTAGCGACTGCGAAGAGCGACATCACTTTTTTGTCGAAGACTGCGAAGAGCGACATCACTAATTGTGTCACACCGTCTTGGAATATGCTACCACAAGAAGCAATTGACACTCACACGGTCAACTTATTCAAAAGTTTTCCATCATAATCGACAACTTATTTTGTCGACAATTTGTCCTACACATTAGATAGAATACAGATGCCTGGTGTTGCATCTCTTCGTCAATATACTTTATAATTAATGATTGACTAATTTACAGTATTATTAAATTTTGTGAAAAAAATTAAATTATTCTTGATTGTAAATTTATGTTTCTAAATAAAATCAAATTCATTCAATTCATATAAATTACAACACTGATGTGATAATTATTTAAAATATTAATACTCACCAAAACTTTCAACTAGAAAGCAAAACTTTAATAATTTTGTCCTGATATTGATTTCTTTATTTACAAAAAAAGTCACTCTAGCGGTCCATTGAGTTCACAATTTTTTTACCGGTTAATAAGGATGACATACTTATAATTTATCAATTAAAAAAACAATATGAAATAATTAGTTTCGGCGGACGAAACTAATTATTTTATTTTGAAAATGGCACTTTTTTCCCAAATTAGCCACAATTGTTATGTCTGGCAGATGACATTCTGATAATGAAATTTGCAAAAGTTTTAGTCTGTTTTTTGTTATAAATTTAATACTCTATATAAGTTACAATTTTTTTTCCAAAATTAATATTTTCCGTGTTTTAATGACAATAAAAAAGTTTAAATTCAGTATCTTTGAGATGGTACGGACCGTAGAGAAAACTTCACTTTTTAACAATTTTTTTTCCCGCTTTCTACATCGTTTTTATATCACGATTTTTATCATTGTTATAATACCCACAACTAATTTTTTAACCACTCATTTGGCTTAAAATTATCTGGTTTTATTACAATATTTATTTAGTCTTATTGCTGTATTTATTAATATTTTACTTATCTCCTGATTTTCATATTATTACTGTTTACAGAAACTTTCATGTTATATTATCTTGCATTCATTACTCAGCTTTGTTTTAATTTTCACATGCACAATTTTTATCTTTATTATTATTCAGAGAATATTTTTATTTATCTTTAATTTTTAAGAGATTTATGTAAATACTACAAGATTTCGATACAAAGCCATTATTTATTGACGCTTAAAAATTACATTTAAAACTATATACTATCTGGTCTTCCGAAATGTGATTTGGACCATTGGATGCATTATTTACGTTGTAATTATTAATTTTATCTTTCAAGCAAAAAAATTTTCTGTACATTTTATACTTTTTATTAACTTTTAATGATGGTCATAGTGTGTATCAAGGTACCCATGGCTACCTTGATATCAATTTCTGATTTTAATTTAAATAGCCTCACTAGTTTAATCTGTTATATTTTGGTAATTTATAAACTTATATTTGCAGGTAAATAATTATTTTACGAATTAAACTATCTTCTTAAAAAAAAAGCGTATTTAAAATGTTACGAAGTTGTTACGAAGCAAAAACCAAAGTGTATCATGATGCCCTACTCTCCCCTATATATTCACATTTATACGTATTTAGTACTTAAGTGGGCCAACCCTTGTTTTTTTTTGGATATCATAACAGAAAACACAATGTCAAACCTAATTCTTTAATCCCAGAGTGATCCATGTGTAGTTTAATTAAAAGATAACAGCACCAAACACAACTGGGTCATTTTGTTAAACAGCTCTTCAGTTAGTGCCAGTGCATGCTAAGCCACATAAACTGCTCTGGCACCAGCTGTTTCCCACCAACTACATGGGTGTCTGTTTGGCTCAACCTCACAAACTAGATTTACTTTGTATTTTGTGCCATTATATTCACAAAATCATAATATACAACAGTTTTATTTATAGTAAATATATTTTATTTTTATAATAGGTAAATCTATAAAGGTGATTATTTGTTATAGTCTAGAAAATGTAGATTTAGTGAAAGAGTTGCTGAATGAAAGTTGTTCCCCTAAACATTTTTATTTATTTTTGCAGGAAAAAACAAAAATGTTTATACCTTTCAGTGAACATCTATCAATACAAATCTATACTTTTGAATGTAATAATATTGTCTATAATACTGACATAGGCATTTCACATTGTGATAAAGGATTACTTGATTTATCTCTGACACAGATTCAGACTTTAAACTCAACATTAAAGGCTTACTTGATTTATCTAGTTCTGCAAAGATTCAGACTATAAACTTAACATTAAAGGCTTACTTGATTTATCTAGTTCTGACACAGATTCAGACTATAAACTCAACAGGCTCCTAATAATAGCGATGATCAAAATTCTAAGTAAATGATATACCATCTACTTCCATTGTAGAACCTACTGAAAAAGCTAATAAATCAAGGACAAGAAAAAGAGTAGCTAAACCCTAACAATGAAAAAAAAATTTGCAAGCATTTACAGACAAAAGGTCAAGCTTACGTATGTTCTACGAAAAAAGATGTGGCTGCAAAATGTTTTCAGGAAATTAAAGCATGCTGCACCTCAAAATGTTTCAACAAATTTAATGTGGCTACTAAAGAGATTATATTCAAAAACCTTTATCAAGTGGGTAGCTTTGATTTCCAAAACTTATTTATATTTTCTTAAATAGAAAAGACAACGTTACAAAAAAGGTAGATAAAGAGAACAGCGAGGATAATATATTCTTTTGGCATTTAAATAAAACCTTATCTAACGTACTTTTACAAATGACAGCTTTGAACTTAATGTCTAGGTAAGAATGTTTTATACCTATTAATCGAATTTCTGTAACTTTCGATTTTTCAATAAATTTTGATAAAAATCATGTAGAGAAGCCATTTTTACTAGAATATACATATAGATATAAGGTACTAATGCACCTATTTCAAATAGTCGACATATCAAAAAGAAAGTCTTCCTCACAGAACAACTCCAGTTACTCTGAGCATTCATTACTGTGTGCCCATGGTCACGAAATCAGCAATATATATATATATATATATATATATATATATATATATATATATATATATATATATATATATATATATATATATATATATATATAATATATATATACACTTACTAAAGCGTGTTTTGATAAGCATTTGCTCACTTTTTCTGCTTACCTTACGCTATACCTTTTTTTTCAAAAAAGAAGAAAAAAAACGAAGAATGCTGAATAAAACAATTGCTGCCCCATCCCAAACCCTCAGTTGATGTAGCAGCACTCCACTGGGAGTCAGGCTATTTGTCAGTTGATGTATGTACTGAAACCCCAGCAGCAGGCTATATCAGTATGATGTCAGATTACTTACCTTAATACGCAATACTATTTGTATACATATGTGTGTATATATATATATATATATATATATATATATATATATATATATATATATATATATATATATATATATATTTATATATATATTTATATATATAAAATACTTTTATATTATATTAATTGATGTGCAGACATCATTTTTATATACTTTATATAAAATCATACATAAAATCTTTTTTTTTTTTAATTTTTACTTAGAAATTTTGTTCAACCCCCACAGAAAAAACCTGATTAATTAGTTTATTTATGTTATATTATATTATTTATACAATACTTTTTAAAAAAGTAAAAACTAATATAAATTATAATAAACTTAATTTTATAAAAAATTCATGGAGAAATTAAATTCTTTTTATGGAAAGAACAAGATAAAGAACAGTTTCATAAAGCAAACTATTTATAAGTACTTAAAGTATTTATAAATATCTAAAATATCTAACTTAATTTATTAATACATAAATAATTAATAACTATTTATAAGTATTTAAAAATATTTGTTATAATTATATAATTATCTATAAAAATATTTATAGATACCTTGGAATTAGGGATGACATTTGGCAATGCTAATTGTCAAAATGCAAATTGCTGACAAAAAAATTACTGACCTGGTTTCTATATTTTATGGTAATCCCTTTGCATCAAATTTTTTTATGTCAATCTGATGCTAACCTCTAACAAGTTTGTCAACCTATGGTCAACTTCAAAAATGTTGGAAATTTATTGTTAAACTTATTTTTCCTAATTCTGAGGGCTGTAATAATTGCAATTATCTATAAAAAATTTTATAGATAATGGCAATTGTAAATATTTATAACACTAAATGTTTAAAATATATAATATAATATTTTCTTAATTTGAATCTTCACTAACCTCAAACACATCAGCTTCTGATGATAATACACATCCTAACAACTTAAGATCAATATCTTTGTCCTTAAAACAAATTGTGTTATCACTTAAAACAAATTGTGTTATCACTTAGCATGAATCAATGCTTCATTAAAACAAAACACATACATAACTGAAAATTCACAACTTAATTATTAGTTTTTTTTTTTAATTTTAATTAAAAATTATAAACTATAATAACAAATTTATAACAATTATAATTTATAATAAGCTAAAATATTAATTATAAATTATATTTAACTAGCACCTACAGGAAAATTTTTATTTGTTAACTACCAGAAAATATTTATTTGGTAAAAACACACTATTTTTATAGAAATAAAGAATAGAATCCAGAGTAAATAAGTGGGGAGCACAATAAAGAGATGTAACCTTAGCAAATGCTAATTTTGCAATGAATTTGATATATGGTTTCCAAGAAAGATCGGTAGTAAGAGTTAATCCTAGAAGGGTAGATGACTCATCAAATACATTCTAGATTGTTGCAATAACAATTAGCTAAAAAAAATTAAAGAGTTTTATCTGAGTTAAAGTTTACTAGCCTGTTGAGAGTCCTATGCTGTAGCAGAAGTGAATTTATTTCCAATCTCAGAAGCTCAACACTCTCTGATTACTTGGAGGGGACCTCCAAGCAATAAGAGAGTGTTGGCTTCTTATCAAGACAAGAATAAATGATAGTGTCATAAGCTAACAATGCTATCTTATACCTTAATATTTCTGGGAGATTAATTTAAATCAGAAAATTATAGGGCCAAGAATAGAACCTTAAAGAACCCCTGAAGTTACAGGAAATGAAAAAGAGTGCTGTCCATCAAAGACAACTTTTATACTATGATTGGTAAGGAAGGATTCAATAACCTTAAAGATGTTTACTGATACACTGTAAAAAGAGAGTTTATGGAGAAAACCAGCATGCCAAACTTTACCAAAGACTTTAGAAATGTCAAGAGTAATAGCCTTAACCTCACCACATCTACTTAATTCATGATAAAACCTATCAGTTATTACCAATAACAAATCAGCAGTAGAATAAAAAGATTGAACTGCATATCGATGATAAGAAAGTAAGTTATTAGATTTAATATAAGAGAGTGCCTGTTAATTTTGTCTATTATATCTTCATCTAATAGACTGGTATTGATAAAAACCTGTGCTACTATGTTTCCTGCCAAGGATGATGAAAACATGAATCTTACCTTTAGCATAAAAGACCCCGACAGCCATGGTTGGTCTGGGCATATTATTTATATTTCAACTCAACTATTTGTAATGAAATCAGGTTAGAATCCTCTCACTGAATCCCTTTTTTAATATGCTTTTACTTAGCAGCTTTTCACTCAATTACCTTGCTTTTTGTTCTTTATTGTTCTCTTTCTTCCAAAGACTGCACTCTTGATATTGTTTCTGATCGAACTGACCAAACCAATATTCATCATCCCTCAGCTATTATTGTTGTTATTGGCGACTGCCCACAATAAATGGATTGGCTCTAGTACAACTAACCCTGATGGCTTTAAAGCTCAAAACTTTTGTCTTTTTAATCTCTTATTTAGATATTTTTCAACTCATTTTCCAAACAATTCTAATCACTTACCTTCACATCTTAACTTAAAGTCTTGTCAGACCTTAGCTTGTCTCTAACTTGTAGTCTGCATTCTAAATTGTAGTCTTGACACATTAGCTTGTGTTCAGTTTTTTTGTGTTCTTCTTTAGGTTTTTAAGATCATGCTATAATTTTACTAAAACTTTTATTTCATACTACACCTTCAGACTTCACTTCTTACTTATACCTTAAGACTGACTGAGATTTATTTCATGATTTTCTTTATGATATTCTTTATAAATATATTATGATATTCTTTATAAAAAAACTGTTGCAGAAATCCTTTCTGAAATGGAGCTTCGCCTATTTTCTGGAAATACAAACTGTTTATATAATATAGGTGATAAAATGCTGTCCAAAACAGAAACATTAGTTTCTATGGATATGTAGAAAAAAGCAATAAAATTTGATAGACCAATATTGCACATTGGCCAGTTCAAAGGAGGGCATTACTCTATGTACACTAGTTGGCAATATAGAAACATTAAACAAAATTTTTCAAATCTGAGATTGATGTTGTACCTAATGAATTGAGAAAGCCTATGCATGCAATCAAAATAAAACATATCTTACAAACACCACATCAATGCTTATATAAAATAAATGCTCAAATCATCTATTTATCTTCTTTGCTGGAATCAATGGCTGAAAAACCCTAGCAAAAGTCTTGGCTTTCAGTCAGAGCAGGTTTTTCAAACTGTTTATTATGGTTTTAAACAGTTTAATAAGCAAGTTCTACAAATTGTTCCATTAATCCACAAAACAAACGACTCAACATTTATGAGTTAAATTAGCTAAATAACCTTAAATAAAAAAAGCAACTTTAAAAAAAATAAACTGATTAACATGGATACTTTTGAAATACTCAAATAACAACCCTTACCAATGTTAATAAACCTGCATGCTTTTCAAAATCATGATCCAATTCCTTATATGTTGCCACTCTTGTTACTTGCACACTAAGAAAACAAATTTTTCTATAAGAACCTAACTATGAAACTTATAATATCTAACACTAATTAAAATAATAAAATCACCTTGGAGGAGCAGAAACTTGCTGTGTAGTACCATCTTTTTGTATTTCTTCAAGATCTGGAATAACTGGAATATCATCTATATTAGTATCTAACAAAACTTTTGAATCGTTTTTTAACCTGTCACTAAATTTAAAAAAAAATACAAGTAAAAAAAGTAAACATAACAACTGAAAATAGAATTTATATAAATATATATATATATATATATATATATATATATATATATATATATATATATATATATATATATATATATATATATACATAAACAATACAATTAAAAAAACATTTATGAACATAAAACTCACTCTGCTTCATCATCGTCACATACGTTCTTACTAAATAATCGAAATAAAGATATTTGTAGACAACATTTTATATTGTATCTTATAATTTATGCATTATATATTGTTGTGTAATTGTATAGTACGTATAAAAGTGATAGATTATTATACAGTGACCATTATGATTGAATTTTATTTGTAAGAAACTAAGCTATAAGATTAAGACATAGAAGAGTGGTAAAAATTTAAATAAAAAATAACCCCTTTTTCTTATCAACAGAATCAGACCAACCACTTTGTCTCCGAGCAGGTTTTGGAGATGAGCTGTTCTAAAACACACAAATTTTAAATAAGATTTAAAATTACATTTTCGCTCAATTCCAAATTCCTATATTAATTTTTAAACATTATAGTTGCAGTTTGAACTGCATGAATGGGCAGTTGATACATTAATAACACTGAATCTTTTTTGGTTTTCATTAGTAAAATAAATTTTTTATTTTAACTTCGTAAACAAAATTAACACAACAAAAAACTTTATAAAGATGCACATGAAAAATCATTATTAAAATCCAGTTAATAATGCTCGTTGAAACTGTTAATTTTTTTAAAAAGAAAAAAAGAAAAATGTTTAAAACATGTTATAAACCTTCAACTAAAGTAAATTTGATTGAGAGAGAATAATAGAATATTTTTCTTTTTTTAAAGCGTTTTTATGCGATTTTTGCTTTTAACTTTTTTGTGATTTGTGTAAACTTCTGAGCATGGTAGTTCAGCTAGAGTCAGGTTTTGCTACGGAGAAAGCTTAACAGGTAATGAATTTTTATTCACAATAAAGTTTTTTATTGTGAAAAAACCGGAGGGGTGTATCCTCCAGTTTTTTACTTATTACTTCACATAATAAAACCTTTGTTAAGATTGACAAAAAGAAATGACATGAAAAAGATATGAACTACGACAAAAATGACAATCTTTAAAAGTTGTTTTTATAGTTATTTCTTTATGAATATTTCTTTGTAACTAAAAAAAAACAATTATACTAGACTAATGATTATCATAGCAGACAACTCAAATGAAAAATAAAAACTATTTCAGTTGCCTGCAGGGCAACTAGGAAAAATCGGAGGATACACCCCTCCGGTTTTTTCACAATTAAAAACTTTATTGTGAATAAACATTCATAACCTGTTAAGCTTTCTCTGTAGCGATACCTGACTCTAGCTGACCTACCATGCCCAGAAGTTTACGCAAATCTAGGCTGCAGCTCTTTGAGAAAAAAGTCTCTAATAGAAGTTTCTCCTGAGGATGAAGGAGATATGGTGTCTGTAGTCTTTCTGCAGGTGCTAAAGATAAAAGTGATGATTCTGTTAATGACACTGCAATGGACAATGATGTTGACAGCAATATATGTAATAATGATGTTGAGGCAGAAGCAATGTGAGCACTAGTGCTGGAAAGTACTTCTAATAATGCTTGGATGCCTAGTTGGCAGACATCTGCTTACATATGATAGGCATCTGTCATTATTTGGCTAGTTGCATAGAAATTCCTGCCTCCTTCCTCTTTGTTTTTTTATGTCTGAACCATTCTGCTAAAATAAGCTCCATTATCAAAACCATATTTAAAGCAAAATTTAAACTATTTCTACAAACAAACAAATTTTGTTTTCAATTAAAACTCTATCTGTATAATGTTAATAAAATTAAAACATGGATTTCCTTTGCCTGATCTATATTGTTTGATTGCTTTAATCACCTTTTTTAACAGTTGTGCATTAAGCTCTTTCTAATTAAAACATTTACTTTCATAAAAAAACTAATTAAAGTGATTAATAATCAACAGAACCATATTTCTCTTAGAAATGATATCAATTCAAAATAATAAACAGAAATTTAGTATTTTAGTGAATTTTAAAGCTATTTATAAAAGATCTCAAATAAAGTGGCCTAAAATAATTTTATTTTTTTATAATGATGCGAAAAAATAAAATTATTATAGGCTATACACTAACTCTAGCTTTACCTTAGTATCTTTAATTTCAATTATGACATATATCAAAAATTTCAGAAAAAGCTAAATTTAAAAAAATTCATTCTCACTACATTCTGTGTTTGTGTTACAGTTGTTGTTGATGATTCTGATAAAATAGAAGTTGATAAAGACTGAAATACATTTCCAGCTCTTCTTCCTTGCTTTATTTCCTTTAATAAAAGAATAAAGCATTAAGATAAAATCTAAAAATGCATATAAGAAATGGTTAAAAGGCATGTTATTGACTTTTTGTTTTTTATAAGTTTAGGCTTCAGCGTAAGCTTATAAAAAACAAAAAGTCAAAAAAAGTCAAAAAACAAAAAGATGTAAGTTAAAAGCGCTTTTAACTTACATCATCAAGAAGATAAATTATACAATATTAGAAATAAATTTAAAAATTGACCCTTCTTGGCGAAAGCTCATCCATCTTAGTTATAAAGCTATTTTTTTATATAAAATTTGCAATAATCCATTCATCTTATTTTTTCATAATTTTAGTTTTTTTCTGAAAAAAATCATTTTGTGTCATCGTAAAAATAAGATTATTAATGTAAATAGTAACTTTAAAACTATTTTTTGAAGATAGAGAAATTAATTTTTTTGATTTATAAATACAAAATTCAGATTTACTTTAGTAAATAATTAAGGTAAAATTATCTAAAAACAATAAATGCTTCTGCTAATACTTTTAGCAAATCAACTCCAAGCAATAAAGCTATATCCTTGGAGGAATACAAACAAATATTCGGCAAAATCAGAAACATAACAATCAAGCGAGCCAATCAAAATTAAAAAAAAGCTAACTTTTGAATTCACGGGTCTTATTTTACAGCAACGCAAAATATTGCTGGTGCCCCTTGAAATTAAAATTGTATAATCCTTCTGCGAAAAGAAGAACCTATGAGTTTAAAACTTACCAGGAAATCAAGAGAGGATAGTTCAATTCTTCTAATCTTGAAATCAAAATTTTTTCAACTAGTCATAATTTCTTAGGAATTAAAACATCTTTTATAAAACACCCAAATTCTCTGAGGGGAAGAGAACGACAATAGTTTTTGCTTTTAATTCCGATTCTTGAAAATGTTTTTTATAAGATTTAACCCAATCACATTGCACAGTTGTACCAGCTAATCTATCTAAGAAAATATTATTTCTTTAATATTGTAGCCGACGTAAATGTCATTGTAATGCTGTTGTAATGCTGTAATGACATTCAGGACATCAGGAGTCATTTCGATAAATATTTAGGATTATTTCTTAAGTAAAATAATACTGTGCAGTGGAGGATGTTCAATGATGTCAAGAATATTTTATTTAAATCTTAGCGTTTATATCATTAAAACTTGAATTCTTATTTGTATTTTACCAAACAAAATCCATTTCAAAAGAAATTATTAGAAATTTATTTTTTTTAGAGCTATTTAGCTTTGTACTTTCTTCATAATGAATACCTTAAAATCGACTAAGTTTGGTCACTTAAGCTTTGAACATTTTTTTATCACGCATAAATTAAAAATTTCAATTTTTTTTCCTGAAACATACAAAAAATTATATTCATAGTTGATATTGTAAAAAAAAATAATGAAAAATAAAAACTAGTACTCAATATTTAGTTTAAAATGAAAACATCTACTTTGACCGAATTTCAATACCATCTCATAAGTTCAGCCGCTGTATAAATACTATTAACGTATCACAATCTTAACGTCACAAATAATAACAACTAATTTTTAAATGTTGCTTTTTTGTAAAATTATAATATAAACTCAGGTAATACCAGTAACTAAGGAGGGCGTCGCCCTGGGCTCAAAAAAAAAAAGTCTTTTGGGCCACCCAAAGAAAACAAAAAGGATTACATAAAAAAATGTCTTTTTAGATATAAGTAGTAGCATTTTTTATTTTTATTGTAGTTAGTCAACTATTATTACTATTCAAAGTAATAATACATCGGCCATTATCACATTTGCTACGCCACTAGTTAATAAAATTATAAATATATTTTACAATTAATTTATAAAGGCTTTTTCAATTAACAAAAAAACACTAAATTGCTTTAAATGAGCTTTGTATGTTTATTGGCAATTCTTGCACGTATTGCTGACCATAGTAGACCAGCAAGATCCACACAACCAATTGTCACAGGATTCGCAACGCAATCATAATTGTCTTTGAGCTTTAATTTTATCTCCAAAAAAATCACAAGCTTGATATTTTTGAGAACTCAAAGAACCGTCAGTTAATTTTGAAATTATGAACAAATTTTTTATTCAAATAAAACACCATGGTGTGTATCCATTTAAAAAAATGTCAAAACTTACTGGTAAATTTACAGGTAAAGTTACCGGTAAATTATACATTCGCAACACTTACCAACATTTCACAAAATTACTGCTACTTGTCTCCTTCGTTGTTTATCCGTGAATGACCACAATATATAATTCCCACAATAAATAAGTCAACGAGAATAACTAAGACCACGTCGACATTATTAGATAATATATTCACTAATAATTTTCATGATTGTTTCTTAGAATCGGGTATAATCAAAATCGACATAACTGATCATTAGCCAATATTCTTAGTTACAGATAATATAACCCTTAGCCATTACGTCTCTAATTCAAGAATCTTAATATGACAAATCAATGAAAACTCTTTATTATACTTTCGAAATCGTTTATCTGAAAAAACTGATTGGAACCTTATATTACAATCACAAGACGCGAATAATGCGTATGAACTATTTTTGACGCAGTTTTGTAAACACTATGATTTAGCATTTCCAGTACAAAAAAAAGTTGTAAATCCTAATTCACTTCTAAGACCTTGGGTGACCAAAGGTCTTAGAAGTCATCCAAGGGCTTAGAAACAAATCATTAAAGAGAAAACAAAGACTTTATGAAAAATATTTAAAACATAAAACATATAAAAATGAAATAAAATACAAAAATTATAAAAACACGTTTGAAAAAAAAAAGAAACATGCAAAAAAATAATATTATGCAAGGTTGTTGGAAAAAACACGCGGAAACACACAAAAGACGTGGAACGTGATTAAGCAGATAATCGGTAAAAATAAATATCCAAAAAATAATTTGCCACAAAAACTATTAGATAACGGGAAAATGATTTATAATAAAGAAATCATAGTTAAAAAGCTCAATAAATATTTTCTTGATATTGGCCCAACTTTAGCTGATAAAATTCCAAAAATCACCTCAAACTTTGAATCTTATATGAAATCAATCAATACATCTATGAAAGAAGTAAAATTAAACATAAATGAGTTGCGAAATGCATTCAGCTGTCTAAAAAGTAATAAATGTGGGGTAATAGATAATATTAACGAGAATGTTGTTAAAGCAGTGTTTGATATTATTGAACCGTCACTGTTTTACATTTTTAACCTTTCACTAGAATCCGGTATTGTACCGGAGAAATTAAAAATTGCTAAGATCATATCTATTTTTAAATCTCGCGATGACACGATTATGTCTAATTATAGACCTATTTCTGTCTTACCATGTTTCTCAAAATTGTTAGAACGAATTATGTATGATAGACTTAATACTTATTTAACTGAGAACAATATAATGTATAACAAACAATTTGGGTTCAAAAAGAATCATTCAACTGATCATGCGGTAGTCGATCTAATAAATTATATATCCAATGGGTTCAATAATGATTGCTATACATTAGGAGTTTTTATTGATTTGTCAAAAGCATTTGACACTGTAAACCACGATATTCTTTTAAAAAAACTAGAACTGTATGGAATACTTAATAGTAACTTACTATGGTTTAAAAGTTACCTGTCAAACAGAAAACAATGCATATTATATACAGCAAATGAAACTGAAAATCATATTATAACTTGTGGTGTTCCCCAGGGATCAATCCTAGAGCCGCTCTTATTCCTACTCTATATTAATGATTTATACTTAGCATCCAAAGTTTTAAATATTATTTTGTTTGCTGATGATTCGAGTTTTTTTTACTCACACAATAATATAAAAGAACTGTTTAGAATATCTAACGAAGAATTATTAAAAATAAATGACTGGATTACAAATAATAAACTTTCATTAAATGGTGAGAAAACTAAATTTATCTTGTTCCACAAACCTCGTAGGGAAGATAACCTTTCTCTAAAATATTATTTTGTTTACCCAATTTACCAAATTGGGTAAATTACCAAAAATTACCCAATCTCTTTATGAATAAAACAATTATTAAAAGAGAGTCAACTGTTAACTTTCTAGGAGTGATTATAGATGAAAATTTGTCATGGAAATATCATATTAAATCTATTGAAAACAAAATCTCCAAAAATATTTCAATGTTATATAAAATTAAACCATTTCTTAATATTGAGTCTTTAAAAATTATATATTTTTCATTTATTCATAGTTATCTTTCTTATTGCAATATTGCATGGGGAAGTACTAATTATGGGAAACTTAAAAAAATCTATAGCAAACAAAAACATGCATGTAGGATTATATTTGGCGTTAACAGAACTGTTAATGGTGAATCTCTTCTAAGCGAACTTAATGCACTTAATGTTTATAAAATTAATATATACCAAGTTATGCTTCTAATGTTTAAATCAAAACATGGTTTGTCTCCTAATATATTTCACTCTTACTTCACTGAAATTACTCATAAATACCCCACAAAATTTTCAGTTGAATTTCTTTTAAAAATAGTACCTAAAATAATTAAACTGAAAAATTTTTTTCAGGTACTATTTTTAGGTACTATTTTTAAAAGAAATTAAAATTTCTTTTAAAAATAGTACCTAAAATAATTAAACTGAAAAAGACTCTCTTATTTTTGTCTTGATTATTTCTTATCTATAAATAATATATATATATATATATATATATATATATATATATATATATATATATATATATATATATATATATATATATATATATATATATATATATATATATATATATATATATATATATATATATATATATATATATATATAACTAAAAAGAATGTTTATTTATATATCTTATTATACGATTTACTACTTGTAATATATTGTGTTGTATTTTGTAATTTTTAACTTGTTACATAAACTGAAGACCGAAAACTGATGACCAAAGTTAAAGTATTTCCAAATTTCATTAATTTTGATAAAAAAAAAAAAAACTAGTTAATTTTTAAAAATTAATAACTTCTTTTTTGTAAATATAATAAATTTGATGATTTTTAATAATATTAAGATCAAATAACCATTTATTTTAATAATTTGCTTATTTTAGATTTTAATAGTATGTATTTTTTCAAATTGTTATTTTGCTAAAGAATTATTTCAGCAGGTTGCATATAAACATTACTTTTTATTTTATAGGTTCGTATTTACAAACTAATTCCAAATTTTAATTGAGAAAAAAAAATTGTAAAATTGGAGTTTTGCATACTTTTTTTGTATTTTTTCTTAAAAATGACCAAAGTTACATGGTGACCGAACTAAGGCGATTTTACGGTAATGATTAATGGTAGCATTATAAACTACAACTCATGTTAATGTTTGTACTTTGAACAGATTTTCAAACAAAAATCAAGTTTTTATGTCTGATTTTGTAATTTCTGATTATGGTAATAATGGTCTAGTCTAACAAATTTAGTAAGTGGTTAAAAAAAAAATCATAAAAGTAAAGATGTAATTAAAAAAAGTAAAGAAAAAAATTACACAATAAAAAAAAAGTAACTAACTAATTAAAAAAATTAATAATAAAATTAATTAATAATCTAAAAATCGCCGTCTTTACTAAAAACTCTGGATCTACCAAATCAAAAACTTCACCCCCCTCCCCACCCACCACCTTCTAGATAATAATTATATCCAGTGATACGCCCCTGAATAAAACTACAATGTAGTATATATTATATGTATAATTTAATATAACTGTAGGGAAGTTCGTGTACCTTGGGCCACTCCAATTTATTGAAAATCTCAGTCAGGCGATTAGTTAAAAAAAAAAATTATTTTTTAATCCTATTTTAATTCTCAGAAAGCGTTCCTATAGTGCAGGTACAATTAAAAAAAAAGCTTATCGTACCTAGGGCCACTAACTTTTAAACCTAACTACATGACGGGCATAATTTATATTTTAATTAATTATAATTTAAGTCTTTATACTTATAATAATATAAAGTAATTAGTGTAGAGATGTGATCATATCAGTTTTAGACGAGTCTGTAACTTTGAATTCGGGTTTCAAAAAAAAATCCAGCCCTAGGTACACAAACTTCCTCTAACTGTAGTTATATTATAAAGCTGCAGTTTAAATAGTATCAAATATTTGAATATTTAAACAGTATCCAATTGTATTTATATAGCTATAACTAGACGATTATATATTAATATATATGATTATATAAGATTATATTATAAAATATATATAATTTATATATATTACAACTTCATATAGTTGTATCTATAAAACTATAGTTGTAGTTACATAATATAATATATAATTGATGCTATTTAAACTAGGGGTAATCATACCTACTGTCCACTCTTTCACATCGATCGGTAGTAAAATATTCTTAATCCCCACATGTGTTTAGACAATTTATAAAGCAGAGTTACTATAAATCAAAACATACAAATAGAATATTTTAGTAAAATACAAAAATATGCATAACAACTTAGCGCAAATAATATACGGTGTTCATAACGTAAAAAGTGCTTTATGTACACAGAATCACACGTCCTTTATTGATAAAACACATATTTTTATGTTATATCATTAATAATTACTATTAATATTAATATATAAACTATTAATACATAGAAACATAAATTCTATTGTTAATAAATATAATTTGCTAATTTAATTAATAATGGGATCGAGAATGATATTGCAAAAATAAATATTTTATATCTGACTCTATTTTTTTTAAGAAATAAACGAAACCCAGTAAACACAGATTGGTTCAGAATTAGTCAATATTTAGTCAAAATCGGTCGAAAAATGGATAAAACGTTTAGCAACCTACTATTGACCAAAAATCGACGCTTGATTTGAAATGTATATTTCAAACTTTTTTATATATACGTTTACTAAACGTCGATCTAACGCATAGAATACGTAACATTAGTCGCTATTGTAAACCTTTATTCAACCTTAATTAAACGTAAACATTTATATATTTAAAACCTACGCTTTAAATCTTTTAATATATACGTTTATTAATCGTTGATCATACGTTTACAGTATTGACTAATATAAGTCGTTATCCTAGACGTCTAATAAACGTTTATTATATTATAATATAGTAATAAAGCCATTGGTCAGAAGAAACGCAAAACAGCTTAGGTCACGCGGTTTAAAAAGACACAGTTAAAACGAAATAAAAAACTTATTTAAAATTATTTTGTTTTGGCTAAATAATTAAATTAGACTTAAATGCGTTTTCAAGATTCACTTCCTTACAACAACTGAAAGCAAAACGACTGATAAATAAATAATAATCGAGTGTCGGGTGCGCCATTTTAATTCATGGAAGTTAAAAAGCTCTTATTGCGATAATTTACTTTGCTAAATGCCAACAAATCAATGGACTCTGATGTTTTAGAAATTATTGTTGGCGACATTGACGCAGTTAAAAAATATGAGTTGCTGATCTCTCGTTATGAAAGTCCTGCTGCAAGAACTTTTTTTGTAAGTTTTATAAACAGTTTAAATTCATTTTGTAAACGCTAGTATGATTGTGTAACAGTAGGTATTTATCTTTGCAATAATCAAGAGGTTTAATAACTAAATATTTATTTTTTTGTTTTACATGCATTTTTGCTTAATTTAGTCACATTTGCTAAAGAAAATTGGTGGAACAGAGCTGGTATAAACCACTGCATATGTTATGTCGCGACGTTACTAACTTTTTATTGTCAAAAATAAACATTGTTGGTACAGGAAATTTCGGAAACTTCCATTCAGAAAATCCTCTATATGTAAAGTTGTTCTGTTTAAATCCAATTTTGATATATGAATTTACATTTAAAATGCTAGCTATTTTACCCTAGTGTTTTGCGGTTACAAATCAGATTACGAAATCAGACAATTAGGATACAAATGTAGAATCTGATGTTGCACAAACAGGTGCAAGATGAACAAGCGGTAGACGGTATTCTAGGAAGATTTTTGTAAATGCATAAACCAGAGAAAACAGTGATTTAAAACAGTATTTTAAAATGTTTATGAGTTTATTAATTTTATTAGTAATCTTTGACTCAATCTTAATGTAAACTTTTATTTTCTGCTAATGAGATTAAATTTTAAAAATATTTGATAGAAATTGTTACTATAAAATTTCCATTGCAAAAAGCTTCATCATTTAATTTTTTTTTTAATTATCCAAATATAAACAAGCATAGTGCACAAACATTTTTTCTCTAAATCCCTACTATATGAAAACGTTTTATATAAGATTATAACTTTATATATAGTTTTATAAAATAAAAGTATAGTATAAGTAGTATAGTAGAAAAGTTTATAAACATATTATAATAGTTATAAAAAATATAAAAAATAAGACCATTACTTTTTATAACCATTTTTTATAAGTAAGATATCTTACTTATAAATTTCAAGACCTATATAGCTCTTATTACTTATAAAAAATTAAAAAAGGTAAAATGTAATTTAAATTTATATTAGTTTTAAAACTTAAATATATTGAAATTACGTTAACTAAATCAAAGAAACTATTAAACAAGATTTAAAAGTTTAATATACGTTTACTTAGACTAAATCTAAACGCTTTATATACGTTAATAAGACTAGATTTAATCGTAAATTAGTTCTAAACGCTTTATTTACATACTATAATCCTATAATAGACGTCTAAAATACGTTTGAATATAGACGTTTTATGGATGTTTGTTCTAAACGTTAATCTGGATTTCATTATAAACGAATAATCGACCAAATATGAATGTTTGTTGAAACGTTGTTTCAACAAACATTCATATTTGAATGTTTGTTGAAACAACAAAAAGCAACAAATTTAAGATAGCGACCTACTTTTGCAGGTGTTCCATCGGTAGCGCAAGCAAAATATTTTTTAAATAATTCTTGAAAATGTTCAATTGGTTTTCCCTCATCATTTAGATATTTCGTAGACAAATGTTCTCGCAATCCATTTGGTTTCATTGACTCATTTGATAGTGTTTTATTGCATATTAAAAAAAAATTGATTTTTTAAAATTTATTTTAATGAAACCTAATGAATGGCCACAAGCCCAAGTATTCCAATGAGTAGCCACGAACGTATTTTTATCTATGGGACAAATTGTAAAAATTTCTATAAAATAAAAAATTGATATTTAAATTAATTTAATTTAATTAATTTAAAATACAATAATTCGGTATTGAAACGTTTTTAAGATAAGGGATCATCCATAATTTACGTAAAGCAAACTTTCACAATATACAAAACAAAAAAGATCAAAGGTTTTTCCTAGGAGAGTCTTAATATAAATAAAATCAAAATAGTCGATTAAGTTTAATGAAACTCGCCGCGTAAAAGGGCTTAATATCTCCTACTTCTGTTTTTAAAATATATTTAGCGTGGCGTAATTTATGGCGTATATATAACCCATGTGGGTTTTTTTTGTATATTGTTATTTAGGCCATCCATAAAGGACGTCATCCAAATAGGGGAGGGGGCAGGGGGTCTAATTAAGAAGGGGGGGGGAGGTTGTCAGAAAAGTACGTCACTTTATAGATTTTTTATTTTAGTTTAATTAACATGGAAAACTACGTAAACATGTGTTTTTAAGAAGATAACGTATGAGAATATTTTTAATTATGTTTTTCAACAGATTCAAACATCATTGAGATTGAAATAAATTTTTTTGGAGTTAAAAATAGGGGGGGGGGGGGTTCAGGATTTTATGACGTCCTTTTCAAGGGGGTATAGGGAAAGAGGACAACCGGTGACAAAAGGGGGGGGGGGAGGGGGTAAAAAATTGGCTAAAAAATGGTGACGTCCTTTATGGATGGCCCCTAACCACTGATTTAAGCCGCGGAACTGATTAAGGTCCGCGAAATACGTTCTAGTGATCATGCTTGTTTATTCGGCGTATATTTATAACGATCAATAATATAAAAACGTAATCTGCAATAAATTTATTGCAATAGTTTTATAACGATAGTTTACATTTATAGATAAAATTATTTATATTATATTAATACATATTATAAATATTTATACCATTTATATATAATTTATATATATATAATTTATGTATATAAGTTATTGTAAATATATATAATATATATATATATATATATATATATATATATATATATATATATATATATATATATATATATATATATATATTATATATATATATATATTATATATATATATATATATATATATATATATATATATATATATATATATATATATATATATATATATATATATATATATATATATATATATATATATATATATATATATATATATATATATATATATATATATTGATGAAACACAGTGTTTAATGAAAACTTTTTGTTAAGTGATTTTCTACTAATTTATTATTGCTCTGTTCTTTTAAGAATATCGAGCACTTTATTTTGCAGAAAACAATTTAAAATTAAATATATATATATATATATATATATATATATATATATTTATTATATATATATATATATATATATATATATACATATATATATTTATAGATATATTTATATTGTTTATCTCATAGATATGTTTTTAAATGTCATTATGTTAGGTTGACGTTATCAAAAAAATGGAACAATTTAAGCTGCTAGTTCAAGAACAACTAACTACTGGTAGTTTAGATAATTCTTCTATTATAGAATGGATTTGTGGGAAAGGAAAGATTTTGGACCTTGTAGAATGTTTGGCTTCAGCTCTTACCGATACCAGTTTAGAAGTCAGAACTAAAGGGACTACCTTACTTTCTAATATAATGCACAAGTATGGTATTACACATAGAGTATAATATAATGCACAAGTATGGTATTACACATAGAGACATACACATGTATGCAGTCACACACATACACCAGGCTTTCACAGGAAGGCGTGCGATCGCACATTTTTATATGACCTGGCAAATTATATTTACTACGACGATTTGACCGCGGCTCATTCAAAAAATATTTTTATTAATAACCGTTACAATTTAATAAGTTTGATCTTAAATGCTTTTATATTATTGAAATGCTTTTTAATGAAGTAACAAAACACTTCTAATTAATTTTTAAAATAAGTATTTATAAAATGTTTTTTTTTTTATTTATATAATTATGTATTTTTTATAAGAAATGTTTATCTTTTGAAACATTAAATAAATAAAAGAAGTACAAATAATAAAACAAAGATTGAAATGGTTTTTTGTGTAATTTTAATGTGTAAATTAAATAGACTAAACATTTTAGTTTGATGAGTTTTGTTTTAGTTGTGTTATATATATATTTTTTTTGTGTTTTTGCTTTAACTAAGTATTTTTTTTATTTTTCTTTCGTTATTTTTTTTCTTTTTACAATTTTTTTTTTTTAGATAAGTTTAGGTAAGTTTTTATAGCACTCTTTTAAATATGTCAAAAGTTGTGGTCAAATCGTTAAAACATTATTTTTTGCGTAATCATATAAAGACATGCTATCGCATGCCTTCCTGTGAAAGCCTGTACACACATATACATATTCTAGATTAAAAAAGAATTTTAAAAATTTTAATATTTTATAATAGATATCCTGCAAATAAGATGAACAGTATTGAGGTTGAGCATTTTGTTTTGTTTTATTGTAATCGTCTACATGACCATCATTCTGTTCAGCCAATAGTTATCTATGGTCTCCTTGGGTTGATTTCATTTCAAGTTGTTGCTGATTCTATGGTCATAAAGTTGTTAAAATCATTATTTGCTGAGGTTTTTTTATATTAGTGTTATTTTATAAATTTTTTAAATTTTGAGTTTGTTTTTAATAAAGTATTTTTTATCAAACTTTAAAAAGAGAGCTATGATAACTATGTTAAGATTTAGTTATTGGATATAATTAGTAACCTACAAAGGCTTGATTTTGGCTTGAGCTGGGTTTGTAAAAATAAATTTTAGTAATCTATTTTCAATGTTGATTTTAATATTGTTAACTTGTTTCTCAGTTTTTTTCTCTGTGCAGCATCTTTGTCAAGGTTTGTGTTTCAAATTTCAAGAGTTTAGAGAGTTGTAATCACAATAAAAAAAGTAGTCTCTTTGACTGTAGTGGCGTCTTATGAAGGTAATTAGTGACCCGGGCCCTGGCCCCTGCTAAAAATGAGACTTTGCAAACCCTGCCCCAGCCCTGGCAAAATTATAAGAATTAGCAGGGGTCAATAGCAAGAGGTAAAAAAAAAATTATAAAACTTAATATAAAATAATTTTATGCTTACATTTACTATTTATTAAATACTAGCATATATTTATATATTTTCAAACTCTTATTTACTTCCAACAAGATTGCAAACAACAACTATTAAATTATGAGTTACTTTAAAATAAAGAATCAGTTAAAATACTAGGAAACCTATATTTAAAGACAAAAAGTTATAAGTTGTATAAAAAAGTAAAATATGAAGTTGGCTAAGAGTTATAAGTAAGTTTTTTGATGTTCAAGCAAAAAACTCGATTAATTATCATGCTATAAAAAGTTTTTTTATAGCATGAAGGGACAAATACAGTAAAAGAATGCAACTTGTTGAATAAATAGCCAAGCAAGAATTAGTTTTAGTTGATTGTTATAGAGATAATAGCTTGTTTGAGTATTGATCATGATTGTATTTGTAGAAAAAAGAAAAAAATCCAATTTTATAACAATTGGAGAGTGGCTCAAGCTTGGCAGATAAAGCAATTG
Organism: Hydra vulgaris; assembly: GCF_022113875.1. Taxonomy (NCBI): domain Eukaryota; kingdom Metazoa; phylum Cnidaria; class Hydrozoa; order Anthoathecata; family Hydridae; genus Hydra; species Hydra vulgaris. The sequence goes on from NC_061163.1 coordinate 29,279,974, forward strand.
GAGAGTCGCTCAAGCTTGGCAGATAAAGTAGTGTAATTACATTTACTATGTGCTTTTAGACCTCGCCTGAGAGTTAGAGGGTTGTTATTCATCAATATAGGAATGCCAACAATATTGGAATATTTTTTTGCAGTAAATAAATTAGTTTTGTTGTCTAACAAAAAGTGTGGATTTTAAATCCATAAGCCACTGCAAGCCTTAGGCTGTTACAGAAGTGAGATCAGATTTAAAAGTAGCTGCTTTTTCTAAGCAATTAAAAAGAGAATAGTTTTTTCGTTAGCAAATAGAGCCATTTTAGATTTCAATAAGATTATGTTATTGTAGATAAGAAATAATACAGGAACAAATATAGAACCTTTTAGTACCCTTAAAGTTACTTGAAATAAAGAAGTTAGGCCTTTAAGAATAACTTTACTACTGCAGTTAAAAAGAAATAATTTAATAACCTCAAAACCTTTATATAAAGAAACTAATAACAGAGTGAAGACTAATCGTAGGATAGTTTTTCAAAGTATTTTCAAGAGTTTTGAAAAATTGTAACCACTTATTTATTTTTTTTTAATTTTTTTTTATTTGCATTCACTCCCAACAAGGCTGCAAGCAACCACTATTAAGTTGGGAGTTACTAGGAAAAAAAAAAGAACAGAGTTATAGAGCAAGGAAACGGTTGACAGAAGACTTGAAAAGTTGAAGGTTGTATAAGTCAGGAAAACATGAAGATGGGAGAGAGTTCCAAAGGATTGAAGTGCGAGGAAAAAAACTAGATGAATAGAAGTTTAGAGCATGCAGGGACAGATACAGTAAACGAGTGAGACTTACCTGAATGACGAGTAAAACGAGAATGAATTTTAGTTGATGGAACTAGAGATGATAACTCCTTTGAGCAGTGACCATGATAGTATCTGTAGAAAAGAGAAAGAGATGCAACTTTACGACGATGGGAAAGAGGTTCAAGCTTAGCAGATAGTCCAGGTCCAACAACATTTACAATGCGTTTTTGGACCTTGTCAAGAAGAGAAAGTAAATCGTTAGAAGAACCAGCCCAAATATGACAACAGTATTCCATACAGGGACGAATAAGAGATTTGTAGAGGTAGAGAATGGATTCAGAAGTAAGGAAATGGTGAGCACGATAAAGAGAAGCAATCTTAGCAGAAGCTAATTTAGCAATCGATTGTATATATGGTTTCCATGAAAGGTCAGTAGTAAGCGATAATCCAAGAAGACGTAAAGAGGAGGACTCAGTAAGAGGATTGCCATTCATTAATATAGGAATGTTGACCTTATTACGGTAGTTGTTTGCAGTAAGCAAATGGGTTTTTTTAGAGTTGAAATTCACAAGCCACTGTGAACCCCAATCTATTACTGAAGTGAGATCAAAAAGAGAAAACTTTTTGTCAAGACAGGAGTATAAAGTTAAGTCATCAGCAAAAAGAGCTACTTTAGATGAAAGGTTGTCAGGAAGATCATTTATGTAGATAAGAAACAAAACAGGGCCCAGGATGGAACCTTGGGGAACCCCAGAAGTTACTGGAAATAAAGAAGAGTGTTGGCCTTCAAGGATGACTTTAATAAACCGGTTAGAAAGAAATGATTTGATAATCTCAAAAACTTTCCCAGAAACACCATATGAAGCAAGCTTATGGAGAAGACCAGCATGCCAAACTTTGTCGATAGCTTTAGATATGTCAAGAGCAATAGCCCTAGCCTCACCGCCTCCATCTAATGCAGGATAAAATCTTTCAGTTTCAGCAGTTAGCAAGTCGGTCGTAGAGCGAGAGGATCGAAAACCGTATTGATTGTCTGACAGTAGTTTATTTGACTCAAGATGAGATGTGAGGAATTTGTTGATCAAAGACTCAAAGACCTTGCTAATAACAGAAAGAAGACTGATCGGACGATAATTGGAGGGGTCAGAATTTTCTCCAGAGTTTTTGAATATTGGAACCGCAGATGCCATTTTCCAACAAGCAGGAAAACAAGACTCAGTCAAACACTTGTTAAATAGTTTAGAGAGAATTGTAGAAAGTTCTGGAGAACAATTCTGCAAGACTGTGACAGGAATGTTGTCTGGACCACAAGCTGTAGACGAGTTTAATTGAGATATGACTTTAGCAACAGAAGCCGGAGTGATTTGAATGTCTAACAATGGGTCAACTTGTTTGACTGGAATGGAAGGAAGAGAATGTCCATAAGATTCAAGAGTGGAATTAGAAGAAAAGTTCTTTGCAAATAGTTCTGCCTTATCCTTGGGAGAGGTAATAAGATCAGTCCCATGAATGAGAGATGGAATGTTAGATCTACCCTTGTTAACAATGCTGTTGAAGATTTTCCAAAAGTCTTTAGAGCCTAACTTCTGCGATAAGATGCGAGATTTAGTGAACTGAGAATAATGGAGTTTAGCATCAGAAAGCACCTTTTTACATCGATTTCTTGCAATAATAAATAGCCGTTTGTTCTCAAGAGAGTTGTTCTTTTGAAAAAGATGAAAAAAATGATTATGATTGGATATAGCAGCCGCACAAGAAGGAGAAAACCATGGAGTAGAATGAGGCTTGACTTGAAACCGACGAAAAGGAATAAAAGCTTCCATTCCAGCCTGAATCCAGGAGGTTACGTAGGAGGCGCATTTTTCAGCTGAGAGAGAAAAAGCATCAGCCCAAGGACCATCACGAAGAAAATCACGAAAGGAATCCCAGTCAGCTTTAGGGTAGTAGTAGGTGGTGCGATGATAAGGTGAGCCCAAAAAAGAAGTACGAGAAGAAAGATTTATAGAGATCCTTGCATGGTCAGAACCACCTAAGGGAGAAAAGGGAGAAACTGAACATAAGCTAGGGTCAGAGACAAGACATAAGTCATGGAGTGAAGGTAAATGATTAGGGTTGTCAGGAAAATGAGTCACAAAGTTAACTATCTGAGTAAGAGATTGAGAAACGCAGAAGTTAAAGGCTTTAGTGCCAGCAGGATCAGTGGTGTTAGAGCCAGGCCATTCAGTGTGATGGGCATTAAAATCACCAACAACAACAATATTGATCTTTGTGACGCTGTTTTATTGCTGTTTTATGCAGTTTATAACCTTTATAACATAAAACACGTTTAAACTAAAAATAAGTAAATAAATAAAATTGTTCTAATTAATAAATTTAAATGTTATCGTCATAAAACTAAAAACTTCATATTTGCAGAAAAAAATGCCTATAGACCATACTAGTCTATAATCTACAGACCATACTAGTCTATAATCTATAGACCAAACAAGATCAGAGCAAAAAAACATTCTATACCACATTTTTTATAATTTATTGTTTTTTGATCTAGCGTGCTATTAAAAATTTATAAGTATAAGTTTTTCATTCAAATGATTTTTAAGTTGATATTTTCATTCAATTTTTTCATTTAAATTTTTTTGCAATAAAAAGTAAAACAAAAAAATTTGGTCTGATAAATCGAAATATATTTCTTTAAAAGAATTCCAAACCTCCAAAGCATGTTTTGTTCATATTAAAGAGAATAATAAAAAAAATGTTTGGGCTAAATTTTATTAATTAAAACAAAAGAATAAATGCATACCAAGAAAAACTAACTTTTTAATTTTAGTTGAAGCTCGCCTTCTCTGTTTTGTTGTAGGCCAAAAAGTCAGCATAATATACGCCACAATCTACAGACTTAATAATTTATTCAAGTGCATTTTATTTCTAAGAATTTCAATAATGACGTCATTGACTTTTTTTGTTTGTGTAAAAGATCGAATATGTAAACAAACAAAAAAATCAATGACATCTTGTACTTACCTTAGCCCAAACATTTTTTTTTATCATTCTCTTTAATATAGACACAACATGTCTAGAGGTTTGGGATCCCTCTAAGTTTAAGAATATGCTTAAATTATTTTTTTAGAAAAAAATTTCTTTGAACAGAAATAAAATAATTTATTAATTTAAATTTCAATTTCAAATTTCAATCGAAAAATTATTTGAAGAGAATTTCAAAAGACTAAAAAATTTAAAGAGAATTTCAAAAGACTTTTGTTCAAATAGATTTCTTTTTAAATAAAATTCCTAAAAACAACTTCTGTATTTATAGAAAATTTTTGATCTTGATATCGCTTTAAATAAAATATAAAAAAATGATATCGCCTTTTTTTATATTCTATTTGAGATTTCTTGTTAAAATAATTTTCAGTTAGAAGCTTATATTTTGTGTTAACAACAGATAAGATACAAATAGAAACATTTTTTATAAGATTCTCAAAGATGAAAAATCAATCCAAGTTTGCTTTTTCATCTGTAACAAAAAGTTTGCTTTTTCATCTGTAACAAAAAGTTTGCTTTTTCATCTGTAACAAAAAGTTTTTATAAATCATAAGTCTAAGTTAAAAATAACTCAGTTCAAAGAATGTCTTCAATATGCTTTTAAAGGATAACAGTTTTTAAATTTTTTACATAATTGATTTTTTCTGAACAAGTTAAAAATTAAAAATGAAGCAAAGTTGTTGAGATCAATTAGTTTTTAAACATTGCAAACATAAAGTTGTCTTTTATATTGTTTTATGTAACATTAGGTAAAAAGATATTTTTCACAAACATTAGACACAGGTGAAAGTCCCAGACAAGCAGTTTATTTTTAGATTTTTGGCATTAGAAGGAAAATAAATATTATAACCGAAAGCTAACTTTTTTAAACATACATTACTGTAATCTATATGAATAAAATAAGTGTATGGTATTTTAAAAATTAAAAAAAAAAGTATTTAATGAAATCAACAAATTTATGGTTTTTGCTTTTAACTACTTTTTTTAAATATAAAATTGATGAAATATTAAAATAATATCAATCTATTTATTTTTTAATTTAGTATAGTATAATCTATTTAATTTTTTTAATTCATTAAATTTAGATTAAAACAAAAAAATATTATCACTAAAACCCATAAGTGACCAAAGTTATATAACTTTGGTCACTTATAGGTTTTAGTGATAATATTTTTTTGTTTTAATCTAAATTTAATGAATTAAAAAAATTAAATAGATTATACTATACTAAATTAAAAAATAAATAGATTGTTCTATACTATTTATTATTTATTTTTGCAGTTTAAAGATAAAGTATAATTGTTTACATTTAAAAAAAAAAAAAAAAAAATTAAAAAATGATTTTTTTATTCCTGAGAAATGAATGTTCATAGTTATAACGAATTTAGGTGGTATAACGTTGAAGATTTTGTTTCGTATTTTTTCAACATTTTTTATTTTTGTTATTATTCATTATAGATAATTTTTTTATTTAACTTAGTTGGATTAATTTTTTATAAAATCCTGTAAATAATCAGATGTCAAATATACAATGTATTTTATAATATAATTATGTTAATTTATTTAGTTGTTTCCTTATTTATTAGGTTCATGTTCAATCTCTGGTTCAGTCAGATCGAAAAAATGTTTATAATATTTTTTCAAATCTGTTGACTACTAAACTCAGTGTCCTCCAATCGATTTCTTCAGAGTTTTTGTTAGGATTTATTCAGGCAATGGATAGTGAGAGTGATCCAAGAAACCTTTTAATATGTTTTGCTAATTCAAAAATCATCATAGAAAATTTTGATTTTCATTTGTTTTGTGAAGAATTTTTTGATGTACTATCTTGTTATTTTCCAGTTGACTTCACACCACCAGACAACGATAATATCTCAGTTAAAAAAGATGACTTGGTTATGGGATTGCGATCTTGCTTTGTGTCTACAAAAGAATTCGCTCCGTATGCTATTCCACTTTTTGTGGAGAAGCTTTCTTCAAGTTTATTAGATGCTAAAAAGGATGTACTAATAACTTTTTCAGAATGTTTAAAATCATATGACTCTGTGTTTGTAGAACCGTTTTTGACTGAATTATGGTTATGTATTAGAAAAGATTATTTGTTATCAGATGATAAAGACATGTCACCTCTTTACTTAAATTTTGTTCATGAGTTTGTTTTGTGTCTTTCAAGATCAGCAAGTTTTGAGTACTTGTTGCAGTTAGTTGAGCTGTTAATAAAAGACTGTTTGCTAACTCTTAAAGATCCAGAATTATCTATTGCAGATCATTGTGGAAACTTGGTACTTTGTATTTGTAACTCTTGCCCTGCAACTTACGAACAAATGGTTAGCAGTTTGGTGCCATCGTTAAATGCATGTTTTGAGAAATATACTTCCCCAAAACAAAGATATAACTTACTCAATTTAATTTTAAAAGTTTACAGTATTGAAATAGGAGATAAAAATGTACCAGCTTGTCTGGTTGAATTTACCGATTGGCTTGTACCCTTATTGTACAATTTAATAGAGTCAGAACACAAATCTCTTCCAATAGTTAGTTTAAAATGTCTTTCAAAAATACTATGTCACTTAAATAAATTTCAAGGCATTGACTCCAGCATGTTTTTCCTTCGCACTATGAAATTGCCATTGTCAAAACTACTAGATTCTGAAATGTTTATGTGTTACCAATCTATGATCACCATTCTATCCAATAAGTGTTCAGAACTTTTTGATCCACTGTGTGTTGCAAAGCTAAAACAAAATATTTTTGTAAATAATAATATTTTGATTAAAGATCAATGTATAAGGTTGTTAAGTCATTGTGCCTTAAATCAAAACTATAGAGAATCAATTGTTACATTTATGGTCAACATATTGCCTGAGTTTGTTAATGATGAAGCAATCTTTGGTATTATTTTAGATGTTGTATGTAATATTTTAGATAGTTATTCAAATGAAGTAAGTAAAACTGTTGTTTTATTACCATTATTAGAAATTTTTTTTGCAAATAAATGTTCAGACATCCTTATGAGTAAAATGGTTCTTTGTTTGTCAAGTTGTTATCTCAAATTAAATGCAATTGAAGCTGGAGAACTTTTTAATCTTTCCTGTAATTTATTAATTAGCAAAAAAAATATTGATTTGTTTCATCTATCTGTAAATAAATTAGAGAAACTTAAAGAAATTGTTGTCCTTAACAGAGCTGTACAAAGTCAAGTTGCATCAATGTTATTGAAGAATGCAGACTGCATACCAGCCCTCATCAATGAGTTTTGTTTGTTTATTTCAAATTTTGTTAATGATCAGTTTGCATGTGAATGTGCTGGAATTGCATTTGCTTCAATTGTTAATAAAGTTTCAGGTAAAGTCATTTAAACATATTTATTTACAGTATGTATTGAGCACTCTATTTGTCGAATACATCAACTTTACTTACATATATATATATATATATATATATATATATATATATATATATATATATATATATACATATATATATATATATATATATATATATATATATATTTATATAAATATATATATTTATATAAATATATATATTTATATAAATATATATATTTATATAAATATATATATATATTTATATAAATATATATATATTTATATCTATATATATTTATATATATATATATATATATATATATATATATATATATATATATATATATATATATAAATATATATATAATTTTTAAAAGTCATTTCTTGTTATACGATATATATATATATATATGTTTAATATGTAAGTTGATTTTAATAAAAAAGGCAGCGTATAACTATTTTTAAATATATTTTGATGTAAAAATATATCAACGATATTTCGCTGACCTATTGTGGTCAGCGTCATCAGGTAATAATAAAAAAACGTTACAAAATAACATAAAAACAAACCGTTTAAAAAGAAGACATTAAAAAGCGTCAAATATAAAAACCAATTAAATATAATAATGACGTCAGTTAAATTTTTGTCAAAATGGGTCCCCAAGTTCTTGTTTTAACCTTATCCCCGTCATCTCGATTTAGAACACCTTCCCCAATACCTATCTCACATCGAACTTTCGCTTTGTTAATCTCCAGAGATTCTCTAATTTTTCGTATCTTGTATTCTCGAACGACTGCCAAGGTCTTAGGATTTAGCCAATCAAAGTTACCACGGCATGTTTTGGAATGTTCCGTGGCTCCTGAACTCGACCATTTTTGATTTTTGCAAGCTCTTTGGTGTTCTGCACTTCTTGAAATGATTTTCTTTTTGGTCTCACCAATATATATATATTTCCGCATGAGCATTTAAGTTGGTAAACCCCCGGATTTGAGTTCGGAGGTAGTTTAGTTTTGTTGTTGCATAATATATTACTTAAACTAGGAGCTGAAGTAAATATAACTCTGATGTTTTGTTTTTTAAATTCTCTTCGGAGTTTTGGGCCAATAATAGGTATCCAAGGTAGTTTAACAAACTTTTGATCTAACTGATTAGATGTAGTATTTTTTGAAATGCCGTCTAAATAGTTTTTGGTTATTTTAATAAGATTATTTTTATTATAGCCGTTTTCAAAAAATGTATTTATGAGGAAATCAATTTCTTGTGAGAGATATTTTTGAGAGCAGATTTGTTTTGCTCGACATAAAAAACCTTTAAAGATGCCAATGGTTATGCTCGAGTTAATGTTGGAGTTTGGTTTTATTTGAACATTTGTTATCGCATCCTTACGGTGTATTTGAAACTCATAAAATCCATTCATTGTATTTGTAATACAAATATCTAAAAAATTAAGTTGTTTTCTTTTGTTTTCAAGTTCAACGGTATATTTTATGGAGGGGTTTTGTTCATTTAAAGCTTTAAGAAATAATTCTTGCTTTTCTTTTGAATCGAAGCGAGCATGGCTATCATCCACATATCTTTTATAAGTTATTGGTTGGAATGAATTAACAAAGGCTATATCAAGTGCTCTTTTTTCTATACTTTGCAAAAATGCTTCAGCTATGACTACCATCAATGATAAACCAATTGGACCTGAATTAGGTAAAATTCGGATTTTATCTTCGTATAAAAAGTAACATATGCTTAACGATAGTTCAATTAATTGGTGTATATCTATGAGAGTTAATTTAGTCCTAGTTTTTAAATCTTCAAGATCATCGTTCAATATGTTAATAATAACAGGAATTGCTTCATTGATCGGTACGGATGGATATAAATTAATTACATCGAAAGAAACCTGAATTTCATTAGGGTCTATCTTCCATTCTTTAGCATCGTTGACAAAGTTTCTTGAATTAATTAGTCGAGTTATGTTTTTGTTTAATGTTGGTTGGATAATTTTAACCAGATACTCAGATGTTCCATAAGGAGGTGTGTTAATAGTGGAAACAACAGGACGCATTGGGTAGTTTTTTTCCAGTTTGTGTGCTTTAACCATTCCATAGATTCTAGGTGGAACGCAATCTGATGGATATATTTTAAAATAAGTAGCATTGTCTAACTTACCTTGTTTTCTTAATTTACATAATAGTTTTTGAAATTTAGTAGTGAATGTGGGTGTTGGGTCGTAATCAATAATTTTACTATTTTTTATTTGTTCTTCTAATTTCGCTTTTGCTTCATTTTCGCATAATAAAGCAAAACCTGTTCCTTTGTCAAACGGATATATCTTTAGATGTGAATGTTTTTTCAGGTTTTGTAAAGAAAGGCGTTGTTGTTTTGTTAAATTATCTTTTATTTTTAACTTTAAAGAACTGGTTAGAATTTTGGAACAGTTTTGTCGAAGAATCTCTGCTTGTGTTTGTTTATTTTGTTGTTCGAGTTCCAAGGCGCAAGTTTCAATATTAGTGATTATGTCCATATAAGGGATGTTCTTTTGTATTGGGACAAATTTTGGACCAAGATTAAGTAGTTCAGTAGTTGCTTTATCAAGATTAATATTTGTTAAATTTAGTATAGCTGGTTTTAAAATTCGGTTAGGACGATTTTTTTCAAAATTGATTTTATAACTGATGTCATTTTTCAATTTATAGAATTTTTCTTTCATTTTAGTTTTTTTTAAAGAATAATGGTAGTTCTTAGATTTGTTCGTTACATTATTAATTATCTCATAGTCATTAGATCTTATTTGAGATTGAAGATATAAATTTAATTCATCAATTAACTTCTTACTTGAATATAATCTTTCTTTTGCTTCATTTCGAGCATGAACTAATAATTTTTTTCTGCATTCTTTCATTATATTTTCAGCTTTTTTGGTACGTAGTGGACTTTTTATTTTAAACGATTTTGGGATTATATTGTTTGATATGCATTTTTGAAGAAAAACGAGTTGATTTTTCGCAATTGCATTTCATATCTTCAAAGTTTGCAATTTTTTCGTTTCATTGTAAATCTCTTTGCCGTAAAGAGCAGTGATAAAATCTTTAAAAGTCATTTCTTGTTATACGATATATATATATATATATGTTTAATATGTAAGTTGATTTTAATAAAAAAGGCAGCGTATAACTATTTTTAAATATATTTTGATGTAAAAATATATCAACGATATTTCGCTGACCTATTGTGGTCAGCGTCATCAGGTAATAATAAAAAAACGTTACAAAATAACATAAAAACAAACCGTTTAAAAAGAAGACATTAAAAAGCGTCAAATATAAAAACCAATTAAATATAATAATGACGTCAGTTAAATTTTTGTCAAAATGGGTCCCCAAGTTCTTGTTTTAACCTTATCCCCGTCATCTCGATTTAGAACACCTTCCCCAATACCTATCTCACATCGAACTTTCGCTTTGTTAATCTCCAGAGATTCTCTAATTTTTCGTATCTTGTATTCTCGAACGACTGCCAAGGTCTTAGGATTTAGCCAATCAAAGTTACCACGGCATGTTTTGGAATGTTCCGTGGCTCCTGAACTCGACCATTTTTGATTTTTGCAAGCTCTTTGGTGTTCTGCACTTCTTGAAATGATTTTCTTTTTGGTCTCACCAATATATATATATTTCCGCATGAGCATTTAAGTTGGTAAACCCCCGGATTTGAGTTTGGAGGTAGTTTAGTTTTGTTGTTGCATAATATATTACTTAAACTAGGAGCTGAAGTAAATATAACTCTGATGTTTTGTTTTTTAAATTCTCTTCGGAGTTTTGGGCCAATAATAGGTATCCAAGGTAGTTTAACAAACTTTTGATCTAACTGATTAGATGTAGTATTTTTTGAAATGCCGTCTAAATAGTTTTTGGTTATTTTAATAAGATTATTTTTATTATAGCCGTTTTCAAAAAATGTATTTATGAGGAAATCAATTTCTTGTGAGAGATATTTTTCAGATTTTATCAGATTGCGTTCCACCTAGAATCTATGGAATGGTTAAAGCACACAAACCGGAAAAAAACTACCCAATGCGTCCTGTTGTTTCCACTATTAACACACCTCCTTATGGAACATCTGAGTATCTGGTTAAAATTATCCAACCAACATTAAACAAAAACATAACTCGACTAATTAATTCAAGAAACTTTGTCAACGATGCTAAAGAATGGAAGATAGACCCTAATGAAATTCAGGTTTCTTTCGATGTAATTAATTTATATCCATCCGTACCGATCAATGAAGCAATTCCTGTTATTATTAACATATTGAACGATGATCTTGAAGATTTAAAAACTAGGACTAAATTAACTCTCATAGATATACACCAATTAATTGAACTATCGTTAAGCGTATGTTACTTTTTATACGAAGATAAAATCCGAATTTTACCTAATTCAGGTCCAATTGGTTTATCATTGATGGTAGTCATAGCTGAAGCATTTTTGCAAAGTATAGAAAAAAGAGCACTTGATATAGCCTTTGTTAATTCATTCCAACCAATAACTTATAAAAGATATGTGGATGATAGCCATGCTCGCTTCGATTCAAAAGAAAAGCAAGAATTATTTCTTAAAGCTTTAAATGAACAAAACCCCTCCATAAAATATACCGTTGAACTTGAAAACAAAAGAAAACAACTTAATTTTTTAGATATTTGTATTACAAATACAATGAATGGATTTTATGAGTTTCAAATACACCGTAAGGATGCGATAACAAATGTTCAAATAAAACCAAACTCCAACATCAACTCGAGCATAACCATTGGCGTCTTTAAAGGTTTTTTATGTCGAGCAAAACAAATCTGCTCTCAAAAATATCTCTCACAAGAAATTGATTTCCTCATAAATACATTTTTTGAAAACGGCTATAATAAAAATAATCTTATTAAAATAACCAAAAACTATTTAGACGGCATTTCAAAAAATACTACATCTAATCAGTTAGATCAAAAGTTTGTTAAACTACCTTGGATACCTATTATTGGCCCAAAACTCCGAAGAGAATTTAAAAAACAAAACATCAGAGTTATATTTACTTCAGCTCCTAGTTTAAGTAATATATTATGCAACAACAAAACTAAACTACCTCCAAACTCAAATCCGGGGGTTTACCAACTTAAATGCTCATGCGGAAATATATATATATTGGTGAGACCAAAAAGAAAATCATTTCAAGAAGTGCAGAACACCAAAGAGCTTGCAAAAATCAAAAATGGTCGAGTTCAGGAGCCACGGAACATTCCAAAACATGCCGTGGTAACTTTGATTGGCTAAATCCTAAGACCTTGGCAGTCGTTCGAGAATACAAGATACGAAAAATTAGAGAATCTCTGGAGATTAACAAAGCGAAAGTTCGATGTGAGATAGGTATTGGGGAAGGTGTTCTAAATCGAGATGACGGGGATAAGGTTAAAACAAGAACTTGGGGACCCATTTTGACAAAAATTTAACTGACGTCATTATTATATTTAATTGGTTTTTATATTTGACGCTTTTTAATGTCTTCTTTTTAAACGGTTTGTTTTTATGTTATTTTGTAACGTTTTTTTATTATTACCTGATGACGCTGACCACAATAGGTCAGCGAAATATCGTTGATATACTTTTACATCAAAATATATTTAAAAATAGTTATACGCTGCCTTTTTTATTAAAATCAACTTACATATTAAACATATATATATATATATATATATATATATATATATATATATATATATATATATATATATATATATATATATATATATATATATATATATATATATATATATATATATATATATATACATATATATATATATATATATATATATATATATATATATATATATATATATATATATATATAAATATATATATATATATATATAAATGTGTATATATATATATATATATATATATATATATATATATATATATATATATATATATAATATATATATATATATATATATATATATATATATATATAAATATATATATATATATATATATATAAATATATATATATATAAATATATATGTATATATAAATATATATATATCAGGCCTTGTGATGAATAAAAACTGCGCGATGCATAAGCACGACCTGATTTTTGACGTCATTAAATTCTTTTTATTTGCTTTTCATATTTATTGACATTAACTGCACCAATTTACTTAATTACCACAAAACTACTTTAAATCATTAATGTAGAAGTGTTATTATTAAAAAAAGTTTTGGAATGTTTCGTTTTTTCAAATGTAAAAACATTTGTTTATTTTCTTGGTGTTTGACATGTTTTGTCTATACTAAACGAATAAAAAACATTATAACTAAACATTTTAAAAAGATTATAAAATATGCTATTTGATTTTTTTTTTTTCTCAAATATATAATTTAAAGTTTTTCAAATAATAATTTTTTTTTTTAAAAAAGTCAGCAAGTAATAAACTGGAAATTTTAATATTGTACAATTAAAAACTGTGCAATAGCTAATATTTTTACCAGCGATTTTATATAATATTTTTTTATTTATATATTTTTATTTATTTTCTTAAAGCGGTTGATAAGCACAATCAATCGTAGTACTAAAAATCTTTAACAAATTTTTTGAATAGATTTTTAATGTTTATAAGGAATTTTATTTCTAGTAAAATAAAATAAAAATAAAATGTTAGAATAAAAATCTTATAGGTATAAAAAACATATTTCGGCGAAAAAATTTGGTTAATCTAAAATTAATTATAAAAATGAATGCACATTTATACAATTTGATATTAATGATTTTTACCCCTCAATTACAGCCCAAATTTCGGCGAAACCATCATCGCGATACAAGCCTAGTTGATTAAAATGAGCTATTTTAGCTAGGGAATTTAAAATATATAAGCCTACAATTCGCAAATTTCTGCTTCATCATAACTTCCTATTGTTACATCAAAGCATTCGTGCGTGGTTTTTTCCTTCCACGTCATGTTAATAAAATAGAGTAAAGTTTTCTGCAATGTTTAATTAGATGAATAGTGTCATCTATAATTTTCTATAAGTGGAGTTTTCTAAATTCTATTGTTTTATTTAAAATTTGAGCTATTATTGAGGAGTAAAAATCATTAATATCAAATTGTATAAATGTGCATTCATTTTTTTAATTAATTTTAGATAACCGATTTATAACATCAGTAGTATTTTTCCACTGTTGCAAATTTTGAAGGTATAAGTAGCCTACAAAGCTAATCATGATGTTTAGACATTCTTCCTGATGAACCTACTGATGATGAAACATGCTGTTGAAGACAACTAAAAATTAGATTAGTGTTTTTACTAAACTATATATATATATATATATATATATATATATATATATATATATATATATATATATATATATATATATATATATATATATATATATATATATATATATATATATATATATATATATATATATATATATATATATATATAAATTGTTGGCTTTGAGAGTACAGAAGGTAAAAATTGGTTCTTTTGACAACAAAATATGTCACTTTTAATTACTTTTGACTTTCATTCAACATTTCCGTGTTGTCATAAAGTTAAAACCATTGATTTAATCACTTTTTTAAAAAACCGCAAAAAGGCAAATTTAATTGACTATATATATATATATATATATATATATATATATATATATATATATATATATATATATATATATATATATATATATATATATATATATATATATATATATATATATATATATATATATATATATATATATATATATACACATATACATATATATATATATATACATATACATATACATATACATATACATATACATATACATATATATATATATATATATATATATATATATATATATATATATATATATATATATATATATATATATATATATATACAAATACATATACATTATATATATATATATATATATATATATATATATATATATATATATATATATATATATATACACACACATATATATACAAGTATAATTTTATTATATATATATATATATATATATATATATATATATATATATATATATATATATATATATATATATATAAATATCTCATTATTATATATATATATATACATATATATATAAAGCCAGGGACTTCAGTACATACATTGACTGACAAATAGTCTGACTCGCAGTGGAGTGCTACTACATCGACTGAGGGTTTGGTATGGGTCAGCAACCTTTTCATTCATTATTCTTCGTTTTCCCTCATCGTTTTCTAAAAACACTCACTTAATTTAGGTTAGCAAAAAAAGTGAGCAATTGCGCATATAAATATGCTATAGTAGATATATATATATATATATATATATATATATATATATATATATATATATATATATATATATATATATATATATATATATATATATATATATTGCAACTACTTTGTCTTTTAGAAAGCATTGCAGTTTATTATGCAATAATTTTTTTTTTAATCTCATATAAAGTTTACATTTTGTTAAAACATTACTTTGTTAAAAATATCTATTAAAAAAAATCTTTATTTTATGTTTCTAATAGAAGAATAAAAAAAGGAATAAGGTTTAAAAAGTTCTGATAAAAATATTAGAAAACATGGATTCAGTTGTGAAAGTATTATATCCTTCAACATTAACAAGGAAAATAAAATACTTTTTACCACCAAAATCAGGGAAAATTACTTGAAATTGGGTGAAAATCATGGAATAATCAAGGAAAATGGATTTATTAAACTGCCATGAACCCTGTGTAAGTTGTATGATTACCCGCCATTTCCCTTTCATAAACTCCTAGGTATTGTAGTAGTCCTACAATACCTAGGAGTTTCTCTTGAAAGTTAATGATGCTAAGGCTATATTGTAGATAGAAGACTTCTAAAGTAATCTAGCAAACTGTAACCAAATTATCTATTAGTTGTCAATCTTGTCAGCAATCTTTGACCAAGCCTTTTATAAGCGCAAATAAATTTCTCATTTCTTTGACTTAATTTTGTCTCACCATACCCAGCAAAAAATCATCTCTACATTTCATGTCTGGCCTGATTACACTGACTATAATTCTCTCACCGGTCTCACTGTTAGATCATTTTCTTCCAGCTTTTTATCAGCTTTGTTGCAGATTGCAAAAATCATAGGACCCTGGGGTCTATTAAAACTCTATACAACTGGTGGTTACTAAAAATCCGGACTAACTCTAACTGGCGTTTAAATGCCACAAGCTAAACTTTTTTTTTTCATTTTTATATCCATTTTAAATCTTATTTAATTCTCTATATGTTAGTTTATTTTTAGATAATAAAAATTAAGATAGTAATGTCCAAGCAAGAAGAAATAAGAAAACAGGTTTACAAGTTTTATTTGAATTATAAATTGCAAGGTAAAAAGTTCACAGTAGATCACTTCAAGGTCACTTCAAGATCACTTCAAGATCACTTTAAGGTGGAACAAATTCCAAGAAGAACAATCTATGATATAATCAAATGTACAAATGATTCTGGATAAAATAGAGAGCAAGGAAGTAGTTGTGTGGCCAAAATCAAGACCCTTGAGCGTCTGAGAACCATATTTGATCACAGTGACCAAGTTTCAATAAGGCAAGCCGTTCAAAAAGTTTTCAAGAAAAATCTGTCATCTTTGACAAGTCTTACTTACGCTGTCGAACTCAACAGTTAGTGGAAACAGCACCTACTACTCTAACGATAGAGACAAGACTCCACCAAGCATTAAATATCGCAAAAAGCGCAAGTTCAAAACCAAGCTGCTCATCTAGCTTTCCGCTTCTATGAAGTAAGCTTATGAAAAATATCAGTATGCCAAACTTTATCAAAAGCATTGAACAACTGCATTACTTTTAAACAGATTTTAAATATTTTTTTAAGCTAAAATTATATACTTATAATTAACTAATATTTCAATTGACAATGCTTGCTGAATGTTCATAAATCAAGAGCAATAACTCTAACTTCCTCACCACCATTTAATGCATAATAAAACCTTTCTGTTATAACAGTTGACAAGTCAACTGTAGAGCAATAGGATCCAAATCTGTATTAATTAGACAGATTTGGATCAGACTGTAAGTTATTTACTCAAGATAAAAAATTAAAAATTTACTTAAAGACTCAAAGACCTTGCTAACAATAGAGAGATTGATTGGACGATAGTTAGATGGTTCAGAGTGTTCTCCTAAGTTTTTCAAAGTTGGAACCACAAATTTTATTTTCAAATAGGCCAGAAAACAAGATTTATTTAAAATAATTAAATAGTTAATTAAAAAAAGAAAGAAAACACTTTTGTATGACAGGCAACTTTTACCTAACCTCCTAAAACCAAGCAAGTATAGACACTTTTATTCCTTCTTGTCAATTTTAATTTAAGCCTTACTCTTCTCAATATTTTTCAACTGCTTGTACAGTTGTTGTATTAAACGGTAATCATTTTTAAAATTAATTTCCAAAAACATTTCATGAGAACAAATGTTTTTTTATTATTGCAAGAAAAAAATTCTATCTGATGTTATCATCATACTGGACCTTTTTACATTGACTTTTTTAAACTCACTTATTCTTAGTTTACAAAATCTTGTATCTTATCACAGATATTAGGTTCTAGAGACATTCAGAAAATCTTCAACAGTGTCTTTATCTAATGTAAGTCTAGCATTCCATCTTTAATTCATGGATCTGATCTTATTACATCTCCTCAGAATAATTTTCTGACTCTTGAATCTAATGAGCATACTTTTCCTTTTATTTCCATTAAGCAGATTTTCCGATGGTTAGTTTCCAATGCAAAACTCTGGGTTAGTTAAGTCAATTCTCAATTAAAACCTTCTATGGTTTGTGATTCAGACGGTAAAAGATTACATCTGTCCGACAACTTCTGTAAAATAGTCCAAGATCATCTGCATTTTTGTCCAAGATCATCTGCATTTTTTTTTTTACTCCAACAACATCTGTCCAATATAATCTGGAAATTCAATGACCCCTAACAACATTTTTAGAAAAATGTAACTACTGTAAAATCTTCAGATGAAGTTGTACAGATGTAGTTATTTTTAACATAATTAAAAAGATGTAACTACATCTGTAGTAATCATATACTTTTTACTCAGATGTTATTAGATATCAATATAGTTTCAGATGTTGTTGGACAGATGTTATTAGACATAGCAAAAACTGATGTTGTAACCGTGACCCATTCCGACAACATTTCCATCATAATCTTACAAAACTGTTCTCCAGTTTTTATTCATATCAGTTTCTGATATATATTTTTACTTATTATTTTTTTAATTTTGAGATTTTTTTTGTTATTGTTGTCAAAAAAAAAAAAAAAAAATGGAGATGGGGGTGGGTGGGAAAAGTTTTCAAAAATTAATAAATGTCCCCTCCCGTGTATTAAGCACCTAAGAGTTGTAAATTGATAATTTTTATTGATTTTTGTGTTATTTTGTTATTTTGTACATTTGTTTGGTTTTGATTAAAAAAATTTAACTATTTTTCAGTATACAAAAGTTTTCTAATTTTGCTTAATAATAATTATAATAATTATAAGGTATATTTATAATAATTATAATAATTATAAGGTGTTGCCTGTTTAACTGAAATTAAAATGTACAGTTTATAACTGAATAAAATTTTGCTTCATTGGAAAAAAACAATTATTTTTTTTTAAGTTAAAAACTATTATTTTTACTTTGAATACAACTATAATGGAATTATTAGTAAATTTTAACTTGTTAATTGTTTATAAACAAAACATTAGCCCAGTTTAAAAAAATAGGTTTTTATTAGGTTGGAATTTTGATTTAGTTTAAAAGCATTATTTTGTTGTTGATTTCTTACAATAGTTTAGTTTGGATAAATTAATTAAAATGCACACAAATTATGTTAATAAACATACAACTAGAAAGACTTATAAGCAAAAAAAAGCCTAAACAAGATCTAAATTATAATGTTTGTATTACAATTACAATGTATTTTAAATGTTAAAATATAATCAAAGTTTTAATAAACAAAAATTCAAGTCTAAATAGAAAGTTTTAACAGAAATTCAGAGAGTAAAAAAAAATTTAAAAGACAAGTTTTCCAAAAACAATTTTTGCTATAACATAATTTAATAAATATGTTGCAGCTCTCTAGGCTTTTACTTGACATAGTAGACATTATCTAGTGAGTTTCAAAGCAAAGTTGTTTTATATTAGGTACTGTTAGTACTTTTGTATTTAAAGTCTTTAAAGTAGCAGCAGTTTTTTACAACATTGAAATTTATAAAGTAAGTTTTTTATTGTAAATAAATGTTTTATAAATAGTGGCTTTACATTATTATTAGGTTTAAATGCTTCAGTTAAAAGAAACCTCAAAGCTAAAGGTTTTAGCTTATTCTTCAATAATTGCAGCTATAGGGTTTAGCTTACTCTAAAATATTTGCAGATATAGGGTTTAGCTTACTCTTCAATATTTCCAGTTATAGAGTTTAGTTTATTCAATATTTGCAGCTATAGAGTTTAGCTTATTCTTTAATATTTGCAGCTATAGGGTTTAGCTTATTCTTCAATATTTTCAGCTATGGAGTTAAGCTTTTATTTATTTTTTATTCTGGATAAGAGAGTGTTATGAAATATTATTTTGCAAATTTCATTTTTTCAATAGTTAAATTGTTTAAAAAACTGTTTTTAAAAATTGTCTTACATATAAATAAATGCTGTTTTATAATTTTATTATTATTTTTATAAAATTGTGCTAATATTATTTTTCCATTTAAGTTCCATTTTTGAAATTTATTGATTTAAAGTGTATATTTTAATATATTAGTTCAGTTGTAAAATCTACTAATTTTTATATTTTCAAATTATTAAATCATTTTCACTATGCCACTATTTGACAAGGGTAACCTAAAAAAAATTTTTGAATGGCTTTTTTGGGATGTTAAATTATTGATTTTAGCATAATGAAAAAGTGATTCATACTTTTTAAATTTAGAAAAGGAAAGCTTATTTGTTAAATAATTTTTTTTTAATGCAAAAGTTTTTTTTAACAATGAAAAATTGTTAATTTAAAAAATGATAGCTTTATCTAAAATTCGTTAGAAACTTGTTTAACCAATTAAATTAAAAACTCCTTTAACCAAATACTATAAAATTAATTTCATTAAATTTAAATTTTTTTATACTTTTATTTGTAGTTTTAAAAAAAATTAAAAAAAACTTTTTAAGATGCGAACTATAGATAAGGTTTTTTTCTAGGAATTTTTTTTATTTTAAGGTACACTTTTAAATTGTTTTTTGAGTACATTTATATTTATAGGATATAAATATGGTTTCTAAACTGTATAAAAAAATTTCAAATTGTTTATACTTTGATTAGCATTCAATATATAATTAGTTTTTTTTTAAGATGATGAGTTAATTATAAATGCTTTGAAAAACACTTGACTTTATAGAAATACTATTAGAAACACTAAACTCCACAGAAACACTATTAAAAACACTAGACTCTGGAAAAATATCAGAAACACTAGACTCTTTAGAAACAATATAAGAAACACCTGACTCTTTAGAAATATAATATAAGAAACACTAGACTCTACACTATATAAGAAACACTAGATTCTACACTAGATTTTTATTTAAATTATCATTTTATTTAGGCGAAGGAAGGATTTTATTTGTTTAGTATAAATGGCCATCAGCCAATTTTATGAGATTTGTTTTTAACTTTTCTTCAAGAACATGTTCACAGGTAATAACCCTTAACAATTGGGGTAAAATATCTAATATTGTCAACAACAACAAAACTTCTTAAAAGAAATTTTTTTTATAGAGATTTTTGAAATCACACGTTTATTGGTTGATAAAAGATTTTGAATATTTGGTCTTTTTTTTTTATCATGACAAGATTTAAAAATATGAGTTCAATTATCTGACATTTGGAACTGATATATTCCTTATGAAAGTTAAAAAGGGAAAAGGGAACAATAAAAAGAGTAGAAATTTTTGTAGAAAGAATAATTGAAACAAAATCTAAAGGTTAATTATGGAATTCTTCAATAAATAAACCTTTAATAAGTTTAATAAATATTAAATCTTTAAGTTGGTGAAGATTTTACATCAATCTAAAAGATCTTTTGTATATTATGATGAAAATTCAAGACAGTTATGGCAAATGAATCTTCATCATAAATTACTATTATAAAAGATAAAAATATATAAATAATATATAAAAAATGTCAGAATTAATTACACATAAATCTTAAAAAATCTATGAAATAAAATAAAAATATATTTTACCTTAATAAAAATAAAAATCTATTCTACCTTGAAATGTAACTGTAACTTATGCAGTAGTGGTGTAGTGGTAGAGCACTTGCTTCATAAGTGAGAAGTTCTGAGTTCGATCCCCACCATGACCTGGTAGTACTGCGTTGAACTCGTTTCTCCGCACAGCGGCCTTGTTCGTTAAGATTTGTGTTCGGATTTGTAGAGTTGAAAGAGGGTTGTAACCACAAATAAGGGTACTAGGTAAAATGCGAACTGCGAACCGGTAAATTGCAAACTTTTTTGCGAAACATGGTTCTATTGGTTGTTAGTGATGTTTTTTTTCCGTTTGCAGTTGAATTGTTTATTATCCAAAATATTTTAAAGACTACAAGCAAAAGCCTATATTTAAAAATGAGAAAAACTAGTATAAAAAAATCTGTAAAATCTGTATAATAAAGAAATAATTCTAAAGTTTCTTCTACAGATTTATATATTATAGCGAAGATTCATAAAAAAGGGACATGATATTTAAAAAAAAACATTCAAGGTACACCTTTTGTTATTATAAATTTATATTCTACACTCTTTAAGTACATATAATCAGTTAAAAGTATATTTTATATATTATATGTACTATATAAATTATTTTATATATGTATATATAAACTATGTAAAAACTTTATTTATAGTTTTTATTTACTTTTCTTTTGTTTATAGTTGTTATATATATTTATATATATATATATATATATATATATATATATATATATATATATATATATATATATATATATATATATATATATATATATATATATATATATATATATATATATATATATATATATATATATATATATATACAGGGTTGCCACCAAATCAGGGAAATTCAGGGAAATTTAAATACAATCAGGGAAAATCAGGGGGAAATGATTGATTTAGGAAAAAATCAGGGAACTTTTTAATTTTTCTTTAATGTTTTGAAATATTTTCTAATAAAAATTTTCCTTTTCCAGGGTACCAGGGTTAATGTTAAATACTTTTAAAGAAAATTAATCATTGTGATAACATGTGCTCTTTTTTTAGAATAGTACAAATTTTTAAAATTTAAAATGGCAACATATTTCAAAGAAGAATGGTTAAGTGATCCTTTGTTTGAAAAATGGCTGGTAATAGGCAGCGATAAAAAGTCAGCCAAGTGCAAAATATGCCAACTTAAGTTTAATTTGTCAAATATGGGGAGAAGAGCTGTGATAAGTCACATGGATGGCAAAAAACATGCACAGAAGGCAAAGCCAGTATTCTTCTTCATGCCTGCACCATCTACATCTAAAAAGCAAGCAATTCTTACAGTAGATCAATGTGATAAATGTTGTGCAGAAATCTATTCTGTTTAAAATGCAGTACAGAATAATTTCTCATTGAACTCATGTAATGAAAATAGCCTACTTTATCAGAAAATGTTCCCTGAGATTTAGCAATACTGCTAAATCTTATGAAATGGGTAGAACAAAACTTGGTTATATAATTAATTTTGGTCTTGGACCTTATTTTCACAGACTTTTAACTGAAAATATAAAAAAATCTCCTTATTATACTGTTTCATTTGATGAAAGCCTAAACAATTCTTTCCAAAATTGTCAAATGGATCTAAATATTCGGTTTTGGAACAGCGATCTAAATCATATTGAATCCAGATACTTTGACTCTAAATTTTTAGGTCACCCCAGCGCAAAAAATTTGCTTGAAAGTATTACTAGATCTTTGTCAACGATTAATAGCATAAATCTGACTCAACTAGGTATGGATGGTCCAAATGTGAATTGGTCCCTTCTTAATCTTCTTGAAAAGCAGCGTGATCAACAAGAGCTTCCTAAACTTATTAACGTTGGTAGTTGTAACCTTCACGTAATACATGGGGCTTTCAAATCGGGTTTTTAATCTGTTGAATGGAATATAAGGAAGTTAATGAAAGCATCACACAACCTTTTTCATGATTCTCCGGCTAGAAGAGCTGATTTTCTAACTGTTACTGAATGTGAAAGTTTTCCTTGTGCATTTTGCTCAACACGCTGGGTTGAAGACCAAAAAGTTGCAGATAGACTTTGTTTAATTTGGGAGAATGTTGAAAAAATAACCAAGTATTGGGAGACTCTTCCTAAAAGTAAGCAACCAAAATCCAAGAGCTATGACACTGTGTTAGGAGGAACAAAAGATGAGTTAACTTTGACTAAATTGAAGTTTTTTAGTTACATTACAAGTTTGTTAGAGAAAATCTTATTGAGATATCAAACCGATTCCCCAATGATTTCCTTTCTTTTTGAAGATTTGTTCTCAACTGTTAAAAACTTAATGGGTTTAATTATAAAACAAGATGTCCTTAGCAGCATCGTCAATGGCAGGCAACTTCAAAAATTTGATTTTACTAAAAAGGAAAACTTTCTGCCATTAAAATTAATGACAATTGGGTTTGCTGCTGAACCTGACATTATGGAGTTGAGGAAAAAGGATGTGTTATCTCACAATGTCATCAACAGATTCATGAAAGATTGCCGTCTTATTATCATTGGAATCCTGGAAAAAACATTCGAAAGAAGTTTGAATCGATTTTCTTTTCTGGAAGCAACTGGTTGCATCAGTCCAGTGTCAATTCTTTCTAAACAAAAAGCTGATCTCCTTCATCAGATGAAATCTGTACTACATCTAATTCTTTCTTGCTCACATATTACTTTAAATGAATGTGATCAAGCTTTCATACAATTTTCAAAGTTGTAGAGAAAAGTTCATCTACTCTTTTACCCGCATTTAAAAATTTACACTCGTTTAGACAAATTTTATTTCGAAACCATTAAAGTTGGTGTAGATTACAAGACTTTGTCAAAAGTTTTGATATATATTTTTACGTTATGTCATGGGCAAGCATCAATTGAGAAAGGTTTCAGTATTAACAGTAATATGCTCAGTGAAAATATGAAAGAAAAGTCACTTATATCTCGTCACACTATCAAGGATTTTATGGTGTCAAACAAATTAAAGGCTCATGAAATAAAAATAAACAATGAAATGATAAAGGCTGTTTGTAGTGCCTCGTTACAATATAAAAATTATTTGGAGGAAAATAGAAAACTCCAAGCAAAAGAAAATGAAAATAGCGTGATAATGCTTTTAGATCAGGAAATATTTGAACTTAAGGAAAAGCAAAAAGTATTGAACAAAGTGTGTAAAACATACAATGAGGAATTTATTACAATCACCACGGAAGCTGGCAAACAGCAGGATATGTCTCAAATGAAACTTCTACTTACAAAAGGCAATGACTGTAAGCGAAAAAGTGAGGAACACAAAAAAGAAATTAAGATGCTTAAGGAGGCATTAGTTATATTATATAAGAAAAAAAAAGAAGTCAATTGCAAATAATTGCATTTTTCTAACATAAAATTGTTTAACCTTTATTTCAAACATTTCACTATTTAACAGTATTACTTATTTAGTTTAATTATTTTGTTTTTGTTAGTCTTTTTTAAATAATTATTGTAATTTGTTTGTATTTACTCTTGAATTTTTAATACATTGCTCGTTATTAAAAACATTTTCAATCTTAATTGTTACTTTTTTTTTGAATCTCATTATCTTGTACCCTAGATAAGTCTGACGGATTTTTAATGCTTGTTGAACATACCCGTTTTATATATATATATATATATATATATATATATATATATATATATATATATATATATATATATATATATATATATATATATATATATATATATATATATATATATATATATTTATGTTTAATGAGTTTGAATAAAAGGCAGCGTATAAACTTTTTGTTTTAAATATATTTTGATGTTAATATATATTTATATTTACAATATTTCGCTGACCTATAGCGGTCAGCATCATCAGGTGGATTAAAAAATCGTTACAAAACTACAAAAATCAAACCGTCAAAAAAGAAGACAATACAGGCGTAAAATAAAAATAGTTATAAAATAATATTATTTAATAATTTTTATTTTACGCCTGTAATGTCTTCTTTTTTGACGGTTTGATTTTTGTAGTTTTGTAACAATTTTTGTAACGTTTTTTATTCCACCTGATAATGCTGACCACTATAGGTCAGCAAAATATAGTAATTATAAATATATATTAACATCAAAATATATTTAAAACAAAAAGTTTATACGCTGCCTTTTTAATCAAACTCATTAAACAGAAATATTCATATAACAAGAGAATGATTTTTAAAGTTTTTATATATATATATATATATATATATATATATATATATATATATATATATATATATATATATATATATATATCATTGGGGGATTATAGCATCTGTTTTTTTAGAGGTAAAAATGCTCTGGGGTTAATGGAGAAGTTTTAAGGTTAAGTGTGGGTGTTTGAATGCTGGAAATATCAGGGGCAAATAAGCAAAATATAAGGGAAAAAATCAAGAACAATCAAGGATAAAAAAGCAAAATTTTAGCAAATAATCAGGGAAAATCAGGGAGAAAAAAGCAAAATTTTAGCAAAAAAATCAGGGAAAATCAGGGAATTTTGTCCTTAAATAACGGTGGCAACCCTGTATATATATATATATATATATATATATATATATATATATATATATATATATATATATATATATATATATATATATATATATATATATATATATATATATGTATATATGTATATGTATATAAATATATATATATATATGTGTATATATATATCATGTTTTTTTTAAGGCATTAACTTTAGCTATCAAATCTTTTATTTCGTCTGGATTAGCATATCCTGCTGGAATAACTTCAATATCAAGTGTTCTTGGTCTTTTTTTTCCTCCTGTTTTGTCATATTTCTTTCTTGTATTTCGACAAAGTTGTGTTAGATTAACCTGTTTTTTGTTGTTGTTTGAAACAGCTAAACCAATAGCCTGGCGTGCTGCCAAAATATTATAACATCTACTTTCTTTACATGAACATGTCTCTTTTGGAAACAGTTTTACCACACGTGGTACTATAGATCCTTTTACAATAAAGATCGCAAGTTTTAGGTCAAGAGCAATATAAGAATTTCTTATGTTTTCATTAGCCCTTTCTACAGAAGTTATCATAGTTGTATCTTGTACTAACTCTGCACTTTTAGATGTATCATGCATAACTATAAAGTGATTGTTGATGATTTCTTTAATACGTTGAACAATTTGTTCTGGTGTTGTTGTATCTGGAATATGAAGATCACATTCTTCATAAGTACTTTTCAATTCAGCTCTTAATTCAAAATGGCCAGTTCCTTTAACTTCCACCATACTATATTGTATAAGTCTATATAAGCTTAAAGCCATTGAACCTACAGTAGCCTCTTTCCATTCCTGTAGTTGCTTAATTGCAGTATTAAATGCTTCTGATTGGTTTGTTGTAATTTCATGAAAATCAAACTGTTTAATTCTACAAGATCCAAGTTTGTCTACTACATTATGAATTGTTTTGATAAAGTACTTAGAAAAAGGCTGACTCCATGCTGATAACATTGTTATTAGTTTATCTTTATATGAAGATTCAGAATCAGATCAAAGAAGAGATCGAATACATTTCATCTTTTGTCTTCACTCTGTGCAATTATAACCATTGCTTACTGTCCTGCAAAACATGGTTCCAACAAAGAAAATGTGGAACTGATGGAAAACTATCTTTGATGGCCTCTGTTATAGTCCGTTCTTGATCTGTGACAATAAAAACATTCTTTGAAGCAAGTTCTGGGCATACTGATTTAATATGTTGCCAAAATATGGAATGGGGCATTCATGTATCATAAAAGCCATTGGAATGATTGGACTTAGGTCAAACTCAGTTTCTCTAATTAGCAAAACAGAAAGATAGTAGTCGCCTAAAGAAAAAGTTATATCATATGATAGTTGCTGAGGTAGTTGAGACAATTTCAGCACTTGCTGAAAAATTTGCAGTGTTTCATCTGAGTACATAACTACAACCAAATCAGTAAATGTTATTATATTATGAATAAAATTCATATGCTAATTCATGAAGATTGTATAAACTAGATAAACTTTGTTGATTGTGTGTTGATTTTAAAGTATTACTGATTTGTTCCATGTTACGTGGAACTGCTGTTATATTTGTATCAGCTGTATTATGATAATGTTATGTCTTTGTATACTTTTCGGACAGAACCTGTACTTTCCTTAATTTGGTTTATGACACCTAGCTGTGTCCTGATAATATTTCTATTAAATAGCATTTCCATGAGGAAACTGCACAGCCTTAGCTTCATCACCTATGTATGATATCAGAACTGAATTAGCATAGTCAGCATGATAGTGTGCTTTACGTGCAAACTCATCACTAACTGTGTCTTGTGCAACAAGAATTCTAAAATATTTCTTTTTATTCCTTTAATTGTCTTTGAACCCCCTTGCCTCCACCTGTAACCATCTGCACGCCAGTTTTCTAAAGAATATTTTATGTTATTGTAATTTTCCTTGGTTATTTATTTAAAAACAACTTAATCTTCAAACGATCCTTAATTTTTTTTAAATGTGAAATGTGAATAAATCGTATAAATTTTATTTATATATATATATATATATATATATATATATATATATATATATATATATATATATATATATATATATATATATATATATATATTTATATATATATATATATATATATATATATATATATATATATATATATATATATTCAAATATGTTACCTTTATCCTTGTCATTAGTCCACGAGAAAATGTAATTAGTACCAGCTTTTGGTTTGCACCGAACAGAGAATTCAGCGGGTAAAGATTTAAATAAATCTAATTCCATTATATTTAATTTAATAAAAGAAAGAATTGAAGAGCAAAAGTTTTAATATAACTTTAATATATAATATTGTGGTCATTAAAATATAATGTTTTGGTTCGCAAAAAAGTTCGCATTTTACCGGTTCGCGGTTCGCAGTTTGCAATTTACTAAGTACCACAAATAAGTAGTCTCCTCGTCTGTAGCGGCCTTCTTGACCTTGAGGAGGTGAATTAACAAAAAAATAAAATAAAACTTAATTTAAAAGCTTACTACTTTCAATTAAGAATTGAGTTTGTAAGATCCAGAAATGACCAATAATATGATCCAGAGTTGACCGATAATAAGATCCAATAATGACAAACAAAAAATCTTTTAAGTTTAACTCAAAAAATCATTTAAGTAGTTATTTTTTTATAACAAAATTGTTTTCTTTTTATAAATGTAAAAAGTCATGATATATTGATGTCAAATTGAAAATGGACTTTTAAAAAAAAAAGGTGATTATTATTAAATGGGTAATTTTGTCATTAAATAACGCACTAGTCTAAACTAGTGCGCCATTTAATGACAAAAAGATCTGACTTTTTAAAAAGAATTCAATTATCAAAAAAAACATGTAGTTATCATACACCCTTTGTAGATTTTACACACCCACTCTAGTTATTTTTACAAGATAGATAAATAAAATCATGTTTAAAAATTAAATAAGTTTTAATGTTTAAAAGATACATAGATGTAATCATGTTTACAAGGTTATAGTCAATTATAAAAAAATCTAGTCACTTTTTGTATGACTTTGGTAAGTATTGTGACGTATGGTAAAATATAGTAATACAATAAAGATCCAATGCGAACAGTTATACCAAGTCAGTATTTTTATCTTCTAACAAATTCCACATGGCTATAAGCCATAAAAATTATTTGACAATTTGAAATTTTAAAAAAATTTTTGTATTTCATTTACCCCTCTAATAATATTGGCATAAATGTTAACATTCTGTTTTTTAAAACTATTTTTTTTATCTTAGAACAAAATATCATTGAAACCGTTATTAACTATATCAATAGCTGTATGTCTGTCAATCCGAAGGCTAGTGTTTTAATTCTATTGTGGCTTTGTAAAGCTGTGGTTTTAAACTGGATGCATCACACGTCTGTTTGCTTAAATTTGCTTTTGAAGTTACTTCAAGGCAAAACGACAGCCTGCCTTATTTCTGAAAATTTTGAAATAATGTTTAATGTTTATCCCAAGGCTTTTGATCATAGATCTCATTCCAATATTAAAATATTGTATAAACAGCATTTTTCTCAAATTATCCTACCTTCTTTGATTTCATATTATAACAATGGTGACGATGATTTAAAACCATACTTGATGACAGTGATATCTATAACTTTACAAGTTTCTCCACGAAAAATGTTTCAAAAAAACCTTGAGTCTGTAAGTAAATCTGTTTAATTTTATATATATATATATATATATATATATATATATATATATATATATATATATATATATATATATATAAAAATATCTATATATATATATATATATATATATATATATATATATATATATATATATATATAAATATATATATATATATATATATATATATATATATATATATAAATATATATATATATATATATATATATATATATATATATATATATATATATATATATATATATATATATATATATATATATATGTATATATAAAAATATATATATATATATATATATTTATATATATATACAGTGGCGGAACTTCAAAATTTGGCCCCCCCCCCCCCCCCCCGCAAAAGAATGTTTTTTTTGCGGAAAAGAGTTTTATAGTATAAATATTATTGAGAGTATAACTTTTTTTATATGAGGGCCCCCTATAGCTGGTAGACCCCCCCCCCCCCCCCCCGCAACGCAGAGTCCTGCGTCCAGTAGTTCCGCCACTGTATATATATATATATATCTGTGTGTGTGAGTGTGTATTTATATATACACTATTGGGATAGTTTTTAATATATATATTTTTTTGTATATTTTATTTCTTTTCAGTTTATCTAACTTGTTAATTTGAAGATGTTAAGAATTGTTTTGTAATTTAGTTAATGCCTTTACTTCTCCATTCTTTGACAAGTCTTTCTAATAATAACATTGCGTCTACGCTTTCTATTATTGACATTGTGCTGGATCATAACAAAAATATAGCGTCTGATTATGTTGCGTCGCTGACACCGCGTTTGATCTCACTTTCCAGTCACAACTCTATGGAAATCCGTATATGTGCTATAAAATGTCTTGGAAAAATATCTATGTATCCTACTCAGCTAGTTTATTCTATGAAGGACGAAATAATAAATGGATTGAAACCTAGACGTGATGACAAAAAAAGATTAGTTAGAAAAGAAGTTGCACGTTGTATAAATTTTTGGCATTTATTGTCAAATTAATATAAATATATTTATATATTTTTTAAATCAAAACAAAGTCGTAAAATTTTTAAAAATCGTAACTTCTGTGTACAACTTTATAAATAATAAATCGTCACATTAGAATTATAGGGTTCTATCTGCTTTTTTTTATGTTGTGAGAACTTAACTTTCAATATTTATTTAATACATGTTTTACAGCTGTTATTCATTATAGTTATAAATTATAAATTGTTTATATTATCTATATTTCATTATTTAACATATTTTATATTAAACCACTTAAAAAATGATATATAATATATCATTTTTTAAGTGGTTTGTTTTAATTATTAATTAAAACTTTGGTTGTTAAATTCTTTCAACATAAAACAAGCCAGATAGAACCCTATAATTCTCATGCGACGAAATGCTGGTATAAGAGAGGGGAATTTCCCAAAAACGTACGAACGCGTACAAGGGGGGGAAGGGGTATTAAAGACAGTGAGTACGTACGCGGTTTAACTATCTCTCTTAATCAAGATTTTATTTTTTTTAAACATTGAATTTCAGGTGTGTAACAAATCAGAGTTGTATTTTTTTTTCTGACTTTGGTCACAATTTTTTTATTTTATTTCTTTATAGATAATGAGGAGAGAAAAGGAATCGATTAGCTTTGAAAAAAAAATAATGCGTACGTACGTGGAGGGGAGGGAGTCTTCGAAAGCGTATAGGCTCGTATAAGGAAGGAGAGGGGTCCTAAATCAGTCGTTTTAATGCGTACGTACTTTATGGATGCCCCCGTGTTTGTCCGCATTACTATCCTAGAAATCTTTGCAAAAAGTTAATCTATTTTTAGAACCGCAATGGTACCCTATTTAGAACAAAGTTTTCACACTGTTCAGCAAACTGTCGTGTGTAGATAAGATAAAGTCTTTTAATACTCCTTTACATCTCAGTTTTCTCAACTTAGACCTATTGTTGAGTCTATGAAAGACTTTTAAATAGTAAAAGATTTATTATATTCAAAAACTACCAAAGATTCCTATAATTCAAGTTTTCTAATTAGTTTATTAACAAAAGTTTGACAAAAATCTAATTTAAAAGTATTTCGTAAGAACGTATCCAATCAAATTTCTTCAAAATACCAAGGAAATTAATAATAAATAAACAGAATATTCCATACTATTTCGTGGACCTAAGATATAAAATTTTTTTCAAATGAAAATGCAAATATGGTAAAATCATTAAACTTATTTATGTTTCGAGCAAGGTAAAACACATTTTTAATCTAGTAAAATAATAACTCGCAAAAAATAAGTTAATTTATTCAAATAAATTTTACTTCTTAATCTTATTTAATTATAATGTAATTACCGATGATATATTTATCTTTTTATTTTTATTATTTAACCATTAAGTTGACAGAAGATTTAAAAGTTGTAAAAGTAGGAAACGCTTAAGAAAGGAGAAAACTCTATCGCACTGAAGTTTAAGGGGGGGGGGATAGTATAAATAATAGTTTTATGTTTTACTTTTGTAAATTAACATTTTAACTACATTTTTAACTTTAATAAATAATTTTTATGTCTAATCTTTTAAAGATTCAAAAAAGTGAAGATTTGTTGTTTGAAAATCCAATAAGCTTTTAGGTATTTTACTAAAATTTATTTTAAATTAAAAAAGTGTGCAACCTGTTCCATGTCCTGCTGCTTTGAAGGATTTTCCATCTAAGCAAAGTCTAGAAAATGTGTACTTTACAGTATATCTACGTTTGTCTTCTGGTTGAACCTCTGGCGGTGGTGTTCACCTACCTATAAGTTACTTATTTTTTAACTGTTGTAATTCCGTTCGATTTAATGTTTTTTTTAAAAAAAAATTATTCTAAATGCCTCAAGAAGTCTGATTACAGAGCAACGCGCAAGAGCATTTGAAAGAAAGTTCACGCCTCCTTCCTTACCGATGTTGGAAAGCTTTCCCTGAGGTCACGTTAAACTACGAATCTCTAAGACAAACGTGCTAACCACTGTGTTACGACTGCTCTCAGTTTGAAATCTCGGCTTAATGGTTCTGAGGCCGGTTGGTGGTAAGGTTTCCTGAATTCTGTGGTAGTTCTCGGAGAGGATGATTTCATCAACAACTGTAAAATATCAGAGTGTTAACAGTATCATCTTGCGCATGGATAGCTTTCCTGTTAATGTTTTTGGTCTGCATTTTTTTAGATAAAACTTCTGGTTAAATTGATCAATCCAAAAAAAAAGTCTCTTTATTCCTCTGCCAGTATTGTTATTATTATTAGTGACTTAATGCTCATCACACTGAAAGGCTTAATTTTAACACCACTGACCCTGTAGGCATGAAAGCTCAAAGTTTCTGATGTCTTTTCTCTATTCGCAAATAAATACGCTTCCAACATAACCTTATGGATCCAGGTAGGTATGGAAGCTTTTCTTTCTCGTTGTTTCCAAGTCAAGACTCACTCTATTCCGTGGTTTTCATCTTCTTGTGCAACTGATATAGCTAATCCTAATCTTCTTTTTTACCTTTTTTAAAAGAACAACTCTCTTGCGAACAAACGCCTTTTTATTATTGTAAAAAATTGATTATAAATGTCTGATGCTAAATTCTATTATTCTCACTAAATCTCGCATCTTATCTCAGAAGTTTGGCTCGAGAGATTTTTGGAAAATCTTTAACAGTGTTATTAACAAAGGAAAGTCAATGTTCCATGTCTAATTTATGGGTCTGATCTTATTATCTTTCACAAGGATAAGGCAGAACTATTTGCAAAGAACTTTTCTTCTAGTTTGATTCTTGAATTAGATGACCTTATTTTTCTTGTCATTCCAGTCATTCAGGTTAACAAACTGTTAGACATCGAATCATACTGGCTTCCGTTGCTGGAGTCATATCTCAATTAAACCCTTCTACGGCTTGTGATCCAGAAAACATTCCTGCCAGAGTCTTACAAAAGTGTCTTCAAGAACTCTTGTATTAAAGTTAGTATTAAAGTTATCCTTAAAGGATAACTACTTCATTTCCAGTAACTTCTGGGGTAACTCTGAAACAGATTTCAAACGCTTATTATGTGGTCTATTTTATACGTGTCTGAAACGTATTTTTTGTACGTGATTTGTTCAGTAAAATGGCTAACATGCATTTATGAATAACACGAATTACTCTAAGAAAATGGTATAAATTATTACTGTTTTTAAATTAGATTTAAAACGGTATAGAGCTTAGTTAAATACAATGGTAGATTAGGAGGGGAGGGGCTTAGGGGGCTATAGCCTCGGGACCCGCAATTTTAGGGGCCCCGAAATAAATTTGAGGACCGTTTTTGTTTTCTTTTAATTATTTTTTACGCTATGCAAACAAAAAAGCCCTCCAAAAAAAAATAATCCTGGTCTCCAAAAAATTCTAATCCGCCACTGGTTAAATGTGAACTAGATATAAAACGAATAACCCCACTTTAATGGAATAAATTGTGATTAAATATAAACTAAAGTATAAAACGAAAAGTTCTACTAAAAAGGTTTACATTTTTAGAAAACAAATAACTAAAACGGCATAGATCATAGTCATATATTAAATAAATATAAAACGAATAGCTCCACTTATACGTTATAAATTATAATTAAATAGAGATTATATATAAACGAATACTTCCCCTAAAGGGTATACATTATGATTTAATTAAACTAATATAGTTTAACTTATATATGAATTGCTAACTTGATAAAAGGGGACATGTTATGTAAATTTTTGCAGGACATATCCAGTAGCGTAGCGACAAAAAATAGGCCTCCTCGCAAAATTTTAATCCGGGCCCCTAAATTACTTGTGTCTTGCCCCCTCTCCCCCTCTAAACAAAAATAAATTATAAATGAAAACAAAAGCCTAATTTTAAATTAAATTTTGATTTAATTTAATGGAAACAAGAATGTTACATTTTGTATAGCTAAGAATTTGTAATTCTTAGTTATACAATAATAGTAAAAATGTGATTACTTTTTCTAACTCGACTTCTACACAGAAGTGTGTAGTTATTTCCACAAAAGTTTGCAAAATAACTCCACACTTGTGTCTAGGAGTTACAGCTACACACTGGTGTGGAAGAAAACTCCACATTTTCCGCGAGTGTGTATCACTTACTCTAATAAAAATTATAACTTCTTTTTAACTGAGGCTTTTAAATGCTGTATGTGTTCCATAAAGTAACTGAGTTCTTTTGGGGTTCAGATGCGAAGTTATACAAAACAAAATCCTTATCGTTAAAAACATACGAAAATCAGTTATGACCATTTTAAACAATAATTTATGAACTTTCTAACTAGAATTTTGTCCTTTTTATAATTAATTGATAATTACTTACTCTAATATTATGTTTTTTGCATTTTTATTTAGGATTTGACGGCCTGATGTATTCCAAATAGACTTTTGCTCTAGTTTCGAACATTAGGGAACAAATAAGGAAAAGTAACGGCCCTTAAAGCGAGCCTTGCGGAACATTGTTAAAAGATTTAACTAGCCCTGAGTTAATACCATTAATTCCAATTCAAAGTAGTTATTAAATAAGCAAGACTGATATGATCTGAGATGACATTGACATTGATTTGAGACTAAAAGACTTAGTATTAGGAAAAGGTTTGATGTTTATGATTTTTTAATACCTTTCCAATCATTCTTACATTTTTGAAGTTGTTATTAAAAAAAAGATATATTGTAACAATTTTTAAAATATCTTGATAAATTGCTAATTTTATTTTTGTACAACTTACATTTAGTAAATAAAAGAATTTTTGGCATTTACATGTTCGGATTTGGGTTTAGTTAATATTTTATGAGGTATGTTTTTTATTAGAAATACATTTAAGAATACCACTGATACAAATAGTTAAAAAGATATAATATTAATAAATACTAATAGTTACAAAAAGTTATAAAAGAAGATATTTAAATACAACTTTCCAATTAAATATATGATATTATATTCAACATATAATATATAAAGATTACATATAATATTTAAAAATACAAACAGTTAAATAATCAGATATAATGCTAAAAAAAAAATTTTTTTTGTAAACAAAAATAAAAATAAATCCGTAAGATTTAGAACATAAGTTTTTGTTTGACACTGAAATGAATTTAAAGATTTTGCCATATTTAAATTGTCTTTCAGAAAAGAGTTCCATAGCTTGGTACCTCTATAAGTTATACTATATTCTGTGTATTTGTTTACTTTTTTATATTCTGTGTATTTGTTTACTTTTTTATATTCTGTGTATTTGTTTACTTTTTTATATTCTGTGTATTTGTTTACTTTTTTATATTCTGTGTATTTGTTTACTTTTTTATATTCTGTGTATTTGTTTACTTTTTTATATTCTGTGTATTTGTTTACTTTTTTATATTCTGTGTATTTGTTTACTTTTTATATTTATATGTGTTACTCTGATTTGTTCTTAAGAAACATTTCTCATTTAAACTTTTTTTTAAATTTACTTATGAAGATTTCAGGAGTTAGATTATTGGTATATTTATACATAAAGTTTAGGTGTTGGAAAATATTTAAATGATATATGTTCATCATTTTCATATCCATCATTAAAGGTTTAGTGTGGTCCCCCCTTTTTTTTGTTGTAAATAATTCTACAAGCATGTTTTTGTGAGGAAAGAAGTTTTGTTGGTGGACAACTTGCCCACGTAATATTTGCATAAGTAATGTAACAATGAATTGAGCTGAAGTATATAATCTTTAGACTGTGAATTTAAGTATGGGTGAGTTCGATACATAAAACTAATGATTCTACTAATTTTTGATTCTATATATTTTATGTGTGGGAGCCATGATAAATGATCATCCACAATAACTCCTAAAAACTTTATGGTTTCTTGTTTATTAATTTGTTTATAATTTATAATAAGTTTTGGCAGTTTTAGAGGAAGGTTTTCTTCTTGTGTTTTTTATGAAACAAGGTATATTGTTTTTTTTTCAACGTTAAGAGAAAGTTTATTTGACCTGAACCAATCATTTACTTTTTCTAATTCAATGTTCATGTCAGCATAAAGTTGATTAATATTGCATATAAAAATGGAAGTTGAGTAATGATTTGAAAAGGAGGATATCTTGTTGTTGTTTGTTGTTGTTGATTAAGATTAAGTAGAGAAAAATAAAAATTTGTAAAATTTATATTACAAAATTTAATGATACTAAGTTAGGTAACTGATATTAAATTAGGCAATTTGTCAGTCGAGAACCAAAATACTTTTTTATGTTTCAGAATGGAATTTATTTATTTAAAACAACGGAAGGACCCAAAAGCCACTTATGCTGCTGTATACATTAAAACACACTAATAAATCTGTGTTAAGATTGAAAATAGTTAAGGACTAAATTGCATTATATCTAGAACAATACAGTTAGACAAAACATCGATACAAATGATGCAGATATTACATTTTCCGATAAACTATTTCATAAGTTGACAAAGTGATTGGAAAAGTAAAACTTTTTTTTTTTACTTTTTAGGTTAAAACGATGTTTGAAAAGTTTAAAGGCATGACCCCAAATACCTGTGTAATTTTAAAAACATTTGATAAATCCGTGACCACTTTACCATTAAGAATTTTGTAATAAAATTTCTAATATATTGCATATAACATTATTGTTAACATATTATTTTTAACATAAAACTAAATCGCTAACAACTCAACGATATTCAAGCAAGAGGAGGTTAAGCGTAGCTAGACGTTTATCGTAGGGTACTAACCACAGACCAGCTATTCTTTTAGTGAAGAGCTGTTGAACTTTCTCAATTTTATCAATTTAGCATATAATTTAAGGGGACCATACCGGAGAACAGTATTCTAACATAGAACGTACAAAAGTAGAGTAGGCTTTTACCATTAGTGATCCATCTCGTGAATGAAAAGCTTTTAGAATTAGTTGGACTCTCAAAATAGCTTTATGTACAATAAGATGAATATGCTGATCAAATTTTAGGTGACTATTGATTGTGACTCCAAGATCACGAATACTATTAATGATCACATGATCAAGTTTCTGGTTACTTATACTATAAACATAATTCGTTGAATTTTGCTTCCGGTTAGTAATGGTGCAAACAAACTATTTTTCCGTTGCTATCTGAAGTTGCCAAGTACAACTCCAATCATATAAATGCATTATAGCTGTGGTGAGGTCTGACTCCGTATATCATAAGTAGAATATAGTTTTACATCATCAGCAAAAAGTAGGTCCTAGAACAATTCCTTGTGGAACAACTTTTTACAGATGTTGTGTGAGAAGAAACATTGGTTACAGGGTTATTTATTTTAATCTGCACATTTATTTATTCTTATAAGCGTGTTTATTCATACTTATATGCGTGTTTATTCATTCTTATATGCGCGTTTATATGCGAGTCAACCACCCATAAAATCTCTAATACAATTTTATATAAGCATTAATCAGGCTTTTATGTTTTTATATAGATATATTTAAAATATAATTTAGGTTGTAGCCACTGCTATTTATTTAAAAAATGGTTGCCGAGCCAGCGTAAAACAAAGAAAATTGTTACAAAAGAGCACCATGCAATGCTTAAGCATTTAGTTGAAAGTAATGAATCTACAACAAGCATTTCCACTTATCGTAATTTATCTATATACACAGTTCAAAATCTTGTCGTTAAGTTAAACAGAGGAGAAATCGATAACATGACTGATAAAAACGAGGTAAAAGACCTATAAACGCTTAAATAAAAAGTAATATTGTTATTTTTTTAAAATTATTATTTAGGTGCCCCAAGAAGACCAAACGGTCTTGTCACAGAGCACCGCGGAAGTGTATTTAACCAGGAAGTTCACGCCTCCTTCCTTACCGTGACGCGAAAATATGTCCAAAGCTCGTTTCGAACCTGGATCTCCTGCTTATAAAGCAAGCGCTCTAACCACTGCACCAAAGCCCCACAAATTTAAATTATGCGTACAAGAAAACAATCTTTGTACGCAAGAAGAAAATTTTTCTGCAGCAGGCTTCAATATGTCTCAGCCTACTATTTCAAAAAAGTTCAAATGCTCGGATTTATCAAGGAAGTGTGTTGGGCATGTGCCAGAAAAACGAACCTCAACACGAGTTATTAATGCACGCTATGCATTTGCAAGCAAATTTATAGGAATTTCAAATGAAAAACTTATTTATTTGGATTTAATGTCCACACTAACAGCACAAATAATTACTGACTAAAATCATAGTTGTTTATAAATTGAAATAAAGATTTATAGATAACACTGCCTGGACCATGATATTAGTGCCAGTCTATATCGTGTAAGTTATAACCCCCTAGTATGACCACAGCTCTATGAGTAGAACACTTGTTTACATATAGTCGATGCCTATTTTAACACAACTACGATACTATACATACTACTACGATACAATTACGACACAATTACAATACTTTAAGTACATACAATTGCATACATTAAGTACATACAATTACATACATTATTACTATAGTACATACAATCACATACATTTACGATACTATACTACATATATACTACGATACTACTACGATAATACCACAACTATGATAATAACCAATAACTCTGAATGTCTGACCATTGAGATCTAAATCTGCACAGGTGATTTCTAATAAAACTCAGGTGGTATATCCACTTTTGTAAATTTAATAGAATTGCGAAAAAATATTACTACTTCACCCCCTTAACCACGTCAATCACACCAAATAACAGTGTGATGCCTAGAACATATAAGAATAAGTAAATTATTGTTTAACCATGTTTCAACAACACAAAAAATATCAGGATTGTACAATTGAACAAAATGTTAGAATTCAGCAATTTTTTTGTATAGACTGCGGATGTTTTTGGTTGATTAGTTAGCTTGTGGTTTTTTATATTTAATGATTGCTTGTTGAATTTTGTATTTAATTTAAAAATACGCTCGATAGAAGCTTTAGCATTGATTTGAGTGAATATTCTTTGTACTCTTTTTGTATCGTTTTCTTTGGCAACACTTTCATCGTTGTTTGGAGAGGTTTTAAATTAAAAAACGACGACATTTTTCTGTCTGAGTTCTCTATCTTGAGTTTGTTTGACTACATTGTTTAATAGAACCAATCATTTTCTTTTATTTTAATTTTGACAACATCGGATCAATCACGATAATTTAGATTAGATCATTTAGATTTAGATTTTGTGAAATCATTCACTAGTATTTTGAGGTCACTGATTTCTTTTTCTTTAGTTAAAATTTCTGCTTCCAGTTTCAATACTATTCTCACTAAAGCGTCAAAGTCTTCTTTTGTTACCATATTTTAGAGTTGTTTTATAAATATATTTTTTTATTATTTAGAGTTATCTTATAAATATATTTCTTTATATTTGTTTACAAAAATGCAATTTTGAATTTAATTTTTAGGATACTTTTCCAAGGAAAAGTTTTTAATGTCTCTCATATTTTTAAAATTTTATTTGTTAGGAAAAAAATAAAACTTTTTAAATGTGGAGGTCAGTGATTCACTACCAACACGTTGGTAGTGATTACAAAAAAGAAAACAAAACAAAAAGAATTAACATTACCACCAATCCGTTCATTAAAAAGCATTCGTCACATTCTCGTCCGCTTTAAAAGGGATTTAATAGAACAGCTAAAACGTGATATAACAGGGGAAAAAAAGTATAACAGGTGAAAACATTTGTAAAACAAAAAATATATATATATGTATATATATATATATATATATATATATATATATATATAAACATATATATGTATATATATATATATATATATATTTATATATATATATATATATATATATATATATATATATATATATATATATATATATATATATATATATATATATATATATATATATATATATATATATTAAAGTCTCCAATGTTTATCACTGATAAAATTTTTTGTGAATAATTTTGATGCAGTTCCTCTTAACAGTTTCTTAATGGTCCCACAACAACAATTAAATTTTTTTATGACAATTGAAAAATATTTAGGGGTCCCCCAAGGGTCTAGAATTTTTGTATAATTGGGGAAAAAATTGACCAAAGTAACTTTTTTTCTAAAATCCACCCCCGCCTTTTATTCAATTAAAACTAATTTGGCACTGTTCAAATAGCCATACATGTAAAACAAAATATTAGTAAAGATTATATTATACATGCGACAAGTGTTTTAAGCAGAAATTTAACAAAAATTATTAAAAACAGATTTTTTAGATATCTTATATATTTACTTTTTACAAGTTTTTTATTTTTATTGTAGAATAAAGACTGTGGAGCAATGGCAAAGTGTAAACCTAACACAACTCGAAGTACCGACATGATCTGGTTGATTAGCCATCCATGTGACATAATAACTGGAGCTCGCCTTCCTTCAGGTCGTGGTGTTATGCAAAATTTTGTTTACTTCCAGAGGAAGCAGAAACTGACAGTTGCTCAGAGTGCACAGCAAGTACACAACCAACTACTGCCCTTCTGGATGAAATCGAGATTACCGGTCCGACACAGACCAGATATTGTTCAAAAGATTAAAGATCTTTACTCACAGCATGTTGGACTAATGAAACATCGTTCAAGGAATAATGCTAAGGATCAACAGAACCAAAAAGAATACAATGAAAAGCTGGATATTTTGTTTGATATGAGTCATGCTGATTCTGACAATCTTACCAAGAATGAGGAAGACCGACAGTTTCTAAAGTTGCAGAAAG
Organism: Hydra vulgaris; assembly: GCF_022113875.1. NCBI lineage: Eukaryota > Metazoa > Cnidaria > Hydrozoa > Anthoathecata > Hydridae > Hydra > Hydra vulgaris. Next base: position 29,321,448 of record NC_061163.1, read on the forward strand.
AATCTAGAACGGGATGCATTGGATCTGTGGACAATAAAATATTTTTCCGCGATAAGCGTTCAGCAAAACGTAAAGAACGATTAGTACTCCAGCAAAGAGCAGCTTCAGCAGGACCGCAATTAATGCAGGCAGATGTGGAAACTGAAGATGAAGATGAGGAAAGAGCAGAATCATCAAAGTTGTGCTCGTAGATGATGAAGAATCTATGGATGAATTTGTTGTAAAGTCTCCAACTAATGATAGACCGACCAAGCAACCTAAGTGTGCTGGTGTGATGACTTCAAAAGTGGCTGTTGTATTAGACCGCACAAACATCAGCATTCGTAAATCAACAATGATAATTGCATCAATAGTTAATGGAATAGGATGCTCCACAACATCTGTTGTTCTTTCAAAAAGTACAGTCCATCGTCAACGACAGCTTTTTCGTTGTAAAGATGCACAGAAGATCAAGGATGACTTTCTACCTAGTAAACCCGTCGTTCATTGGGATGGCAAACTACTTGACATCACTGGAGTAGACACCAACCAAGTTGATAGATTGGCAGTTCTTGTTTCTTCACTTGTGGATGGAAATATTAAACTGTTAGGAGTACCAAAGTTGACTTCTGGAACAGGACAAGTGGGATCGGAGGCAGTTCTTGACCAACTCAAATCATGGCAGTGCGATCAACAAGTTATTGGAATGTGCTTTGATACAACAGCCTCAATTACCTGCAGACTGAGTGGAGTCTGCACTCTTCTGGAGAAGGCTCTCGGTTGCAATCTGCTATGGATGGCATGTCGCCACCACATGTTTGAGGTGTTGTTGTCTGATGCATATGGAGTGTGTCTAGGTCCGTCAGCTGGACCGGATATTTTAATTTTTAAAAGATTCCGAGAGAAATGGTCAGAGTTGGTCCACCGTCAGCCTATGCCACGACAAGTGCTATTGGTGAGTGCAAGCGACAATCTGAAGGAGTTAATTGCTGAGCAGCTTCAATTCAGCCATCCACGAGATGACTATCGAGAATTTCTCCAACTCGCGGCTTATATGATTGGTTTAAAATGCACTGGGGCAGCACCAGTTTGCAAGCCTGGTGCTGTTCACAGAGCACGTTGGATTACCAAGGCGATTTATGCAATGAAGATGAATTGCTTTTTGATGGTAATGAAGCTGTTATACAGTTGACTGCTTGTGAATTACAGGGCATTCAGAGATTTAATAGATTTGTTGTCAATGTCTACATTCAATCTTGGTTTTCAAGTCGAGCCATTGCTGATGCACCATTGAATGACATTCAATTGATTCAAAGGCTGCTTACGTATGAAGATGCTGCTTTGCAGACAAAAGGTTTCAAGGTAATGAAGCGTCACTCCTGGTATCTCAGCCAAGAGCTAGCAACAGTTTCCTTGTTCTCTCAGCATATGTCTTCTAAAGAAAAAACCCAGCTTGTGTTGACAATGAAAAGTGATCGAGGATCGCATTTGCTCAAGTCTCTTCCAAAAACAACAGCGGAATTACTCATTTTTCGAATTTTCTTCCTAGTTACTGCCATTGATGATAGCTTTCTAGATATTCCAGTGGAAAAGTGGCACGAAAACCATTCCTATCAGACGGCACGTCAACTTGTCAATAACTTGCCATGTGTTAATGATTGTGCTAAGCAAGGCGTTGCTCTCATCCAAAATTTTAATGCAGCAATAACAAAGAATGAAGAACAGAAACAATTTCTACTTCAGGTTGTTGAAAAACACAGACAAGACTTTTCCAAATGCAATCGTGACAATCTTGTGGACATTTAGATTTTAGAAGTTATTTATCATATTTTAGAATGAACAATTGAAACCTTGTTGCCATTTTGTATAATAAATTATTGTCTTTAATTGTGTTCAAACGAGCATAAAAAAGTTACGTTTTCTATTACTAAGTGTTAAAATATTTAAAGTTAAAATTGGGTTTGCTTGTGCTTGAAATCATATAAAGATGTGCTATAAACCAATTAATTCTAAACTCTAACAGGAACTAATCATTTTTACTATATTTTTATGATCGATTAGACATGTGATCTGTATTCTGTAAACTCGATGATGTCGAGCCGTCAAATGCCATTAACGAAAATTCTGCGACATCGCTAAAACTTTTTGACCCTTGGGGGACCTCTAAATATTTTTCAAATGTTATTAAAAAAATTATGGGTTGTTAAGAGACTGCAAAGAAACTTTTAAGAGGGACTGCATCAAAAAATTCAAAAAATTTTTTTGGGACAACCTAATATATATATCACTTTTTATAAATGATAAAATAACTGTTTAGCTAACTTCTTTCCAGTGACCGCTGTAGGAATTATGAATCGTGTACACGGGTACTTTTTTGTCAGTGAATAGATGTCTGTTGGCTGTGTTAAATGGGAAAATAATGATTGTGCTGATAGATTGTAAATGCAAATCAGGACGGAGGGAGGTGGGGTAGAGTTAAAACGGAAATTATGAAAGGGTTTAGGCTGCTAGAATCAGAATTTGAATAGAAAAAACAAAAGAAAATTCAAAAAATGAGGGGGGCGGGAAGGACTATTGACGCTGTTCCTACGCTACACTGCAAGTCAAAATCCATAAAAAACGGCAAAAAAAAACCCCATAAAAAACTATTGCTAGAAAAAAATTAATCAAGTTAAAATTTAAGTAAGTACCACTAAAAGACAAAAATTAATTTTTTTGTGAATAATTTTTAAGATTTCGTATAAAATAACTAACAATAGTTCATTTTTTACATTTAACATGCAAAGAATTCATTTAGTTCCTATAATTCAAGAGTTAGAAATTAATCATGATAATTTACTCGAGGATCTTCTACGTGAGTTTTGTAGACTGGTGGGTCTATACTATGAAAGTATTGACTAATCTAAAATTATAAATCATAAGAAAACTCTAATAATATTTAAATGTAAATTCCGATCAAAACTCTAATAATATTTAAATGTAAATTCCGATCAAAATTATAAAACATAAGAAAACTCTAATAATATTTAAATGTAAATTCCGATCAAAGTTGCGGAATCATTAAAGAACCTTCTCTAGACCTTTGCAGCAGGTCTTGGTAGAAAGTACAAGAACTGGGAAAATTTAGGTGATCGAAGCAGAAGATCTGAGGTAGTTATAAATCATTTAAATTCAATCCATTTTAATAAATAGTTTACAAGCTTAAATATTAAATATTATCTTGTTTAAGGTCGCCAAATCGGCTGAACATCCTGCTAAAGCATTGACATTAGCTTCAATAAAAAAATTCAATAGAGATCCTAACAAAAAAGGCTTTGTTGTTCTCATGAAAAGTGCTACAAACTCCGAAACAGATAAAAATCACGGAGAAAAATTTTCCGATAAAAATGAAAACCGAAGATGCTATGAGCTTGAAAATTCAGTGTGACCTTTTTGATGAACAGTATCAAATTATTAGAAATTCATCAACAATACATAATGCAGGTATGTATTCTTCACTTCATGAAATTAAGAATGAGAGACATGAATGTTAACATGAGGGTTTAATTGTGAAAGAAACATCTGCTTCAACTCCTCCACAGGGTATGTTTAATCATACTCTGACAAGAATATTAACTTTTAAAGAATGCCAAGACTCTATGAGAATGTTTGCTGAAATTGGGGGAGGGGGGTTTAAGTTCTACTTCACTTTAAAGATGGTTTTGATGGTGCCTCCAGTCAAAGTGTCTATAAACAAAAATATACTGATACAAATATTAGTGAGGTCCAAGTTAACAAACAAAGTCTTTTCCTGACGGCTATTGTTTCACTTAAAATAACCATATGAACAAAAATGTAAAGTTAAATAAGAAGCCCTCAAGTACACATTACTGTAGACCCTTACATCTCCAATATAAAAAGAAACGGAAGAATTGATAAGAAATGAGTATGAGCTTTTAAAAGAAGAAATGAATAGACTAGTCAAGTTTGAAGTAAAGTTAGAAGTAGAGGAAGGCAAACCGGATACGACTATCACATTTAAGTTCAAACTAGGTTTGACTATGTTTGATGGTAAAATGGTTAATGCCCTCACAAACACTTTGTCCTCCCAATCATGTAATGAATGAGGAGCTAAGCCCAGTGAACTTAATAACCCAGCATTGATCAGATCTAAACCAATTAATGAAAAGCTTTATCTTTAGACCTTTCTATTCTGCATTGCTGACTTAGATCTTTTGAATATATTTTACGTTTAGGATATAAGTTACACATTAAAAAATACTTTTCCAAATTCTTTGCTGAAAAAGCATCAGTAACAAGTAGAAAAAAGAACATTTAACTGTGGTTTAGAGAGGAGCTAAGTCTTATAGTTGATATGCCTAAACAGGGTTTTGGCAACACTAACGATGGAAACTCTGCCAAAAGGGCATTTGAAAATGCTGAAACTCTCGCTGATATTACGGGAGTGGTAGTAAATGTAATTGTTATATTTAGGACAATCCTAATATCAGTATGCTCCTGTTATGAATTAAACTCTGATATTACTCTGATATAATAACTCTGCAAGTTTTGGTCAGTATTGCTATGAAACTACAGATTTTATACTCAAAAACTGTTGCTGGAATGTAATTCCTCCAACTGTTCATAAACTCTTGGAACATGGTGTGCAGATATCTTAGGTATTAGAACTGCCAATTGGTTACTACTCTGAAGAGTCACAAGAGGCTTTAATTAAGGAAATTATCTTTGTTAATGCTGTAATAATGAAATAAAGCTTTCTTATTAATATTTGGTTTTCTTTTTTGTTTTCTTGGAAGAAAAATTAGAAAAGATAAGTATTTATTTTGTATTTAATATATTTTAATATTATTATAATATTAAAGTATTTTTTGAATCCAATTTTCTTTTTAATAAGTGAATGTTTTGGTTTGAAGAATTTAATTTTTTTAAATTAAGTATACACGTATGCGCGTGTGTAGTACGAGCCTTAGGCACAAGAAAAATTTATATTTAGAAACATGTGCTTCTCTTTTATATGGTATTTTGGATCAAGGAATCCAGTTTTTCTATTTAAATTATGTTTTGTGCGCGTAATTGACACTAACACGCGTAGACGCGGGTTGTACGCGTCATAGATACGCGTAAAAAATATTTTCAATAGCATATTTAAATTTTTTGACCAAAAAACGATAGTATTGATGTATCATATGTTTACATATGATAGTTATATAACTTTTGCCGTTTTTTCACCTTTCTTACTCACTGTGCGTTAGTGCCTTTAGCAATATCACCAAAAAAAAAAAAAAAGAAAAAAAATAGATAAATGAAAAAAATACGAACATTATTAGTTAAGAGTATAATAGTAGTGGATAGATTTGTAAAAACATTAACAAAAGGAGATAAAAGACTGTAAGACAAATTGAAGTGTAAAGAAAGGTTATTATGCATACTATACATAATTATAATTAAAAGGTACATAAACATATTATACATTATTATAATTATAGATAAGCATACATTGGAGAGATTGATTTTTGAGCGAGGATAAAGAGACTTAATTAACTTTTTTTTTTTTAATCTCTTTGTTAATTTCTCCATTTTCTGTTTCATCAAGAATTAATTCATAAGATCGTTGCTAATAGAATAATTGTTATCAGAGGTGCAAATAACTTTTGAGATTCTCCAACGAGTCTGGAAATACTTTTCTCTTATCGTTGTCATTTCTTGTAGCAACTAATTCTAGGCATTTAGAATGAAAGACATAAACAGGTATAACTAAATTTAAGATAAACAAAATTATTATCAGAAATTGAAATAGATAAAGGACCTATCAAAAATCTATGGTACACAACGCACTTGAACTATTTATAGGTTTCTTTTTTTACTGCTCTTTATTTATAAGCATATAATTTTAAATTAAATGTAGATATTTAAATAGTGTATCGATTAAAATTATTAAAATTCTATTATCATTCAATTAATTCATTACTTTATTTGCATATTAAAAAAAGTAACTTAAATAAATAGAAATCATAACTTAATTGTACATTATGATACAGTATGATACTATAGAAACTATGATACTACATAAACTGTATATACAATACTGTCTAACAGTACCGTGGCTAGAGGGTTGAAGACTCCACCAAAAACTGATATTAGAGCTTGATATACAATAATATTAGACTTAACGATAATAATATTATCGTTAAGTCGAATATCATTGTATATATAAATATTATAGTAACTATTGTATAATAGTCCGAGTAAATTGATTTTGAGAAAACGACGAAAAACTAAATTACTCATAGTTGCGCATCAAAAGAAATTAATATTTCCTTTGTCTATTTATAAGGATAAAAAAACTTTTAATTGGTCTCACATATATGATAGATTTCAGTATATATATATACTGAAATCTATCATATATGTGAGGCTAATTAAAAGTTTTTTTATCCTTATAAATACTTTTTGTAAATGCAATGCATTTTAGTGAAGCTGCACCGAGCAGTGTACGCCTTAGGGATGAATAATAAGTTAAAAAGAGTTTAGCAGAGTGAGATAAAAGTACAAAAGGAAAGATGTCCAGTGGAAAACACAGAGCCTCAAAGTGGAAAAATATTAAAAACTGATATTAGTAAAGTGTAGTAAAAAGTAAATAAGAATAATAAACAACAATCAAGGAAAGTCATTAGTTGTTGCGCTACTAAATTGTTGTTAGAGTCCAGCGTAAATGTGATTTGTAGATAGAATTGGTAATGGAGTAGAATTATTTGTTTTATAAGTAGTCACCATGTGGTATGTATTATTAGGATGATAAACATACATTATAGATATAAATGTCATGAACGTCTCGAGTACAGTATGGATTCGTGCCTTATGGTGCAGTGTGAACACATGAAGACCTCCAGCTTTCATCCGAGACTGGTATCCCAAAAGAAGTTCCACTCTGGGTCTACACCAGGGTATCTTTTTAAGGTATCCAGTCAGAACGATTGCCACAGACTCCTGAATTGACACTGGAACCAGATGACACTTAGTGGGGTTCAGTACAACTTGCAAACAGTAGTAAGCAGTTTTTTGACATGAGTGTCTATTAAGTGCAGTGGTTTGTCAGAGTCAATAAGAGTTGTGAACTGTTTTGAGTTCTTATAACTATGTGTGTTATGTAAGTAGATAATGCAGTGTACGTGTGTTTGATTACTTTAGTAGCAAGTCTTGATAGTGAGAGTTATCAGTATAAAAATAGTTAAAAGTCTTTTTAATTGGTGTTACATAAGGTAGACGTGAGTACTATAAGTCTAATAAACGTTTTTTCATTAAAAAATAGCATAAATAAATAACAAACTATTACATCTTGATAAACTAGAAATGTTAAACAGAGCTATATCAATAGAGCAACAATGACTAGTATATGTGTATTGCAACTAATAATCCGTATATATATTTTACAATTCATAATCTAAAATTATATAGAAATCATGTAGTCTAACAGTTTATTGTAAGTGTTACATAAGTGTGATTTGTATTTTGTATAAGTGACAAGTTTAACTGTGCATGTCACGTGACTGTAATGTATTCAGGAGTATCTGAAGTCGAGTGAAATTATTCGTTTTCAAAACAGTTAGCAGGTGAACTTTAGTCAATTAAACACAATGTACGTATAGTTTTTTCCCGATTGGTATTTGTAAAGAACAATTTGTTAAAAGAAAGTTAAATTATGGAAAGATAGGTAATGTTTATTTCGCGGAACAGCAGAGATTATCTACGCTAATTGGTGGATTACCAAACAGAGCTATTGCATGTGCTTTCGTTTCTGGGCTTCCTGAGGAAGTTCGACGGATGCTGAGATCATGTTCCCATATGGATGATCTTAATACTATACAAATACTTGCACGAGCAAGAACACTTATGATTGAAGAACAGAACGATGATTCGAATGAAAATTTTGCTACTGCTGTAATAAAAAGACGTGCTTAGTTGAGGTTGCTTGAAGATCAAACACAACCAGTTTGTTATGAATGTAAACTCCCCAATTATTTTGCAAGATATTGTCATCTACGAAGACATAGCAATCGAAGCAAGTTGGCTCGGAGACGGGAGACAACCAATGTTTTGTGTTACTCGTGTAAAGAGAAAGGACACATATCAAGAATGTGTCCAAACAAACGTGCAGAGTGAGAAGATGTTTGCGCCAGCTTTCTCCAAACGATCAATAATGGCGTTACCTCTATACGTTGATTGATTCTAAATGATTGATTCTCCATTTTCAGAATCTATAGATTCTGAAAATGGAGTTAACTAAAGATTTTTGCTTTTGTGATTTGACGCATTTTGCAGATAGGCTCCTTATACATTAAATATACAACACTATTTATTAGTTAGTATCAATAAATGATACTATATAATATAGAGTATTATATATATAATATACACAGTACTGTATTATGCTATAATAAAAATGATTAAACAGCTTAACGATGTTTTGTTTTAGAGTTTTAGTTAACTTATAATAAAAAAAAAACTGGCATTACAGATTCAATAAATAAGGTAATAATAAATAAATAAATAAGCAAAATTATGCAAATATTAAAAGTATTATTTCGTGTAAACATCCAGTAACGTTTACGGTCACTGGAAATACGGCAAATATTACGCAATAAATCCAGTAAGGGGCCATCCATAACGGACGTCACTATTTTTTAGCCCTTTTATGACCCTCTTTCCCCTCCTTTGTCACCGGCTGTCCTTTCCCTATACCCCCTTAAAAAAAACGTCATTAAATCCTGACCCCCCCCCTCCTATTTTTAACCCCAAAATAATTTATTTCATCTCGCAATGATGTTTCAATCTGCTGCTACACCTTAAAAAAAAAGAAATTAAAAATATTCTTTTTTTATTTTATTTTTTTTTTGTTTTTTATTCTTTATATTGTGGTATAAATATCGTTGTACATTAAATATCAGAACACGGAGACTCAAAGAAGATTGTAAGATCCTGTCACTGAGAACCGTTTAGCAATGCAGTAAAAATATAACCAGTTAAATAATTACAATAAATGATTTTTTTTAATATAATATTTAAATATAATTTAAATATCAAATTAAAAAAAAAAATTAATTCAATAATTAAAATTAATTTATTGAATAATCAAAATTTAAATAATTAAAATAATTAAAATATTCTCATACATTAACACATGTTTACGTAGTTTTCCATGCAAATTAAACTAAAATAAAAAATCTATAAAGTGATGTTCTTTTCTGGCAACCTCTCCTCCTCCCCTTGTTCTTTTTTTGTCTTGTTTAACTCTACTCCCTCCCCCCTATTTGTATGACAACCTTTATGGATGGCCCCTAAACTTCTAGCGAAATTTTAGATCGCTAGAAACCCAGTTAAATTTTGGTTAAAATACCAGTGAACTTTCAGCGAAGTTCATTGCTTCCAGTAAACTTTGCAGAGAGCTCAGCAAACTCCGTGAATTTCCAGTTATCTTTTAGATTTCCAGCAAACTTTCCAGGGACAGTTCAGTTGTATTTTTGTAAGGAAAGTTCACTAGTTTCTAGTATATTTCAGTGGTATTTTTGTAAGGAAACTGGTTTCTAGTATGGGTATGAGCTAAAATAACAAGACAAATTAATAAATATCAGATAAAATTAAAAGAGTATAAATCAGAAATAAATAAATGTATAAGTAGGTACTTCACTCAATTTCACTATTATTACTATCTCTTGTTATAATTAATACCAACGTATGCAAATAATAAAGACGTTTTCAAAATGAGTTTGTTTTTAAAATTTAGATAACTGATTCCCAAGTTATGACAGTTTATATTGGGCTCAATAACGCCTATTTTGCGACAAGATTTGTTGAGTTTTCCTTAAGATTTATGGCACCAAAAATTTTATAAAAAAAATTATTTTTAAATGCTATCAATTAGAACGAGTTTCATTGAAGTTCTTATGCTAAATTATTTTTATTGTTTTCTTTTTTACTAAAGAGTCAAAGCATTAATTTCTAAAAATTATTATTCTGATATTAGGGGCCCGTAGGTAAGGATTCCACTGCTCGTTTGCCCCATTTGGGGCATTTGGAAACCAAAAAATTAACTTTAAATTAAAAATGTACAAATTCATTTATATATATATATATATATATATATATATATATATATATATATATATATATATATATATATATATATATATATATATATATATATATATATATATATATGTATATATATATATATATATATATAAGGAAAATATGTAGAAATTGTAAAAGTGAACAAATTCATTTATATTTATAAATATGAAAAGAATTTATAAAAAGTTCAGGTCTAATTCCCCGAATCGAGGCGATTTGGCCAAGTTTTAAATTTCTGTAAAAACCAAAAAAATAAACTTTAGGTAAAAAACAAGATCTTTTTTATATTGTTTGAGTAAACAAGTTCAAAAACATTTTAAAAAATCTAAATTTTCCGTAACGAAATGTCTTTGTAAACCATAGAAGTACAATGCCTTGCTTTGTCCAACCAGTCTGAAACACTCCTTGTACTTTCTTCTGGAGCATTTTCAAATTAAAAACTCGAGAAAGAATTAGTAGTTTTTCTTTTAAATATGAAATGTGCAAGAAAAGAGTTACCCATTGCATTGACAAAAGTTATTTCTCTGATTGTTTCGCCTAATTGGCGATATTGTAGATACTCAACTATTTTTCCAGGATGATAATCAAACTGCATCCCAGTCTCATCCATATTCCAAATATTTTCCGTTTTGTGATGTAGGTTGTTTTCCGTTAACACATTTTTAAGAATGGAAAAATATTTTGACAGTTTACAAACATTCATACACTGATGTCTAATAGCTGTTGTACCTTCTGGTTGACATCACGTTAAATCTTTGTGGTTTTTGCAGATTCCACGTCACCATTTTTCTGTAGGAGTTTCATTCTTGAATGCTTTTTATGTTTTAGAGCAAAAATTTCAGCATATTTTAAAAATTGTAATTGACCGAATCCAATTCCTAAAGCTGCACGATTATATGCAAAATCAATTAATTTCTTTTCATCTAAAAATAGTTTGATGTCCAGGTTTGCATCCCATTTCAATGGTTACTCAAGAAAGTCAAACTTGTAATAAACATCTTAAAATATCCAAAACTTTACATGCTGCTTGCTGTGAATCTCCATTTTTAACAACTTTAATTGCTGATATCATCTATTCATCATTCCATAAACAGTGTTTTCTGTGTTTGCTTATCTGTTTTTCAATTTTAGTTAAACTTTTTTTTTTTTAGTTTTTTTTTTTTTTTTTTTTCATTCTAAAGTAAATTTAATTATAAAATTGTTATGACTGTCTAAAAATAAATGTCTATATTTCTATGATTATATCATATACATGTATCAAGTAATTTAAGTTGGTTATTCTCTTTTTCTGTGTGCGTGTGTGTGTGTATATATATATATATATATATATATATATATATATATATATATATATATATATATATATATATATATATATATATATATATATACATTTTGTATAACGTTCAATTAAACGTTACTAAAAAAATAAGCAAAAAAGCATACACAGTTTTAACAGTAATATATCGAAGTATTATTAGCAATTTAAAAGATTTACAAAAGCAAAATGTTTGAATTTAATCAGGAAAACTTTGAAAATACCAAACATCGACTTTACAGAATATAATATTTATCAAATTTTTAAAAAATGTTCTCAAAACGGTTAACGAGTCAATAAGTACTTTAAACTGCATATTTATAAATTATAAAGTCTAAATATTGTATTTTTAATTTAAAGCAATCGATACAACCCTGCATTAAAGATTTTTTTGAAAATCGCCCAGAATAAGGACGCAGACATAAGTCAGTTTATCCTAAATAACTAGCTATGTAGGTTAAACGGAGTACCACAATGGCGTCAAGAAAATCCAGATGTAAAAAACAAATTAGTATGAAAACAAGTATTAAATATTATAATTTAATAAGCTTTTTTGATATGTTAGAACCCAAAAAAAGCAATTTATAACAGTATATGTACTTGTCAAAAAGTGTAAATAAAATAAACTATAGAGAAAACAACTTGAAAAATCTTCTAGCTTCTTTTTTAAGAAACTTTGAAGAAAAATCTCCACAGATCAACATTTTTTTTAAATTTTTGTCAGTGATATATAACTGCCAATTGGGTTTGAAATTAGGTACTATGAAAATAATTCCCGAAAAAGTTGCCAAAAAATACGCTAAAGTTTTTATTCTAAACTTGTCACACGGAAAAAGTCACGTGACTGAAGTGCCTAGTATAACAATATATTATAATGATTACAATATAATAATCATCAAAAATATATAATGCAAATTCTTTCAAAGATTTTATAATCTAATGATAAATATATATATATATATATATATATATATATATATATATATATATATATATATATATATATATATATATATATATATATATATATATTATAAATAAAATAAGAGATATTAAAATGTGTAACCGAATTCTACGTATCTAACTAGAGCTAAAATGAATATAATTAACGATAAATAATTAAAAATATGATGTGAAAAAGCGAATAATAAAGTTAGTAAGTTAGATAATAATTGTAATATCATGTGAAAAATCATGTGAAAAAATAAGTTAATAATTGTAATATCATGTGAAAAAGTAAGTTAAGTAATAAAAAGTAAGTTAATCATTTATTGCAACAAATACAAATTAAAATGTAAAAAAAAAAAAAAAAATCTAATTTTTTTAGAATGAGTTGTTATTTTTCTTTCTTTAGAAATGATTTTTAGTTTTTCTTTCTTGCTTGTTTACTTTTTTCATCTTTTTTTTTTTTTTTTTCTAATACTTTAACAGCAGATTGTAGTAAAGTATACATTTTTGATTATAGAAGAAACGTACCATGAGGGTAAAGTGGAGCAGGTATGGGATGAAAGAGAACAAGCGAGTAAATTAAAAAATAATAACAATAAATTTTAAGTTTCCTTAATAAAATTACATAAGTGATGGGGGAGAAGTGAAAGACCAATTAGTTTACTTTGCTTCACCCCTCAAAAAATCATTTTTTTTTTTTGCGGGTTTTTAAAAAAAATGTTGTTTTTGCCACTCGCAAAGAGACAAAACAATGTCTGTTAAATAGAGGGTAAGAAATTTCATTGTTTATATTAGATAACAATGGTTAGCAATCTCTTCTAATTGGAATTTTTTGGATGTCTCGCTTTTCCCGCGTCCCACTTCTCCCAAATTGCCCATACTTATGCACTTTTAAATTTTTTTATTTTATTTTCATCAATATTTATTTTATGTGAAATATGAATTAAAATTTTACTTTATACATGTATAAAAAGAATACGAAAAAAAACACTGGGCTCTTTATTTCGATCAAGTCTTTATTTCGACGTTATTGTCAAGCCTCTATTTCGACGTTAAGCGTCCTTCGCGTTCGTTAATTTGGATTTATTGGGGTTAAGTTATTAGGCATAGGTGCAGTGAGACGTACATACAACGAATGACTTAAATAGGGATAGGCGCAGTGAGTGTACATACGTTGACCGAAGGTTTTGGTTTGTGAAGTTAGTCTTGCAAATGAAAGGAAAACTTTTTTATGTTTGCGGATCAGTGAGGGACAGCTTTTGGACTTTTAAAACTTTGGAATAGGAGTTTGACAAGAGATAGAATCTTTTTCAAACTTCTAAAAAAAACAACATGGTCACATTTAAAGGTTATGAGTAAATAAAAGCCTTCAAGTAAAGCCAAGAAAACTAAAAGGTAGGGAAAAATTTGATTAATTCATTTAAAGTTTAATCTAAATAATTTTTTTGCAATTTTTATTTTAAACTTTTTCCTTTTTTTTTTTTTTTTTGCTTTATATAAAAACTTTTAAATAATCATTATATACTTTATCAAAATTTTTTAAATCTGATTATTTTCTCGTGTGCCTTCATGTGTAAATCTGAGTATATTTAACGTGAATGCATTCAAACGGTGACGCTGCCACTGCTCAGAACTAATAATTAATCGAATTTATTCTGATGAAGAAAATTCATTATTTTATATTATTAGAAAATTCATTACTAAATAACTGATTTTAAAAAGATTTCTCTGACTACCAACTCAAACAACGCTAGCATAAAGTATGTTAAATCACATCACATGTTAAAAACGTAAATAAAAAAAGTATATTTTAAAATTATTTTTATTTTGAACTATAACAGCGACTAAGACTCTCTATTTAAAGTAAAATATATAAATGCATAATTTTTTAGTTAAATATGCTCTAGTAAAAACTAAGTCTTCAAAACATTATATATTTTTAAATACTCAAGTTCCTTTTATTTTACCAAGCTGCGTCAAGTGACAACTAGGTACGGGTTGTCACAGGTTATGTGTGCGCTACTTTGAACATTTGTTTCTAATATGATGTCGTAATCTTCCTCTTTTATTTCTTCGTAACTACGTGATAAATTTTTTTTAATTGTTAATACAGGAATAATATTCCAAAAATCAACAACAAAAGTCAGTATAAAAATCATATTTACTGCAAGAAAACACCATTCTGCAGCTTCTGCAACACGGTGTTTTTCGTTCAAAACTTTCATAGAAGGTAACAAAAATAATGCAAAAAGAAACCCAAATAAAAACATTGAAATTGAAATACACAATCGAGTTAAAAACAAATATCTTTTGGCGTTGTGATACGATATCTTTGTCTGTAGAATACAGTAAAAAAATGTACCGAGAAAGTAAAGCGTTGCTCCAAAATAATGAATAACTGTGTGACTTGAAAGTTGAAAAGATATGACTAAAAAATTTCCAAACACGAGTAACGCTCCAGCAACAAAAGAGGATATATTTTCAAACTGCCTTGTGATAAAAAAATGTTTCACTTGTAGAAAGCGTATGAGGATAACTGCAAAAGTTAATATTGCACTTAGTGAAAGTCCAAATGTTAAAATGCTGCTTTGTGGTTTGTTGTTTCCAATTTCACTGATAAATGGAAGATATCCTGCTGCAATTATTTCAAACTTGATAGCAACTGTAAAAGATATAATTGTTGTTAAAATTGCTAGTAGAACTGTTGCTATAGGTAAGCAAGTAACTATATAATGGTAACATTTTCTTTTTGCGTTTTGAGATAAAGACATTTGTGTTAAACGACGTTTTGACAACTTATTTAAAACTTACTTTCATCTTTTAGATATTCAAAAAGTATAAGCCATTCACAATGTTTCCGATTGCTTTGACAGTTAAAATGTTTTTTAGGCGATGACAGATTTAAGTTGATTTTGACTAAAATAAAAAAATTAAAGCAAAGTCTCAGGAAATCGTTACAATGGAATGTTAAAATGGAATTTAAAACAAGTTTATTTCAATTACAAAATGATATTAATTCACAAAACGTCAAGTAAAATTAGGTTTAGAAAATCAAAATCAAGTTACAGGAAACTATAAAAGCGGAAGCTTTATTTGTAATACTTTTATAATGTTTTTACAGAATGAATATGACTAAAGTTCTATAGAACATTGTAATAAAAATTTCATACCGCATATATACTATACGCGAATCTTTACAATCTCACAATCTCTTATAACATTATTCCATATAAATAGTACTAAAATTTTTTGTAATTAAGATCCGTATTTTATATATATATATATATATATATATATATATATATATATATATATATATATATATATATATATATATATATATATATATATATATATACATATATATATATATATATACATATACATATATATATATATATATATATATATATATATATATATATATATATATATATATATATATATATATATATATATATATATATATATATACATATATTTGTATATACATATATATATACATAAAAAATCATTAGTATAAAATATACTAATGACTTACATATACATATATATATATATATATATATATATATATATATATATATATATATATATATATATATATATATATATATATATAACAACTAACTTTAATATAACTATAACACACACAGCCATTCATAAATAAAAGCGAGAAAACAGTTAAAACTCTAAAGTTGACGTTAATGAGGTCATTTATTTTTACAAAAATAACTCTGTTATTGGGAACGGCCGCAAACACATGACTTTACATTTCTATTGATTTTATTTTTACTTTGGTTACTTGCGTTATGTTTCAAAGTTTTTACCCAAAGGATAATTAATTTTTTTGTTGGCAGTCGTAAAAAAAAGTAATAATAAAAGACACGAGTTAAATAACATTTTGTGTTTTATTAGCCCTTCTCTGGCCTTATAAAAGCGGTGCACCAGAGCCGGGTAAAACTTTTAACCCATGAATGTTAAGTTTTTTTAAAATTAAGATGTAAGATTTATGATTCTTTGTTTACGTAACCGGATAATACAAAAACTGCTTCTTACAACCTATTATTTTTATATGTAATATTTTTGAGTGATTTATTAGTCTTTGTGACGTAATTTTTTTGTTTTTATTACTGAATAAATGCGTTATAGTGTTGAAAAATAACTATTATTTACTAATAACACCATAACAACATACACCTCAAAAAGTAGACTATAAGTTGCTAGCTATATACAACACAACTATAAAAATGATCACTGATTATTTCGTTAACTCCGCTAAAACAATGGTAAAGCTTATTAAATCTAAAAAATTAGTCAAACTTTTTATTAGTAAAATGTCAAACTTTTAGTAAAAAAAAACTATTAGTCATACTTTTTAAAAACAATTTTATAAACAAAAACTATTAGTCAAACTTTTTTTTTAGTAAAATGGATAATTAATTAGGCCCTTTAACTTGTTTTTTTTTTTTGTTGTTGTTGTTCATCTATTTAATATCTTAGATTTTATATATTTAATACACAAATGATAATATTAATACGCTAATTTAATATTATTTACTAACAACGCGTATTACGGGTTGCTTACTGCTAGTAATACATAAATAATGTTACAAACGACGATTTACAAATTTGATACTTGGTTTTGAAGCTATTTTGTATCTGTTGGTATAAATAAATTCTGAAAGCCTTCAATCTGAAAGTGTTTATTTGTTTTACCACGGAAGTATTAGAGAGTACTTCTGTAGAGGATACGTCTCAAGTACTTCCATGTTTTTACATTTTGATAGCAAATTGACTATAGTATTAAAAACCAAACTAGATTATTAAAATATATTTATGATTATGATATTATTATAATAAATATTATTATAATATATCATTATAAAATAAGAGCTGCAAAACAATTTTTCTGAGTATGCGCGAGCTACTTGGTAACTTTTAAACACAGTCATTAAGTCTTTTTTTTTTTAATTTTATTTTAGGTGCCCCAAGAAGTGCCTAAAGAAGCCTTTACGGTTTTATAACAGAGCCCCTCGGAAAAGCATTTGAAAAAAAGTTCACGCCTCTTTCCTTACCGATGTTTTAAAACTTGCCCAGATGTGGTTGTTGACCACCAGAGGTGGTTGTTGAACCACGGATCTCTAGACTTTGAGGCAAGTGCGCTAACCACTACGCTACGCACAGTGGGCCAGGTGGTGAACAAAACCTAAAAAATAAATATTTATTATATTCAATCCCATATAATAAAACATATTTGTAATATTCTCATTTAAATTTTTGAATATTGTTTTGAGTATAATAGTATCTTTTAAAACCACAAAAATTAGTTGCGATTTCATGTATAATGAAAAAAAAACTTTTTTAAAAAAGCGTGAAATTTTTATTTTTTATGCATAGTTATAGTAAATAGTAACTTTTAAAATTTTATGAGCTCACGGGGTTAGTTTATATTTTTAATTTTTAATAAACAAAAAGTGTCACATAATTTAGGGAACCTACGAGAACCTATATAAAATACTTGAACTAGTAAATGTTGAATGTATATAACCTATTTGAAATATATACATTGCCCCTAACTTCCCCTTTCGGGTTTCTTTAACATTTTAAAACAATGGCTTGTAACTTATGTTATTTGCTTGAAATCAATTTTTATTTCTCATAAACAAAAGCACATGTTATCTTGTTTGTTATTTTGTTCATTACGAATTGCACTGTTAACCTAACAATTTTTTTGTTTTTTTGTTTAGTAATAATATAAAAATTGGTGACACTTACGGACTTATGCGATAAAATAAACTAGTTCCTAATGATATACCATTTTTTTCATTGAAATTAAATGTTTTAGTTTCTGCAGCTATAAAACTAGAGGATTCTGAGTGAAAAAGTTTATAAATTATTATGTAAAAAGTTGATAGCTGCTAACAATGATAATATTCATTTTGAGAGAAGTAATGAAAATTGGCTAGCTCAAGATTTTCAATTCAACTACGGCACATTATATGCTACATCATCAGTTAATGAAGCTAGGTAACCATGTTGCTCTTTTGAAAAAGCCTGTAACACAACAAAAAGATTGAGCTTAACAATGTTGTTAATATTTTATTTAGCTAAAAATTGCTTCATGCAACAAAATTGAAACTAAGAAGTGAGTTTAAGTACAAAACTGGCTCGAAAATTTCAAAATTTGAAATAAAAAACCCATTAAATCTGTTTAGATATATTCACCTGATGAAGCTTTCGCATTAACTATTAATGGTGATATATCAAAATTAACATAGTAGCTTCTAAGAAAATGGCACTGAAAAAAAAAAGTTGCCGTATATCCTTTATATAATGGTATAAGATCTTCAAAAGCTATATGCCAAAGATCTTCAAAAGCTAATATCCCAAGAATGTTCAAATAGATGGCTATTCAGTACAAATACCGCTTAAAGATCTTCTTAATCACAATCTTAAAAAGCTATGTGGTATACAAACTACTGTGCTAATCACAATGTTAAGGAATAAACTAAATTGACATTTAGACGCAAGGCTAGTTTTGATGGTGCTACAGGGTATACTGTTTAAAAACAGGTAAGTTAAAATGAATATAGTGACGAATGAGGAGTGCCTGTTGATTATTTGCATAGTACTTTTAGAACTCCGTAGACTTTATAATAATAAAAACAAAAATATTATTCATCCAGAATGGATAAAAAAAAAAACATTATTATATATAGAGATGATAAATAATCTACAGACTTATTCAAAACGTCGCGGACATACAATAAAATCAATAATAGAGTGTTTAATCTATATATTTATTTATATTTTCTATATATTTCTATATAATTATCTATATATTTCAAATCTATTATTTAATAATATAAGTAAAAGAGTTTCAAATCTAGAGATAAATTTGAAGTAAGTTTTCTTAAAAGTAAGCATTTTGATTTTTAAAGTTTGTTGCATCAATTTTTTTTTAAGTTTATTCTCCCAGAAGAGTTTGTTATTCATTTCCACAATTTTAAGAAGTTATAGGATTTGAAATTAAAAAATTATAAATCCGCGTTTTTAAATTTTTATAAAGTTTGTTAAGTAATTTTTAGTATTAGCAACTATTTAACTAAAACTTATAATAAAAGTAAATATATCTTAATACAAAGTCATTCTTCAGACATTTAAATAGATTTAGTGAAAAAATAATAAATTTGTCCACCATATGTCTAATATCCGGCCCACTGTGCTACTGAATAGTTAATCGCTAAATAGTCAATCGAAAAAATCCAGGTCTGGAAAAGCTTAAATCTTGTTTTAGGCTGTATCTTCTAGAATCGTACGGATAAAGTCGTCAGGTGATCAAATCTAGTGCAAAACAAACATTAAAAACAAAGTCTTTGGAAGAGTTTTTTACAGGTGATACGCTATATGTGTATCGCTTAATTGTAATTGTAATGTGTGTGTGTGTGTGTGTGTGTGTGTGTGTGTGTGTGTGTGTGTGTGTGTGTGCGTGTATATATATATATATATATATATATATATATATATATATATATATATATATATATATATATATATATATATATATATATCGCAAGATTAGCATTGTTTTGTTCTATCTCCACTTTTTGAAAAAATCGTGTTATTGATTGTGTCATGTACCTCGAAAATATTTTATTAAAAAAAAAATCGTAAATTATGTACAAATGATATTTATTGCAAAACAGAACGTAAACCCTTATAATTTTTTTTTTGAGGCAAATACTAATTATGACACAGCCTATTAATATATCTTTATTAATAAGATCTGCTGACGTCAGTTATTTAAAAAGTTTTTTTGCATTATAATTTGGCTTTTTAGTGTTATTTTTTTAACGGTTTGTTTTTACTATAACGATTTCTTTGTAATTTTATTTATTATACCTGATGACGCTGATCACGATAGATCAGCGAAATATCGAAATAATTATATATTAAAATATATATACATATTAAAATATATATATATATATATATATATATATATATATATATATATATATATATATATATATATATATATATATATATATATATATATATATATATATATATATATATATATATATTCAAAAATGTTTATATGCAGCCGTATTTATTGGCCGTACTTTTTTCTTCACAAGTGCTTATCCAATAACATAACTCCAAAATCGTTTAAAATAAAAACTCAAATCCATACTAAAAAAGCAAAAAACATAATGAAGGAATACAATAAAAAACTACTAATTCATGCTCTAACGAAGCCAAACACAGATTATATTCAAATAAGAAATTAATTAATGAATTAAATATATTTCTTCAGACAAAAGTAAGATTACACGATTATAAGTTAATTAATAGTATAACCAACAAATCAAAAAATTACCATTATATTAAGAAAAAAACGGAAATGAATGAAAAATATCAAAGACAATTGTGCAAATTAAAAAAAGTAAGTATGCTAGACACAAATAAATACTTTAAAATGTATCTATCAGATTATAACCCGCCAAGGATTTACAAAATGATTAAAGCTCACAAACCAGAAAAAGATTACCCAATACGCCCTGTTATATCAACAATTAACACACCACCTTATGGAACATCTGATTATCTTGTTAAAATTATTCAACCGACTCTGAACAAAAATAAAAGTAGACTTATGAATTCTAATAGTTTTGTAAATGAAGCTAAGCAATGGATAATAGATTCTAACGAAGTTCAATTTTCATTTGATATAGTCAATTTATATCCATCCATACCCATTGACGAAGCAATTCCGGTTCTTATTGATATATTGAACGCTGACATTGATGACTTAAAAACTTGAACTAAACTTACTCTTGCAGACATACACCAACTAATTAAACTTTCGTTAAGTATATGCTACTGTTTATATGAAAACAATATCTGAATAATACCTAATTCAGGTCCTATAGGTTTATCTTTAATGGTTGTTATGGCGGAAGCGTTTTTGCAAAATAAAAAAATAAAGACCCATAACGTAACAATTGTTCATACATCCGAACCAAAAAACTTACACGAAATATGTAGATGATTGTCACGCTTGCTTCGCTTCAATAAAACAACAACAAATATTCCTAAACATCCTTAATGAACAACATCTTGCCATAAAATACACAGCGGAACATGAAAACGACCTCACACAACTCAATTTCCTAGATATTAATATTACAAACACAGGCTCTGGAGCTTATGAATTTCAAATTTCATCGAAAAGAAGCTATTACAAATGTTCAACTTAAACCTAACTCGAACATTAATTCTAACATTATTATTTGCGTTTTCAAAGAATTTTTATGTCGCGCAAAAAGAATATGTCCTCAAAAACACCTTCAAAAAGAAATTGATTTTCTAATAGACACATTTGCTGAAAATGGCCACGACAAGAACATTTTAAATAATATTACTATAGGCTATTTAAAAAATGATTCAAAAAACACCACATTTCAACCATTAGATGCCTAACCCTTTATAAAACTACCTTGGATACCAATTGTTGGTCCAAAACTTCGTAAACTCCCAATTTCAAAAATATTTTTTGCAACAATAAAATTAAACTACCACTAAACACAGACCCTGGCGTTTACCAGCTAAAATATTCATGCGGTTTGATATACATAGGTGAAACTAAAAAAAAGGTGATATCGAGATGTATTGAACACCAGAAAAACAGCTTAAAAGAAAAATGGTCTAGTTCGGGTGCAACTGAACATTCCAAAACATGCAATGGTAAGTTTGATTGGTTGCACCCCAAAACATTATCTGTAGCCCCAGAGTATTGAACTCGGAAAATCAAAGAGTCACTCGAAATAAGCAAAGCTAGGGTTCGACAGGAGTTGAGAAATGGTGATGTGGTTTTTGGGATGATGGTGATAACGTGACAACTAAAACTTGTGGGCCATATTTGTATTTTATGTATAAATATATATATGTATATATATATATATATATATATATATATATATATATATATATATATATATATATATATACGCGTATCTAGGACACGTACATTTTTTCTTGTGGCTAAGGCTTGTAATGTACACGCGTTTACGTGTTAGAATCTTTTACGCGCACAATGACTAACTTTATTTTAAAAAATTAAATTCTTTAAACCAAAGCATTCACTAATTAAAAAGAAAAATGGCATTCAAAAATATTTTAATATTATAATAATATTAAAATATATTAAATACAAAATAAATATTTATCTTATCTAATTTTTCTTCCAAGAAAACAAATAAGAAAACCTAATATTAATAAAAATGCTTTATTTTATTATTACAGCATTAACAAAGAGAAAACTTCTGGGTCAAGTGTTTTTCCATTTTCAACCTTGTATTTTTTGAAACAAATGTTTGATATTAGAGGATAACTTCTAATCAACAGGTATTGGAAATGGTTTTTCATAGCATTCTTCCTAGATATCTTGGCTGTATGGTTTAATTTAGCTTCGTGAATTTCCTTATTTCTCTTTTGACTCTTCAGAGTAATAACCAAGTTCTAATGCCTCAGATATCTGCACACCATGTTCTAAGAGTTTATGAACAGTTTGGAAAAGCTCATACCAGCAATAGTTTTTGAGTATAAGAGCTGTAGTTTCATAGCAATACAGGCCAAAACTTTCAGAGTCATAACAGGAGCATACTTTCAATTCATAACAGAAGCATACTGATATTAACGTTGTCCTAAATCTAATAATTACATCTACTGCGACTCCCGTAATATAAGCGAAAGTTTCAACATTTTCAAATGCCTTTCTAGCAGATTTTCCATTGTTAGTGTTGCTAAAACCCTGTTTATGCAACTATAAGACTTAGCTTCTCTCTAAACCTCAGTGAATGTTCTTTTTTCTGCTTTTTACTGATGCTTTTTTAGCAGGGAATTTGGCAAAGTATTTTTTAATGTCTAACTAAGTTAGACATTAAAATATTTTACGTTTAAGATATAAGTTACTTATCTTAAACATAAAATATGTTCAAAAGAACAAAGCCAGCAATGCAGAGTAGAAAGGCCTCAAAGATAATGCTTTTTCATTGATTGGTTTAGATCTGATCAATGCTGGGTTATTAAGTTCACTGGGCTTAGCTCCTCAAACATTACAGGATTGGGAGGACAGAGTGCTTGTGAGGGCATTAAACACTTTACCATCAAATATATTTAAATCTAGTTTGAACTTAAATGTGATAGTCGTATCCGGTTTGCCACCCTCTATTTTTAACTTTACTTCAAACTTGACTAGTCTATTCATTTCTTCTTTTAAAAGCTCATACTCATTTCTTATTAGTTCTTCCGTTTCTTTTTAATATTGGAGATGTAAGGGTCTACAGTAATGTGTACTTGAGGGCTTCTTATTTAACTTTACATTTTTGTTCATGATGGTTATTTTAAGTGGAACAATAGCCGTCAGGAAAAGACTTTGTTTGTTAACTTGGACCTCACTAATATTTGTATCAGTATATTTTTGTTTATAGACACTTTGACTGGAGGCACCATCAAAACCATCTTTAAAGTGAGGTAGACCTTTAAACCTTCCCCCAACTTTAGCAAACATTCTCATAGAATCTTGGCATTCCGTAAAAATTAATACCTTTTCAGAGTATGATTAAACATACTCTGTGGAGGAGTTGAAGCAGATGTTTCTTTCACAATTAAACCCTCATGATAACATTCATTTTTTTCATTGTTAATTTCATTAAGTGAAGAATACATACCTGCATTATGTATTGGTGATGAATTTCTAATAATTTGATACTGTTCATCAGAAAGGTCACACTGAATTTTCAAGCTCATAGCATCTTCGGTTTTCATTTTTATCGGAAAATTTTTCTCCGTGATTTTTATCTGTTTGTAGCACTTTTCATGAGAACAACAAAGTCTTTTTTGTAAAGATCTCTATTGGATTTTTTTATTGAAGCTAATGCTAATGCTTTAGCAGGATGTTCAGCTGATTTGGCGACCTTAAACAAGATAATATTTAATATTTAAGCTTGTAAACTATTTTTTAAACTGGGTTGAATTTAATTGATTTATAACTACCTCAGATCTTCTGCTTCTATCACCTAAATCATCCTAGTTCTTGCACTTTTTACCTGGACCTGCTGCAAAGTTTTTTTTATCAACAGTTAAATCTTTGTATAACCAAGTTCCATCGTGTTTTAAAAGTCTAGAGAAGGTTCTCTAATGTTTCCGCAACTTTGATCGGAATTTACATTTAAATATTATTAGATTTTTCTTTAGATTTATCATTCCAGGATTTCAATACTTTCATAGTATAGACCCTCCAGCCTACAAAACTCACGTAGAAGAACCTCGAGTAAACTATCATGAGTAATTTCTAACTCTTGAATTATAGGAACTAAATGTATTCTTTTCATGTTGAATGTAAACAATGAACTATTATTGTTCGCTACTTTATATGCAAGTTTTAATTAAAAACGAAAAAAAAATACAAAAAAACCGAAGTATTTAAAAGGTCTTATTTTATATGGGGGAAGTTGGGGCAAATGATTTTTATTTTATCTGCTTTCATATATAACTATTAGTTGGAAAATATTAAAACTACCATGGAATCTAGTGGAATCTTTTAGTTTTTGAACTAAACTCATAATTAAACTAATTTAAAAAAATCAATTTAAAAAAATCAATTTATGACACATTTTTGAGATCTTAGTAATGAAAATCTAAAATTAAAATTTTTTATCAAAAATTTTTTTTAATAGTTACCAAACATCTTAAACATATGAATTCTAATTGAATTTTGAATTGTTTTTACCCATATCCATCTTAAAAGAGTGACACTAATGCGAGACTTTTTTGAATGAGTTTTGCGATATATAAAATAAAATAAAAAAGCCTCGGAAAAAGGCGTATAAATTAGTGAAATCTTAAAAATTATTCACAAAAAAATTAATTTTTGTCTTAGTAGTATTTAGTTATACTATAATTTAATTAATTATTTTCTAGCAATAGTTTTTTCTTGGGGTTTTTGTAGCCGCTTTTTATGGATTTTGATTCACGGTGCGACGGTCCCACTAGTTATCAACGTTTTGCCACTAAAAGGTATACTGAGCAAACAATAGCTAAAGTAAAGAGCATGAAATACATCTTCATTTGTAGCTAATCTAGAACATTTCAAATCAAAAATCAACTAACACACTGAGTGCTTCTTCATTCGTTCATTCGTCACCAAAACGTTTGCATTTTCCATAAAACTCAAGGCAAAAATCTTTTTTCTTTATCGGCAATCCTTAATACTTCCACCATATTTGCTTCCGTTCCTTTTTCTTATTGAACTTATTGCCTGAAAATATGCATTAAAGATGGTCTCGAACCCGTTTTCCTTAACTAATGTGGATTTTTTTTTACTGGGCTCTGATAAACCTCCATAGATAGCGTAGATAGCGTAGGGTCTCTTATAGCGTTTTTCAATTTGGGCACTCTAAATATAACCTTGCAAAACACTTTCTAAATTATATCAGGACTTATTCAAGAGCTTATGGGACATAAAAAAATTACTTTAACAGATGGACATCAAAGTTGTATTTAAGTAATGTACCTGACATTATTTATATACAACTTATTTTTCTAGCATGTTAAATTCAGGTATTAGACATCAAATATAATGTGTTTCATGATTTCTGATGCCGTTTTCAAATTTACAATACTGTTTGGTTCTTATGTCTTGTTTTCAATAATGAGTCTTGAAAATATCAATAAATTATTCTAAATATTAACTTTTTAAAACAAACGCTTGCTCTTCCCATGCGGAAAAATGTCATGACTGCACGTTACTTGCAGAATGTCTAGAGATGATTGAAAATCTAATCCAAAATCTACCCGAAAATGATGAGAATTTGATACTCTCAAAAGTATTGAATCTATATATTCTTAGATGAAGCATATTCTTCGATACAAAACAAAGGCAAAGAGTATGCTATGACCCGAATTAACAAAGAGACTTGCTTGCGATTAAGTGATTGGTCTAAAAAAATACTTTTTGTTCGGCAGATTTTTTTTTGTCACCAGCGACATTTCTTTTACGAAAATGACGCTGGTGAATTAAGAAAAGAATATATTACACAATAATACAAAAAGGTGATCAGGATGCCAGAGATACTTTATGTGTGGCTGACCATGTACTTGAACAGTTTACTCAAAATGCTCCAAGCGTGAAACAGACAAAAAAATGCTGGTAAGCATATAAATATCCTAATTATTGCTAAAAACAATAGTTTTGCAGTTTAATTGCATATTAGGTGGAGGGGGTATTAATTTAGGCTCTTGTAATGTATGATGATACAGTTTGCATTTTTATCTAAAACTAGATTTTATAAACCATTATCTGTTTTTATTTTAGGGTGTTATATAGCCAACTTAGTAGCCAAAACGTTGTTTTATATTAGCAAGGTGAAAGGCATACGTCTCTTAAGATATGACTACAATGAGCCACAAAAAGGTATGGACCAATGTGATCGCAAAATGCTGTTACTAAGAAATACATTAATGCGTTTATCAACGCTGAGAATAATTGTACATCAGCACAGGATATTAAGAAAGGAATTTGGCTTTTTGGAGGTCCGAAAGACTTAAAAGTATCATTGGTTTAATTTAACACGTTAAAATCAGTTACCCAGACGGCATTTGATCCAAAAAACTTTGAAATATGGCATTCAACGTTTTATGAAATTTCAAACCACAATAACATTTGAACCACTTTGAATTATGGTCTCAAACTTTCAGGTTTTTCTTATGAAATGATTTCAAGATATCCCTGCAATTTTCAAGAAAATCCAATAACTCAACTATTTAAGGACCTAATGCTGGCTGGTTTAACTATATGAAGTTACAACATTGGAACGAGGAAAACTTTGAAATATGGCATTCAACGTTTTATGAAATTTCAAATCACAATAACATTTGAACCACTTTGAATTATGGTCTTAAACTTTCAGGTTTTTCTTATGAAATGGTTTCAAGATATCCCTGCAATTTTCAAGAAAATCCAATAACTCAACTATTTAAAGTGAAATTGAAATTTGAACAAAAAACGGCTCCACATTGCGGCTGCTTTAATAAATAGAACGTAGAAGCGGTTAATTTTAACAAAATATTCTTTTAAGCGGTTAATTTTAACAAAATTTCAACGTTAAGAGTTATTGAAAATGAATTATATTTTTAATTAAACACATTTTTTTATATAAAGTATAGATGTTTTTCTGCCATTTTAAAAACAATTTATTCCGATAATATTATATTTTTTAATAATTTCTTAAAAGGATGTTTTTTTCATGAAATATTTTGTTCCAAAATACTGTTCCGATTTGTTAAAAATGAATTATAAACTTAAAAATTTAATAACATTTTATCGTTTTTAGTGGAAAAAAGAAAATAGTAAAAGCTTTTTAAAATTTTTAAAATAGTATAAGTTATTTTAAACCAGTATTAATATAGTATAAATTTTAAACCAGTAATAAATTATTTAATAGTGGTTAAAACCATTAAGTGGTTAAAACCATTTAAATACTTTATGCTGATTAGATGACTTTATTGTTTTTAATTTAGTAACAAATAAAGTCAGGTGCTTATTTTGTGGCGCTTTTATTAAACTTTTCTACTGCAGTAACAACATATTTTAAATTTAGAAACAACTAACATAAATTATGTTAGTTTAAAAATTTGCAACTAAATTTTTGCAAAAATGAATAAAAGAGATTCACGTGAACTTGCACATCTCTAATATATATATATATATATATATATA
The DNA here is from genome assembly GCF_022113875.1 of Hydra vulgaris. Lineage (NCBI taxonomy): Eukaryota > Metazoa > Cnidaria > Hydrozoa > Anthoathecata > Hydridae > Hydra > Hydra vulgaris. The sequence goes on from NC_061163.1 coordinate 29,349,608, forward strand.
TATATATATATATATATATATATATATATATATATATATATATATATATATATATATATATATATATATATATATATATATATATATATATATACCGTAAATTTTTTCTAAACACATTGTAGCAAAATTAAATTTTGACTACTTGCCTGATGATTGTGGTAACACATGAAACTTTAAGTCGCAATATAATATTATAGATATTAGCATTTAGCTAATTCCTGATACTGCGGGTAACAGTAATATATATACTATATATATATATATATATATATATATATATATATATATATATATATATATATATATATATATATATATATATATATATATATATATATATATATATATATATATATATATATATGTGTATATATATATATATATATATATATATATATATATATATATATATATATATATATATATATATATATATATATATATATATATACAAAAAGAAGACTATAGTTGTCTTATCACTAAGCCCCGTAAAAAAAAAATACACAATCATTTCCAACATCATAATGTAACCATGAGTAACCAAGGGTAATTTTCAAACTAGTTATGCTGACAGGAACAACTTCGCATTCCTATCATTGTTTAAATAAAAATGAAATCTTTCGGGGGACGATAGAGTTTTTCAAGCAACTTTTTGCTTTTTTTGGAGACATCAGACACACCCGACCAGCTTTTAATATCAATTAAACTGCTACTTGCGTTCTCTGCAATATCTAAAGCGTCATTATTTGTATCTTTAGTATTTACGGGATAAATATTCACAGCATTATTCTTTACAATATCGGTATTTACACCATAACTATTTACATCAGTATTTACAGCTTTCTTCTTATAAAAGGACATAACTGTTTTTGAAGTCACTCTGATCAAACGAGTTGATACTTTTTATATACTTTGATTCGTAGTTTCGAAAGGCAAACTTTTGTTCATTGTGGATTATTTAGAAAAAATTATATTTGCTGTAATTTTATTACAAAACGACAATAAAGAAGTAATTTTTGAACTTGATTATATAGTCTATAAGTTTACAAACGGCATTACGAGTTTCAAATAAGTTATAATTTATTAACTCTAATAGTATCAAACGTGCTTTCAAATTATATTACATAAACTATTACTTCGTAACGTAAATAAAAGTTAAATATTTTTTTTTAGATTAGTGCGACACTGTATTTGAGTTTTGTACTTATTCTAACTGCCTTTAATACGATTAAGACAAGCATCAAATAATTACTTTTGGTGCACTTTTTCTATTACTGATGTTGTTTTTTTCAAAAACATTGCCCTGAAAAACAGTGGGGGGCCATGGCCTCTTCCCTCCTCCCCGGTGTTGACGGCCATGCTGTAGCAAATAAAATCAAATATTTATTTGGGCTGAGTACAATGTACAATGTTAAATTTGTAATTAGAGTAGCAAATTACTTAAGTTGTTTAAAAAAAGTCTTTTAACTGAGAAAATGAGGCATAGAAAAGCACGGTAAAGCAAAATTCTACCGTAACAGAGTTTTATATGCTAATTAAATATCAAATTTCATAAGCGCTTTGAGGAATGTCATCTAACTCAGCATGGAACCGAGCAAACTACGCAGCAATATCCTTGCACATTGCAACTGTTGATTTAGAAACAGAATTCACAGGTCTAAATGCAAACAATAGCTACCAGCTCCTAGTAAACGTGTATAATGAATCTTATTAAGAGGTCAATGCTAAACGCGTCTCTTGCGCCAAGTACATTAATACAGGTCGCGACACGCAACAATTACTCAAAGAATCACATCGCACCGCATGCAAAAACATTAGTAAAATTGTCAAATCTGCCAGGCACGACTACGAAGAGAACTCGCCAGAGAATGCAAAAGTAACCTTAAACGCTTACATGCACATGTACAAAACAAACAGAGCGTCAGGAACACTATTACATCGCTAGAAACAGCTAATAACAACATTACTATTGATACCGGCGATATATGCTCATTGTTGAATAACTATTTTCATTCGGTCACGCATCAACTCAAACTTGTCAGTATTTTCGTCACGTAAAAACTTTCAAACAGTAAAGCCAAGTAATGCATGTTGGTCCCGCATGATTAAATACTTCTCTGCAGTGCTCTGTGATGCGACAATTAGGTCTTCTTGGATCTCTTAAAAAAATCACAGAAAAAACCAAACTAGATCAATGTGATTCATATATATATATATATATATATATATATATATATATATATATATATATATATATATATATATATATATATATATATATATATATATATATATATATATATATATATATATATATATATATATATATATATATATATATATATATATATATATATATATATATATGAATCACATTGATCTAGTTTAATTTACAACAAAAGATCAAAAATCCTTTACCCAATCTTACAAGGAAACTACTTTGGATTTGGATTTGCTTGATCCAAATCTCCAGTAACAGTAATTAGATTAAAAAAAACATCATTTGAAAACAAAATAATGCAAAAACTATAAAGTTTGTTTTATGACTGGAAAAAAGTCTAAAGATCAACAAAAAATCACTTTACAGTAGCCAAAGTGTTATTTTATCCACCGTAATTAGTAAAATAAGCAAAACATATTTCTTAAACTAATGTAAAAACACTAATATTACAGTGTTTTTTTGGTACAGAAACACATTTATTTATTCTATCGATAAAAAATACTTCTATCGCATAAAAATTGATTGTCGAAAAAAAAAAAAAGTTTAAAAATCAATATTCCTGAGACACGAATTGATGTCTTATAATTATAAGATAAAAGTAAAAAAATATTTTTTGATTTTGATGAGATCTTGAGGTTTCTCTTTGGATTCTAAATTCTTGACGGGCCCTAAAATTTTTGAATTTTTTTTTTCAAAACCATATCAATCTTGGACTCAAAAAAAAAAAAAAAAAAAAAAAAAAAAAAAGAAAAAAATGCTTGTTTTATAAATGATAATGTTATTTAAAAAAAATTTTTTAGTGAAAAAAATAATTGCAAAAATATACCTTTAAACCCCCGTTTTGTCAATGACTTTTTTTTTGAAGGTTTTATATATTATTTTGCTTCTTTTGAGTACCAGGTTGATATAGTTTAGAATATTTAGTTATTTTTTAAACTATGTATATATTAGTCACTTTTTTTTTTTTTTATCAATGACCACATAGATATTCTATATATTATCTCCAAAAATTCTTTTTTTTTATATTTTCGCAATTTCGAAAATGGTTCTACTAGTTAATTTGAGTATGTAGATGTTTGTTTTTTAAAAAAATTTTTTATGTACTAAACAATTCTTGTGAGCATTAAGTTTATTAATTTCGGATTTTTGATGATTAATAAAGTTAGAAGCTTTTTAAAACTTAAATGCTAAATAATTAATTTAACACTAAAAATGAGATAAAAGTAAAAAAGACAAATACAGTTAAAATACTAAGATATTTAATTTTTTGATCTTTTAATAAGACGTTAATAGTCTAGACAGTTTTTTTGTTTTCAAACTATAATTGTTATTCAAAAAAATTTACCGATCAATCGCGCTTTTTTTTTCTTTGGATTCAAACTTTTTAATAAAAAATTGGAAATGCTTGAACTTGTTTAGCCATTACAAACTATAAAATTTTGTAAATTTAATATTTATTAAAACAATAACACATTTATACTTTCTGAAATTAATAATAAAAAAAATCTGTAAAATTATTGGCATTTAAACTATCATTTTAAATCTAATTATTATTTTTAATATTTTTGATGAACTTTTCTACTTAAGTTAATTTTCTAAAAACACTTATCTTTTTCAATCCAACACTACAAATTTATGCCGTTTTAATGACACATGTCATACAAAATCAAAATCGCGAAAAATAAATGCCAATCAAAAATTTTCATTGGCAGATTAATATAGTTGTAAAGTTGTAAGCGTACAAAATTACGGAATTGATAATCGATGTATTCGAGGTACACCTCCTACTAAAGATTAATCTAAAAAGTTCAAAATAAAACAAAAACAAGTTCATGAAAAAATCGAAAACTTTATATACAATACATTTATAAAAAATTATTAGTTGTAATCATAAAATAATCGGTCTTAAAACCTACACGGCATAAAGTTTTTTTAAACTGAAGTGACGGCAAATCCATTTCGGCTTCTTCGGTAACTTGCAAAAGACAAACATCACTTACGTGATTACATCACACGCATGCGCCGGCCTATCGACCCGAAACAGTCTGGATATCAAAATGGAAAGCGAAGAGAACTGAAATCTCAATTTTAAAATCAAATGTTTTTTGCAAAATGTAAAATTAAATCTTAAGTATTTAAATTAGGTTTTTTAGTCATAATAATATTATTTTCTTTAAATGCTGTGTTTTATATAAATTATTTTGGTTACCATTTGTACCACGCACATTATTTTAATATATATGGAATTCTAAAATACTATTTAAATGTAACCTAATAAACTGATAGTCTTTTAAGCATTTAATATATATATATATATATATATATATATATATATATATATATATATATATATATATATATATATATATATATATATATATATATATATATATATATATATATATATATATATATATATATATATATATATATATATATATATATATATATATATATATATATATATATTTATATATAAGGATGTGAGGAAACATTAAAAATTTACAATACAATATTTTTTACATAAATTTATATGTCTAGTTTTGAAATTTCTCTAAAATATAAGGATTATCACTGTAGCTTAAGTATTTCAAAATTTTTACAATTTTTGAGCTGTAATTTTTAATATTAGTTTTTAATAAGTTGCGATTGTTTATATATCTGAAGACCCTGCAAGATTTTCCATCCAAGTTTATTTGGTTTTCAACAAAAAAATAATTTTCTTAGTTTTTATCATTTAATTTATTAAAATAAACTTAATATATCCAAAGAAATCATATAGTGCTTTAAAAAAATATAGAGTTATGTGTAAAATTAAATATAGCATTATAGAAGTAAAATAAGTATACATATGCAAAAAAAAATAAAATTGTCACAGGAAGAATTTTTTTTACAATAAAAAAAAGATAAGAGTTTTGTAGTTGTTGGAATTCAATAAATAACTTTGTGATCAGAAAAATTTTACTTTCAAGTACTTAATGCAAGGTGGGCTCCAAATAAAAAAGTGGGAAGGAATTTTTATACAGATCTAATAAACAGAGGGGTTTTGATAAATGGGTGGTATGAGTTTCAATTTTTATCAAAGAGTTTTATACTAATTTTTAAGGCCAGTTTACATTCAACGTTTTTTTTTTAGTTTGCAAGTTTTTTTTTCTTAGCTTGTAAAGAATAATATATGAGAGGTGTTAATATGTGGCGGATAGGTGGTAAAATTTTTATAAAAATTACTAATAAACATCCTCTCCCATGTATTAACCACCTGAAAATACATACGCAAACAACACTTCAAATATTAACTTTCACAATATTATTTTGTGTGCTTGGAAATTCAATATGGGAACTTAAGATTTACTTTAAATTTTCAGTATCAATAGTTTAATAATGTAACAAAACTTTTAGTTTTAAGTTTGTGTCCTCCATAATTTTAAAAACTGGTTTATAGAAAAACATAAAGGATTTAAGTATAAAACTGCATTATACCATCTTTTTATAATAAACTGTTTTCTTTTGAAATCAATCAATCTTTTTTAATCATAAATGTTTTGACTATAAAAATCTCTTAATACGTGTACACTTTGTTGTGCTTACTAAATCATCATTTATATATACAATCCTGATATAAACTTGTTTTGCTGATATATATATATATATATATATATATATATATATATATATATATATATATATATATATATATATATATATATTTGATTATTATGCCGATAGGCATAAAACTTTAAGTTCCATTAAAAGTTGTTTTTTCTAAATTTATATATATATATATATATATATATATATATATATATATATATATATATATATATATATATATATATGTATATATATGTATATATATATATATATATATATATATATATATATATATATATATATGTATATATATATATATATATATATATATATATATATATATATATATATATATATATATATATATATATATATATATATATATATAAAGCAGTTTTCGTTTTATTTAGTTATTTCAAAAGTTTCAGAAGTTATAAATTAAAGTCTTTAAAAATAAATATAAGTTAAACATGTCAAGATCTGGAACGCCACAAAGACCAAATGGAGCACCTCAGGGAAAAATTCAACCTTTTAAACTAGTTTTATTAGGTATATTTTCATAGTTTTGAATGTATGATTTATTTTTTACATATATTTTAGAGCTTATAAATCTTATAATGCAAGGTATAAATTCAATAGTTCATAAATAGTTTAAAGTTGACATTAAACTTCTGTGATCTGATGGCAGCGCTTTGCAAAGAATGTATATACTTTTATAGTTTGTTAACTGTTTTAACTATTAGGAATATATTTACAATTTTGTTTACTAATAATAACTAATAAAAAGTTAATTACGTTGTTTACTTTAAGTCTTTTTTTTTGACCCATACAGTGAAGAACCCAGAGTTTATTTGGGGATACCATTTATTTGAGACCCCTCCCCTTCTTCCTCCTCCCCTTCCTTCTTTCCTAGCTAAACAGGTGCCACAACAATAATTTTTAATAATGAAGATGTGCGATTTCATGTCTTTATATGACCACTCAAAAAAAATGTTTTAACGATTTGACCACGGCATATTTTTAAAATTTAAAAACGCGCTACAAAAACTTACCTAAACTTATCTGAAAAAAAAATTTTTTAAAAATAAATATTAACGAAAGAGAAAATAAAAAAAATACTTAGTTAAACCAAAAACACAAAAAAATAAATATATATATATAACGCAACTAAAACAAAACTCATCAAACTAAAATGCTTAGTCTATTTAATTTACGTATTAAAAAACCTTTTCAATCTTTGTTTCAACATTTTTATATATTTTTTATTTGTTTAATATGTTCAAAAGTTAAATATTTCTCATAAAGAATACATAGTTATATAAATAAAATTAAAAAAAAAATTATAAATACTTTTTTTTAAATTAATTAGAAGTGTTTTTTTTTTTACTTCATTAAAAGCGTTTCGATAATATATAAGCATTTAAGATCAAACTTATTAAATTGTAACGGTTTTCTAAAATTTTTTTTTTTTAACGAAATTTTGTTTATTTTTTTAAATGCATTAACTTTAATCATTCTTATATTTAAATTCGTTAAAGAGAATTTCATAGTCGTAGAATGTCATCGTTTATAAAAACAAAACAATTTTTTATTTTTAAATAAGTTTTATTTTAGAAATGAACACTTAAACAATTTATATGTTTTAAATTAAAAATATATGTACAACTGTCAATTATATTTAAAAAACAAATCTTTTTTTCAGTAAATTGTTACTTTATTTAAAATCGTTTCACTTATATAAAAACATTTGTTAAGAAGTTTTGATGTAATTAATTTCACTTTGGCAAAATGTAACTTGTGTGGTCATATAAAGACGTGAAATCGCACGTCTTCCTGTGAAAGCCTGATAATCATTTATGGCTATCTTGTTTAGTCTTACCCTATAATAAGGAGTTGATATAAAGGCATTTTTTTGAACACATGAATATACTGGAGGACGATGTTATTTTAATAAGAAAGCTATTTTACTTAAGACTTTAATAAACGCTTTTGTTGCATATACCACCCTATCAGTAAATATTTATTTTAAAAATTTATTAACTATATTTTGGTAAATTTAGATTTAGTAGTTGTTAATGTTTTAAATAATTAGTAATTAAATGTTTAAATACCTTGAACAATTTTTAATCAATATTTAAATTAAATAATATATTTACATATATTAAGTTACGTAATATTTGTAAAATTGACAAAATAGTTTTGTCTTGTATTTAAAATAAAAACATAAGCATTTAATAAACAAATTCGTTAAGCATTTAATAAATGTGTTTAATAAACGTATTTAATAAATATATTCAAAAAAAATAACATAAGCATTTAATAAACTTATTTACTATAATTTAATTTTAAAATTTTGATTTAAATATTAGTAAATCTGTTCATTTAACTAAATTTTAAAAACATTTAACTAAGCATTTAACTTTTACTAAAGGTAATAATTTTAAAAGTGATTTTAAGGGGCTTTTTAATTAAAGATATTTAAGAAAGAGATAATAATGGTAAACATAATTTTAAAAGTGCTATATTTTTTTGATTAAAAAGCATATTATATTTTAATAAAACATATATTAAAAAATATATCTTTTTTTAATAATTAATTATAATTTAAAAAAATTGCGTTTAATAAATAAATTACATTAGGTTGTTTTAAGCAAATTTTAATAAAACTTTTATTAAGTTATTGAAATCTTTATTTTTACTATTTCAAAAGTCAAAAAAGAATATTGAAAAAATAATAAAACTTTCTGAAAAAGTTTATGCTTCTTTTTTTCTCACATAAATTTAAATAGCAAGCTAAAGATTAAATGTTCAATCATTCAAAAATTAAACTCGCGTGATATATATGACAGTTTGTAACGGGAGGCCAATTACGTCACGAAGTTATGTAAAAAAGTTTTTACATTTTTTTTTTAATTCATTTTATTGTCCTGAAGAAAAAATGAGGTAGCAAAAAATAAACTGAAAATTATTTATATACTACTGAATTAAAAAACAGAATTTTTTTCTTTCTATTTTTTTTATAAAATAGCAAAAGAAAAATTTAAAAATAAAAACAATTTTTTGGGCGGTTTTTTTTGGGAGTCGTTACACCATACCGGTGTAACGGTGCTAAAACACAACTTTACTCTTCACTGCTATAATTAAAAGTTTAAAAATCAGCCTCAAATCTTAAAAGGTTAAAGTAGCATTAATTTTGTTTTTTGGCTTTTATATAGTGGGTAGGCAAATTATTAGCTTAATGTATTTTAAATTCCATAAAAATCTTTTTCTTAATGAAAAATTATTAAATGTTGATGGAAGAATTTAATCAATTTTTGTAATAATGTAAACAAACAAAGAAGTTATATCATTTAATTGCAACTTGATTATTCCAGTCGTAGTTTAAAGTAACTTAAAAAATATATTTCATAATAACATTAATTTAAAAGGTTTAAAATAAAAACAGGGATAAATACTTTTAAGCACTTTATCATAAATTCAATTTCAATATCAATTCATCATAAAAAATGCACATACATATTTATATAAATAAAATAAGTTATATTTTATATTCTTTGGTAATTTAAATTAAATCTGTTCATTTCAAACAATCATAAGTTATTGTTATTTTACTGGCCTATGGGTAATATGGTTTGATTGTCAAAATATATATTATATGTGTGGTCAGGAAAAGAGCGCAATCAGACCCCATTTTTATCTGAACTATATATATATATATATATATATATATATATATATATATATATATATATATATATATATATATATATATATATATATATATATATATATATATATATATATATAGTAAAAAATATCTAGCACATAAAAATAAAATATATCTTTAATAAATATTATGTAATTACATAACATTAAAAAAAGCTAAAAAATGTATATTTTTTGTTTCGTTTTTGTGAGTGTCTATTAGGTAGAAAATTTTCTTAATAAAGATTTTTTAAAAATGTTTTGACATTTTTAAATAAAATTGGTAAGTTTAAATGACTTAAGAATTTAATTATCTTAAAAAAACTGCAAAAAAAACAGTAATAAAGAACTAAAGAGCTGTAGTAGTTTTTAAAAAGCTATTTAAATTTTATACTTTTGATTAAAACTTCTTATAGATAAAACATACTTTTTAACACACAATATTTTTATTGTTGCGTTTTTAACTTAGTATCTAAAATGCGACTGTGTGAAGATAAAAGTGAAAATAATAGTTGCGCTTATTTAAATCCTTTTTAATAAACAGTAATAAAAATTCGTTTGTTTAAATTCAAATTATGTAACACAAAAACAATTTTAAAGTATTAAACTCATTCATTCAAGTTTTAATTATACATTCTTTTCTTATAATATCTTGCTTTCTGAGCTATTTCAGTGCGATTTTTAAACTTTCCAAATTAGAAAAATATATTTCACAAAGAGTAACGAAAAGAACTTTTTAAATTTGAAAATGAGAAGAAATGCTGCACAAAATAATTACAAAAACATTACATTACAAATTAAAATATTACAGTGCAATTCAATCAATCAGTGCAAAACTTAAAGAACTATTACTAAAACATAATCAATTTTATTTTATGAATTTTTTAATCTAATAATAAAAAAAATGTAAAAAGGCTTGAATCGCCCGTGTTGCCTGCCATATCTGTTTTAGATAGGCAATTGACCACTCATATACTCCTGTTAAGACCTATATATATATATATATATATATATATATATATATATATATATATATATATATATATATATATATATATATATATATATATATATATATATATATATATATATATATATATATATATATATATATATATATATAAATGCATGTTTAGGTAGCATATGGATAATTCTAGGTCATGTCACCATAAATCTCAGATTTTGCTGATTTTATACAGTTTAAAGTGCTTAGTAAAATAAGAATTCTTTGAAAATTTTAGCCTCTGGCTCCAAGAAGATCATGAAATATGACCGTTTTATTTTTAGCAGATATTGGCCATGCCCTTCTTCTCCCTCAAAATTGCAACATTTATTTGGAGGTTTTAAGTCACATAACATTCAAATTATTTGATTTTTTTACTTAAAAATTTGGGGGTGACGAATCCAATGAAATGATCAGAAGTGTAAAAAATTATTAATAAGTACTTGTAATTATTAATTTAAATAAGTTTAGGCAATTTTTTATATATCTGTTTTTAATGCTCAAGAAACCCATATGGCCTTGATAATATCAAAAAATATATATTAAACATTCTATCTTTACTGATCTTTCAAAAAATATAAAGATTTTGATCTGCAAATGTATGGATTTCCATATGGATAACGGGGAATGGTTTCCACTTTTTTGTAGCAGAATATTGCAATTGATTTTTTACTACCTTCCAGACTAGTCAGAGCTCTGAAACTTTTGGCATTTCTGTAGTGCCAATGAATAAGCCAATAAATGTGCTAATTAATGAATAAAATTGTTTTCAGGGCCCCAAGACATTAGGGGATACTGGGACAAGTGCCCCACTTTTTTGTCATGGAATCTTGAGATTTCACTACAAAAAAGTGGGGAATCTTAGAATTTTTTGCTACTTTATAGAAAAACTGAAGCTCTAAAACTTTTAGCATTTGTGTAGTTCTGATAAATGCGTGTTAAAGTTGTTTCCGGGGCAGACGACCAGAGATTTCATGACACAGGGCACTGGGACCGTGCCCACTTAATTTCTCAAAAAATTTTTTTTTTTTGGGCATTTTTAATAATGTAAAGATAACTTTGAAAATATTGTTTTCAAAAATTTTTAAAGTTATTTTTACATTATTAAAAATTCAGTTTTATTTAACTATTTACAAAGTAAAATACAAAAAAATATAAAGTAAAAATATATCAAGATTGTGTTAAGATTTGCTTAGATGCATCAATGGCCAAAGTATGCATGCGTCCAGTTGTTGTTACAGGGGCATCAATGACACAAATTATGTTGGTAATTGGAACCTACACTGCTTTTGTTAAAAGGACCGTGCAAATCCATAAATGTTACCTGAGCGATAATTGAAGTACTACCTGAGTTACTATTAAGCAAGATGTTACATAAATGCAACATCTTGCTCAATATTGTCAATTTCATTCATTATACCAATCCAATTAAATGTATCATATTTACACAGAATAAATTCACCAAATTTCAATGTATTGATGTTAATTTGCTGATAAGTTAAATACTTTGAATACCAGAAAAAAAAACATGTTTGTTATATTAAAAATTTCACTTGTTGATTTAAAGCTAATGGTATCTATAGATTCTGGGTTAAATTGATGATAGCTCCTAGTTCCAGGAACTATTCTACTTAGCTGAAAATATTTTTTCAAAATAGTGTGCAATTCTGTAAAAAATATTCTCTTCAATTTAATATCTATGGGTCTTTGTAGACTTGCATTTGCAGTTAATAGTTTTGCAGTACCACCAATACCATCACATGGTGACTTGTAGCAAAAATGAAATATCAGAATCATTTTTATGGAAACAGATATTGTAAAAGTTTTAGGTTTTTATACTTAAGTTTGCAACACAACCATCTAAAATATAAAGAATCTTTGAAATATTAGGATGATTTTCTTTATTTTATTAAAAATGCAAAAAAAAAAAAAACTTTTAAGAAAAATGGGACATCTCCTTCAGTGCCCTGGCCCACTTGTCATCTGCCCTGGAAACTGGAAAATTTTAATACATGTTCATCAGGACTACATGAGTGCTAAAATTTTCAGAGCTCCAGCTTGTCTGGAAATTAGTGAAAAATCTATCACAAGATTTCACTGCAAAAAATTGGGGCTTATGACCTCACCCCTGGTGTCTCAGGCCCTGAAAACAACTCTAACATGCGTGTTTATTGGCACTACTGAAATGCCAAAAGTTTCAGAGCTCTATCTATTATGGAAAGTTTAAAAAAAAATAATTAAGTAATCCGCTACATAAAAGAGGGACCCTGTGCCTATATAGAAATACTCGTAGATCAAAATATTTATATTTTTTGAAAGATCAATGAATATAGAATGTTGTATAATTTTTTTTTTTTTTTATATTAGTAAGGCCACATGGTTTACTTGGTTGAATTAAAATCAGGTATATTAAAAAGTCTAAATTTATTTAAATTGATATATACAAATTTTAAACAACTTAAATATATTTTTTTTACCTTTTTGATCATTTCATTGGATTTGCCACCCCTGAAAATAGCCATGTACAAATTTTTAAGTAAAAAGATTAAATATTTTTAAAGTTATGTAATTTGAAACCTTTAAATAAATGTTGCTATTCAGAAGGGACAGAAGAAGGGCCTGACCAATATCTACTAAAAATAAAACAGTCATATTTCAGTATCTTCTTGGAGCCAGAGGCTAAATTTTTCAAGGGGTTCTTACTTTACTAGGTATTTTCAACTGTAAAAATCAGCAAAATCTGAAATAAAAGGTGACATTTTTAAAAATTTCTGGGTCATTTGACACAGAATTACCCATATGCTTACTAAATTTGCCTATCTTTATAGCATACAGTTTTCTGAAAAAGAAAAAAAAAAAGAATAATGAAAGAAAAGATTGTTTCCCCATGCCAATTATATAAAAAAAAGTTCTGGTCTTGTTATTTTATTATTATTTTTTCAATAGATTATGGAAAAACTTTTGGACAACCTCTAAATAGTTTATATATATGCATACAATTAGTGATGTCTAAATAGTCTAAATATATGCATACAATTAGTGGTGCAACTTCAGATTTTTTTCCCGGTCATTTGAAATATTGTTTCTTGACTTGTCTGGTTTGATTATTTGTAGTCTGGTATTTTAATTTTATTTTTTTTAGATTTTTCTTAACCACTGTAATAATTATAGGAGTTAAAATACTAGACTACTAAAATATGGAATTATTGGGAAATATGGATTATCAGGAAACTGTTTAACTAAAAATATTTAATTGTTTAATAAAAATTAGGAAACTGTTTTATTAAAAGTCAAAGACTTTTTAGTAAAGAAAAGTGAATAAAGTATTTAATTTTTTTTTTTTTTTTTATCTTCTATCAACAATCTTTAATTTAATTTAAAATAGAACTTCTTTTTTTAGGAAAAATTTCAGCATTAATAGTTTTTATCATTAATAATTATTTTAATCTGTTTAAAAATTTTAAATAAACTTTGTCAAACGAAAGGTTAAACGTAATTGATACTTTCCTGCTGTAAATTTCAAGTTGTTTGAAAAAAATTTAGTTTAATTTGATATTTTTTAAAGGGATCCCTAAGTGCTCCTAACATATGATCACATATGAAAGAGCATAAAAAAAAAATTTGTAAGTTTTTTTTCTTTTTCACTAAATTGTAATAATAAATGCATGCTAACAAAAAGCAATTGCCGAAATCACTAAAAAACAACTCCATTTTGATTTTATTTTTTCACCATTGAAACTCAATTGTTAGTCGTTAGAAATCACGTTAGTACGTCACAACAACTTTAGAATATCTACTTCGATTTTCAAGTAAAAAAAAGTCGTGATTAAATAGTTCAGTTTTAATCAAGTTTTTTTAATTAGTTTTGCAAAAACAGTATAATAGCATTCAGTTGAAAGACGTCGTTAAAAAAAAGTTATTAAGTAATAGGTTTAAATAGTTTAGAACTTATAAAAAAGTCTTACAGGGCTCGTATTAAGCGTATCGCAATCGCGATTGCAACACACACTTTTGTGATTAGTTTTCTCTTAAAAAAAATCTTTTCGCGACTCGTTTTTTTTTTTGGTTGATTAATTACTTTTTTTCTAGCTTAGCATTTTTTTTTAGCAATTCTTAAAAGTAATGTTTTTATCATAAAGAACGTCACACACAATTTATTATTCTGAATAGATAGATGAATAGATGATTTGCTCTTTCGCGCGGAGATTTTCTTTCAACGTAAAACATTTTTGAATTTAAATTACTTTAAATCTCTGCGTGGAATATTTTTACAAGGTCAATTTTTTTGTTTTATCTTTTATTGGAAAACTTGAAATAGAAAAATTGAATAAAAACATCAACCATTTAAATGAAAAACTTGATTATATTTAAACTTTTATTAGTCCTTTATTCAAGAAACAATAAATTATAAAAAACGTGGTATCTAATTTTTTATTAAGTTTTTGACAACGTTTTTTGATTTATTGACGATAATTTTTTTCCCCTATTACCGCACATCGGCGCGAGCTATAAGAGAGAGGAGGGGGGAGAGCAAAAAAATTTTTTTTATTTTTTCGATTAGATTTTTTTGCATTAATTCGAGCCCTGTCTTAGTTTAATTTCTAATAAAATGTCTATTCAACCTTATCAATTTGAACCAAAAAAATATAGCAATTTAACATAAATGTTAATTTAACTAAAACATTTTACAATCATTATTTTTTTTTATCAAGCAAAAATGAGAGTAACCGTCACTTTTGAAACCATAAAAACTACTGAAATAAATTTATTTTTTTACTAAGGCAATATTTTAAATAAACTTTCACATGTCTAAGTCAATATTCATTTGTTTTTAAGTGACTAAAAAGAGTTTAAAATTTGACTTCTATTCATTTTTAGCCGTGGAATTGCCCTTATAACACAAATATATAAATTAATATTATAAAAAAAATTTTAATATACAAATATATTTTCACAAAATGCTACAAAACTTATTCTTGTAAGTAATTATGTGTTAGTTGAAAAAAAACGACTCTACTTTTAAATTTAATTACCAACTAATAAGTTTGCAATAATGACATTTTGTCTACTTTGTTTAATTTGACGTACTAACGTTTTGAGGCAGTAGAGTCAATAAACTTTGGACAAGACGCATTTTTTTTAATCGAAGAAAAGCGTTTTTTTGAAAATTAAATTTGTTAGTGTGTGTTCATT
Organism: Hydra vulgaris; assembly: GCF_022113875.1. Lineage (NCBI taxonomy): Eukaryota > Metazoa > Cnidaria > Hydrozoa > Anthoathecata > Hydridae > Hydra > Hydra vulgaris. The sequence continues at coordinate 29,365,321 of NC_061163.1, forward strand.
ATTACGTTTTAGAAAAAATAATATACATCAAACATTTTTTTTTTTTATGCTCTTTCATATGAGATCATATCTTTATAGTACTTAGGGATCCCTTTAAATGGTTTAAACCATTTGGCTTAAATTTATTTTTATTTTAAATATATTAAACTTTGATTGATTCAAAAGTTATGATTATTTAAAAGTTAAAAACCCCTCATTTTGGGGAGGATGAAAATGTTACATGGTTAAAACTTTTGAACCTTAAAAGATTTAAGTTTAGTATAAGATTGTTAAAAAAAAAAAATTAAGACATTGCCCTCACATTTGGGGTAGCTGGGATGTTTATTTTGGGGTATTATATCCCAAGCTCGAAAAAGCTTTTCTAATGGGACTCTAAGGCTAATTTATGCCTTTTTCTTGCTATAGTCATTTATATACTTTTTTATATTTTTGTTTATTGTAACATTTTTTAAATGGAGAATTAACTAAACTAGTTGATTCTCATTTGACATGAGCTTAAGCATACTTAAGTTTGGAGTTTGCATAATGCTTGAAAATATCATTTCTAAAGCATCAAAAAATCTTATTTATGCCACTGACAGTGACATTAGGATAAAGAGTAAAAGTATATATATATATTGAGTAATTCCTATTCCAAAACCAATAAAATACCTTGTGGGAACATTTTATGATTTAAAATAAATGTATTTAAAATATGTATTTAAAATTCAAAAATGCGTGATTTTAGCTTATGATTTTTAGACTAAGGAAGGGTTTTCCTCAATTTAAATTTTTTTTTTTTTTTTTGAAAGTTTTACTTATACTTTCCTAATTAAAAAAACAAACTTAGGATGCAGTTGTCTGATTGCCTTTAAACTTAGTTTAAAAATCACTAATTCCCATTAATGACTTTCCAAAAAGTCAAAAGTTTGAACAACTAAAACTCATGAATTAAATATTTAGAAAAAAATTTACAGACTTCTTTTATACCCTTATTTACATTACTATATAAATTCTAAAAGCTATAACTGGTAAGTAGTTAACATAAAAACAAGTCTTGCTACTTTTCTCTTTGCAATAGTTTTGTAGGTACAATAAATGATTTTCTTTCTAACCCCTGTTTTATATCACTTAATTATTATTAAATACACCAGTATTAAGACATAAAAAATGAATTTTTTAATACTTGATTGTTTGTAGCTTTATTTATTTGTATTTTATATTGTACTAAATTGATTTTTTTAGGTGAATCTGCGGTTGGAAAATCAAGTTTAGTTTTAAGGTTTGTCAAAGGCCAATTTCATGAATACCAGGAAAGTACTATTGGCGGTATGCTTATTTATTATTAGACGGCAATTTAAAAAAAATGTAGTTTAAGCTTTACATTATTAAATCATTTTAAAAATATATTTTTACAGTTTAATGTACACAGTATAAATTAAGTATTTTTTTATCAAATATTTTAAATACTAAAATTTTTAATTATTTTATTGGTATTGCTTTTGAATATATATAAAATATATATATTTTTAGCATCAATAAGCATTTTATATTTCTTATTTTTCTTTTTCTCTTTCATTTCTATTTGTTATTATTATTTCTATTATCTATTTCCACTATATATCGCTCCTGTCACGCCCGTAAACGGTAGATTCAAAACTTCCAGGTGCAATAAGCAACACTTGTTCAGCTTATAATGAGAGTATAAAATCACGCTTGTTTAAGAGTTTTAGAGGGAAAAAATGATAATTTGTGAAATTAGCTTTTCGTAAAATACTTTTGATAAAATTGTTTAATTTAACTGTAAAATTCTATCTTCTTTCAACTAACAAAGCTCTGTTACAAAATATTAGCATTACGTCACTTGCTTTAACATAGAATGCGTTTTTTTCTTTTGTATTAACATTGTATTGGTGAAGGCTGTGCTCATAAAAAGTTTTCTATTTGTTATAAAAAATTCTGGGCGATTTTCTTATTGCAAGCCCTGCAATAACCTCACACATACCTGTAATAAATACTGTAGATTCAAATCATTTTTAATGAATGAAAAGTTTGAAGTCATTACAGTTAATTTTTAAAATTGAGTTTTAACTATTTTAAACAAGCTTATGTGGAAACGTAGTTTGAATAGAAACATAGTCAAATGAAATGCGAATAAAATATTACTATACATACACAATGTGAAAAGAAATTTACTGTATAAGCAGTCTTCTCCGTTTGAAATTTAACTTTTTTAAGTTAGCCTGCGTGATTTAAAAAATTCATTTTTTTTCTGCTGTTAATTATAATAAAAATAGTGAAAAGAATGCTTTGAGTTAATAAAATAATTTTAATCAAAAAGCTAGTAAAAAAAAGCATTTTTTGTAAAAGTTAAACAAATGAACAAAAAAAAATTGTTACAATTTAAGACAAAACGCTTTTTTTTTAATGCACTCACCATAGTTTTTTCGGGTGTGTGGTCAAGCAGGAAAAGACTTGAGCGCAAAAGTGCTGGCTAAACGAAGACTGTATAAGAATGTTCAAACTTCAGAATATATTTAATTTTGTATAAACATCAATTAAACTTTATTTTATTTATTGCTTATAATATCTCACACATCATTTATAATGAAAATAAATATTTGCAAAAGAAACTTTTCAAATTCATTTTTATATATAGTATAGGTTTTTGTTAAGTATTATTTATCAAAATTATACAAAATTCAAAACAATTTAATTTATAAATTAAATTAAATAATTTTGAAAAAAAAATTTTAATTAAATTTCTTGTATTATAATAATTAACATAAACTTAATATTATTTTAATAGTTGAAAAGATATCATTAAATATAAAAGTTGTTAACTGTTTCTTAATTAAGTTAACAGAATAATATTATTAAATAAATATATCGAAACAACAAAAGCAAAAATTTAAATCGCTGTAAAAATTTAATCTTCAATACTTAATCAATAAGAGCAATTACATTTTTATTTTACCATAAATAATTTTAAAAAAATCGTTATAAGGTGAAAACTATACAGAAAAAGTTAGGAAGTATAAAGAGTTAGTTTGTTGACATAGTGTTATGTGTGCGCTGTTCAAAACATTTGTCAATAAAAGGACTTTATATAAAAAACAGAAAACTTTTTATGAGCACCATCTTCATCAATTAAACCTCATGGTGGCTCTCAGGGACATTTGAGCGCACATAATCACGCTCGATGACAATTTTATGAGTGCGAATTAACATACAGTTTTAATGTTAATGAATGATTTTTTTCATCAGAAGCCCTGCAACCTTGTACCCCTTCTCCATTCAATATGCTGGTGCAAGTAAAAAGCTTTTACATTGTTTCTTGCCTAGAGTGATAAATGCTGGATCTTTATGACTCTTTTTATGGGTTGCAGGGCTCAATTTGATTTTTTATAAAGTCCCGGACAAAATGTCCGGTCAAACTCGTTTAGATCAGACAGTATCCGGTCAAATTTTTAAAATATAATTTTAAAAATTTGATCGGATAGTCTTTACGGCTTTACAGAACCGAGTTATGCAATCAAAATCTTTGTCATCTTATTCATGCAATCAAAATCTTTGTCATCTTATTTTACGTTAGTCTTGTGAAGTTGTAGTTTCTTTCCTTATTATTTAGAATATTTCATCGCAGAATTTTGTTTTTTAATAAAGTAGTTTCAATTTAATATTGTATGTTCTATTAGACTTAAATTTTCACACTGTAACTGACAACGCTTACTATTTTTTTCTTTACAATTTGGCGTCTTTATTTAAAATAAATTCAACAACATTTTAACAATTTAAATGCAATAAAAAAATCGTTAAGTTGTAAAATAACTTATAATCATTGATCTTTTTCAAAGTTTTTATTTTACACTTTAAATAAAATCAAAAATTAATTACAATGATCGTTTAAAATAAACACATTATGTGTAAATTAAATGTGATATTTGAATTTTTTTAGTATATAACTAATTTTTATAATAAATTTAAACGTTTAAATTATTTTTCCATGTCTTTCTAAAAATCTTTTAAAATATTATTTTTTTAAGTTACTTTAAACTATAAATAAGTTAAATTAAAACTCCCCATGATTTAATTGCTTATTGTTTGTTTCTATTATTATAAAGAATTAAAGGTTTTTTTTTTAAACTTGACTTACTAATTAAAGCATGAAATGAATGAAAATTACTATTTTAAAAAGACTACGCTATTTTTTAAACTTTTTTTTTTTTTTTTGTGTGCAACTTTTTTAAAAAAAAGTTAATAAACTTAAAAATATTATACTTTTTTTCTTTTTGATAAAATAATTTCACTTTTCATTAAAATCTGTTTATTTATTAAACAATCAATAGAAGTAATTTGTAAAAGCGTTTTATGTAATTAAACGTTTCAAAAGATTAGTTTTAAAGTAATTTTTTTCAAATGCAATTAAAAATGTAACAAAAAGTAGTTTTAACTTCAAGTTTTTTTAGTTTTATTTTTAAGCTAATTTGTTTTCTTTTTCGTAAGGATTGTTTTGCTTATTCTTTAGTTTTTTCAATTTTTTTCCTTGTTTAAGTTTAGTTTAACATTTCTTTTTTCAGTGCATTTCTGAAATGTTTAAATCATCAAAACATCTAAACAGTCGTGGTCAAGTTGTAAACAAAAACAATCATTTGTGTGATCAGCACGCTTGAACGCTATCGTTCAATCACATGCCAGCTTTATTTTGTAAAGTTTAATTTCCGTTGATCAAAATGTCTGATTACTTTGTAAATTGATCGGACAATCTGAGGTTTTAGCCAGACAATGTCCAACCATTAAATTTAGCCCTGGGTTTGTTACTTGTACCTTCTTGTTAATGGCTGTTCAACTTATTCTGTTATCTCGTAATAAGGATACAGCTCTAAAACTCATTTAAAGGCTAATAGTAAGGATTCTCAAACTGTGGTAGCTCTCAGGCTGGTTCCATCAACAGCTGTATATAAATATCAAAGGAAATATATATATGTATATGTGTATATGTATATATATATATATATATATATATATATATATGTATATATATATATATATATATATATAAATGTTGTGAATAGGTGTTCCTGTTAGTGCTTTTTGTGTGCATTGTCAACAATGCATATAGAGCTCTTTTGGTTGATTTGCAGGAATGAGGTAGACACAGCTTATTGCTTATAGTTAAACACAGCTAAAGGGCCTAAAAGTATTAATTTAAAATCATTTAATCTAACTTTTGCAAATATTTGTGTTCTTAGAAGTAACATTTCATTGAATAAAATTTTATGTTTTGCAAAATTCACCAGATCTATTTGCTATTTTTAAAATGAATATTTTTTTCATTTTCAGCTTATAGTGTTGGTGGCTATTATTCTTTGATTGTTAAAGACTTCAATAGTCACATATTTGGACTGATGTCTTTTGTCTCTCTGCAGAGTGTTGTGACTCTTTTACAAATCTCCTGGATTCAGGTAGTCATGGAAGCTTTTCTTGACTAGAAAACTAAGAAAATGAAGTCATTCATTTTCTTAGGTTTCTAGTCAAGACTCTACCCATTAATTTTTCTTTGGACAGCTGCTGTTCAAAAGCTAATCCGCTAATCAATTTTTTCATATTTTCCAAAAGAAAAATTCTCTGGAATACAAATGTTTTATTATTTCAAGAAATTAATGCAATAATGACTTTCTGACAATAAGGTCAATTACTAGATTTAAGGTCCATTTTTTCTAAATTACTTGTACTTTATGAAATTAGTTCTAGAAACTTAATTTCTGTCTAGCATTCAGTCTCTCATACATGGTTACATCTCTGATCTAATTACTTTTCCCAAGTATAAGGCACAACTGTTTGCAAAAAACCTTTCCTTTAACTTATCCTTTGAATCTAATGACCTTATAAGTTTTTTTTAATATTAGTTTAAATGTATAGACAGATTAATCCATTGCTAGACATTCTTCTTTTATTGCTTAAATTTCAATCTTGCGAGTTCCATTGTTCCATCAACCAAAACTCAATCTTGTGGGATTTGTCACTGTTCCTTCATGCTTAAGTCTTTATTGCATAGTGTGTCTTTAAATTAACACACCTCATATAAGCTTACTACACAGTTTCACTAAAGGTAGTACTCAAAATATCATTTTAGTAGTTTAGAGTACAATATACCTGCAATAACATATATACATTACAATACAATATATGTAATAACAATATACATTACATTTTTGGAAACATTTGAAGTTATAAATTTAGAGATAACGCCATCACTTTATATTGTTAAACTTAAAAGACTTTGTTTTGATATTTTGGAACAAATTTATATCAATTAAAAATTACTTATATTTTTTTAGGTTACAACTATGTTTTAGAAGCATTTAGATTTAATTTGTACTTATTATAAAAGAACAAATCTGGAAAATAAAATAAAGCAACATAATTCATTTGAGATATAAAAAACCAAAAAAAACAACATTTTTGAATTTTGTATTTTTTAAGTTTTTTGAAAATTTAAATTTGTGTATATAGATAAATGTTAAATTCTTTTATGAAAGTCAAAGGTAAATCATGCTACTATAAAATTTCTAGTCCAAAATCCAGAAATTTCAGATGAAAGTGATTTGTTTACAGACTCTGAGGAAGAATTAAATCCAAAACTTATAGATAGTAGTGATTTATATATTGATACTGGTGAAGAGGTATTAACTGATACAGAATTACTGGTGAAGAGATTGTATTAACTAATACAGAAGTACTAGTGAAGAGATTATATTAACTGATACAGAAGTACTGTTGAAGAGATTGCATTACCTGATACAGAAGATGAAGTTTAGAATAATTAATCTGATAAAATTGATTGCTAACTCAACATAACAAACTAGCAAAAAAATCACTGAAATCAGGTTTGGTATGAAAAGAAAAAAAATTCAGATGATATTCAAAAAAATATCTTCATTATCAGAATGGTAACGAAATAGACGATGTAAGCGTTCTTGAGCCTATTCAGTATGTAAAACGCTTTTGTGACCAATTTGTTGACTAAGTGACCAATTTGTTAAAATAAAAACAAATAAGTTGAGATTAATTGTTGATGAATCTAATAAATATGCTGTTCAAAAGGATCCTTACAAACCACTTCAGCTTGATAAAAATGACTTTGAACAATTTATTGGAGTTTTATATGGCATGAGGATTGTTCAAATGCAATTAACCATAATTTATTGGAACAATGAGTTATACTTTGAAAAAATTAAAAAAGTTATGACTGTCGTCAAGTTTAAACAAATCAATTTGTTTTTTCATTGCATTGACAATGATAAATTTAACAAAGAACATTGACAAACAATCTTCAGTCAGATGCTTTTCAGCACGATCATTATGTACCAATGTTTCTAAGGGTAACCATAAAGGTTTGAAAAGAATATGAATATAAACTATACAAGCTGCAACATATTGTTAATATGTTGAAGGACTCTTTTTCAAAGCTGAAACAAAAAGAAATGTTATGCATTGATTAACAAATTGTTTCTTATAAAGGTAAATCATCTACAACAGCACAACCCAATGAAACCCAAAACTTAGAGATTTAAGATTTATGTTTTTTCAGGAATTGATGGTCTTGTACACAATTTTGAAATTTATACTGGCCCTATTGATGCGTGTCCTGGGCAACCTAATTTAAAAGCATCAGGAAACATTGATGAATTTATTAGTAAATGTATCAAGACAAAAATAGCATAAGTTATTACTTTCATCATTTCGCCACTTTGGGTGGTCATATGATAAAAGTAATTTTACCACTCTGTTATCTCTATAAGGAACAATCTGTTCGTCATAGCATAACATTTCTTCTTGTTTCAGCGTTAAAAAAGAGTCCTTCAACATATTAACAATATGTTGCACCTTGTATAGTTTATATTCATGTTCTTTTCAAACTTTTATGGTTATCCTAGAAACAATAATTATTGGTACATAATGATCGTGCTGAAAAGCACCTGACTGAAGATTCTTGTCATAACAAAATAAAATACAAAGTGTTGAGCAAAATTTAAGAGTATTACATGGAGAAATCTGTTGATTAAAAAATATCTTATAGTTTTCAATATCAAAATCTGGATAACAAGAAAAAAATTTGCAAGAAAGTACTGATGATAAAGATAACAAACATAAAAAAACACTTTTCAGTGCTTTCACAGTCGGTGACAGCTTCCGCTTTAACTAAATTTATATTTTGTAAACCAAAATCTAATGAGGAATGAGATACTGACATATACAATAAACTATCAAGACTTATAAAGTGAAACTTATCATCACAAAATATTAAAGAATGTTTAGAGTAAAAATCTGCATTAATGTACATTTCAAGTGATGTCAAAATTCTTAATATCCATCAGTGAGTTGTCAGCAACAAAAAATAATGATGCTAAACTGTACAAACAACTCCCAGATATTTTGGACCTAGTAAACTAGTAAACAAGTGTACGAATATAAATTTAAAACTAAATTTTGTAATTTTAAATGCATATTAATATACACAATGAAAAATCAAGTTCTTTCAAAATTCTGTTTTGTTTTAAAATTTGTGATATGAAAATTGAAAGCAAGATTTTTTATTGATTTTGAAAAATACTACTATCTTAATGTTTTGACTATAAGATAGTCAAAACATTAAGATAGTTTTGACTATAAGATGAAGTTGCTATAAGTCAAAACATCAGGATGATAATATTTTTTGATATATAGATATTTTGATATATACACAAAGTGTGTTGACACTAAGTTAATCAAGTTTGACAAATAATGTAGCGTTTCTGTAAACATTTAAAAACTATTGCATAAATATAATCAGATAATTGGTTTTTAAAAAAGGTTATGAAGTGTCTTACAGAAGGGCAACGCAATGTTTTTTCTTGTCTTTTATTCGAGAAGGAATAAAAATCTGCACAGAAATTTCTCCTTAGTGTGCCATCATTCAAGATCGTCCTTTTTAACAAATTTATCATTTTTAGAAATGAATTTTTCCAGCAAGTTCTTGTATAGTATCTCTAGATTAATAAGATCATTTGATTTAAACTTTTTTAAAATATCTTCCCTCAAATCATTAGCCATGCTTAAAATAAAATTGAGAATTGCAAAATGAATTTTGTTAGTTATTAAAAATTCTGATCCTGCAGAGAATAATTTTAACCAATCAAAATTGTAAAATTTGCAGCCCCACAATACATTACTTTGAACTGTTTTTTTTTTTTACAAATCATATAGCTTACTTTTAATGGAAACAGACCAATTAATTTATGAGATTTTTTATATATCCTGCAAACCCTGCAAACAAATCAGATTTGCATTCTTAAAAATTTGCAGCATATCCTGCAAAGCATAGTTTTCTCTTAGCATTTTCTTAGGAGCTTAAAAGCTCTCATGACAGAACAGCTTTTGCAAAATGCTGACAAGCAGAGAGTAGTTAATTAAGAATTTTGAAAATTTTGATGGGGTTTAAATCCACCACTGAACTATTAGCCATCTAATAAATGTAAGGATAGAAATTATAATATATAAAATAATGGTTTCATAGTCGATGATTTCATAGTCTTCTACGAGTCTCCTTTACAATATAAATTTATTCCAGAATTTAATAAATAGTAAATGTAAGGATAGAATTATAATATATAAAGTATTATAATTTTTTTTCTAACTCGGCTATCAACCCCTGCTAAATCTTATAGTTTAGCCGGGCCGGGTTTGAAAAAAGTTATTTTTAGCCAGGACCAGGTCACTTACGCTTGAATATATTATCAAGTCTGTAGATTGCGGCGTATATTTTAAAGACTTTTTGGCCTAGAAAAAAATAAAAAAGGCAAGCTTCAACTAAAACAAAAGTTAGTAATTCTTGGTATACAAAACAAAAGTTAGTATTTATTATTTTGTTTGAATCAAAAAAGTTTAGCCCAAACATTTTTCTTTTGTCATTCTCTTTAATATGAACACAAGATGTCTCAGAGGTTTGGAATCCTTTTAAATGTTCTGAACTTTTCTCAACCTAAATATTTCCACTGCATCTAAATAAAAACTTAGTCTCTTAACAATTCTAATAACTGTTGTTTTTCATAGTTCAAAAGATATACACAGGCTTGGTCGGGAAGTGGGTGCGATCGCACTCAATAACTGACCATGGAAATAATATTTAGTTGCGAAAAACCGGTCAGATTTTTTAGTCGTTTTAAGAACATTTAAGTTTATGTATGTTTCCTTGTTTGTCCGCAAAATAATAAGTTCATTTTGTCGTAAATTTTAAAATATTTTATTTTACGGACTTACATGGAAACGTACATAAACTTGAATGTTCTCAAACATCTTATTGTGGAAACATAAAAAAAGATTATTCGCGAACACAAAAAACCTGCTAAACCTACGAACAACTAATTCTATTGGTTCAAAAAATACTAATCGAAATTTCTAGAGTATTCAAAAAATACTAACCGATTGTCCTGAGTATTCTGTTGAAGTATTTTAAAAAACTGTTTTATTTGAATTGTTACGTTTTTGTTGAGATTTCTAGCATAAATTATTTTAAGAGTATACTATCAAACGAACTATTATTTTAATTCTTTGAGCCACATTTACAAAGCTATAAATGTTTTAAACTAACATTTGTTTACAATAATAAATGTTTTAAATTTATATTTTTTAACTTGTCAATGTTTTATAAATATATTTTAGATTTTATTAGTATATTCTTATTTTTTATATATAAGGGATGTATTTTTTATGTATGTAATGTATTTTTATCTATGTAATGTATTTTTATCTATGTCAGGCTTTGCGATAAAGCGTCGGGCAATGTGAATTTTACGTCGTCCAAGAGCGATTTTGCGTGTAGCTAGGGCTATTTGCGTCGAGCAAAAAATTTTTTGTTTGAGTATATTTAAAGATATTTTTGAGCGGAATTTTAATGAAGTAATTTACGATTATTTTAACATTTAATAAAGTATTTTAAAAACCGCACGCATGTGAAATAAAAGTTTGAATTAAAAAAAAATTAAATATGCTCATTATTTACAAGTAGAAAAAATTCAGATTAAAAAAAAGTTTAAATCTTTTAAGCTAACATTTTAATAAAATTATTCAGCAATAGCAATTCGATAAAATTGAACAAAAATACTTTCTTTTAGTTTTAGATTTTAAACTTAAATAATTATTTTACGGGGGTTTGTTAGGTTTTAAAAAAAATGATTTAAAAATATTTATTAACTGTTAGACGTATTTAAAGTATTTAAGAATAATTTCGAGGAAACATTAATTAATTAAGGATTAATATTAAAACGTATTCTACTTGGTTCAATAAAAAAGTACAGTTATTAAAATTTTTGTAAAAAGTAACTCTTAAATAATAACGATCGCTTTTATGTTAAAAGTTACCGAAACTCAACGAAGCGTGCTCAAGAACAGCTGCTGAAAAATAAAACGTCAATAGTTTTTCGAGTAATTTTTAAGAATAATTTTTTCGCTGAAATATTTCTTTTATACCTATAAAATTTTTATTCTAACATTTTATTTTATATTACTTGAAATAAAATTCCTTGTTAACATTAAAAATCTATTCAAAACGTTTGTTTAAGTTTTTTATTAATACGAGTGATTGTGCTTATCAACCGCTTTATGAAAATAAATAAATATTATATAAAATCGCTTTTAAAAATATTAGCTATTGCACAGTTTTTAATCGTACAATATTGAAATTTCCAGTTTATTTACTCGCTGACTTTTTAAAAAGAAAAAATAATTATTTAAATTACATATTTAAGAAGAAAAAAAATTAAATATTAGCATATTTTATAATCTTTTTTAAATTTAAGTTATAATGTTTTTTATTCGTTTAGTATAGACAAAACGTGACAAACATCGAGAAAATAAACAAATGTTTTTACATTTTAAAAAACGAAACATTCCAAAACATTTTTAAATAATAACATTTCTACATAAACGATTTAAAGTAGTTTTGCGGTAATTAAGTAAATTGGTGCAGTTAATGTCGATAAATATGAAAAGCAAATAAAAAGAATTTAATGACGTCAAAAATCACGTCGTGCTTATGCGTCGCGCAGTTCTTATTCATCGCAAGGCCTGCTATGTAATTTTATGTGTGTGTATTTTATTCAAATGTAATCTTTTAAAGCAGTTTGTGCGATTGATTTTGTAAACAAACAAAAAACTTTCAATAATAACTGCGTTTTCAATGAAATTATTAATAATCATCAAAGTTAATACAAATAATTTTAACCACTAATTCATTTTCCTCAGTGTACCCGATAACTGATTCTTTCTCACAAGAAAGAAAAGTTTTTAAGTTCTCAGAAATTGGTTTACTAACTTCAATTATTTTTGCTTCAGCCATATTCTTACAATCTCGTTATACTTAAAATTACTTTTTTCTGTTTTAAATACTAATTAAAATTATGAAGCCCACTCACTAAACATCATCAGCGGTATTGTGAAGCAGTTCCGCTTCCTCCTCACAAAGTAATTTAACATTTTTTGTTAGTTTCTATCTAGCTAATTGAGTTTCTACAGTAACTCAATAATTTAATTATTTCATTTGTTCATCTTATTAAGAAGAATTGTTTCAAATGTGTTAAACTTTTTAAAAGCATAAAAAAGTTATTGAAAAAACTTTTTTATTTATAAATAATTCATCTGGTTGAATCTTGTTGGACTTTTCTGGGCCGGGGGCTGCATTATTTTGGCGGCCTTTTTTATGTGTCACAGTGTAAAAATGACTTTAAAAAATACTGAATGGTCCTCTTGACTTTTTCCCCTAACATTGTGAGTCCCGGGGCTATAACCCTACTACCCCCACCCCACCTCCTCAATCCAGCACTGGAAATAAGACATAAGTATATAAATAAAAATTATATATACTCCTTGATAAATCGAAGAACACTTGTTTCTTTATAGTTGTTACTTGATATAAAAAATGTCGCTTTATTTGATAAAAAAAGTTATAAAAGAGCGACGTTTTAAAAAAAAAAAGTTCTTCGCGTTTTTTCGCGTTGAAAGCTATTTTTCTTTTTTTAACTGTCTCTCGTCGGTCCAATTAATCTTATTGCGCTTTTTTATTTGTTTTTGAAATGTTCTCAAAACGACAAAAAAATCTGGCCGGTTTTTCGCAACTAAATATTATTTCCGTGGTCAATTATCGAGTGCGATCGCACTCACTTTCTGACCAAGCCTGTATACATAATCTTTTTTTAAAAAAAACTGTTTGTTTTGTATTAGGATATGGTGGTAAAACTATAATAACAAACATAACAAATACAACTATATATTAAACTTTTTTTGATCAATCTTCCAAATATTAGGAAATTTTAAAAACAATATATATTGATGTGTTTTTAAAACATTGATAATTTGGGTACTAATTGTCTTGTTTTTTTTGGACTAACAGGTATTTTTAAATTATTGATTGTTGAATATACCAGCTTTATCTTATTAAAAATATTGACTTTTCAATATATCAACTTTGAAAGCAGCAATCTTGAATACGTTTTCAATTTTAGAAAATGTAAACAAATATAAAACCAATCACTTTTTTCTAATAAAAAAAACAAGTAATTGAGTTGTTATTTTACAAAAGAATTTTTCGAATAGTTTAGTTTTTAAAAATTATAAAAAAATACTGATAACAAATTCTTAACACAAATGGGGGGAAAAAAAACTATAATGTTAATTTAAACCGACGGCGACCACTTTACTTTCTCAGAAATCCAATTTCTGTGGAACAGTTCTACGATATTATCACTATTTTATTACAAAAAAAAGTATAAGGTTCAAGTCTACTCAAGAAAAGTTTTCATGCAAAACAAAGAGAGGAAATAGAGATATGGTTTGCTATGACAAAGATTTCTGTTATGAAAATATGGAGATATGCTGCCTTAGAAAAATTGTTAATATATGGAAATATGCTGGCCTTAGAAACTATATAATTTCTGAAGTACAAGTTGTGCAACAATTTATTAAACTAAATAAATTGTACCTTTTGATGTGAAATACAAGTTATCTAGCCTGGAACACAAATACCAAAAAAAAAACACGAGAATCAGTTTGAAGAATGCCTTGAAAATTTGTTTGATATGTTCTCAAAGAAAGAATTTAAATCTTGGAAATGCTTTGATTAATAGTTTTCATAACTTTTATGTTATCTTTCTCCAGAAGTAGTTGTGTTTTCACTAGATGACTCTCACTTAGAAATATTTGTCAAGTATCAGATTTTAAAGTCATTGATTTGCTTTCCAGTTCCAGAGATAGAAAAAGTAAATATGGAAAAACCTTATCCTATTTTAATCTTACCAAACAGCAAGCTTTCAGAGCTTGTTACTGCTGATAGCTGGCTTATATTTATACCCCTAGGAATTGTAAATCAGGTTAAAGATTGGGTTCATTCTCATCCCAACTTCTTAAAAACTAAATCATATAGTGTTTTTGAAAATTGTGTTAAAGGACTTAGTGTAACTAACGACTGCGCTGAAAGAAACATTGGCTTAAATAATTTTCTCAAGTATTCTCAAAAGGAAGAACAGAGTCAAAATATACTATTTGTAGCGAAAGGGGAGAGAAAAGAAGTAACAAAGAAAGTAACTCAAAAAGAACTTATGACAATTAAAAGCTTTCTATATGATAATATTGAAATATGTTTATGAATAAAATAATTATTAGGGATGCACCGAACGTTCGGTTTTGCCGAACGAATGGCTGTTTTGCTGAACATTCGGTTCGGCCAAACCTTGACAAATGTTCGGCCGAACATTTGCTAAAAATGCTAATTTGGAAATTAATATCATCAAATCATCATGACTCAGCCTAAATAGCTACAGTACTAATAGATATGGCTTTTTATTGAAAACCCGATTCTTATCTACAGCGCATAGTAGGTAAGAATATGTTTTTCAATAGAACATATGAGTGCCTTAGATTTACATCAAGTTTTTTGAATTTAGAATAAATTTAATTTGATCGCATGTATTACTTAAAACCGAATTTATTACGTAAAACTAGCTTACATCATTTAGAAAAAAAAGTACTAGTATAAGTGTAAAATGAAAAATCCTTTCAATTGAGCAATATTTTAGTTAATTTTATCCTTTTATATACAATAATAATAATAATTAAACTTAACTTAAGTTATAAAATTCATGCAAGAAGCAAATTTTTTATTTTGGAAAAATTGCAAAAATGTAATAATATAAAATAAACTTAAAATAACAGATAGAAACGTCCGTTTTAAGTGGCTCCTATTGCTGCTGTGTTGAAAAAAAATCTTTATAAAGAAAGTTGCTCGTAATTTGGCTACTCAACTAGTTGAACTGAAAAAATTATTTGAAAGGAATAAACTTAATTTTGGGGCACCCGATGAAGATTAGGGTATCTTCATATTTTCCTGACTTTTTTTTTTTACGGTATCATAGTTTAGCACCGATGTATTATAGAGGCTCCCAAGCTGCTATTGTTGTATATGATATAACAAATATGGTATGTTGTTTTGACTTGAAATTAAATACACTGCATTTTTTTTTATTATAGTTAAATTTTTGGAAGTTTAAGAACATTTAGGATTTATTAGAAATGTAAATTTATAATAAATGATAATAAAAATTTCTGATTAATTTACTACTATAAATTCCACAAGAATATACCACAAAAATTAAAAAAGCTTTAGGACTAAATTTTTTAATGTATCATTTGTATTATTTTTTTTACGTAATTTTGGGGCACCCGATGAAGATTAGGGTATCTTCATATTTTCCTGACTCACGCAATTTACATTTTTTTAAGTCATTTGTCAATCATCATTTCTTTAACTCTCTTCTTTGTATTCTGTTAACTTAAATAGCTTTCAGCCTTGTTGTTAGTGAATTTGTTTTTAAAAAAAAAAGATTTACCTTATGTGTATTTATCTATATCGTTGCTTTAAGTTGGCAAATATAAATTTAACATTTTATTTTTAGCTGCATTTTTAACACAAACAGTTTGTTTTGATGATACTACAGTAAAGTTTGAAATATGGGATACTGCTGGCCAAGAAAATATCTTTTCAACTATAATATTTTTACAAATAATAAAATGATAGTTATTGTTACTATTTTAATATGCATGTCACATCATATATATATGTTGTATTATGTATTTATGTTGTTATATAGTTATGTTTGAGAGTTTAATTCTATCTGTTAACCTTTGGAATTAGGAAAAATGAGGTCAATCTTTTTAAGGTCAGCAAAAATTGTTTGATACTTTTTGATAAAAAGGTCTAACCATAAAACATAAAACAAAGTCGGCAATTTTTTGCCGACCTCAAACATATTCAGGTTGGCATTGCCGAATAATTCCCAAATCAATTCCCAGACCCTAATTCCGAGGGTTGATCTATATAAACTCAAAATAAACTTTGTAAATTATAAATTACAAAGTTTATTTCAAGTTTATATAGATAGAATTAAACTTTCAAACAAAAATATATAAAAACATAAATACATAATACAACATATACATACGACGTGACAATAATAATTATAAAAATTATTATTATTTGTTACTATTGTTATTGTATTATTGTTACTAATTTTCAAGATACATAAAATAATATTATTATTAATATTGTAATTATTGCTTTATCTTTAATAATAATAGTCTATAGCTCTAATAGTCTATAATTTGTTAATTAAAGTATACTATTTAAAAATTTGAGCTTTTATCTTATTTTGATTAGTTTGAGTTTAAATTAGTACTTTTAATTACTATTGCAAGCTAAAATTTCAACATTCATATTGTTAATCTTCAATTGCAGTTCATCTGTTAAGTATACAGTTTTTGTGTTAAATAGAATATCCAAAATATCTATAAGATTCATATTCAAATTTTGCAGACGCAACAGAAATCAACATTTTCAAATAAAAAGTTTTATTAAGATTAGTTTGATTCAACATTTTTCCATAACTTTTTTTTTTTTTACGGTATCATAGTTTAGCACCGATGTATTATAGAGGCTCCCAAGCTGCTATTGTTGTATATGATATAACAAATACGGTATGTTGTTTTGACTTGAAATTAAATACACTGCATTTTTTTTTATTATAGTTAAATTTTTGGAAGTTTAAGAACATTTAGGATTTATTAGAAATGTAAATTTATAATAAGTGATAATAAAAATTTCTGATTAATTTACTACTATAAATTCCACAAGAATATACCACAAAAATTAAAAAAGCTTTAGGGCTAAATTTTTTAATGTATCATTTGTATTATATTTGTATATTTTTTATAAATAAAGTTTAATTAGTAGCAATAAAATATCATCAACAGTAAAGTTTAATTAACTACAGTAAACTCGTTTATTCAAATTTCCTTCATACTCAAAGCTATCTTTATTCCCCATGAATTTTCCTTAACAAATTCATGCAAATATCAATCAATTATTTGAACCTGCAGTTATTTGAAATTTTGGTTATTCTAAATGATTTTTTACTCCTCTTGACAAAATCCCTGTAAGTTTCGAAGTTTTCTTCAATTGATACCATTCTATTGTATTTCAAAACGTAACATGGAACGTTATCAAAATATAACAAACAAAATAATGTTAAAATATAATTAAAGAAATCACATTGCAAAGTAGTGTGATAGAAATTTCAACATGACATCTACACAAAAGAAGACAGCTCTGACAATCAAAGAAAAATATCTTGCTTTTAAAGATTTACAAAAAGAACTTATTAAAAATAATGCTGCTAAAAAGTTTAGTGTTCCATAAAACACTTTAACTTACTGGGTTAAGCATAAAGAAGACATAATCAGCAAGTATGAGTCTGATTAATTTGGAGCAAAGAGACAAAAGTTAAGTTTGGGAAATCATGATTCCGATGATAAAGCTGTGTTTAAATGGTTTATGAACACATGTGAACAAAATGTACTGGTCGGTGAACACGTCATAAGAGAAAAGGCTTTATTTGCAATGTTGAGTACTTTTTCAAAAGAAGTCAAGATTGCAGATTTTAAAGCTTCAGAAGGGTGGCTTGATTGGTGGAAAAATAGACAGTTTTTTTGTTTTTAAATCTTTACTTCCAACAAGGCTGCAAACAACCACTATTAGAGTTAAAAGTTACTGGAAAATAAAAGATGAAATTTATAGAAAACGATAATGATTAACAGACAACTTGGAAGATTGCAAATTGTATGAATAAGGAAAACAAGATGAATGAAGCAAATTCCAAAAGACTGATGTTTAAGGAAAAAATTAGACGAATAAAAATTTTTGAAGCACTTAGGAACAGTCACAGTTAAAGAATGAGACTTGATGGAATGACAAGTAACATGAGAATGAATTTTAGTAGATGGCACAACAGACCCTAGCTCTTTTGAGCAGTACCCATCATAGTAATAATTTGTAGAAAAGAGAAAGAGAAGCAACATTATGACAATATGATAACGGTCGGAGGTTGGCTGCAAAAGCAGGTTCAACCATGTTTACAAAAAAATGTGTACATAGGTAAAGACATCAAGTTTGGAGCAAACCTATTTGCCATGAATAGAGGGGTATTTACAGCACTGGCGATTTTGGTTTATTTTATCACTAGCCTCCAACAAAACCTTTTATCTAAAAAATAAATTGAGCAAAGTCCATTTAACAGGCTTAGCAGCAGAAAATGGCATTGGCGAAAAGCTGCCTGTTTATAATTGGAAAAGCAGAAAAATTATGTTTCAAAGGTATGAAAAGCCTACCTTGCAAGTACAAGTCCCAAAACAAATCCTGGATGGACTCTAAAATCTTTACTAGTTTTTTAAGAAGACTTGACAAGTCTAAAGCGGTTGAATTAGTATTTTTACCACCAACACCAAATTTTTACCACCTCCAAAACTCAACCAATAGACCAGGGAGTCATAAGGGCATTGAAGGGTTTTTATTGCACGAATGTTGTGTGTTGTCAGATCAAATACATCAATGCTGATAAAACTCTGGATTCCATTTTAATTAGCGATTGTGCTGAGATAGATGTGGAGAAAGATGGAGAGTCAAATGATTTGCCTCCCAAAAAGCCAAAATGTTCAGATTGCACATGCAATAGAGTTAATTGACTGCTGGTCTCTTTTTAATATCAATTTTGAAAATAACAGCATCAAAATCCAACAACCGCTCAGCCTAGTATCAAAGATGTTTGATAAACATTTTTTAGAACCAATAAACCAATCAAAAATAAACGATTTTTTTCAAAAAATTGTAAAGATTTTATTTTTCTATTTTAAATTTGTTTTTTTTAGAAGGTAAAGACTTAACCAGGATCTTATTCCAAAGTTTGTCTTCTTTTTTACTCCCTAATTCTGTTAAAATTCGATAGTAACTTGAAATAAGTCACTTTAAAGAAGATTTTCAGTTGTTGTAACTGTCGATTATTCGAATAAAATTTTTGTTCCCCTTGGAGGTTCTAATAACCAGGTATTTTACTGGAATAAAAATCTGAAATTAAAAAAATAAGGCACAATGGAAGTAGTAAAACATTTTTTTATGATTTTATTGCTAACGTTACATTGCCATACTACCTCCATGCAAATGAATTTAATACTTTTTATAAATATTGTGTTTTATGTTTAAAACACGTAAAAAAGATTTTATTTTTTGATTTTTAGTTTCAATTGTGTATTAGGTATATTTTCAGTTCTATTAAATAAAAAATGTCTAAAAAATCCTCTATTCAGTTCCAGTACTGGGAAAATACCAGTGCTGGTAATCACTTGTTGCTTTATTAATGCGATATTGTTCTTATCAATACACCAATATTCTCTACTACTAGTACAGTAGTAGTACAGTTTTTACACCTTTTATTTGTTTTATATAATAACAATAATTTTTAGAAATTGTTCAAGAATATCTAATAGGCACCACATGGTTTAAAAACAATCAGGAATTCCCTACCCTGTGGGCGCAGAAATAAAAAAGATGTCTTTTAAACGTTTTCGACATCTTTTGAATGTCTTTTGAACATTTTGGACATCTTTTGAACCTTCAAAAGACGTCTTTTTTTGGTCCAGTGCCAACTGGATAGTATTTTTTTTTTAATGTTAACCTAGATCTTTATAAAAACAAGTACTTAACAAAATACATAAAAGTTTTTAAAATAATAACCATTTTATATAAAAACTTATTATTATCATTTTTTAACAAATAATTTTTTTATATTCATATCATATTAAAGCACTTAAAACTAATTCTGCTATCCATCACTTTATGATATGATACCATATGATATATATATATTACAAAAATTCAAGCCAATAACAAAAAATGTTATAAATTTGGTTTCTCCTATCTTCACCCCTACACTGAATACTTTGTTATATTAAATATGGTAAATATACTATCAGGGTTCCCACTTCTCCATAAAAACCTTAAATATCCTTTAAAAAATCCTCTTTAAAATATCTTAAATAACCTTGAAAAAAGATAAAATTTGACTGCTCTCCTTAATTTCTCCTTGTTTATTTTAATTTTTTAATCATCTAGGAAATTTTATAAAAGTGAAGGATTATACTTATTAATAAAGAAGAAAATATGTAGTACTTTAATAGTTTGCAAACCTATTACTATTATATATATATATATATATATATATATATATATATATATATATATATATATATATATATATATATATATATATATATATATATATATATATATTAATATTAGTTTATAATGATTTTTCTGTTTATATTTAAAATTTATTGAAAAATATAAAGTTCTGTTTCTAATGTAAATCATTTCTAATGTAATTGTTTTTTCCTTAATTCTCCTTACTTTTCAAAAATTAACCCACCCTTCACCCCTACACTGTATACTTAGTTATCATTATTACAATTTTACAAACAACATAACTAACAAAATATAACAAGATATAAACAAAAAAGCTTACAATTAAAAAGGTCAGAAAACCAAAATCATTAGTGTTAGAGTAAAACTAAAGTTTAAAAAAAAAACGTAGCAGCAGGCAGTGGAATAATTTGACATTATCATTTTACAATTAAATTTTGGTAAATATTTTTCTTTTAGGTTGTCCATAAAATCTTGTTGGTACTGACTACTTTTTTATGCTATGCCCATTTTTGTACTAACAGTTACAATTTGTTGCTTCTCTGAGTATGCTGATCGTTTTTACTTTTCTCAATATAGTTAATCAGTGTGGTCATTTTTTGTCAAGTACTTTTTCACTTTTTTCGAATTACTAATTGATGCTAATCTTGAAGTAGCCACTTATTTGTAACTGCCTTCTTTCAAAGAGTTAGAGGTTTAAAGGTTACCTTCCTTGTGGATTCAGAAGAAACTGCCTCAATTAGGTTTAGTTTTTCCTCTGCTTGTGATCTCCGCTATTATTTGATTGTTTTATGGCAAACTTGTTTGCACAAGTTTTGCACTGAGCAGGTTGCCTAGCAAATTTAAAATACAGTTTAATAAGAAATAAAAGCAACAAGATTGTATAAGCCTAGAGATAAATTATTATTAAATAAATAAATGGAAAAAAAAGAGTTATTATTTTAAGTTACTAATTGTTTATAAAAATAAATTCTTGTGAACAATTTAGCTGCAATACCAAATGATACCATCAATACCAAAACAATACTAATATAATTAATTCCTTCAATACCAGTATTGCCTGATCTCAATATTGGTACTGTAAGGTATTAAAAGCAGATTCAATACTGGTTATGTAGTGATTAAATGCAATATATTTAAATGCAATGGAAGTTTAAAAAAAATACATTATATTACTCTACAAATGTTTGCACAAGAATTTATTATAATTAGGAATTATTCTTTCAAATTATTATTATTATTAATTTTTTAGTTATTATTATTTAATATTAAGTTCTTTTCTTGTAATAGGATACATTTTCAAGAGCAAAAAGTTGGGTTAAAGAATTACATCGACAAGCTAGTGCAAATATTGTTATTTCTCTTGCTGGAAATAAAGCTGATCTTGGAAACAAAAGAATGGTAGACTATGAGGTAGTTTTAGTAATAAGAGTTTAAAGTATTTTTTTAAGCAAGTATAACTGTGGTATTGGTATAGTGGTACCGTGCCAGCTTCATAAAATCAGAAATTCTGAGCTTAATTATCACCCCATTTACGGTAGTACCACACTCAACTTATTTTTCTGCACAGCAACCTTGTTCGTCAAGGCTCATGCTTGTCAATGTTAGTTTTAAAGTCAATATTAGCTTTAAAATATAAATTCTATTTCTCAATGCTCATGTTTTGAAGTTAAAAGATTGAAAAAGGGTTGTAACAATGATATATAAAATTAAAGTTGATAAAAATGAGTAACCTCTTTGACATTAGTCAGGCCTTGTTTTAAATAAAAAATACTAAATGCAAAAACCTAATGTGAATTTGACGTCATAAAATTCTCTTTATTTTGTTATTTTTTAGACATTAACTTTTACTGCAATAATATCTACTGCAAAAGTAATTAAATATTTTTTAAAATCTTTTTTATAATTACTATAAGTTTATTTTCTTTTATTTTTTGTTAACATTAAATAAATAAATTTAATATTACATTCTTAAAAATGTTTGATATTAACAAATTTTAAATGAATCCACCAATGAATCGGACATAAATTGACATAAATCGGACATAAATCGACATAAACGAATTATCGACATTTCTTGCATTATGAATTATCAAAATTTCTCAACATAAATGACATACAACTGCATAAATGAATTAAAATATGTTAAATTTTTAAATGATTGCTTCTTAAATTTCGAATCGCGGCTTTGCAACTACAAATGATTTTTTATTTTAAAAAAATTGGTGAGTTACAAATAAAAAAAATTGTCATGTCAAAATATGTCAATTTATCAGGGATTATCTTTTTCCAGATATTAATTAACATTTTCAATACATGCAAGTTGAGGTATATATTTTTGTAATATATTTGTTTTTTAAGCTTTTTTCACTCATCACTCATAGAAAAATTATGAAAATGTAAAAAAAAAATAGGAAACAACTTAGCTAAAAGCGAAACTAAAAAGAAAATAAGGTAAAATAAGTACCAGATTTATTCCGGATAATTTATTCAAACAATTTTCCAGATTTTTAAAATATTTTTTAAGGTTTTTAAAATGATTTATGATTTACTTTATTTATTAAAAATTTTTATATTATTAACGATTTTGTTGTGAAAGCAAAGGTTTTTTGATTATAATTTTTTTTTATGAATGTTTTTTTTATAAAATAAATACTATTTTTAAAATTTTATATAATTTTGCTTCGTGACATGACATACTTTAAAAAATCCAACATGACATACTTTAAAAAAAAAAATTTAATAATATAGGGACCTATTTAATGTTCGAGGGTCGGTAGCAACACCTTAAAGGGATCCCAAACTCCCAACACATGTTGTCTTCATATTAAAGATAATGTTAAAAAAAAAGGTTTGAACCAAATTTTTTTGATTAAAAATAAATAATGAATGCATACCGTGAAAAACAAATGTTGTTGTTTTTGCCGAAGCTCGTTTTCTCCATTTTTTTCAACTACTCGGAGTCTTCAAATTATGCGTCGCAATCTACAGACTTTGGCAATTCTTTTGAAGCGCGTTTAATTCATAAAAGTTTTAGTATTTGACGTCACGGTAGACTTGAAATAAATTAAACTCTAGAAATATTTTTATTTATTTTTAGTCGAAGTTTTTTTGATTATTTGTTTAGTTTTTGTTTTTTTTTCCTACTTTTAATATTTAAAAAGATATTAAAAACCTTAAATATTTTATGCTGGTTCGTTGCTATAAATTGTTATTGCGCCA
Source organism: Hydra vulgaris (assembly GCF_022113875.1). Taxonomy (NCBI): domain Eukaryota; kingdom Metazoa; phylum Cnidaria; class Hydrozoa; order Anthoathecata; family Hydridae; genus Hydra; species Hydra vulgaris. The sequence goes on from NC_061163.1 coordinate 29,389,139, forward strand.
TATATTTAAGTTTATAAATTATGAATATTTATTATCTCAAAAATTGTTTTACATTAATTACCCGTATAAAATTAGTAACAGCTTTATTATTTGGTTAGACGATATTTCGTTTCAATTTGCTTTGCATGAAGTTCAGAAAGTCAAACGAAAAAAATTAGTTTGAATAATCACGTCGAAATATATTTAAAACAAATTATTTTAATGACGGGGGTTCTAAAGTTTTTTATAACAAATGTAGGTAAAAAAATAAATAACTAAATAAAAAGTTCAGTATTAAACACCATTTCTTTATTCTATTGTAACTGTAAATATTGAATTATTAACTTGAACTAAATTTACTTATTATTTAGAATGGCTAAGCAATAAAAATAAAATGCCCCTAAAATTATGCAAGATTGTGTTGTTTATTTGATAATTGTTGTTGGTAATGTTGTTTATGTTGATTATTTTCATAAATATCAAAATAGTTCCAGATTAATCTGTTCGTTGCTTTGCTCATTGTTGATTTATTTCTAATTTAATTTTATCTCAAACTATAATTATATGTTAAAAAAGAAAAGTTTTTATTTCATCGGGCACTCTTTTTATAAAAGAGTAGAACAAAAAAGAAAGAAAAGTTTCGCGCAATTAAACTTTGAATGAATAAGAGTTGTATAGAATATATATTTTTTTTGCTTCACTCATTCTTTTTTTTAGATGAGAGAAATAAAAGTTTAATAGTAAATTTTCTTTGAATAAGTGAGAATTGGAAGAGAAAATTGCTTGAAAATTTGTATTTGTTAATTGTGTTTTTAAAAAATTTTAATTTTTCATGTTAAGAGACAAATGCCAATTACGACACAAATTTGGAAATACCAAATATAATATGTTTTTTAATCCGCGTTATGACATTTTAACAATTTAAATTACCATCTATCTTGAATTATTGCCTTTAATTAATGTGTTAATTATTGCGTTATTTAATAATAATTTGTCCGTATTTTTGTTAAATATTAGTTGTATAAAACGGGCGAAAATATACAAACTTTATGTTTTTTATTTGATGGTTATAAAATATTGAACAGTAAACTTATAATCAAAATTTCTAATGCCAACTTGTGTTGCAATTAATTGTACTTTTAATGCAAAATCAGGATCTCACAAATCCTTTCACGAATTTTTATATCTGATATTACTGTCAACTGTATTGTTTAGTGTATTCTTGTACTTTTTTTTCATAATCTTAACAGGTTCTAATTAGTATAGAGTTGCTGACACTTTAAAAATTTCATTATCAAAAATCAAATGTAAAATAAAATGGTATTTCCTTTTTATCCATATCCAATTCAGCAAATTTAGCAATTTAAATTAAATCAGCATGATCAAAAAAATTTTATAATAAAAAAAGTTAACAATTCATTAAATATCTCTAATTAATACTGTCAGTTTATGAAAGTAATTGTTAATAAATATTTTTTTTCGACGGGAAAACAAAAAATTGTCATAGCGTAAAAATAACCAGAGAAGTTAGAAAATAGTTCCCATTGTTTAAATAAAAATAATTAAGAATCAGAATATATAATACTGCGCTCTCTTGCGCAAAAACAAGAGACTGTATATAAAACGTTCTATATAATGTAAAATACTCGTATGAAAATCATGAGATTGGTAAGTAAAGCTTTAATATTTGTTTTAATTTAAATAATTAAAGAAATATAAGTAAGATATATAAATCTAAAAATTATTAAGATATCTGTAAAAAATAAGTTGCTCCTATAAAATAAAAATAATTTATTGTTTTTACTTTTTACAAAATTTTTTTTGCGATGTTTGGAAAAATAATACAAATAAATTTGTTTTGCTGTATGTTAAAAAAATACTACAGTAGAAAAACGCAGCTTAGTTTAATTACACTTTTCTTTTGTTAAAAGTCTACCGTGACGTCAAATACTAAAACTTTTATGAATTAAACGCGCTTCAAAGGAATTGCCAAAGTCTGTAGATTGCGACGCATAATTTGAAGACTCCGAGTAGTTGAAAAAAATGGAGAAGATGAGCTTCGGCAAAAACAACAACATTTGTTTTTCACGGTATGCATTCATTATTTATTTTTAATCAAAAAAATTTGGTTCAAACCTTTTTTTTTAACATTATCTTTAATATGAACACAACATGTGTTGGGAGTTTAGGATCCTTTTAAAATATTTTTTATTCAAATATTTTTTAAATCCAGCATTTTTTTTAATTATATACAACATATTCAGGGGGTGCCAGCAGTCATTTTCAAAAAAAGTTGTTTTTAGAACCACCCTACTGATTAATAATCCTTTTTTTTTATTATTATTATTACAAGGTTTTGAGAATATCAAAGAAATTTCAGAACTTTTGAGATAGCAGTTGTTAATTTTTTAACATTTAAGTCTATAAATTATTATTCGACTATGTTACTTATTATTAGATTAATAATTATAAATTTCATTTTAATAACTAAAACAATAACAATTAAGTAAATCTCTCTATATTTACTTTTTTGTAATGGTTTTTCAACTGAATTAATTGTTATCAAATAATCTGAAAATATTAATACGCTAATTTAATAGTAGTAGTTAATAGTTGACTTACATCATTTTCTAGGCTTTTCTATTTTAAAGAAGTTTCTAGGCTTTTCTATATGCAGTTTTTTTTTTTAATTTTATTTACTAACAACCCGTATTACGGGTTGCTTACTGTTAGTTTATATTAATAATATTTAATAAAGTAGTTTAAAGGGATCCCTAAGTGCTCCTAACATATGATCTCAAATGAAAGAGCATAAAAAAAAAAAGTCAGTCTTTTTCACTAAATTGTAATAATAAATGCATGCTTTACACTTTCACGGTTAGTTTTTTCTTTAAAAAAATCTTTTTGCGATTTTTTTTTTTGTTGTTGTTTAATTACTTTTTTTCTAGCTTAGTATTTTTTTAGCAATTCTTAAAAGTAATGTTTTTATCATAAAGAACGTCACACAAAATTTATTATTCTGAATAGATGATTTGCTCTTTCGCGCGGAAATTTTCTTTCAACGTAAAACATTTTTGAATTTAAATTACTTTAAATCTCTGTGTGGAAAATTTTTAAAAGGTCGTTAAAGTGAAAAGTTAAAAAGGGAAACACCTTAATTCGAATTTTTTCTTCATTCTAACAAAACAGCTTGGTTTTTATCTTTGTTTATAAAAATTTCATTTTTAAAATAAGGCTTAAAAACATTAGAGCAAAAAAATTTCTGACTTTTATTTGCATTTTTATACTGTTTGAAAAAAAAACTAATAAAAAAGAATTATTTATTATTATTTTAAATTCTAATAATTATTAATTAATATATTATTAGTTAATTCTTTCTTATTAGTTTTTTTTTTCAAACAGTATAAAAATGCTAATAAAAACCAGCAATTTTTTTACTTCAACGTTTTTAAGCCTTATTTTAAACATGAAGTATAATTCGATTTATTAAACCAAATTTTTTTGTTAGACTTTTTATTGGAAAACAATTGAAATGAAAAGAGAAATTGAATAAAAACATCAACTTAAAAACGATTTAAATGAAAAACTTGATTATATTTAAACTTTTATTAGTCCTTTATTCAAGAAACAATAAATTATAAAAAATGTGGTATCTTATTTTTATTAAGTTTTTGACAAAGTTTTTTAATTTATTGACAATAATTTTTTAATTTAATACTTAAAACAATTTCATTTATTTGCTTTTTTTTATTTTATACGCATTTTATGTTATTAAACTGTATAAAACAGCAACAAAATAGTGTCACGAAGTTGTTTTACATTAACACAACCTATTTTTTCACGAATTTTTGGTGAAGGATGTTGAAATATTTTTGAATTTTGTACCATGTTTGCGTCTCTAAAAAAAAAAGCAAAAAACAAGGTCCTCAATTTCTATGACATTTTCAAGACTTTCAGATTCTGGGGGGGGGGTGCATACCCCCATCCTCCCCCTGGATCCGTCACTGAAATTTAGTAATGTTTGCTTTTTACTCTTATTTTTTTACTTTTACTTTTTTAAGTATCATGTTAAGTAAAAACAACTACTTAATTAATAGTATTAAATACGTTACTTGCTCATTACACTGTAACTGCAACTTAAACTTTAAATTATAAATTAAGCTGTAAATTATAACAGTAACTTACGCTGTTTTAAACTCCGCCAAACAAAAAAATCATAAGATAACATTTAAATATGAGAGATAGTATGTTAAAAGATAACAATTACGTGCTAAAGAGACAATTTTATACTAATGCAACATCCTCCCCCCATTACCACACATTGGCGCGAGCTATAAGAGAGAGGGGGGAGAGAAAAAATTTTTTTTTTTTTGCGATTAGATTTTTTTGCATTAATTCGAGCCCTGTCTTAGTTTAATTTCTGATAAAATGTCTATTCAACCTTATCAATTTGAACCAAAAAAATATATCAAAATTAACATAAATGTTAATTTAACTAAAACATTTTACAATAATTTTTTTTTTAATCAAGCGAAAATGAGAATAACCGTCACTTTTAAAACCATAAAAATGACTGAAATAAATTTATTTTTGTACTAAAAAAATATTTTAAATAAACTTTCATGTGTCTACATCAATATTCATTTGTTAAAAACTGACTAAAAAGAGTTTAAAATTTGACTTCAATTCATTTTTGGCCGTGGAATTACCCTTATAACACAAATATATAAAGAAAAATTATAAAAAAAAATTTAATATGCAAATATATTTTCACAAAATGCTACAAAAATTATTCTTGTAAGTAATTATGTGTCAGTTAAAAAAAAAAAACTTTATTTTTAAATTTAATTACCAACTAATACGTTTACTACAATGACATTTTATCTACTTTGTTTAATTTGACGTACAAACGTTTGTTTTTTGAGGCAATTGAGTCAATAAACTTTGGACAAGACGCATTTTTTTTAATCGAAGAAAAGCGTTTTTTTGAAAATTAAATTTGTTAGTGTGTGTTCATTATTACGTTTTAGAAAAAATAATATACATCAAACATTTTTTTTTTTTAATGCTCTTTTATATGAAGTCGTATCTTTATAGCACTTAGGGATCCCTTTAATATAAAATGAGTTAAAATATTCATTTATCTTATTTAATTTTAAATCATCTAAAGCATTTTATAAAGATTTTACAAGTCCGTGTAAATACCAGCAGACCTTTAAATAATAATAATTTGGTTGGAGCTTATAACTCCTTTTGCTTTCATACTCTTGTCTACATATATTTATTTATTTTTAGCTCAGTTTATAGCGCAGCAGGTTAGTGAAGAAATTTTTCAGTTAATGATAACAAGCAGCAAACTTGGCAGGATTGTAGTTTAACTGTCTTTGACAAAAAAGCACATTAGCCATGAAAAAAATTAAAATGGCGGCTACTTTTCAAGATGGCAGACATTGACCAGAAATTTAGATACAAGGGTTGACTGTGCCTCTCTAAATGTTACTTTTAGCGTTGGTAAAAGTCAGAATTTCTACATTTTTAAATCCTAAACTATGACAAAATATTCTTAATCTTTACTATCAATTTTATTTGCAAAATTTGTGGCCATTTTGTCAAAAAATATTGACTTTTGGCCCTTTTCTGTTCCTTTGATGGTTTTTACACTTGATCTTGATGGTATTTGTTGAATTCAATTATGATTTGTTTAAGTTTTGCTGCTTTTGATATCATTACAATTATTTTTTATATAATCAATATGTATATACATTTAAGGAGTGGTTGTCTTAGCACAACCAGGGAACACTAGTGACACCACTGCTGTGAGACCCAGCATGGGGTTCAGTGTCAGCTGATATTTAATTTAATACTTTTTAATGTCCCAAATGCTATCGAGCTAGACCCACATATAGTATTATTATTTCTATTTTGTAATAATACTGTAAAAAAGAGGGATAGCCGCACCTGAATTGACAGGATGTGCTAGCGTGAGAGAGCCGAGTCAAGGATAATTGGGTTTCAGTTGTCCAGATTGTGTACAGATCGGACAGGATTTAATTGACACTGGATGAACAATCGGGCTAGATGTAGGATTAACATTAAAGATCAATTCGAATCTAGTTGTATCCCATACATCAATGTGCTTTATCTAAGGTGGTAAATGGATAAACCCTCGGCCTTGGAATATTAGTAAGATTAATATATATTTTAGTTTGTTATCATTTACATTTTGATCTGATTTCATACAAAACGTTTGTTAATTATGTCAGAATTAAATGTGTTAGCTACCCCAACGGCAACTGACTGGAGTAAATGTAGTCTTTGTATCACCAAAGTTGCAGACTAATGTTCAGCACTAGCAAGCTTGACAGCAATTAAAAGGGTAGCATCCTCAAGTTCAACTGAGGTGACATTAGAAAAAAGTAGACGATTGAGTATCGAAAAGCAAGTGTGCTTTCTTTGTGAAAAGACAGAACTATTGGCAGATTTAGCTAGCCGATTTAGTAAGTCTGTACCATCAGCGATTACAACAACTTATAGTCAATGATTATAATGTCAATTCAACCAGACTCAAAGACAAACTTTTATTAGAAATACCAGAACTAGAAGCGTACAAGAAAGGCGGAGATGTCCTATTGGCATTTAAAGATGTTGGAACAGTTCTATCAAAGGCAGTCAACTACACTGAAGCCATTATTATCACAAAAGCAGCGAAATTCCTTCGTGAGCAAATGATGGACCATAAATCATCATTTACTGGAACCTTCAATGACAACTGTGTCGAGGATTCGATACCACCTTCAATTTTTCTTCAATTTGTTTCCATGATCAAACATGGAGTGACATAAAATCCCAATTACAACTTGGACCATCCAAAACTGACCTAGCCCTTGCCCAATTACTTCAGTTTAACTGCAATACTAAATATCAAGAAGAGGGTAAATTGTTGCAACACTCAATAGATCGTAAAACCCCCTTCCAGGTGTTTTTGGGATTGTCTATTTACTCAAAAACCAGAAAGAAACATTTAGTGGAATTATGTCATGATCATGGTCTAAGCATTTTATACGATAGGGTGCTTGAGGTTTCAGCTCAGTTAGGCAATGCTGCTGTTAGCAAATATGAAGCAGAAGGTGTGGTATGTCCAAATATTTTAAGAAAAGGTTTGTTTTTAACCTCAGCAATGGATAATATAGATCACAATCCAACTGCTACAGCAACAATGTCTTCATTCCATGGAACAAGTGTTTCTATATTCCAACACCCAATTTTCGAAAATGAAGGAGTATTACAAGAACCATGGCAAATTGATAAGAAGATTAAGACTCTTACACCAATGTTCCACCTGACTTTTTTGGTACCAAAAATCCAAATCCCCCACTAGTCGAAAATCAAGCACTGCTTCCACCTCTTGTTCTGAAACCCTATTTCGAGTATGATTGGTTGCAAAAGGTTAGTCTCACAGAAACAGTCAACACAGATAGAATTGATATATCTTGGTCTTCACATCATGCTTCATTGAAGAGAAGTCCTTCTTTCAAAGTGGCTATTTCATCGCTATTACCTCTCTTTAGAGAACAAGCTCACTCTGTTGCAATAGTTTGTCATTGTATGGACAAAATCAAGGAAGTTGTGTCCTATCTTAATCCAGACCAATTCCCTGTAATTGATGCTAATCAACCCATTTTTGCCATGGCAAAACAAGTTAAATGGCACTGGCCAGAGAAATATGGCGGTAAGATAAATTTGTCCTTATGTTTTGGAACTGCATATCGAGATGTCTGCTCTGAAATCGATTGGAACCCTTTTGCAAAATAGTGGTTGGACATCAGCTTTGGTTAAATCAGGAATAGCTACTACTGGTACAGCTGATTCATTCCTTTCAGCATCAAGTGTAACAAGAACACGGCAGATGCACCAGATGACAGCAAGTTGTTTATATAAATTTGCTGCATGAGTCTTAGAATGTTTAGTACAGAAGCACAAGCTGATAACCAACCCAAACTTAGTTTTGATGATTGGTATCCAAAATTCCAATTCTGGTTAATGATTTTGAAAATGGAGCTGACCATTCTATCATTAGTACGGTCTTTCAAAGAAGCCAATTTCAATTTATATTGCCAGGCTTTGGAAGAATTGTTACCCTATCTTTTTGCAAATAACAATGCCAATTATACCTGTTGTTTACCAATCCATAACTCAGATATGCTGCGTTTAGATCACACTCATCCTCAGATTAAAACTGAATTTCTGAAGGGCGATTTCGTGGTCCGTAAATCATCTCTAGAATTTTCCGTCTTAGCAATAGATCAAGCCCATGAACACACAAATGCTGTTATCAAAGGCGAAGTTGGAGCAATTAGTGTCACAGAAGATCCGTCGGCTCTCAGACAATGGATTGGTTCCGAGTTGAGCCATCTTGTTAGTACGTATGAAAAGATATCAGATGGCAAAGATGATAATGAAATGCAACATCATGAGCAGACCACCCATGCACAAAATACATTTCTGGAAATGTGTAAATTGTATAGTACTGTTACTGAGATAGGAAATCCTTTCCTGGAAGAAACAAAAGGCTTGTTGACTCTAGATACCAAACGAGTTGCTCATCCATATATGGCGGAGAAAGCTGTTACTCATTATGAGACAGGAAAGAAACAATTTAAAGAATTTATGGCAAGTCTTTCACCTGACTCCAATTAAATTCGACAACCTAAAAAGAAGAACAACATAGTCTTTTTCAGTCAGCCAGAACAAACAAGGATCTAAAACAGAAGAACCTAAAAGATGACTGCGCATTATTTTCCAAGTTATTTATATCCTGTCAAGCCAGAGAATGCAACCTAAATGACTTCTTTCAACATGAAAACCAAGCTTTTCTGGCTTAAAAATGTTTTTCATTTGATGCTATTTCTCCAACAAAAGCGTCACTGATTCATCATACCAAACAAGCAGCATATCAAGCAGGTTGCATATGGAGCATAAGTAAGTCCATCTGATTGGGGCTGGAAGCTAAAGGATGATATATGGATAGTTGTATGGCCCGATCTTCCTCTAAATGCGAAGTCATGCAAACAGCTTAAAAAATGTGGATGTAAAAATGAATGTTTGGGCCGATGTAAGTGCTTCAAGCTGAGTCTGCTGTGTACTGCTCTATGCAGTTGTCAGTGTGACAGGCTCCTCAGGAGACGCGTGCGGTCGCACGCCTTGAATGACCAGGCATATATATTTTTTTGTTGATAACATGGCCACAATTTTTTTTTGCATATATTAAAAATGACGCATTTTAAAAACGCGCTGAAAAAATCAAATTAATTAGTCATCTTATTGGGGTTTTTTTTTATTAATAATAATTTATTATAATTATTTATGAGAAAATAAAAACCTAACAATAATGCACATATATATATTTTTAATTAATGACAAAATAAAAAGATAAAAATAATATATAAATATGTATGTATGTATATATATATATATATATATATATATATATATATATATATATATATATATATATATATATATATATATATATATATTTGTTTTCATGCATTTAATAAAATTCTGGCGATTTTTCGTTAAGTTTTTGTTTACTAAATGAATTATGTCATTAAGTAATTATTATTTCTTCCTGTTGGAAGTTTTTTATATGTATTAAAATTATTTATTTTATTGTTTGTTTTTTTTGTTTGTTTATGTACTATTATTTTGGTTGACATATAAATGTTTATAAAAGATTTAAATGTGAATACTTAGCAGCATTTTAAAAGTTCAATCTTATAAAAATAAAGCAATACGCATAAACCTAAGAAGTGTAAGTAAAAACTTGGACAAACCAATGACTCAATTAAGTAATAATAAAGATGTAAAACTAAAATATTTTTCTGAAGTTGCTCTTGGTCTTGCGAAAAAACTGTTTTCGGTTTGATAACTTTCATGAATGTTATGAAAAATCACTCAGGAAGAGTGCCACCAGTTTTTAAAAAATTTCTTTGTTAATTATTTTTAATGAATGAGTTCAATACTTATGCAATGCTTTTGTTACGTATCTCTAACTCTTAATAATAGGTAATAAAAATCAAGATAACCGCTCGATTATCTAAGTGATGTAACTTTAAGTAAAAAATACAGTATCAAAAAAACAAGTTTATTTTTAAAAAGTTTTTATAAAAATTTTAAATTGGTATAGAATTCTCTGCATTTTGTGAAAGTTTTAATACAAACTGCTTTACTGCTTTGCAGAAATGAGACCTATAAGTTGAATCAGTTTTTTTACCTTGTTTTCCGTATAACATAAGTGTAAGTGGCATTTTCAGTAATAAGTTTGCTCTCTTTTGGCCAAACTTAAAACTTTTAAGCTTATTTTATTTATTAGACTAACAGCTTTCATACAAAATTGCTAAAAGTTTAATTTAAAAGTTGAAATAAGCAAATATTTTATAAAGTTGTTGTAATGTAAGTTAAAAATAGAATTGCCCATATATGTTGTTTTAATGTTTTTATTTCAACAAAAAAATATACATGCGTGGTCATTGAAGGCATCAATTTTTTGTTTTGTTTAAATGGTCAAGGATAGACCCGATTTGTAAATATCTATATATAAAATGACTTTCTATAGTTGTGTTTTGAATGACTTTGTAGATTTAAGAAGATAGAATGATACTCGTCACAGGTATTGTGACTGGTTTGATACTTTGTAGGACAGGAGATTCTATTCCTAGATTTCTAGAAGGACAAAATGTCGATAATATTTGAATGTGGTGGTCTTTTATTCACTACTTTGAATTCAAAATGGCCTCCAACAGCTCTATGTTGATTCTGAATGTATCTCTATGTTGCAAAAAATATATTTAGCAATTTCTTGTCGAGTTATGGGTGTTTATTTGCAACTTATGTGCTTTAGATATATTTAATCGTTTAGATTCACAGGAACTTTAGTTATTGTCCGCCATATTGAAAAAATGGCCGCCGTTTTGATTTTTTTGTGTGGCTAATTGGCTTTTTTATTAAAGTGATAGTTAAACTTGTCACGTGCAAATTTTGGTGCTTGTATCACAAAGTGAAAGATTCTAATGATATTTTGGGTTGAGCTGCTGCGCTATTAGTGCTTTTTTAAAATATGTATAAATTTGTATCAACATTTTTTATGATAAATATTGTTATGAAATCAAAACATATCAAGTTAATATTAAAAGAACACACACACACATATATGTGGTATCAAAAATATCTTATAGCTTTGTAAATAGTTAAGGGATTTTCTATAGCAATATACAAAAACCTTGACACATACCTGTAATAAATGCTCTAGATTCAAATCATTTTATAAATGTGCAAGATTTTGAGAGTTCTCACAGAAAAACTGTAACATGCTCATTATTGGAGAGTGTTACATTATTTTAGTGTAATAATTTGATTAATGAAATTAACGGTAATGTAAAAAAACCCACTTTGTAATGCCACCAGAAAATACAGTAAAAACCCAACTTTGTAATGCTACCAGAAAATACAGTAACTAATACCTTAATTATTTTCAATTGATTTTTTCTGTTTCTTTAAACTGTGAGCATAAAATAATGATCCATAAAATAAATCTCTGAAAAATCATGAAAATTTACAAAAATAAAATCATATTTTCATCTACTATTTGTAGACAAACTAAAGTAATGATATAAGTTAGAGTGACAAGGTAGGGCTAAAAAAAAATAAAGAACAATGAGTAGACATGTTTTGAATATTCCTTTCAAATAAAACTTATCCTACAATCTTGAAAATGATAAAAGTAAAACTAAAGGAAATAATAATAAAAAAAGAGTATAATATTTGCAAACAAAATAAAATAAGAAATATGTAATTCTTCTAACTAAAGATTAAAGAAAATCTTTTTTAATCCTAAACATTTGAAAAAAATTTGTTCAAACTTGTTTCTAAAGACAACTGCCTTAATTGTGTTTTAAAGTTTAGGATTGGAGGATTTCAAATAAACATTAAAAAAAAAAAAAAAAAAAAAAAGATGAGTAGCTTCTTCTCAATGAAATTAGTTTAATAATTTTAAAAAAAAAAAACTAAATAGTTAGATTCACTCAAAACATAATTGACCATCTTGCATAAAATATAAAATCAATAAAAAATTGAATGTAAATTAATATATTTAAGATAAGGTAATTGTTAGTTTCTATAAACTTAAGCAGCCTTCTTAGATACAATATAAATCTATAAAGTAGAAAATATTTTATTGCCTAACACATTTAAAGATGATATTTAATAATTATAAAACTCAGTATTGATAAATTATTACTAAACAGAATATATAATTAGAATTAGTATTTCTAATTATAATAAACAGGTTTATGGAGATTATGAAGATTTATATAGCTTTTAATAGGAAAACATAACACATAATCATTTGAGAACCTCACTGTTTGCATATTTATGGAGCATAAGAAAGTGTGTTAAATTTACAGGTTAAGTGTATCAGAAAAATTATACTGATGGCTGGAACAGCAAACTGAAGAAGAAAAAATCACTATAAATGACTAGCATTTTAAGGAATTGCAATGCTTTAAAGTCATGACCTTCTATAATATATGAAGTCATTTTAAGATGCCTTTAAAATGCTGTGTCTCTTTGCAAGTCGAACTATCACTACAAAAATAAATCATTTTATATATTCTCAATGAATCCGGAAAAAAAAAAAAGTTGAGTAATACCATTTTATTGGTATCACTCAATTTAGAGAGATTAGCAGATTTTATTGTTCCAGACTATACAGCAGCACGTCGACTGCATTGGTCAGATAATATATTTTTGAAAACCAAATATGGAAAGCAGGGAACATTAAACCATCTGTTTTAAATATATTCTGCTTCATAACTTTAAATCACTTTCTAAAAGATAATGAACTTTAATTTGACAACATTTAATCTATGTTCAAATCAAATCAAGCTATAACATTTCAAGGAAATTTACAATAGTACAAGTATAAAGTAAATACCTGAATGTACAACATAACAATATAGACAATAGTAATAGTAATAATAACTGATATCAATAATACTAATTATAATAATGATAATAATAATGGCATTAATAGTAATAATAGTAACAATAACGGTAGTAACAATAACAATAATAAATTATTATTATTGAAATTCTCCTTATTTCATTATTATTATCATTGTTACTATTATTATTAATAATAGTAACAATAACAATAACAATAGAAGGAAAATTTCGTAAATAAAGACAATATCAGCAGCAGCAAAAATTTAGTAAATAATGACAGCAACAACAAAAACTTAGTAATAAGTACAGAATAGATAGTTGAATGAAAAGATATAAATAAATAGATAAAGAAAGCATGTCAAAATATTAGTACTAACTGAATAAAGAATTTAATAAAAAAGTATTAAAATTTAATAAAAAAGTATTAAAATTTAATAAAAAAGTATTAAAATTTAATAAAAAAGTATTAAAATTTAATAAAAAAGTATTAAAATTTAATAAAAAAGTATTAAAATTTAATAAAAAAGTATTAAAATTTAATAAAAAAGTATTAAAAATTAATAAAAAAGTATTAAAATTTAATAAAAAAGTATTAAAATTTAATAAAAAAGTATTAAAATTTAATAAAAAAGTATTAAAATTTAATAAAAAAGTATTAAAATTTAATAAAAAAGTATTAAAATTTAATAAAAAAGTATTAAAATTTAATAAAAAAGTATTAAAATTTAATAAAAAAGTATTAAAATTTAATAAAAAAGTATTAAAATTTAATAAAAAAGTATTAAAATTTAATAAAAAAGTATTAAAATTTAATAAAAAAGTATTAAAATTTAATAAAAAAGTATTAAAATTTAATAAAAAAGTATTAAAATTTAATAAAAAAGTATTAAAATTTAATAAAAAAGTATTAAAATTTAATAAAAAAGTATTAAAATTTAATAAAAAAAGTATTAAAATTTAATAAAAAAGTATTAAAATTTAATAAAAAAGTATTAAAATTTAATAAAAAAGTATTAAAATTTAATAAAAAAGTATTAAAATTTAATAAAAAAGTATTAAAATTTAATAAAAAAGTATTAAAAATTAATAAAAAAGTATTAAAATTTAATAAAAAAGTATTAAAATTTAATAAAAAAGTATTAAAATTTAATAAAAAAGTATTAAAATTTAATAAAAAAGTATTAAAATTTAATAAAAAAGTATTAAAATTTAATAAAAAAGTATTAAAATTTAATAAAAAAGTATTAAAATTTAATAAAAAAGTATTAAAAATTGGCAGATAAAAAATCAGAGGAATTAGATGTAGATGGATAAAAAAAGAATTTCAAAATGTTAAAAATATCAAATTAAAAACTAAAGGATCACAAATTGATAGATATAATAAAGAATTTTAATATTAATTTGTAGAAATATTTAGTTGTATTTTTTAAACAAAGTCTTGATTTTAGATAGTAATCACTTGCAAATTTAAGTCGTTAATAAAAAGAAAAAAAAAAAAGTGGTCCTGAATTTTAACCTTGTGGGACGCTATTTGAGCACTTCTTTAAATCAGATTTAGTGCCATTAATGGATAAAAACTCCTGTTTTGAAGATTATCAAGTAAATCATTTTAGCCTATGATTCCTTAGTACTCCTGTGAGATTCCTTAGTTCTCACTCTGTGAGAAGGACGGAGTGGATCCACATTGTCAAAAGCTTTTTGCAAATTTATAAACAACCCACATGCTAATCTTCTCAGTAATTTCAATAATTGTGAGGGTCGTGGAATGTTTGCTTCTAAATCCATATTGATGTTGGTACAGACATTTAAGTTTTTCTAGAAACTTGTATAGCCTGTTATGCTTTTCAAAAGGTTTACTTAAATTGGAAAGGAAGGGAATGGGTCGATAGTTGGAAAAGTTCAGGCAATATGCCACTTTTTAAAAAATTATTTATCATAATGCATTATTTTTTTATCATAATGTTTGTTCATTTAATAACAATATGTACTGTTATAACTATTACCTAGTTTTTTGTTAACTCTCCTGAAGTGTTATCTAACTTATAGCATGTTAGCATTATTCATGCTCTTCTGCGGTGCTATGTGATAAGACTCTAAGCACTTCTAGTTGCGCCTTAATAACTACAAAAGAAAAGAAAAAATTATATATAATTAAACTTTCGGTTATATATTTCACTAAAGATTATTTTTTTCGTTTGTTTTCTCGATGCTTTTAATTTTTTATAAATACTTTTATACAAGGCCACTCCAAGCTGACTTGGGCCCCTGGAGAAAAATTAAGTTTTGATAGTCCAAAATCTAAATGTTATTTATAAAATCACATTGTAAACATGATTATAAAGTATTTAATATATAGGAAGTATTTAAGGAAATCCCTAAATCACTGATATCTGGGAATAAATTATCCTGTTGCCGTAGCGACCCTACCCTCTTATTGTTTTGCTCTATTAATAATTAAATGATAAGATGTTTAAAAATAGAAATCGAATATAAATTACTTTTTTATTTTATTACAGTTTACTTCAAAAAAATTATTCCCAAATTTCGACTAAATCTACTTCAAAAGTATATTAGTCAATTTAGTCGACAGTCGAATTATTTAATAGTCGTAACAACAATAATAATATAACATTAAACAAATAACTTATATGGAAATCTAAAAAATCCACTTATATAGCGTTTTATACAGATACGTGTATAATATAAGAAAACTTTTCTAATAATTACAAGTTTCTTTGTTTAAACTGTTTCGTTTTGATTTTTTGCATTTATGTTATTGTATTTAAAAAATTGACAAGATTAAAAAAATACAAAACATGTTGTCTCATCCGAGTGGAAAATTTGAAACTTCGATTTTAGATTTGCCCCTCTCTTTATAATTTTTCTTAGTCCTGCCATTTGTATAGCGTTACGTACAAACGTATAGAAAAGGTCGTTGTGGAATAGATTTACAAAGACCAGTATTTTTACGGGTCCGGTCGGCTAGTTAAGAATATTATTTGATTATTTTTAGATTATTATTTCTGTCGTCCTATGAAGTATTCTATTGTAGGTTATTAAAATCTTTTTTTCTATTCTTTTTTTTAGGAAGCACATGCTTATGCGGAGGAAAACGGGCTTTTATTTATGGAAACCTCTGCTAAAACTGCCAGCAACGTTAACGAACTATTTTTAGCTATTGGTAAGTACTAAGCAGATAGACTGACTAATATTCAATTTAGTCTTTCATTTTTACCATACTTTCTTTTATATTTCAGCTAAAAAATTACCTAAAAACACTGATCAACCAGGACCTGGTGGTCCATCACGTCGTGGAATCGAACTGACGGAAAATCCAGAACCACCTAAATCTGGTTGTTGCAAATAGTGTACATTTTTTATTTTAATTTCTAAAAACCTCTCCAAAAGCGTCCCCATTCCCATTAAATTAAAGTTAATTTAGTTAACTCAGTCATGACAAATTATATAAAAAAAAATAATTTAGAACTCCCTTAAAGTGAAGTCCTATTAAGATTTCATATGGGGCTCAGATAGGTTTAAATTATAGTGCACGCCTTTTTGGTTATATTTTGTGTAATTTTCGTGACGCGAAAGTATCGAGTCTGTAATCGCATTGAAATCTTTTTTTAATTTTTCGTTTTGTTGCTTTTTTTTAACGATATTATTGGTATTGTTTTTCTTGATACCGAATTGTTGATCTTCAAATGTTTTGTACGAATTCTTTTTGACCGTGTACAGTAAGTCCTTATTTTCATTATCAATTGTTAAATGGTATTGAATTGCTTTTCAAATAAATATAAGCTTTTGACTAGTTTAGATTTGTTTATTTTAGTCCAGCTTTATCAATCTCCTAAAATGTCAATAACGTTTAATGTTTTTTTGTTTGTTTATTTTTTGTTGCATTAATTGAAAATATATAATTATAATAATGATTGCTGCTTGTAATATTATGTTATCAATGTAATTAAAAGATTTTTTTTCAAATCGAATATGTTTTCATTATTATCTAGTATCCAATGAACTGAAATATATTTCGAAAAACTTTCGTGCCGATGAACTGTTAACATCGTTTGTAGTTTTTACATAGTTATGGGAGTTTCTATATAGTTAGGGAAAAGAATACTAGTGAAAAAAAATGTTAATGTATATGAAAAAAAAAGTTTTAAAGCTTGAGTAGAAGCTTTTTTAAGATTTTATCAGATAAAGTTTGCAATTTATATACAAATTTAACAAATCGAAATTTGTTAAATTTGTATATAAATTGCTATTTAAATAGTTTCGATAAGAATATAAATGAAATCTCCAGATCTTTTTCTGGCAGTAGTATTGCTAAAAGTCACATAATAATTTCGAATAAGTTATTGTATATAGTCAATAAGCTCCTTATTTAGAAAAACAACTGATTAAAGTCGTTAACTCATACTAATTTTGCTTTTTATTTCATCGCAATTATTCTAATTGGCTTCGGCGGAATTTTCTAAACATTCCAAATGGTTTTGAGGATGTTAACAGTGCAAGTTAGGTGTTAATACTTTTCTTTTCTCGGTCACATTGAGCAAATGATTTGTTGTTTCATTTTATTGACAAGTCTTAAATGTTATACATTTTGTATGTTATATGTATAATGTTAAGGCGAGTTTCCACTCCTCCGTTTTTCAATGGGAACGGGATAGAAAAGGAAAAAATAATCACGTGAGCATGCGTAATAAAAGTTTTTATTTGTCCGAAAGAAAACTGCGCATGCTCACGTGATTATTTTTCCCTTTTCCCGTAGAAAAACGGATGAGAGGAAACTCACCTTTATACTTTATAAAAATCTTAAATGTTATACAGTTTAACATAAGTTTAAAAAAGAATTTTAAAAATTTTAGAAATAATATTGAGGAAATTATAAATATTTTTAACATTATATGCGTAACTGAAACTTGGTGTAGTTCAGATGGGGCAAAATCTAACTCAAAACTCCATCTTCCTGGTTTTAATCTTGTACCTTTAGCATGCCAAACTAAAAGAGAGGAGGTGGAGTACTTTTTTATGTAAGCGAAGGAATGCGGTTTATAAATAGACATGTCATCAGTATTTCTGATGCCTATAAAGAGTTCTTAACAATTGAAATTTTAGCCAAAAAAACTAAAAATATACTTATAAGCTGCTGTTATCGCCCACCATCTGGTGAAATAAATAGTTTTAAGTTATATTTAATTACCGATATCATAAAAAAAATTACAATAGAAAAGAAATTAATCTACATAATTGGCGACATAAATTTAAACGCATTCAAATATCACATAAATTGCAAAATGAATGGGTTTTATAATGATTTATTTGAAAACGGTGCATATCCGTCAATTAATAAACCAACAAGAGTAACTTCAATGTCTGCTTCCTTAATAGATAACATTATGATAACGGACACTTTTAATGAGTCCCTCAAAAAGGGTTTAATTAAAAGCAATGCTTCAGATCATTTCCCGATTTTTTTCTCGATAAATATTAATATTGAGTTAGTAACGAAACAAAATCAAGTTTACTTCAAACGATGCTTTAGCCAAACATAATTTTGTTTAAAGAGCAGCTATCTTTACTACGCTGGAAACATATAAATTTTTTATCTGAAGCGAATCTAGTTTATAACTCGTTTTTTAAAACATTTTTTGAAGTTTATGACGCAAACTTTCCTTTATGCGAAGCAAGTCAAAAAAAAAAAAAGCATTAAGTTGTCATGCATTACCAAATTGTCCAAGGTTAAAGTGGTAGCGCACTTGCCTCCTTCCCAACCGATGTCGCAAAACTTGCCCAGAGGTGGGGTTTGAACCACGGATCTTACGCTTCTGAGGCAGTGGAAGCGCACTTGCCTCAGAAGCGTAAGATCCGTGGTTCAAACCCCACCTCTGGGCAAGTTTTGCGACATCGGTTGGGAAGGAGGCTTGAACTTCCTATTAAATGCTCTTCCACGGTGCTCTGTGAATAGACCGTAAGGACTTCTTGGGGCACCTTAATTAATTTAAAAAAAAAAAAAAATATGCCTCAAATATATATTGACAATGTTCAAATAAAATAATACATTTCCTTGGTGTTTTGATTGATGAAAATCTAACATGGAAAAACCATATTGAAGCTTTGCGCAATAAAGTTTCAAAAAATATTTGAGTAATTTATAAAGCGAGAAATTTTGTAAATAGACATTGATTAATTCAACTTTATCACTCGCTAACTCAATGCCATATAAACTATGCAAAAATCGCATGGGGTAGTGTTAAAAAAGTTTAATTAGATCCTCTATATCGACAACAGAAGCATATACCACGTCTAATAAACTTTAAAGATCGTTATACTCATGCCAGACCTCTTTTATTGGAAATGAATGATCTTAATATATACCAGGAAAATGTTTTTAATGTTCTTTTGTTAAAGTACAAATGTAAGATGAACCTAACCCCTATATCCTTTCAAAATTTAAATGCAATAAAACAAAAAAAAACAAATATGACTTAAGAAATGACAATCTTATTCATCAACATTATTCTCATATAAGCTTTGGAAGATCTCTTTTAACATACCGCGGAGCTCTTCTGTAGAACAAAATAGTTTTGAAAAATTTTGATTTTTTCAAACTTGGAGTTTTCATACTTTTAAAATTAAGCTGAAAAAAGTTATCTTGTCAATTGATAATATCTTAGTTCTTTTGAGTTTACACCTTCTAAAAAAGTGTGTGATTCCTGAATATATTGTTTTATTTTGAAATATTTAGTTTTATACATATTCTTTATGTTGTTAAACGTTATTTTATGTTTTGAAATATCTGGTTAGATTTAAATTTTATTTCTGAACGTTATTTATTGTAATTATTTAACTGGCTATATTTTTACTGAATTGTTAAACGGTTCTCAGTGACAGGATCTAACGATCTTCATTGAGTCTCCGTGTTCTGATATTTAATGTACAACGATATTTATACCATAATATATTGTAATAAGAACAACAAAAAAAAAGGGTTTGATCAGTCATGCTTCTATGAATGAATTTTCTTGACCAGTCATGTTTCTATGAAAGAACTTTGTTAGTCGCAATTTTAACAAAAGTTTTAAACAAACACTGGAGGGAAAAAAAACTTCCTGGCACAACATCAATTTCGAAAATTGTTATCTTATTTACTTCATAGCACCTTTAAACGTGGATTCAAAATACGGATAGGGCAATGAATGACAGAGCAGCCGTAGTGCAGTGGCTAGTGCGCTTGCCTCAGAAACTAGAGATCCGTGGTTCAACGCCACCTCTGGGCAAGTTTTATAACATCGGTAAGGTAAGAGGCGTGAACTCGCTGCGCTCTGTCATAAGACCGTAAAGCCTTCGTGGGGTACCTAACATAAACTTATAAAATGAAGAAGTTGTTTTGGCCTGTTTTCCAAATCTTTCTTAATAGCCATGCCAGTAGAACTTTTAAACGTTCGGAATTCTTGAAAGATGGCAAGGTATCGTTGATTAGCAATATCTTGCCATCTTTCAAAAATTCCAAACGCAGCCTGTTTATCTTTAACCTTCTTACCATAGTATAAACAGTCAAAAGACCAAAGTTATGTAGCTTTTACACGATATGTAAACAATAACCCCACCCCCTCTAACTTTTTTTTCAGGTACATGGCATCATAGTTGAAACGTTTTTTAAAAAGCATTCAAGTCTTTTACTGTTGATAAAAAAATTAGTATGTTTTTATTTTTCTTCTTGTTTTGTGAAAATTTAGCATGCTCAAATCTAACAAATTTTAGTATAAATAATTTACTGATTTTTAAAACTTAAAACATTTTCATTTAAAATATGCTATAGGGTTGTCAAGATCTGGTTATTTAGTGAGGAGAGCACAGTAAAAAATTTATTTTTTAATAAGGATTTAAACCGCGCTCTTCTACATAAACGGATTTTGAAAACCCTTAAATGCTGCAGAAACAATCTAAAAAGAGAGTTAAAAAAAAAAAGACAATCTAAAAAAATTGATTTGAATAATTATTATTTTGTTCTGGTAACAGTTTTGATTGGCTCACGTTGTATTTTTAACCTTTTGAGTAAGATATTGAAGTTAAAAGAATAGCTATTTTTAAAAAAATTATTAATTAAGAACCTTAATAAAATCGTGTTAGAGTTTGAGAATTTTTTTATGGTCTGCAAATTCGATAACAGGATAGTTTTGTTATATTAGTTTCTTTCATTCATACATTTTATTTGTATAAGATTAAGTTGCTTCACTTTTGCAAAATGATGTTTTTATTATTATGTTGTTTTTTTTGTCAGGGAAAAAAACATAATAAAAACATCATTTTGCAAAAATAATGTTTTTATTATTAAAAAAGTCAGAAAAAAAACCCTTTTTTTATATCTTAGTCATGGAAAAGTTGCGAAATTAAATTTGAGAAAAGGGAGGACTGAGTAAACTGTCTATACAGTTTATGGTTCTCAATTTTTTATCCAGCCCTCCAAAGCTATAAACGAATAAAAATATTTTTTTAATATTTAAAAAAATAGTTGATTTCACTAAAAGTTGATTTCCATATTTTCTAAACAATTGTTTTGAAATATTTTAATATATGTTGGTAGCTACATATCATATGTATATAGCATATGCATATGTAACAAATATGTAACAAGAAAAAGCTTCGTAGCTTGCTAAAACATAATTATAAAACTATAGGTAGTCGATATTGCTGGCTAAAAAGCTGGGGCGTGACACCACAACTTTCAAGGTAGCGCCGATATTAATATTTCATTGTAGCTAACTATAACCTAACCATAAATCTATTAGATAGTTACATACTGTTGCTTGTTAGCTATAGCCATAATATATACCACATATGATTGTTTTAAATAAAACCAACAAAATAATTAAAACTAAAATAGGATAAATTCACAAACAAAAAATAATAAAAGTGTTGGGCGAGTTAACAGAAATTTGCCTTTATTCTAAAAGCAAAGCGTGACGTGTAAAGTTGGTTTAAAGACTTTAAATTTAATTTAAATTATTTAAATATTTTATTTATGATTAAATGAATACTTTGAATTTATTTAAAATATATTTATTTGCTCGCAATGATGAATGGAAAATCTATATTTATTTAGATAAAATGTTCAATGAAAGTATTTAATGTTGGTATTTGACATTAAAAGATACATTTTATATATTCTAGATGTTGCATGGATTTCAATGGAAAACTGTTTTGCTGCAGAAAAGCTTTGGCCAAAAAGATAAATAGATTAGTTGACACCATCAGTAAATTAGAGAAACAACGAAAAATTATTTTTAAAAGTTGTGAGGTGTAATCTTTTTTCCACCATTGGCAAATTTTCCTCATAATAGGGGAGATGGGGGCGCATTGATCGCCGTTGCAGTATTTTGAAATCTGCGAACAATCCGATCTAGATATAAAATCTGTCTTTAAGTAAAAATAAATGTTTTAATAAAAAAATTAATGAACATGGTATATTTCAACATTACAACAACCCTTGCAAAAGATCAATGTACCCCATGCAATGGGGTACTATGATCTCCGATATGGGGCGCTTTGATCTTATATGAGTAACATTGTTTACATTTTTAATACTGCTATTTAAAAGTGCTACATATGCATTAGTTGAAGGGTATTAGTGTATATTATATAAGAGATCTAAAAAAAGTAAAATTTAAAACATATATATATATATATATATATATATAAATATATATATATATATATATATATATATATATATATATATATATATCATTACAACCTAATACACACCAGTGTATAAAGTTTTCATTAGAAGAATGATCACAATTCTAACTATGAAAATTATTTCATAGAAACAGCCCGTTATTTACTACTAACATATATATGTGTTAAGTTTTACAAAACTTGAAGCTTATAAAGTCTATAAGAATACAGTATTTTAAGTTTACAAAGATATACAAGATTCATACAAGACTTTTATTAGAACTAAAGTTTACAAGATTATTTTTTTATATTATCATCCTTTGTCAAAGTCAAGTCGTGATGCTGCTTTTACATTACATTGTTTTTTGTTCCTAAGCAAGTAGTTTTTAGCTTCTCCCCTTTTCTATCTTTTGCGATGAGTTTCTTTGTTGGTTGATTTGTTTTAGGGTTTTCTTTTCTTCTGACAAACAAATTTCATTTCTGATTGGAGTCAAAACCCCTGTTTTTAATTGCCTACTTTTAACACTTCTTTTTCTAGCAGATGTTTTCGGGTAAAGGTTTTAAAACTTTAGGTGAGAGTAAAGAAGCAATGCTTGGTGACACTTTGTTCGAAAAACTTGTCATGATGTACTACAGACATTTCAGGCTCCATGCCATCAACATGTGCAACAGTCATTTCAGGTTCCACAAGAATTGTGTTACTACATTTGGAGCAGCACAATCTGTAACTGATGATGGTAAATAATCATCATCTTCAAAAATTTCTGGATTAAATGGCTCAATGCCAGCTACTTGAAATCCTCTCTGTATATTAGATGGTGAGAAAGCTTTTGTATATGGTTCGCGAACTATTGAAACAATATCATAAATGGTCATAGGTCTTGGATTTGTGACCATCCAATTATCACACGCAGCATTGTAACTGTTTTTGGCCCTTTTTTATGGGCCAAAAACAGTTCTATCCAATGGTTGCAATTTATGGGTACAATGGGAGGAAAACTAAGCATTGTAATTCCATGTTAAATTGCAAGATCCAAAGCTCTAACAGAAATATGGCTGTCCAGAAGTAAAAAAACTGGAGATTCATGAGAACAGTTTGAATACCTCACAAAATATTATATCCATTCTATAAAAATGACTGAATTCATCCAACCAGAAGAATTTGCAAATCCCACGCATCCAGGAGGACCTTGCTTTATCATGTAGTTAGAAAAAAAAAACCTACAGTGTTCTCTTACAGTGTGTCGGTTAAAGGCAGTTGATTGAGCAAAACTAGTTGCTTCAGGTGTTCGTAAAGACAACTCTGGTTGTCTTTTCATAAAATCTTGCAACCAATCAATCTATGCAATTTTATTCTTGATCCATGATGAAAGGCAAATCTTATTATTTTTTACAGCAAACTCATATGCCAATAATCGTGTTGACTTAGTTGAAAGTCCATAGTTCATTGTTGATAAAAGTAGTAAATAACTTGACAAACTTTTTTCATCTTCTGCAGTAAAAACTTGTTTGTTGTTGTAATTAGGCTTAAAATATTCATTTGGATTGAGCTTCTTTTTATAATAATATCCTTTTAAAGTCATTCGATTTATGCTAAACTTGCGAGCTACAACATTCTCTGGTCTGCCCTCTAAAACTTCACTAACAGCTGCTTTCATTGTATCACATGATATAGCAACTCTGCCTGTTTTTTTTTTTTTTTTTTTTTTCTATATCTAACTATTTAAAGATCTAAAAATTAAAAAAAAAAAGTAAAAAAAAAAGTAAAATGATTGTTTAAAAAAATATTTGGCGTTACTGCAGTTTCTTCCCCCCCCCCCCCGCTTTTTTTATTGTTGATTATGATAGAGAATTTTATGCTGATTAAGAATCATATAAAAATATAGGTCTGAAAATCAACAGAAAGTGCTCTAAATTGATCTTGAAGTTTTAAAAATTACACTAAAAAACCCTAATATTCGCCATTTTTTTAATTCTCGGTTATATAAAAATTCTTTTCCAAGATGATTTTTAAAAAGCCTGGTTTCTATCAGCAATTTAATGCAAAACT
The DNA here is from genome assembly GCF_022113875.1 of Hydra vulgaris. Lineage (NCBI taxonomy): Eukaryota > Metazoa > Cnidaria > Hydrozoa > Anthoathecata > Hydridae > Hydra > Hydra vulgaris. The sequence goes on from NC_061163.1 coordinate 29,413,854, forward strand.
GTTAAAAAATGCTAAGCGCATTATTTTCTTCCCCAAACCCTAACCCTGTCCCAAATCATGTACGTTTAATCGCGCCAATCCCTATTTGTCAGTTGATGTATGTGCATTTAGTTGTGCCAATCCCTATTTATCAGTCGATGTATGTACATTTAATTGCGCCAATCCCTATTTTTCCATCAATTTATATACATTTAAAAATCAGTACCTTATATTATTTTTAAAAAATTAAAAATATATAAAATATATTCCTAAAAACATTTAATTATAGTTTAATTTTGATGACAATAAAAACCGGGTCGTGTAATAAAAAAATATCAAAATGTAAACTTTGATGTAAAACGTTTTTATAAAATTCTCTATCATAATCAACAATAAAAAAAGCGGGGGGGGGGGGGAGAGAAACTGCAGTAGCGCCAAAATATTTTATATAATAATATTATGCAAACTAATTGTAAAACTTATATAAAACAAAAAACTAATGTTATTAATATTAGTTTTTAAGAATATTACATTTTAAAAATGAAATTTCAAAAATTTTAAAAAAATTTAAGTCTTATAATATAAGTTATATGGGGCTCTTTGATCCTCCGATCAATGAGCCCCGCATAGTCAACGATCAATGTGCCCTATTAAGTACAGTTGATATATTGATGCCAATAACTTCTATAAATACAGTAACCAACTCAAAAAAATAAATTTATTATAAACTTGACACATATGAGTTTACAACAAATTGGTTGTAAAGTCATACGAAAATCTAATTAAAAATTTATTTTACAACTTTCAAAAATCACTTTTCATGATGAAAAACTGTCTTTTCAATTTTCTTTACGCTGAATTGATCTTATCAAAAATTATTACGATTAAGCAATGAAGGGTAGTATAATGGTTAACTAAATTGCAATCTCTGTTAAATTAAGGCAAAAGTAAACGAGTAAAAACTAAAAGATCATACTGCCCCGGCGATCAATGCGCCCCCATCTCCCCTACAGTGAATGCATCTGATATTCCGAAACAATACTAATAAGCGAGAACAAAATGCTTAAAAACAAAATAAAAATTTAAAATGGAAGATGGAATCTATGATAGATTTAAAAATGGATTATTTTACACATCTAATAGGTTTTGAAGATATGCAAAATTTAAAAAATTTCAATATAGAAGAGCCAGTAAAGGCAAAAGTGCTCCATTCTCGACTAAATTTTTATCACATAATCTTAGGTGTCATGTAATTATAATTTTTTTTGTAAAAAAAAATTTTTTATCAAAAAATTTTTTTTATCACATTCGACACTTAATTTTTATTTTATTTTGCAAAAGAATAAACTAGTCTTCTGAGGAGCTAAAGGGGAGTCAAAATCTCCTTATTGTCATTCAAGCAAATTTAGCACCAAACAAATAATCTTTAATTAATATAAGTAATAATATAAAGCTCGTATAATATGTGATGCAGCTCTTATAAGCAAAAAAAAAAAAAAAAAAAGAATTATTTCTTAAACAGTTCTGCAAGAAATTCGAAAGAGCATTTCCGGAAAAAAAAATTTGTCACAAAAACCAAGTCTCTTCTAACGTCCGTAATGTATCTACTAATGTCCGTACTTAAATCCTCAAAAATTAAACAAAAATTGTATGATAAATTTTAAAAAAGAAAACGTTTAAAAATGAGAAAGTATACAAAAATTAAAATTTTTTGTAAAAACAAAAAAATACTCCGAAAAAATTTATTACGAAAATTATTAGAAAAAATAAACCGAAACACCCAAAAAAACATGGCATGTTATTAATGAAATAATCGGAAAAAACAAAAGTATAAAAAATTTTCTACCAAAAAATTTCTCATATATATCGAAAAAAAGTCTAAAAATCTTCTATTGCTGAGAAGCTTGTCAGGTTTTTTGTTAACATTTCGTTAAACTTAGCTGAAACAATTCTGCTGAGCTCATCAAGTTTTAATTCTTATTAAAATAGGCTCAGTATTTAAATGGACAAAACTGATCTTAAAATTCCCGAATTGTGAAATGCTTTTAAAAACCTTTCAAAGAATAAAAGCCCAGGTTTTGATAAAATTAAAAATGTTGTAAAATCTGTATTTGATGTCATTGAGCCATCGTTATTTCATATCTTTAAAGTTTCTTTAAAATTGAGTATTGTCCCTGATAATTTAAAAATAACCTGAATTACACCTATTTTTAAAGGAGGAGTTAAGTCTCTTGTTTCAAACAATAGACCAATTTCTATCTTTGTTTCTCTAAAAAAACTTGATGATAATGATGATAAATGTAGATCATTTATCATTTGATGATAAATGATTTACATTTATCATCAAATCTTACGAATTTAATTCTGTTTGCTAACGATTCCAATTTTTTATTCACTAAAAGATATTAAAACACTTTTTAAACACGTTAATGAACAATCAGAAAAAGTTAATGAGTGGTTTGTAAGTAACAAACTTTCTCTGAACACTAACAAAACTAAGTTTATACTATTCCATACATCAAATAAAATTGATAAAATCCCATTGAAATTACCAAATCTTATTAAAAACAAAACTATTATCACATGGAAATCTTCAGTGAACTTGAGTTATTAAAAACAAAACTATTATCACAAGGAAATCTTCAGTGAACTTGAGTTATTAAAAACAAAACAATTATCACAAGGAAATCTTCAGTGAACTTGAGTTGGATGAAAATTTTCGATGGAATTTTCATATAAACAGTTTAGAAAAAAAAATTTCGAAAACTATCGGAATGTTATATAGAGCTCATTTCTAAATTTTAAATCACAAAAAGTTTAAACTTTTTATTTATATTACCAAATACTTTTACTTAACATACTGTATGTTACTTAACATACCGTAACATTGATTGCTTTTATTTATAGTTACTTAACATACTGTAACATCGATTGCGCAAGTACTAATCATAAAAAACTAAAAAAACTTTACAGTAAACAAAAAAATACGTGTCGAATTGTATTTGGTGCTTAGAAAGAAGAATTTTGCAAATCTCTCCTGTGTGAACCTCTATTTGCGAACATTTCCTGTGCTTACTTGGAGCATTAAATATATATAAAATCAATTTACATCAAATTTTAGTCTTTATGTATAGAACTTTTTTTTGTTGTTGTTGTTGCCGTTGTTCTTTTTATCACATTTTAAATAAGCAGTTCCTTACAATATTTAAAATAAAAATATATAATAATAATTATATATATATATATATATATATATATATATATATATATATATATATATATATATATATATATATATACATACATATATATATATATATATATATATATATATATATATATATATATATATATATATATATATATATATATATATATATATATATATATATATATATATATATATATATATATATATATATATATATATAATGATCGTTACCAAATAATAAAAGAATGCGGGGACTCGTAGAAGAACAACGGTCTTACGGAGTACCGCTAAGAAATGTTCGGGTTAAAATTTATAAGATATTAAAAGGTATTTAAGTTATTACAAGGCATTATAAGGTACAAGATAAAAAATAAGTTGACGAAGTAAGAAACCTAAAATATTCCGTTACATATACAAGATACATTATTACATATTACAGTTATTAATGATACATATATAATTTTTATAAATTCATGTTTAAATAGAAGATAAAAAGAGAGATCACTAAAAAATATCCTAAGTATATTGTTAAATCTTCAATTGTAAAAATGAATTCTTTAAGCTTTCATTTAAAAGAAAAGTAGTTACTTTGATAAATAAAACCCTCAGTAAAATTTTTTAAAACTATTTTATTAGATAAGAATGGTCCGCGATAATCAATACAAAATTTAAAAAGGTTTGTTTGAAAAATGGGCTGTATAATAAAATTATCATTGTGTAAAATAAATTTACTTTTATCTTTTGATGAATACAAATTATGGAAAGAAATCGGAGATGAGTTAGTTTTACTTTTAAACATAAAACAAAGAATATTAAAAATATTAAGCTTATATAAGTTAAAAACTTTCATTTCAAATAATAGAGGCTTGGTATAAGTATGATGGTTCTTAAAATATATAAGACGTGCTACATATAATATATAAATAAATTATATAAAATCGTAAAATATATAAGACGTGCTAGAACTATATTAGGATTGTCTCCAAAAATATTACAATCCTCATTTAGTAAAATCTGTCATAAATACACTACAAGGTTTTTGAAAAACAACTTTGTTGTTCCAAAATATAGTTTGAAATTGAGCTTATATCAATTAAGTATCGTGGACCACATCTATGGAAAACATTCTCAGACATAGCTAATAAAAAGATAACCTCTCTAGATCTATTTAAAAAGGAATCTAAACAGTACTTCTTATTTATGAATTACACTCTGCTTGATTTTAAATCTTTCTTTTAAATAAAGTTAAACTCAAATATAAAAGTTTAGATAATTAAAAAAAAAATTATTATCAAAAATCCTTATAACAAAGTTTATGATTGACAATATATCTCAGAATGGTATGTGTATGTGTGTAATATTTATTTGTTTTTTGCTACTGTTTAGCAATTACCATTTGCTACTTTATGCTTTAAAAGCTATATGAAATAATAGGATTTATTATCTTTTACTTTATATATTTACGTCTTGACAATAAAATGTTTGTAAATTACGATTTCTTAAAAATGGTGCTTGGTGGTAATATTATATCTTCTTCTTGCTCCAGCTATTTATTTTATATGTATACGAAAACTGTATTTATAGTAAAAAGAAAAATTCGTATTTTTCGACATTTAAATCACAAAAAGTGATTAAGCGTTTTAAATTTTTTTTTTTAAAAGTGCAAGAACCCGTTGATAAAAATTTAAAAATAAAGCTGCAACTCGCTGCAAAAAGTTGTCTAGCAATTATATTTCTAAAAACTTCTGTGTTATTGAAGATGATGAAACTTATATAAAGTAGGATCATCAATAAATTCCTGCTGTTGTCTGTTATAATGCCAAATGTAGAGGAAAAGTAGATAAAAAATTTAAATACACAAAACATGATAAGTTTGCTAAAAAAAGCCTTAGTTTTGTTACTAATAAAAATTTACAATTTTCAGAATATTTTCAATACGTATTATTTTTATTTAAAACCATTGAACAATTTTAAGTGAGGGCATATTTTGTTTATTTATCGTCCTTTTTGTTGTTGTTTGATGTTTGTAAAATTTGTTTTATAAAAAAATTGTTGATTTCAGTTAAAATGTTTATATTGTTATTAGAAGTAAATTCAAGTTGTTGTTTTTTTCAGCATATTTAAAATAGTTAAATATGTTCAATGAGCGCCGGCTTAGGATTTTGAAAAAATCCGATTATTAGTAGAAAACATAATTTGATTCATTTATTCGGTTGACAAACATCTATAATTTTAGTCAACCGGATAAATTTGTCAAATAGTATCGTCAACCGGAAAATCAAGTTTATATCAAATAAAATATTATATATAGCAATGATTCAACCAAAAATTTAACAAGAAAGCTATGTCTTCTAATTAAATATTTTATTTTTTTAAAGTTTTCCTGTGAGCTATTTAGTGTCTTTTGTTAAAATACCATTCACATGCTTTTTTTGCATACATGTTCCTGACAAATATGTCATAAAAAATAAGTTGCACATTAAAACTGGAAACTTGTTAATAATGATTTTGTTTATAAGGTATAGTTGGATTATTTTCTATATAAGTTATTTTATAACAAATTAAAGATAAAACAGATTTAAGTTTAAAAAAATTATTTGATATTATTTTATATCATTTGATAAAAATGTATTATTGAAATGAAAACAAACAAATTTTATTTATAAAAAGTAGAAATGTAACATTTTGTATTATTGATATATAATTTATGAAACTATTTTATTCTAAAAACAAGTTTCCTTAATATTTTTAGAAATTAGTTAAAACATGTACTATCGATTTATAGCACCGCGATGACGATATTCTGGGTCTGGTTTTAAGACCGTGGATTCTAAGGCCGCAGAATTCTTGATGACTAATTATTGAGTTCGAATATCCTTACGGAGAAACTCCTTTCGAGTATAGAAAAGCGTCTCTTGGATTTAAACCAAATGCAATGTGTCATTTTTTAACTACTAAAAGTCTTATAAGTGATATTTATATATGATTTATAGCTATTATCCGACATTTTAAGATATTTTGAACAGTATTTGGTGATATAAACAATATTTGATTATGCTATATCATAATGACACAAACAGTTTTTAATAACATAAAATCGAGGGTTTTACTAAATCATCTAAAATTTAATCGATATTTTTCAAATAAGCAAAATTTGCTTTATTAATTTTTTATGATTATAAATACTTTATGTATATATGAATCAAATGTAAGTATAAGTAAGATGTCATCAACTATGCTTTGCATTAATAGCCATATAAGTTTTTTTTTTATACATTATTGCAATATTAATTTTCGTTAGGATATGTGACGCTGAATTTAGATTTATACATTATTTTAAAATAATTTTCATGCATATTTATTATGATGCGATGATGTTTTTTGATGATAAATTATGAATTTTGTAGATACAAAAACAAGCAGAACAGAATGTTAAATTTTTACATATTATATCATAACTTTAAAACTTCAAATTTAATTTTAATATATATATATATATATATATATATATATATATATATATATATATATATATATATATATATATATATATATATATATATATATATATATATATATATATATATATATATATATATATATATATATATATATATATATATATATATATGTATATATATATATATATATATATATATATATATATATATATATATATATATATATATATATATATATATATATATATATATATATATATATATATATATATATATAACTCTAACTTTTCTTGTATTCAATTTTAAAACCTTTTTGAACAATCTGACTTTGTAGGTTAGAACCAAATCTTGTAAAAATAAAGCAGAACTATATCTTATTTGAAATATTTGTAAATAAATTTTTTTTCAATAGTTCCTGAGCTGATATATTTTGTCACTCTGCTAAAAGTTGCACTTCCTTTGTAACCTGTATTTAGGTGGGTAGACAAACTTTTATTCCTTCTTGTTAATTTCAATTAATGCCTTGCTCTACCCATGGCTTTCTCCATCTTTTTCATCCAAACCACTGATTTTATTTTTGCAAAAAAACACTAATAAATATAATTACAAGGATAGGAGGTGGTAAAGATAGGGTTGTCTGGAAAACGAGTCTGGAAAATCTCCATCTTTGAAATATACATAAGTTTGGTACGAACTCTGTATTTTAATTTGTATTTTATTAATTAGTCATATCTTTTTTTAAATATTTATTTTATATTATATTCTTTTTATGTTTAACCTCTTATTTTTTTTAATCTACAAAAAATTATCAGAGTTTTTATTTGCAAAATTTGAATAGTGTTACAGACAAATTTTTAAAAGAATCAAGTAACAGCAATTTTTTAAAAGATAATTTTTATCAACTCTGAATGTATTTTATTTACTGTTGAATGTTAATTGTCAAGTAATACTTTATTGGTTTAAAACTTCTCCTAATTTAATAATATTTTTGTATTAAATGTAATAAATGTGCTACTAATAAGTAAAGGTTGTTGTTTTTTTTAAATCAATTTTACATTTAAAATATTTTAGAATATTAAAAATGAATCTTAAGTTTCGAGTATTGACAATGACTTTCATGTCTTTTGCACTTATATTTTTGTTGGTTTCAACAATGAGCACTGGATGGAGAATGGACACTGAAAGCAGAATGAATGTTTATACTACATTTGGAATGTGGAGAATTTGCAGAGATATTATATTCGGTGCAACTGTTGATCACAATTGTTTGAGTTCACTTGCAAATGCAGCACCAGGTTTATCACATTAATTTTAAATAATGATTGTTTTATTATTATTTTATATATGTATGTACAAGCCTCAGCTGGAGTAAATAAGTGCAAGAGCAGAGAAAAGCTCTCCTATAATAAACATGGCGAGCAACGCGAGCTGCTCCTCTAAAACAGCTCATGGTTTTTGCACAAGCTATCTGTTTATTCATTAAAAAAATTGCTTTTATACTTGTTACAAGCATATGTTTGTAACATTAATGTTATAAGAATAAAATTTATTATCAAAATTACTTATTTGATAAAAAATTTGACAAAGAGCTATAAAAGTTTTTACTGGTTATAAAAAAATGTTTTATATTTTTTTATTGTAATAGAATGCAGGTGTTTTAAGAATTGTTACAACAATTAAAAATTCTTTAATAAAAGTGAATAATATATAAAAGTAATTAATATATAAAGTATATAATTTATTACATAAAATAAGAATTATTCTGCAATAATTCAGAGTTTAATAATTTTATTTTTTTATCAGGTAAATAATTTTATATTTTATAAATATAATATGAGTTTAACGATTTTATATGTATCAAATAGCCTAATCTAATCATAAACATTTGCATTTTGCTCTTTTTTTTCTGTGAAACAACTGTGCCTTTTATTTTGCAGTTTATTATGCAATTTATTTTTTTTTTTACTAAATGACTTTGTGCTTTTCATTTTAGTTATAATAATAATTTTTGAAAGAAAAATACTTTTGAGAGAAACAGTTATACTTTTTCAAGAGCCATAAATTGCTCCTATAAACTGCTTTAAGAGAGTGTGGGCGAAAGCTAAAGCTCTCGGTTCCTGTCAAGGCCTGTATATGTGTCTACATTTTATTATTATTGTATATTTGTATATATACATATATATATATATATATATATATATATATATATATATATATATATATATATATATATATATATATATATATATATATATATATATATATATATATATATATATATATATGTATATATATATTAGGGTGTCCCAAAAAACAACATTTTTGAAAATAATCTGCTCTCACCCCCTAAATGTGTTCTATCTAATATAAAAACACTAGGTTTAAATTTTTTTTGAATAAAAAATATTTTAAGGGGTCCCTCTACACCCTCGAATATTTAATGGGTTCCTAATATTTTCGAAAAAAAAGTTTTTCAAAAAAATGTCAACCTGGTACTCAAATGAAGCGAAATTATATATTTATATTTTATATATTTATAAAATTTTATATATTTATAAAATTATATAAAATATTTCAAAAAAAATATTCATTTAAAAATATTTTTAACTTATTTATCAAAATTATCATAAAAAAAACATTAGAAATGCATTTTTTTCATTTTTTTTTAAAAAACGCAATTTTTTATGTAATAAAACTAAAAATAACAATTTTGTTACGAAATGAATATTATTTTTAAAATTTTTATACAATTTCGCTTCATTTGAGTACCAGGTTGACATATTTTTGAAAAACTTTTTTTTCGAAAATATTAGGGACCCATTTTATATTCGAGGGTCTTGAAGGACCCCTTAAAATATTTTTTATTCTAAAAAAATTTAAACCTAGTGTTTTTGCATTAGATAGAACACATTTAGGGGGTAAGAGCAGATTATTTTCAAAAATGTTGTTTTTTGGGACACCCTAATATATATATATATATATATATATATATATATATATATATATATATATATATGTTTATTTATTTATAAATATAAAGTTGAATTCAATAAAAACTTCAGCATATAAACTATTTTTAAATATATTTTTATTTTATTACACAGGTCACCAAAAAAGTTTTTTTTTTCTGGTGCGAAGAAACAATACATTTTTTGTAAAGCACTTCTTATTTTGAATTCAAATATGCAACTCATTGAACCATCACATCTAGTTGTAAAGGTATTTGGTTCAAATCATTTGGGATAAAATCCCTAATATTTAAAAAAATAAAAATATTAAAAGTCAAATATGAATGACATATGTCAAATACAAATGACATGTATTTGACATATGTCAAATACATTTGACAATATCAAATACACAAGACAAAAAAGAGCTTTCTATTTTAAGATATATTTTTAGAAGATATTTATACTATAATGAATAATTTGGAATTCATTTTAGAAAAGAATTTGGAAGGATTATATTCAAATATATGTATTGAGTAATTTTAACATTACCTATTACTGTTGCTTATTGTGAACAATCATTTTTAAAACTAAAACTAATTGAAAGTTATCTGCATTCTACAATGTAAGAGGAAGTAAGTACAATGTAAATAAGATATTTAGGATTAGCAATACTGTTGATAAAAAATGCAACTGCCAGAACAATTGATTACAAATTCATTTTGATATTATTTATTCATATTCATCAAAAAATTCATATTTAAATGAAAAATATATTTTTGTTAAATTCAATCTGATTTTAGAAAGCTTAAATTTTTTATTTTAAAATTTATTAACAAAAAAAAATTGTGAAAAAATGCTTATACTATCAAAAGATTTTTAACAAAATGTTTCTTAGCAGTAATGTAAAAAGTATTCATTTTTATTAAATAACTAATATTGTTTTTAAAATTTTAATGAAAATAGGCAGCACTGTGGGCCAGGTGGTGGACAAAACCTAAAAAATAAATGTTTATCATGTTCAAAACCATATAATAAAGCATATTTGTAATACTCTCATTTAAAATATTGAGTATAATAGTATACTTTCAAACCACAAAAATCAATTGCGGTTTCATGTATAATGAAAAAATTAAAAAAAAAAAATGTGTGAGATTTTTGTTTTTTTATGCATAACTATAGTAAATAGTAACTTTGAAAATTTTATGAGCTTACGGGATTAGTTTATATATTTAAACTATTTAACAGTAAAGTTCTACAAAAAAAAATAAAATAACGAGGCAGGGCTCGAATTAACGCAAAAAAATCTTATCGCGAAAAAAAAAAATTTCACCTTCCTCTCCCCCCCCCCTATACCTTAGCTGCTTTGCAGTAATGGGGGGGGGGGGGAGGGGAATTGCATTAGTATATAATTGTAACTTTTGTATGTAATTGTTCTATTTTTAACATATTATCTCTCATATTTAAATAAAATCTTATAATTTTCTTGTTTAGCAGAGTTTAAAATAGCGTAATTTACTGTTATTATTTACAACTTAAGTTATAACTTAAAGTTTAAGATGCAGTTGCAGGCTTCGGCAGGAATGACGGGCTATGGCCCGTGTCTGTCTCCGCACCCGTCTAAGTCAGTTTAGACGGGCGAAATAAAGCCCGTCTGAAACATAAGTTTTGTGTAAAAAAAAAGATGAATATTTTGATGTTTTTTTATTAAGATACTCTTTTAAAACTTCTCTCATGACATTATTTTAATATGGATAGCAAACTCCAACTTATAATTGTTTATATTTAAATATAAAAATTAAACAATTTAATCATTATTGTATAACATGATGTAGAAAATAATATAACTAAATCTTACAGTTTTTTAAACGACGATAACTGTTTGATATAATAATAATATAATATAATAATATAATATAATATAATAATAATATAATATAATAAAAACAGTTACCATATTATGTTCAAAATTTAATAATTATTATATTAAATAGGGAAGTATACACATGTGATGAACAAGAAGTATCATGTTGTTTTGGTTTTTCAATGTTTATAATAATAACGATAATAAACTAATTATCCATGTATTTCGCTTTTTTCCGATAAACTAGTTTGTCTTACTTTAAAGACATTTAAAGTGATATTTCCGCGTTAACTTCCGCGTTAACTTCACGTTTTTTCTTAAAGAGACGGCAGTTTATTTAATATGCAATTATATAACTCATTATTGAAAATGAAATATCTCATTAAAAATCAACAAACGTCTAATCAATTTTTGTAGATAATATAAATAGTGTTGCTTTATAGTTATGAAGTTATTCAAGTTATCCAGTCATTCAAGTTTTTCAAGTTTTTCAGTAAAGATAGTAATGGCATCATCTGGTAGAAGAGTTACATTAGCAACATTTTTGAGTGGGGTAAAGATGGAGTCTGTGGAAAAGAAACTGAAGTTGAGAATGGAACAATTTTTGTTGTGAAGATATGGTGTATGGTTTGTATAAAATATAAAAAAGAATTGCTTCGCGAGTTAAAAGGTCTGGCAAAATCAAAAGCATTAGCATTTATAGAGGGCACTACGAACGTTAAAGCTAGCAACATACATACGCTTATATACATGCTTATATTGTATATAAAGTAACGGAAGCCCCGGTATTTTAAGAAATTATTAGTACTTCTAAATAAAAACTTATTTTATTAAAAGAAATTAGATTTCAAATTTTTTATTCACGTATCAGAATAACTATTTCCGATCAGGATAGGCATAGGTAAAGCAAAGTTATAAAAATATAAATAACAGTTTAAGTTTTTAATTTGCACGCCCAATAGAATGCAAGAGTATATAAATAATTGAATTTGAAAAATAACATAGTTACGTATCATATTACCAAGCTAATACCAAACAATTCTAAAACTATCGAGCTTATTGATTCAAGGTTAAAAAAAAAAAGATATCAAACTATTTGCTGAATAATTAAAAAAATTAGATTTTGAAAATATTATGTAATATTTTTATTCACAAAGAATAAGAGAAACGAATGAACTAAAAAAGCACGATAAAAACCTGTATAATTTAATCGAATACTTGAATAAAACAATAATATATAAATATACTCAAAAAGACTTCAGTAAAAAAACACGTTAGGATGCTTGAATAAGGAAACGTGATGAAACGCCATGGTTGTTTCGAGGATTTTTCCCGTCGTTTTCACGTTCATTCGTTTGACTATATCTGCCAGATATTATCTGGAATAAAGATTAAAAAAAAAAAACATAAATAACTGAATAAAGTTCCTTCGAGTAAGAAATCTAAACAAAAGCAACCATAAAACAATAAACCCACGTGAAACGAAATTAGATCTGTGCAAGTGAAAACTTTGAAAAACAATTATTGAAATCTTAGTTTTAAGTATTATCCAACTCATTTACTGCAGTGTTTTAATTACTTAAGTAATTAAGCATTTTAAACAGTTAATCGCTTTCTAACATATTATTTTAGTGCAATTCACAAAATGTTTAATATTCAATGACATTTTCATTCAAAAAGAAGAAGAGAAATTAACAAATTTAAAAAAAAAAAAGTTCAAACTTTAGAATTTTTTTTAAAGTTTAAAAAAGCCCGTGCAAGACCATCTAGACGGGCGGCCCTCATAGCCCGCCAAGTCTATTTAAGACGGGCTTTTCATAGCCTGTACGGTTTTTATTCCTGCCGAAGCCTGAGTTGTAATAAGCAATAACGTTTTTAATACTATTAAGATTTTTCTTTAAGTATATTTTTTACTTAAAATGATACTTAAAAAAGTAAAAAGTAAAAAAGTAAGAGAAAAAGCATCATTAGATTATCTAAACCGATTTAATTAGTCAAAGAAAACTATTTAATACGTTCAAGCTGACGTTAAAACACATGTTAATTTTAAAAAGTATTTAATTGTTAAAAGCTATAAAACAACAATATAAAAACAAACTGCAAAGTTGTTTTAAAAATATAAAGAGCTTGGGTTAATGTAAAACAAATTCGTGACGCTGTTTCATGTTGATTTATACAGTTTATAAAATGAAACGCGTTTAAAACAAAAAGAAGCAAGTAAATAAAATTGATCTAGTTAATAAACTAAAACAAAACATCATATTTGCGCCTATAAACCTATACAAGTTTATAATCTATAGACCAAACAAGTAAGATCAAAGCAAAAAAACATTAGATACCACGTTTTTTATAAATTATCGTTTCCTGATCAAGCGTACTATTAAAAATTTAAGTATAATTTATGTTTTTCATTCAAATGGTTTTTAAACTTATGTTTTCATTCAATTTTTTTTTTTATTCTAATTGTTTTCCAAAAAAAAGTGAAACAAAAAGTTTTGTTTAATAAATCGAATTATATTAAGTATAAGAATATGCTTAAATTATTTTTTTAGAAAAAAAATTTTTTCGAACAGAAGTAAAATAGTTTATTAAATTTAATTTAAATTTTTTATAATTTTTATTTTAACTTGCAATTTGCAATCACTGCTTGGATGTTTGCAATAGAATGTTTCTACTTTTAAAACTATTTTCAAGAAAAAATATATAATTCAAAACGTTAACAAAATTTACGATTTAAGAAAAAAAAACTTTCTTCTTCATTCTCCCTTGTTTCATCACACTTTTTTTTAAGTTTAAAATTTTTTTTTTTAATTTTAAATTTCAATCACAATTTATTTGAATAAGTAAATTTTAAGTTCTCTTGTTCAAATTGATTTCTTTTTAAATAAAATTCCTGAAAACAACTTGCGTATTTATAGAAAATTTATTTAGTCTAGATAATATAAATAAAATGAAAATATAAAAAAATGGTGTCGCGTTTTTTATATTCTATTCGACAATTTTTGTTAAAATAATTATTAGTTAAAAGCTTATATGTGTTAACAACATGTAAGATCTAAATTGAAACATGTCTTTGGTTAACTTTTGCAAGTATATTAAATAAATTAATATAATTGTTAAATTAATACTTGAGTAACTGTAAGTTACTATCTTAACTGGTTGTTTTGATTTAGGTTATAAGTTAATTTACTATGATATACTCTATCCATACAGTAAAGTTGACTAAATATAACTTCAATAGTTTCAAGGTCGTTAAAGCAAAAAACGTGAAAGCAAAAAAGTTGCTGGTTTTTATTAGTACATTTTACTAATAGAAATTTTATTTAATAAAACCGAATTTATATATATTTTATTATACCTAAAGTAGTAAAAATAATTATATAAAATTGTTTATAAATAATAATTTAAATCATTATTAATAAGTTAATTTGGAGCAACGTTTCTTTTAAAAAAAGATAAAAAAAATCTTTTTAACTTTTTTCTTTTTTCTTTGCTTTTACGCAGAGATTTAAAGTAATTTAAATTAAAAAATGCTTTACGTTGAATAAAAATCTCCGCGCAAAAAAGCAAATAATCATGCTTCTATTCAAAAAACAAACTTTGCGTGACATACTCTACTATGAAAACATTACTTTTAAGAATTGCCAAAAAAAAAAGCTAAATTAGAAAAATAGTAAATAAACAACTAAAAAAGTAAACCAATTGCGAAAATATATATTTTAAGAAAAAACTAATCATGGAGGTATAAAAAGCAATCGCGATACGCTTAATTCGAGCCCTGCGAGGTAAATTTTTAACATATAATACTTTTATTTTGTACAAAAAGTCACATAATTTAGGGAACCTACGAGAACCTATATTAAATACTTGAACTAGTAAGTGTATACAAACTATTTGAACTATATACATTGCCCCTAACATCTCCTTTTGGGTTTCTTTAACATTTTAAAATAATGACTTGTAGCTTATGTTATTTGTTAGAAATCAATATTTATTTCTCATAAACAAAAATACATGTTATTTTTGTTTGTTATTTTATTCAAAACAAATTGCACTGTTAACCTAACTTTTTTTGTTTTTGTTTTTGTTTAGTAATAATATAAAATGCTTCATCATCAGTTAATGAAGTTGGGAAATCATGTTGCTGTTTTAAAAAGCTTGTAATAAAACAAAAAGATCAAGCTTAACAATGTTTTTAATATTTTATTTAGCCATAATTACTTCATGCAACAAAATTGAAAAGTGAGTTGAAGTACAAAACTGGCACAAAAATATCTGTTATTTAAGATAAAACCCCATTAAACCTGCTCATATATATTTATCTAATGAAGTTTTAGCATTAATTATTAATGGTGATATATCAAAATCAACATACCAGCTTCTAAGAAATGGTGCTGAAAAAAGGGCTGCCACATATATCCTTTATATAATGGTATAAGATCTTTAAAAGCTAAATGCTATCCCAAAAACATTCAAATAGATATTTCAGTACAAATACTGCTAAAAGATCTTCTAAAACACATTCTTAAAAAGCTATGTGGTATACAAACTACTATGCTAATCATAATGCTAAGGAATTAACTAAACTGATATTTAGATGCAAGGCTGGTTTTGATTTCATTTTAACTTACCTGTTTTTACAAACAGGTAAGTTAAAATGAATATAGCAAGGAATAAAGAGTGCCTGCCGATTAATTGTATAGTACCTTTAGAATTCAGTGGACTTTATAATAGTAAAAATGTAATATTATTCATCCAGAATGTGCGCCCAATAAATTAAAAATAAAAAAATACATTTTTATATATAAAGATGACAAATAATCTGCAGACATTCAAAATGTCGTGGGCACATAATAATATCAATAATACATTTTTAAATCTATGTATTAATTTATACTTTCTATATATTTATCTAGATATTTCAAATCTGTTACATACTATCGATAGTAGAGTTTTAAATCTAGTGATAAATTTCATTTTTTCTGATATATGTGCGCATTTTTTTTTTTTTAATTTGTTGCATAAATTATTTTTTTTAAGTTTAAATTCTATCAGAAGAATTAGTTATTCAGTTCCACGATTTTAAAAAGTTGTAGGATTTAAAATTAAAAAATGGCAAACCTGCGCTTTTAAAATTTAATAAAGTTTGTTAAATAATTTTTAGAATAAGCAACTATTTAATTAAAATTTGTAATAAAAGTGAATATATCTTAATACAAAGTAATTCTTGGGACATATAAAGAGTTTTAATTAAAAAAAAAGATCAAAATAATTTTGTCCACCATATGTCTAATATCTGGCTCACTTTGCACAGGTTAACATACTTTTTTTTTGTGACAATATTTGGGATTTCATTCCAAATATCTTTACAATTTGGTGTGATGGTGAAAAGTGAGTAGCATAAATGAGTTGCATGATATATTGCTCAAATTAGGAGCTGATGTAAATATAACTTTGTTTTGTTTTCTAAAAAATAGGCATTCAAAATAGCAAATTGTTGTTTATCTAAGTTTAGATAAAGTATTTTTTGAATGGCGGTCATTAGTTTTTAGTTATTAATTAAGATCACTTTTTTTAAAACTGTTTCAAAAAATGTATTAAATAAAATACAGATGTTATTTTCATATAAAAAATAGCACTTGCTTAATGAAAGTTTAATTAAATGGTGTAAATCTACCTTTTTATCGTGCTCACCATTTTCTCTCTCCTGATTCCATTCCCTACCTAAACAAATCTCTTATTCGTCCCTGTATGGAATACTGTTATCATATTTGGGCTGGTTCTTCTAATGATGCTCATTCTCTTCAAGATAAGGTTTAAAAACGCATTGTAAACAGAGTTGGACCCGGTCTATCTCCAAAGCTTGAGCCTCTTTGTAAAGTTGCATCTCTTTTTCTTTTCTATAAATACTATTATGGTTGCTGCTCAAAGGAGCTTTCATCTTTAGTTCCATTAATCAAAACTCATTCTTGCTTGACTTGTCATTCATCTAAGTCTCATTCTTCGACTGTATCTGTCTCTTCATGCTCCAAAAACTTTTATTTGTTTAGCTTATTTCCACGCACTTCAACTTTTCGAAACTCAGTCCCATCTTCATGTTTTCATGACTCATACAACCTTCAACTTTTTAAGTCTTATGTCAACCACTTCATTGCTGTATAACTCTACTCTTTTTTTCTAGCAACTCCTAACTTGATAGTGGTTGCTTGAAGCCTTATTGGGAGTGAAAAAGAATTAAAAATATATAGATAACAATGCTTAAATAGGTTACTTTTAAAGCTTTTTCCTGTAAACAAAGTAAAAATAAAAATTTATCCAAAAAATTCTAAGTAATGCGCAAAGTTTACTTTATTTATTATTTAATTATGATAGTAATGCAGGATAAAAATATCAAAATGCCATCAGTTGGAAAATCGGTAAAAAAGACCAATGCCAATACTGATTGTGCAAAAAATGGCAGATTAAGCCGATGCCGATTAATCGGTACATCACTAGTCATTAGTATTGCGGTGTTAATTTAAACATAATTAGATCATGTAAGTATAAACACATTTTTTAAATATACTTTCATGGTTAGATTTACAAGTTAAAAACTTGTGACTTTTTCGGAAAAAAGCAATAGCATTTCTAAAAGAATAGAAATAGTTTTTATTAAAATAATAATAAAAAATAGTGTCTGCTATCGCGCTTACCATTTTTACTTTCGAATATTGGTATCAACTATTTCTATTTAATGCTATTTATTGTGCAAACGTATTGCCTACATAAACAAACTTTTCCAGACAGAAATATGGATTATAAAAGCAAGACCAATATTTTGTATTTATTTTAAAGTTTAAAGAATTTTACACAAATAAATTTGTTTTTCTTTTAATTGTCATCAAAAAGAGATTTCAGAAGATCCTCTCCACTATCGTTTTAACTGTTGCTAAGGAAGCAATTGTTCTTTTTTTGTTTACCCGATCTTTATAAATTCCCGTTGGTTTTTGGTTGGGGCGTCTTCCTTTATCACTCCACCACAATTCAATTGCAGGAAGAAAATTAAATTCTTTCAGCAATGGACCATCTTCCAAAATGCGCAAAATATTTGAAACACACGATTCTGTTAATGAGATTCGATAATTTGATTTTACACTTTTCATCTTTGAAAACATTCTTTCCAGTGTAGCGTTAGAAATTGGCAAAGTAAACAAACAACTGTTAAAATAGAGGTTCGTGATTGACTTCTAGGTGATACAAATATGCGTCGCTAGGTAATTCGGTATCATGTTTCAACTGGGGATAAAAATTCTTGAGCATAACTTAGCATTTCTTTCCATTGAGTTAAGATATCTGGAAAAACAACAGCAGCAGAGCGTAACGGCTCTTGAAAGTGTTTGCATATATAATTTAAAGCTTCATCGGCAAAATCTAAATTTCCCGTTATGATTCCGCTTTCATCTATAACCTCCAGAAGCCAACCGTTGCAATTTAATACTTGGGATGCATACTTTAAAATAAGAGTACTTTCTTTTTCGTTTTCTACACGTTGTATAATACAGTCCCTGACTACTGTTAAATACTCCACAGTTTTTGTTTTGAAAATTTTGAACTCACGCTCAAAGTTTTTAAGTTCAATGTCATGATAATTATGTTTGCCGTTTATTTTTTTGATTTGTGAAAGAAAATCTTTAACTCTAGGCAAATTTTCAAGACTTTTTTTCTCAAATAATTCCCATCTTTCCTTTGCTTTTGTTCATTACTTGAACTTAAGCAACTTGATCATCCCAAAAAGACTTTGAAAGAAGAAGGAAAGAAAAAGGGAATCTTTGAAAGAAAGAGGGAATCTCGAGTAAATCAATAAAAAATGCAAATAGAAGTGGTATTTTTCCTTTTTTCCATTTTAGGAAATATAAATCGCGAAGCTGTCGGAGTTTTTTTAGTGCTTTTAGGTACAAACAATAACTTCGTAATATAATTTCATCTACAAGATCGAATTCTGTATCTTTTAAAGCATCTGCAATAGCTAATTCTAAACGGTGTGCAACACATTAAATAAACACAAGCCACAGACTTTTTTCACGAAGTATGGTTTTAACACTACTTGATCGCCTCTATTTAGTGTAGCCCCATCTGATGTAAAACCAATGCATTTAATAGATGTTAGCAAATTTAGAAAGCATTCTTCTAAAACCTTTACAACACCTTGGGCTTTTCCAGATTCCAAATGTTTTATATCTAAAAACGAAGTCCCGATTTCAACTGCACCCGAACCAATTGGCTGTCGATCAAAATATAATGCATACACCACTTCATTTTCAATAACTGAACTGTCTGTTGAACCATCACACAATACACTATAAAATTTAGCATTTCTAAGGCTATCATGTAACAAATTTTGCAGACTTCTTGCAACATAGTCATTAGATACAACGCATTGGCGATCTGAAATATAGGATTCGCCCATATTTATACCGAAAAGCTCAACTCATTTAACAGTTGGAACAAACTTTAAAATAGGTAACTGTTGTTTCGCTATAAAATAAGAAAGTTGAAATTTTTTTAAGGGTTTTTTCAAGGTCATTTTTTTCCATTTTTTTCAAACCATCAGTGATTGTTGCGTTATTTTTACAGGGCAATAAAGGTTTAGATTTTTTAGCATTTGGAAAATTATTAGATTTTTTAAGAGAAAGAGTGCATGCTTTTAAGTGCGGTTGAGACTTACAATGATCAAGAATATTCGATTTTCTATAGTTTGCTGGTCCGACTATGAATGTATTCGTATAGTATGGCATAGTTTTTATTGTATCATTAAACTCGCATTTTAAGTTTTTTACTTTTTCATTTGAATCAATGTCATAAAATAGCCATTCGCTAAGTGAATACTCAGCAAGCTCCGACTTCCAAGTTTCTACTGCCGATACTGATACTTTACGAGGATTTGCCGTAATCTTACTTGTTTCTTCTTTGGCATTTTTTTCATGTATGGACCTAAAAGTGGTTTAAACAAAGAAAATATAGTTTTTTGAAATTTTTTTTTTGGTGGCTCAACGTTTGAACACTTTGAACATAAGGCAAATTTCTTAATTTCCTCACTATAAGATAAGTCGCCAGTTTTTCCCCAAAACAGCTCATTTCATGCACATATACTTTGTATTTCTTTCACGACAAACAGATCAAACTGCTTCCATTTTTTTTTTTAATATCATGCCCTTGGTTAGAATAATGACAACACATTATCATTACAAGTATTTCAATAATATATTTATTGTCAAATATAAAACTTCTGTTTACAAAATTTAATAAGATTAGAAATAAGTTTAATTAGAAGTAACAAATAGATTTACCTTACAAGAATTTCTAATTCAATTCAAGATTCAAAATCAAATCCACAGTAAACAGAAAACTATTAAAAACGTAACATGTTGAATTAAATTTTATTGTTTACAAAATAATAATATTAACGGGGAAGCTGTTTTTAAAATGAAAAGTAAAAACGTAAGAAATGTGTTTATGTTAACCCCCATTAAAAATAGCTTGCTCATTAAATAAAATTCTTGCAGCATAATATCGTTTCCACTTTTTCTGAATCATCTCAAAAAATGACAAACTTCATCACATTGTGTACTCTTTCGTTTTCTTGTGCATTTTTGGTTAAAAAATAAAATAATAAAGAAAGTTTATATATAATATACTGAACATTTCAATAACTTTTAAATTACTAAAATAATTATAAGAAAAATTCACACAAAATATTGGTCGGGCAAAATGACCGATTTATGATGTTTTTTACCGGTCCAACGCCGGACAATGTCCGATGTCCAGCGGCTATTTCGAGCCCTGTATATGTGTGTGTGTATATATATATATATATATATACATATATATATATATATATATATTCATATATATGTGTGTGTGTGTGTGTTATGTTTGTATTATATATCAAATTAAGTAGTAAATAACGAAAAGAAATTTATTATGGTTTTATTTTATTTTGATAGCTTGGTATCAAGTTGTTCGTGCATTTATGGTTATAGCTGTGATTTTCAACTTAATTGCTTTCTTGCTTGGGTTTAAAACATTGTCTTTGGCCCCAGCACTTAAGCATCGTAATGAAAAGCCACCTGCTACACCAATGTTAATACCGGCCTTGTTTATGTTTTTAGCAAGTAAGATATTTTTATTGATTTTATATCAGTGTATTTATTTGTTTTTTAAGTAATTTTAAGTTTACATTTTCTTTCAATTTATTTTTGCTAATCAAGTTTTTAAAGAAGTTTTATTGAAGTTTTTTTTACTGTCTTGTAAGTTTGTAAATTTTTTGTTAAATTTACAAATTTTGATTCAGATTAGTTTTTTAAACACATTTTGAAGTGTTTTTTTTTCTAATTGATGTTTTGAATGTTGATTTATCCATTGCTTGACATTTGTATCACTCCAGCTTCTTTATTTAAAGTGATTTCCTACTTAGACTCTTTTACTCATTTTTTGGTATGTTGTCTGTGGTCCAGACAACATACCAAAAGTGTTCTCCAGAGCTGTTATATATACTCAGGGTTCGTACCGTACCTGGAAAACCTGGAAAATTAGGTAATTTTGGCTTAAGTTATGGAAAATCTGGAAAAGTCAAGGTTTCTTTTTTTTTTTAGATAGTCATGGAAAAGTCAGGGAATTCTGATTGAAAAGTTATTTTAAAATTAAGCTATTATGTTTTAGTTGGAGCTACCGATTTATTTTTTCTAAAACTTATGTTTTTCTTAGTGTTTTTTTTTAGCCATTTTTAATAATAAGATCCATACTAACATGTATAATAAGATCCATGCATGTCTAAAAGCTAAGATCCATGTATGTCTAAAAGCTAAGTTTTATAAGTCATTCAAAGCATGTACAATTTTAGCATTTTTGTTAAAGTAGATAGTAATTTTAAACATTTTATAAAAACCATTGTTGAAAATGGTCAGGGAAATTTTCAAAAAAGTCAGAGAATTTTATATAAATATTTGGCTATGAACCATGTATACTTTCAAAACTATTTAACAAGTGCCTATCAGAGGCTTGTTTTCCAGCCGAATTATTAAGAATGTAAATGCCCAGGCCAAGCATGTGACTATTGGAGTCTTTATGAGTTAAAGGAAAATAACCATCAACAAGATGAGACAGCTGAACTCAAATTAATCTCACAAAGAGCAAATAGGTCTGGTGAACTTTGCAAGAGATAAGACTCAACAGAAGAAAAGTTACTTCGAAGACCACAAATATAAGGAAATGATAGATTTAAAGAACTTGTTAATGAAAATGGTTTTTTGTATATTATAGTTTTTGATGCTTTAGTCATTTTTTAAATTGGTTAAAGAACTTGATTCAAAGCACAAATATTACTCAGTACACTAACAGTCCAAGCAATTGTCTTATTACTACTAATAAAATCTAAGCTGTAACAAAGGGCTCTAAATGTGGCCTTGACAATGCACACCAAAAGTACAAACAGGGACACCATCCATGCGCAACATGGCACTGTTAGTACTCTGATATTTTACAGCTGTTGATGGAATCAGCCTCTCTGAGAGTTACCACAGAGGTTCCAAAACCTGATTACCAGCCATCCTCCGAACCATAAAAATGAGTTTTACAGCTGTACTCTTGTTAGGAGATAAGAAAATGAGTTGCCTAGTCATAAAAACTGTGACAAGCAAAACCTATGCATTGAGTCAAGAAGATCCAGTATTCAATATTCTAAACTGGAAACAATGTATTATAAATACATCTACACCAGCATAGATGAAGAAGGGGTGCAAAGCTGGTTAACAGATAGAATCTGTCTACGCCTTAAGTCTTTGCCTAGGAGGCCTTCTACAAGACAGTAGTTAGATACATTTTGGTCTGCCGTATTTCCGTATGTATTTCTATGGAGACACCATATCTAGCATTACCCCTGTTTCTACTGCTATATAATAAAACTATAAAAAATTAGATACCTAAAATAACACAATGCATCTTCTGGGTACAAATAACGTTGTATTAAAAAAAGAAAATAGAAAAACAGACTCAAGTACTAATATAAAGTATATCCTAATTACAAAAGCAAAGTTACAAACAAATTTTTTAGAACGGTTTTTCTTTATCATTTCTTAATTTCCTTTTTATTGTTTAAAAATTAATTTGTGATGTTGAAATTGAAGTATTTTTTAGTTCTTGAGTCAGCTTTAAAATTATTTTGTTATTTATTTAGTTGTTTTTATCAAGAAAACAATCTACAACAAAAAGCCAATTATTGTATAACTAGAATTGATCTGTGTTAAACAGTTTTAAATATCTTACTTTTAAATTAGTTCATAACTACGGTGCTCTTAAACAGTAAAAAAAATTGTTTCATCAATCTCTAAAATTCAACTAGAAGAAAAATATTTTGTCATAAAGGACAAAACAAGACTCTAAAATGTACAGCTCACAAAATGGCTTAGTATTGTATTTTAAATAAACTTATATTTAAAACACAATACTAAGTAAATAATAAAATAAATTTTGCAGAAACATTCAGATAAACTAGTCTTAAATTTAATATTCAATATGAAGTTTAAAAACAAATTGGTTACCAAATATTAAAACTTATCTGTGGTTGATATTTATGGTAAAAAAAATAGCTATGATTTATCCAGTTTCAGAATTTTAGTCAGTCATTGCTTATGTTTTTTATTGTATTTTTTTTTTTTTTTTTTTTGATGTCTAACTTTAGCATTGTTCTCACTTTTGGGCTTGGCTACATTTGGTATTGCAACAGCGATGAATGAATCTCTTTACTTTCCTGAAAAACTACCTCCTACTTGGGCAAATAGTTGGGCTCAGGTTTGTTTGTTTTTATTAGCAATTATGTCAAATTTTATTATTTACTCATCCTTATGTGTAGCATATCTTTTAGTTGAAATTTAAATATTATTATTGACAGTTTAAGAAGTTTTAAATGTATTTTTTTTTTTTCTGGCAATATTTTTGTAATATATATAACAAGGTTAAAAGACTAATAAAGGGTGAATTGGGGTGAATCTAACTACAACATAAGTCTTTAGTTTTTAGAGTATTGCTAAATTTAATCGACTCAAATAAAGAGAAATACTATTTAAAGACAAACAGGATTCAGGAAGTGTATTATGTGTGAAACTATATATTTCAGCTCAATTAATGTCATTATACATGTAAAGATTTAAACCTAATGTTCTTATGATGTTTACAAACATTATTAACATTAATAACATTATTAGCAGACATAACATCAATCATCACTAATCTCTGAATCATCAAATGCACATAAACTGAATATAAAATATTTTCAATGCTTTTTGTGATTGTTTTTAACATATGTGAGGTTACAACACTGGACATTAAGTAATTTATTGCACTTGTCTGATTTTGCATCTAAGGAGTTAAATGCAGCGTCCATATAAATTTTGAGTGTGCTGTAATTTGTTTGTTGTATTAAATTTTTCTGTTGAGCCTTTCACAAAAAAAGAGATGTGCTTGTAAATTTGATAAGATTTTGAGTAATTTACTTAAATACAACAGTAAATACGTGTATAAAAAGATAACAAGGTAGCGAGTTGAATTAAACTATTTGCCAAAAAAACATTAAAAGGTTAAACTGTTAAAATACTATAAATAAATTTTATATATTATATAATTATTATAGCTATTACATGATTATTATATATGATATAATAACTGTTATAGTAGTTTATATTGTTATAATAACTGAGTTATTAAATTATCAAGACAGTCTGTAAATACTTTACAAATTAAAGTAATCAGCGATACTAACATGTATATTAACACTTTTTAAGCCAGTTTTCAAACAAGCGCAGCTATATTGCGTAGCAGATTTATATATAAATTAAAAAAAAACTTTTCAAAAAAAAACCACAAATAAAAAAATCATTTTTATTAATTAAAAACCACTTTTTTTTTTCAGAAAAAAAATGAACAAAAATCTTAAGCAAAAAATGCATTTTTAAGTTTTAACCGTAGGTGGAAAAAAATAATAAAATTTTGTACTCAAATAAAACTGTTACTTGAGTAAAGTAAAAAGAGTACCAGTAAATGTGTCGGAAAATTTACTCGAGTAAAAGTAAAAAGCTAGTAAATGTAATTCGCATTAGCGTCAAAGGGTTATAAATTCTTAGTAATTTTTAATGAAGTATAATGTTTAGCATTTTAAAATGTTTCTTGTCGGATTTTTATAGATTTTTATAGATTCAAAATTTAAAATGCTTCAAAAATGACAAAATACAGAATTCTTATAAGAATGGTTTGTGAAGCTATAACCGGCTATAATTGCAACTTTTATATATACCGTGGAGGAGGCAGTCAGTTATAATAAACAATTTTAAATCTTCTGCAGCCATATTTGAACTTATGGCACCACATGTATATGGATAACTATTATAATAGTGTTGACACATGTGAAATACTTTTGCAACATAGATTCCAGACATGTGGCACTATTTGCAGAGAGACCTTCCTCTTTGTTTAAAAAATCCAAAACTGAAAAAGGGGGAGTATATCTTTCATCATCGGCAAAACATTTTATTACAATGTTAGTAATCAAAAAAACTTATTGAATGGTATTGATTGGGTGACAAAGGAAAGAATTTTTAGGTCAATATGCATGGTTGATTATA
Organism: Hydra vulgaris; assembly: GCF_022113875.1. NCBI lineage: Eukaryota > Metazoa > Cnidaria > Hydrozoa > Anthoathecata > Hydridae > Hydra > Hydra vulgaris. The sequence continues at coordinate 29,439,968 of NC_061163.1, forward strand.
ACAAATATGTAAAAGAGGTTGATTGTGCCAATCAATATTTGTTGTATTACTTTTTACTAAGTTGTACAAAAAAATGGATTGATCTTAAAGGAAGATTGTCAAAGGATGCAAAGAAACATAAATTAGTTAACATTTTTACAGGTGGCATAAAAGTAAAACCCCAGCTTGTTTGTGGTGCGTATAAGAAAAAAAGTTTAACCTGTCAAATGTGCCAATTTTGTGAAGTGTCTCTTCATAAGAGAAACTGATTTTTTAAATACCATAATTTAGAAAACTTTAGGAAAGTAAAACTTTAGAAAACTTTAGGAAAGTGGTTTTTCTACGAAAGTTTAAAAGCAATAAGACATTTTTTATATAAATAGAAATTTATCAACTGATTTTTATTTTTTGAACAAAATATGCAGATATTTAATTAAATAGTTTTATTAAAAAGTATAACATATGTAAAATATAATAAATAAAAAACCAAACATAAATAAAATATAATAAAACATAACAAATAAAAATACAATATACAGTACAGATTCGTTCAATATATTATAATATATAAAATATAATAAACAAAATATGGCATATAAAAATACAATATATAAAATATACAGATAAGTTCAAAAACCAAACATTTTATAAAACAAAATACAATAGTTATGCGTCTTAGTTACTCCAGTTTGATTACCCGCTCAAATAATTGTCATTAAATTTTTGGTTGTGGTTTTTCAATAAAAATAGATAAAATCGGATACTAATACCCGACACGCAGTCCGCGCAGTGGACTGCGTGTGATAAACAGCAGTCCACTGCGCGGTACTAATACCCGACCCTCTCCAAAAGTGTTAACATTTAGTATACCAAATATATGGCAAAGTAAACAGTAAACAGTTAGTGTACTGTATTCTACAATCAATTTTTGTGGTTTATATGTTCATATGTATTAGGTTTTTATGGTATTTTGTTTATTGTTTATATAGTAACATGTATAATTTATATGTTAACATATGTATTTGTTATGTTAGTATGTAATTGGTTTCTACGATAATATGTGTATGGTTTATATGGCGCGACCGGGTATGTTATGTGAACTTTTTTTTTTAGGTATGGGCAAAGTTAAATAGTTTACCTTCAGATCGACCTGACCTTCGTGAAATTGTTTCAAAATATGGGTATTCGTTTGCTCTTGGATGGTTAGGATTCATTCTTGCTTTGCTATCAGGTGTTATAAACATTATTGCAAAATCATAAGGTATCTTTATGTATTTGCTGAAGTTTTAAAAGCTATTTATAACAAAAGCTATGTTATTTATATTCATGATGAAAATATTTTTCATGTGCTTCGGGTACTATCTTTTCTATACGATTTTCGATTCTTTTTTACTGGCGTTGAAATCTGCCGACGCCTTTTGTTATTTATTACACTTTTAATTTTGCACAGTGTATTTACTGATTTTACCTATGTAATAAATTTAAGGTCCGTTTCCTGTTATGTATATGATTCAAAAACGAAGCGGACTTTTTGAAAAAGATTTTTGTTTTTTATTTTGTATAAAGGTGCTTACAACTCGATTATAATTTGTATAAATTTGCTTAGTTAACATTTTAACTCAAGACTAGTTAATATACGTATATTCTTGTATTTAAATAAAAAAAAATAAATTAAGGCTTTATTTTGAATTGATTTTGTTAAAAAATAAATTGTAATTATAAAAAGAACCTGTTTTTTTATATTCTTTTTTAAATTGTAAAATGTATTGGTGTGGGTTTTATTAAGTTTTCATATATTTCATGCAAATGCCTTTTGTACAATAATGATTTGAATGATAATTTTACGTATAATCTGTTTTAATTATTTCAGTCTTATTTTGAATCAAAATATTGAAGACGCTATTCAAATACGTCAATGATGACCTTTTTATTTAGTTTGTAGTTTACTTTTAGCATAGCGTTTTGTAATTGAATCTGTCATCGATAGTAGAGGGTGACACGAAAGTAGGTTTTTGTCCCTAAACCGGTTATCATTTTGTTCCCAATTTTACCCTGACCCCCGTTGTTCCATCACTGGAAGAATTATTGTTTCTGCTTTATTATAAAGATTATCCCTTGTTTTTTTATCCCTGTCTGCTTTATCTTAGAGATTATCCCTGTTCTCTGCAAAATAACTCTTTATCCATATTCTTTTTTTATGATTATCTTTATTCTACTTTTAAATTTTTAGTAGAGATGTCACGAATATTCAGTGACTATTTAGCTACTTTTTTGACTATTCGGTATTCGGACGAATATTGCAAGCTATCCAAATACCAGGTTGTAATGAATAGGGGTGTCCTGGATAAGCTATCCGGGCCGGATATTAGTATTATTCGATATTCGTTATCTGGCCGGATAATAACATTATCCGGTTTTGGATAAACCGGATATTTCAAGTTAATGTTATTTAGAAATTTAAAGATTTAATAAACCAAGAAATGTTATATTTTTAAATAATCTAATGTTAATAGTTTCTATTCAATATTGTTATTATTATTAATAATAGTTTATTATTCATATACTATTAAAATTAAACGCTACTAATACATCAGTTTATCACTCATTTATAAATTTATTTCCATTATGATGAATAAATAGTAACATTTCTCCACGTTGAGGTAACAGTCTTGATCGCTTTTTCTTGTAAATATTTCCATATTTGGAAAATTATTGCCTTGAAAATACAGAGGATGCTGGAGGTGCTAATAATTTCAGAGTTAACTCTTTTAGAAGTGGAAACTTCTCTTCGTGTTTCCAATAATTAAAAACGTCTTTTTTTTTTTCTGTCATCGAGTGATTAAAGAAAAAATCAACTTCTTGAATAACTTTTACAAGGGAGACTTGATCAGGATTTATTTCACCATTTTGTTTTGTAATATAAAAGAATTTAAATACTAAAGATGATTTATTTATTTACATATATTTTTATTCAATAACAAGTATATAATACTTAAATCAACAAACCCACAATAAGCAGTTAGTAGCTGTTATTAAAAAAAAAAAATTAATAAAAAATTTTTTTGTTTATCAAAAAAAAAATTTTAAATTATTAAAAACTTTTTTAATAAACAGAAAGAGATTATCTTACCTAAATTTCCTTCATATTCTACAAGTTCAAAAAAGCAGGAGTTAAAGTCATTCTCTTCTTCTTTTTTTTGGATTTTGGCGTTAAATGATTGGAGATAATGGTGGTCAAGCTGGTAGCTCTATTAATAACAACTGATAAAAGTCCACTTATATTTCTTTGATTTTTGACTGCTGACCAGATCTACTACACCCCCTGCTTATCTGCTTTCCACATGGAATGCAAATAGCTATAGAATCACAGTTATCACTAATTTTAAAAGTTTCCATTTTGAAGGGTTATTACGGTAACTTTTGTCTTAATGTAATATTTACCTTACATTATCTGTATAATTGTTAAATATCCGGTTATTCGCTATCCGGCCGGATAATTAAAAAATGCTATCCGGGACACCCCTAGTAATGAACTGTCACCGGTAAATAATAAGAAAAATTAAGCAAGTTCTTTTAGAATAATTTTGTGTTTTCTGACCACAACTTTTGCTGTCTAATCGAAGCGAACAGTTTCATGTGAAAACTAATTTCGAATTTTGCAACAATGGCGTAGTGGTTAGAGCGCTTGCTTTATAAGCAAGAGATCCAGGGTTCAAAGCAAGCACTGGGCATATTTCTAACCTCCTAGTTAAATGCTCTTCTGCGGTGCTCTGTGACAAGACCATTAGGTCTTCTTGGTACCTAAAACAAAAATTTTTAAAAATTTTCATTTTCTTAAGTTCATTCGTGTCAAACAGCCTTTCACTGAGAAGGATTAACCTTTCACTGATAGAATCTTTCTCAGAGCTTTTAAATATTTGTTTTATTCTGCTCGCTTTGTTTTAACTAGTCTATTGATTTTTGTCTTGGAACGTGCTTTAACAAAAAAGAATTTCATTAGTGGGAACTCGCATAAATGCAAAGGAGTTGAAAAAACTGGCATAAGTGCAAACTGATGTAAGTTCCACTTGGCATAAGTGTGCCAAAAAAACCCGCAAACATTGGCATAAAAGCAAAACTGGCATTAATTCAAACTCTCATAAGTGTGAAGCATAAATTGGCTTATGCGTAAACTAGCATATGTGTGCCAAAAAAATTTGCAATAACATAATGGCATAAGTACGCCAAAACAATTTCAAAACATTGGCATAGGATTTGCACTTATGCTCAATTTTGCTACTGCTTTGCACTTAAGGTAATTCGCACGCATGCCAATTTGCACATATGCCAATCTTTGCAAATTCTTTCAGCGCACTTATGCTAATTAATTCACACTTATGGCGCCCTTATGCTAATTCGCATTTGTGCAAGTTTTTGCAACTGTTTTACACTTACACCTTATACCACTTATACTAGTCATACAATGGACTAAGAAAAGCTTCAAAAATTGAGCAAAAATTATATTTCAAATACTTATAAAACAAAATCCAAAGCAAAACTACAAATATAGAAAAGCTATAAACTCCTATTTGTAAAAGTTCGTAAAAATTAAAAAATATATATTACCCTAATCTAATTACTAAATATAAGAAATAAAATAAACAACGTATGTATATGTGCAGCCGTATGTATCATGAGCAGCCGTGGCGCAGTGGTTAGAGTTCTTACTCAGAACTCAGAGGTCCGAGGTTCGACGCCAGCTCTAGCCCAACAAGCGACAGGTACGGAAGGAGGCGTGAACTTCCTGTTAAATGCTCTCCCGCGGTGCTCTATGATAAGACCTAAATACATACCAAAAAAATATATATATATATGTGAACCTAATAAAATAGAATACATACTTTACGGCATCGAAAGTAAATTTGCTAATAGGATTTCTTCTACTGATATTTCATTTCATTATTTTAAAAATCTATCAATAGTTCACCTTTTTACAATAATTTATAGCTAGATTTATCAATTAAAGAATTTGAAGGGCCTTCAAATCTCTAAAAGCAATCGGCGCGGACGAAATAAACAGAAACATATTTATAGATTGCAATGAAAATTTGAAAGATAAGTCTTCAAAGCATCCTTACAATAAGGGTTTTTTCCTGACCAGCTAAAAATCTCCACAGTTTACACGATTTGCAAAGAAGGTGTAAAACCAAATGTTGTTAATTATCGCTCAATTTCTGTCCTCTCTACGTTTTCTTAAATTTGACATACAACCTGATTACAAATAATTTACTGTATAAAAACCGATTTAAATCACAGCAGTTAAGTTTTCTAATTACAAACCGTGGTCCATCAGTACGAAATCATTTCCAAAATAAAAATATTAAATAACTTAAAAAGCATTTCATCGTTTAAATGACAAACTAAAATGGCAGTAGCGCAATTTGGGGGGTTTCCATGGTACCCGGAAACCCCTTTTTAAGTTGTTAAAAAAAATTAAATTTTCTTGTTTCTGCTTTATACACTACTAATTGTTATTAAGGGTGTTGTGTTAAGTTCGACAGGAAGAAAAAGTGTAGGAATTTAAAATGAAATTGACTTTATGCCAAAAAAGTAAATATATAATATATAAATAAGCACGCTTTGGGTTTCACAAAGTTAAAACCAAGGATTCATAATATTGGAAACCCCTTTTCAGAAATCCTAATTGTGCGGCTGAATACATCTTCTTAATTCCTGACATATATTATAGTTTACAGTATTTGTTTTAAGATTTTTGAAATTTTTTCTTCTTCTTTTTTTCTTATTATTTGTTTTATATTTTTTGTTTTCAATTTTTTTACACAAAAAAAAAATTTTTAGTTTTGTTTTATTGAATTTTTATTTTATTTTAAAAATTAAAGTCTTTTTTTTAATGAATGACTTATATATATATATATATATATATATATATATATATATATATATATATATATATATATATATATATATATATATATATATATATATATATATATATATATATATATATATATATATATATATATATATATATATATATATATATATATATATATATATGTATATATATTATATATATATATATATATATATATATATCATAGAAAAATTAAAAACCTTTTTATCAAGATGTTTACGATGTTATTTATTTTTTACATAATTATATGAAAATTTTAATATTGTTTAACCAGCGAAAAATTATATAATAAATATATAAAAAAAATTTGGTTTTTTAAAAAATAGTTAATCGGAACGAGCCATTGTACAGTTTACACGTGAAATTAAGGACCGGTGAATATTCGTTAAAATTTGGATTACTAAAAGGCGAAGTTGACTTCGGCTTCGACTTCAGTGCCAAAATTTAAATAGAAATTCGGCTTTCAGTTAAATTTGGTAACAATTGCAAAACTTAATTTAACTTTCAGTTAAATTCGAATCATAAATTATATTACATTTTTTATGATTATGAACTTGTTTTTCCACGCAACCATCACGCGGACCTTCAGACATGACTATTGTATAGTCCCTTAACCAACGCATAACAGTAAAATTTCTTTCACATTTAAATGAAATTACAGGAAGCGTATTAAATTACAGTAAATTTAGGAAATGAAATTGATGTCTGTTAAAAATGTATTCTCAGAAATAGTCCAAAAGAAACTTTGCCAATATTTTTAAGGAAGACTAAGGCTCCCATTTAAAGCACTAATATTGGAAAAATTACTTTTATTCACTTTTCAATAAACTTAATGTTTAAATTTTATTGTATTAAAGTCAAACATTGTAATGTAAAATTTATTTTAAAAAACTTATCCTAATGGTGATAATTTGACACTAAAGTATAAGGTGAGCCAAAGTAACCCATTTACGGAATTTTATATAATTTATAGAAATATTTATTTTATTTTATTTGAATTTATACATAACAAAGCTAAAGATATTCTAAAAAAACAGACATGGCGTTTAAACATTCATTTTATTCCTCAACCTTGTAACAAAAATGTATATTGTAAACTATTGAATATACCATAAAATAAAGATATAATGCTATTTAGTTTATTACAAAGCATAGTACCATCAATGTAAGATTTAAATTTTAAAGTGAGCTTAGTATTGTATAGTTTTAATGGTGAACCCTCGTAGGAGGAACATCAGCAATCAGGAAGTTTTTATTCACTTGTGTTACTTGTCATTTATGTAACTATCAGTAGATGTTTTTAATGATTATGATATAAATGTTTGTTTAAAGATTTTTTCTGACAAAAAATTCCATAATGACGCATTTCTATTTGTGAAGAACTTATGTTTAATCCTATTACTAATAATATCTCATATCTAAACTTGTGATCTCTTTTATTTATGTTTTTAAACAATTATAAGTTGATGAGCTTAACTTTGTTTGCTCATGCATCACAAGACCTTTGTTTATACTAAAGAATAATAAATTTTTTTTTTTGACTAACCGACTTTTTTTTCGACCAACCGAAATTAATCAAGCTTGAACATTTTCTAACTTGTCTTCATTTTGATCTGTTGTATCATATTGTTTAAATTTTTGTTTTATTTATCATAAGCGTTGTTTATCGTAATAATTGTTTGCGTCATATATGTTGCTATTATCATTTACATTATTATAATAACTTTTAAAAAACTAACTATAACAAAAAATGTCAAATTTGAATATTGAATAATTATTTTAGCGACCTTTCTTGTAGTACGTAAACTCTGAAGCGTGGTGAAACAAAAAAACAGCAGCATACTAATAAATTTTCTCTTTATTTATTGTCAAACAAAAAAGAGAATTTTTCGAAGAAGCATCAAACACCAAATAAATAGCATGAACGGTAATTAGCATGCTTCTGGAGCATTGCAAAGTATGTCACAGTATATTCGACTGGATATACACAAAATCATAAATATAAATAATAACTGTTTTCAAAAGATAATAAGGGAATTTTTTTGTAACTATATCTTAGGTCTGATGACGATCTAAGCAACTTACACTGTCCTCCAAAACAAAAACAAATAAAATTCCAAAAGAAAATGTTTTTCCAATAAATAAACCTTTTAATTGTTTTTAGATCTATTTTGATTTTAAAATCTTTATCAGCTATACTATCTACTAATGTGAAATATATATTTGTTTTGTAGACTTATAAATTTAAAGTCTAGATTAAAAAAAAAATTAAAATACAAACAGGTATCTGATTGAAGATCTGAATGATCTTATCGACAGAACATTTTTTTCAAAAACAACATGTATTACAATACCAGAAAAAAACTATACTTATAACTAACTATACACATTGTAGTAAGACGGATCCAGGAATTTTTAGTGGGTGGGTGGCGGTCGGTTATTGTTATGTATGTTAAAGTATTTTTTATTTTGTATCACATTTGCGTCTCCAAAAAAAAAAAGGTTCTCTATTCTAAGATATTTTAAAACTTTCAGATTCTGGTGGGATGCATATCCACATTCAACTCCCGGTCCCCCCCCCCCCCCCCTGAATACGTCACTGACACATTGAATCATAAAATTTCATTGTATATTGTATAATTATGTTGTTAAAAGTATTCAAAAATATTTTCAATTAAGAGAATTATGTTTTTCAAATTATTTTTGAAGACTGGAAAAGTAATCAATAAATCAAAATTTGGTAAAACAATTCTAATCCAGAGATATAGTGCACGATATGAAATACAAAATTTATTAAACCTTGTTTTACGAAACGGTTCATTTACAAAATTATTATTTCTTAAGGTGTATTTATTTATGGGTTTTAAAATAAATAAATCTTTAAAAACTAAAGGGCATAATTCATTTTCCCACATACAAATTAAACTTAAAACATTAAATACATTTAGTTTTTAGGATGAAAAAGAATCCATTTTGTTTATTTATGGTAAGGGTTAATTTGTTATATTCAAACCAATTTGATACTTAAAGTTAGTTAATATCATTATTAGAGAGAAAAAAATTGCTATTATTTGCAAATATATATGACACTTAAAAGATTTTAGGGTTTATAAAAGTCATTTACGTAAATCAAGAACAAAAGTTGTCGTAGACTAGAATCTCGCGGATCACCACAGGATACTTCTAACAAATATTTTTGATATCGAGTGGACACGAAAAAATCCGGTCAGCTTTAAATTGAGATTTTTCTAAAACCACAAATGTTTTTTATTTCTTTTATTTTTTTAATTAAACGTTACTTCCTTATTTTTAATTGTGTTGATAAACTTTTGTTTACAAATCAATGATTTGCAAAATGTTTCGGAAATAAAATGAGGTGCGTAAAAAAGTTGTGATTATTTTTGTGCAAAAATTCATCGACTTCTTATCGCTTGATTGCTAAACGTAAAAATGTCCCAAAATCTACAGTCATCTAGGCTATAAATAAGTTTTAGACTACTCAAAGCTTCGAAAGAAAACCTGGAAGTGGAAGAAAGAAAACTTTCCATTAAAGTTGATTCTCAGTTCAATAGCAAGAACAAGTTCCTTGTGTGGTAAGCAATTTGTAGCTGTGGTACGCAGTTCTCTTGTTTTGTCACTAAGAAGACCTTAACTGTCAATCTCTACATCAAAAAATGCTTCCAAAAAAGACTTTTGCCATTTATGAAAAAACACAAATAACGACCTCTACTGGCCAGATCTTGCTGCTTTTCACTATTCTAAAAAAGTTCTACAGTGGTGCAAAGAAAATAATGTGAAAATTGTTCCTAAAGATGCAAATCCTCCAATCATTTTTGAATAGCGCAAAATTGAAGATTTTTTGCAAATACTTAATGGAGTTTTTTGTAAGACAGGTGGAGTAAAAAAACAAAAAAGACTTCCAAAAAAAGTGAATAATGCCACCAATAAGGTGAAAAAAGAAAAAATCTGCAAAATGATGGCATCAATCCGCTATAAAACAATCCGCTATAAAGTTCGATCTCTTGACAAACAGCTCATCAAGCCCCTTAAAATTAAGTTGAAAACCTAATTAATATAAACATATTTGATAAAAAAAAATTTAAATAAAAAACTTTTATGGTTTTGGAGAACTCTTGAATTAAAGTTGACCGGATTTTTTCGTGTCCACCCGATATGTCATTATATTAGATAAATTCTTTTTGGTTTGATAAATAACTTCGCAATCAATGTAAAACTCTGCTATTTATTCCATAATATTTAAGTTTATGGAGCCAAAAATTGTAATCTACAGTATCAAACGCCTTAAATATCATTCAACATCTGATTCATTTAAAAACTACCTAAAACCTGCAAAGAGCGCATATACGACAAATGAATTGCAAATAATACATATATGATAACGAATTTAACTATAAAAAATGTGAAGAAGCGTTTTTCTCTTTATAAAAAAAGAAATTTCCATGATTTGATGAAATATTTAGTGATATTTTCAACAAAATCAGCCTAAACAGATATCTGATCCATATACTAAAGCTCTCTATAGCTTCTGGAATTTTTCCTGATGGAATTAAATTAGCAAAAGTAATTCCTATATTTAAATGTAATGAACATTCAGACAAAACCAACTATAGACCTATATCAATACTTTCTGTATTTTCAAAATTTTTCAAACGTGTAATTTATAATAGAATCTATATTCACTTTACTAAAAACAAATTATATTAACCAAACCAGTTTGGATTTCAAAAAAACCTCTTAACTGAGCATGCAATCATTGAATTAGTTGATCAAATAACTTATGGTTTTAAACAAAACAAATTTACTTTAGGAACTTTTATTGACTTATTTGATACAGTTGTCTTTACATATTCTACAACCATCATCTATTGATGGTTGTACAATATGTAAGTATTTCTAATGCAACAAAACCTATAACCTATACAAAGGGCTGTATATATAATAAACTCTTGCTATGTATAATAAACTCTCGCTTAACTCAGAGAAAACAAATTACATATTATTCCATTAAAAAAAAAATACAAGAAGAAAACCTTTCTCTTAAGTTGCCTGACCTTATCTTAAATGATAAATCAAAAAACAAGCCACTATAAAAATCTTAAGAATTTTTATTGATGAGAATTTAATTTGTTCGTATATCAATAAACAAAGCCTCAAGCTAATATATTTTGGATTAATTGATTGGGCAACAAACTTCAATTTTTTATTTGGGCACATGCGCAAGTACGCAACAATCAAAGTTTATAAAAATTTATAGTTTACAAAAACATGCGTTTACTTTAAAAATAAGCTTGAACACGCTAAACTTATAATGAATGATATGAAAATGATGGATAGTTTTGAAATAAATATTTATCAGCATTTAATTTTTATGTATCGATTCAACAATCTCTCTCCTGAAAACCTTAACAACAAGTTTGAAATAAATAGAAATGAAAACATTATCTAAGAGCAAATATTAGTAACACAAATAAACTGCATCAAAACTTTATTAAATTTACTGAATATAGCATTGCATATAGAGGTCCAAATATATGGAATATTTATCAAAAAGGAATTAGCAAAGTCATTAAGTTCAATTAAGTTTTAAATCAAAAAGTTAAATTTTTTTTTTTAATTTGAGATTCATTTATGCTTGAGTAAAGTTATTTGATTCTATTTTTTTAGTTTTTTTTTATTTATCTTTATTCGATTTACAGATCAGCGCAGCAGTTTGATGCTCATTAGGGTTATTAAAATAGTATCTATATTCTGTTGAAAGTATATATATAGGGGTTTTATGAAAAGATTGCGATTATGAATTGTCATCTTCATCTTCTTTGAGCCCCTGTCTGTTTAATTCCTTATTTTTTAAAGATCATTGTAAATAGAAAAGTTTATATTTTAAATTTTATAAACAAAAACGATGCTTGTTGACATGATGATTGTTGACTGTCTTCTTCATTCTACGGACATATTTTTTTTTTCCTTTTATATATGTAAGTTGATTAATTTTGATAGACAGCAAAACAAATTAAATTCAAAAAAAAAAAAAGAAAAAGATAAATTAATAAAAATGCCCAATGTAAATTGAGGGTTTTCTAAAGAAATGGAGATTTTGCGTACAAACTGAATAATTGCATGTTCAGTTGAATAAATTTTTTTAAAACCAAAATTTTTTTTTAATAGATTATTGTTATTGAAATAATTGAATTTTTGAATTCCTTTTTGAATACCATTGTTAAAGATATCTAATGTGATGATGTTATATAGCAGAGTCGTATTAATTAGTATAAAAATTGTATAAATTAGTTATAAAACTCGTATAAATTAGTATGTAATTTGTAACTTTTCAAAGCATTAGGAACTTTTATCTTAATAAAGACGAGTTGTTAAATAGCACAGCAGTTTAATCATAAACTGTTCATTTTGAATTTAAAAATACGTAAAACTTTTGTGTTATAATTGTGGTACAGAGTTGTAAAGTTAAAAAAACTATTCATATCAACATAGAAATTAGTGTATGCAAAAGCTTATAGAAATCGGACGGTTGTGCAGAGGAAACGAGTATTATGGTTACATGAATATAATTTTTTCTGAGAAGTTCACATGGTAGACAAAATGTGAGAAGACCATTTGGTGCTTTTCAGGTTTTCCTAATTGAGACCACACTAACGTATTAAAGATATAATTGAAAAGTACATATATAATATAATTTTGGAGAACCTTTTATAAATAAAAATCTATAATAAAAATAAAACCAATGTAATGTCTATTGATCTATTGAGATTCTATTAAAACTCTATAGAGAATATATGGAAACAACTTTATAATAAAGTGCGTTTGCGTAGTCGGTTTAGAAATGTTGAAGATATGTGTATAGAACTTTAATCTGCCTTATCACAAATAAACGATTTCAAATTGACAAACTTATTGATCTTAAACTTTATAGGTTAATATCTGAAGTTATTAAGAATAATGATGTGTTTCAATACATATTTATCTTACATAGTATAGTACTATACTATGTAAAATAAATATGTATTGTAAGCAACATGTTTTGGAGGACAGTGTAGATTTAGATTTTTATTAAAATTGCTTATAAAAATTTCAGGAGTAAGTTTGTTAGTATATTGTGTCTCAAAAGTTACTGGACCATTTAAAATAGTAATAACTTTTTTATTTTTTCTCAATTTACAATTATTTCTTTATAAACAGAAAAAACACTACTTGGAAATAATTTTTATTTAATTTTGAAAATAACATCTTTTACATATATTTCACTCTTCTAACTCTTCAATTATTTTACTCTTCAAACTGACGCGCTTTTTCCAAAGAATGAACCATCACCTGTCGTAATGTTTCTTAGTTTATGTTTTAAATTTCTTAACGAATTTTGACTTTCAACTGCTAAATAGTTCAAGGTTTATTGTATATTTATGATATACTCTATCTATTAAAATACTCCCATAAAAAAAAGTTGCAGCTGTTAAGTCAGGTGAGCGTGACGGTCAGTTGATTTCGGAATTTCATGAAATTTTTCTTCTTCCAAAAATTAGGCTAAAGAGTTGCATTTTTAGGTAAGATATATAGAAAGTAGAACAGTCTTGCTGCTAACATACCTCAAAAATGGAAAGCATGCACTAATCTTGCCCGATAATCTGCTACCATCACTTGCTACGCTATCTGTATCGTAAACGGAACGTGTTTTAGAATTCTTTGAATCCTCTGGATCGAGATATTCCAAGCTGTTGGGGCCGCCTTTAAGTTGACAGTGAAAGATCTTCTTCAATTTTTTTGCATATATGCTGAATATTGTTCTATAACCTCTCTAATCATGATCTCTCAGCACGAGGTAAATCAATCACAGATCAATTTACTACTAAATTTCTTCCCTCTATTTAGCAGAAATTGCTTTGTTTCCCTGCATGCGCTTGAAGCCCAAATATTGAAATGTACCTTAAAAAACTGTTTACATTAAAGTGAAGTGGGACAAAAAAAATAAATATTTATGTCCCGCTTCTTCCGGCCGCCATTTGATTATTTCGATTGGTGAAAGCTCTTAAACATTTTTATGTCGATTAGGTGATTTTATGATTTTATCAGTTTCTATATAATAACTTGTGTTAAATTGTGGATTTAAATTTATTTGTCCCACTTCTACTCACACTTGTCCCACTTTTCCAATGGCACGGTTTCAACAAACAAAAATTTATATACTTAGTTATAATTGGCTGGGAACCTAAGGGAATCGAATCGGTGCCTAAAAAGAAGGTTTATTCATAAAAACTTGTTTGGTTCAGTTTATAAATCAAATAAAAAAGATATTGCAATTACCCTAAAAAAAAAAATTACGTGTCCCACTTCTCCCCACTTTCCCCTAAACATTTTATATGCGTGGAACCCATGATAAATGTTCAACAGCAAAAACTCAAAAAAACGTAATAGTATTTTGCTTTCTGATTATCTTATTATTTATAGCTCTTTCTTTTAATTTTAAATTAAATAATAAAATTGTTTCCCAATATTACCAATCGGATTGGTTCCTAATTAAAAAATAGTTAGGATGAAAGTAAAGAGAACTAAAGACTAATGAGGCGTCTAAATGGCTAATAACGTTTCTTTATACTAATAGGGTTCATAAATTTATAGCTATTTTTTAGCAGTATGCTAATAGATCCATAATAATAGTTAAGTAGACTAGATTTGTTATGTCACCATGTTTGAAGTTACCTGATACAAACCTGTGATATATATTAAATTTTTAGAGGCGATTCAGCACAAGTCTATAAAAAAAATAAACTAAACTTATAAATTAGTTTAACGTTCAATAGTATACCGCAAAGTGTTCCGACTTGATGTGCACTATACACTGACGTAGTAAAATGTTTTTTTTCTCTATAAAAAAAACTGTATGCAATTGTGTAAATGACTATCGATTAATTAATAACTTAGTAGACAAAAAGTGGATTTAGTTGTTAATTAAAACGTTTTTTCCTCTAAGTATTGAGTTACGTTCATTTCTTTTATGAACAACATATCTTGTAAAAATAAAAGACTTGACGCAAATGCGTCATTGATTTTTTTTTATCATTATTATTAATTCAATTATACAAGAATTTTCTTCTTTTAAATAAGAAATACGGTACGAATTGTATTTTTTAACTGTATACAGTTAAGAAATGAAAATCTTAAGAGGGTGGTATTGTTATGGTTAACTTCATTTAATGAATCTATAACAAATGAATCTTGTTTCATAAAATTCATAATTTATTATTGTATTTATAATTTAAATGTGAGTACTATATTTAAAAAATTTATTTTGCCAAAAGCAAAAACTAGTTTGCAAAGAAAAAAAAAAAATGCAGAAAATGTATCAAGATACTGTCGATATAGGAAGTTTTTTTTTATTTTTGTCATTTGCATTTAAAATCATAAGATAAAATAGAAAAGTTTTTAAAAAGCTGGTTGGGTTCTAAATTTTATGTGGAAATTGATTTGGTTTATATATTTGGTAGATAGTGGTAGATGGTGTTATATACTCTGCCTATTAGCCAATGGTATCAGTGAGTAGTTATTGACTAATGATTTAATTTAGGGGGTAAAATAGTTTTCTGTATAGTTTATTAAACTAACCAAGAAATATTAAAAATGTATTTATTTTCGTAAAGAAATTTTGCAATGATAATCCTTTTGAAACAATTAATTATTTTAAATTTTATCATTATTAAACTTTAAAACTTAAATATTTTAATTTTATATTTTACAACTTTATAATATTTCCTTTTGAAGTCTACTTTACATTAGTATTGCAGATCACGTAGAAACTTCTTTAAAATAGTTTTTAATTTTTAATTTTTTTCTGTTTTTCTGAGTTTTTTTTTTGTCTTTTGTGTCATTTGGATAAAATTGGTTACGTTAATTTGGAGTAATAGGATTATCAAATTTAGTGAGTTCTACTTTTTTACTAAATAAGTAAGGAGCTTTACCCTCTTAAATCATATTATTATTTATTTTGAATGCATTTTAATTAAACATTTTCAGTTATTTTTTTCAAAATTTAATGAAACTTAGTAACGCTTCGCTAGTTTAACGTAGAGAAGTGAATACGGCTCCAAAAAAATTAGTTTTCAAATCCCTTTGATTGTTTTGATTGCTCCAAACAATTGAATTTTCAAATCCCTTCGATTGTTTTGATTGCTTAACGTGTGCTACAAACACGTATATATACTATGCAAAACATTAGTAATGGTAGCGTAGGCTTTTTATAAAATATATGACATATTTAATAATGAAGTAAAAGATATATTAGCTCTAAGAACTCTCCCAATTTCTTAAAATGTCATCACCATTCGAGCATTGATAACAATTAACTTCCTATCTCCATTTTGTTAAACTAGTTTTGTTTTGAATAATACTTAAAAATAATTTTTTTGTTTATGTCATTGACAAGAACTTGAAGTTAATGAAAGTAGTAATTTTAAAAACTTTATTGTTTTCAACATTAACATAATTTCCGCTGTCTAAAAAACTTGTTTTTTCTTAGAAACAAAAAGTTTCAATAATGTTATTATCATCCTAATCTTTTAGAACTGATTCATTTTCCCTGTTAGCTAGAGTTTCTACATGACAGTAAAAAAACCAGACTTAAGTTTATGTGTTAAAATGTATTAGTTACAGGTAAATGATCTCTTGTGTACAGTTAGGGGAAAGCGGGGCAACATGGCGAATGGGGCAAGATGGGTTTTCATATAACAACTTAACAAAAAATTTAAAAATTGGGTGATAACGAAACTGTATTTGCATCTTGTATTTTAAAACACCAATTGGTTTTTTGAAATATTATTAATGCCATTTTATACAAATAAGTTTACTTTTTGCGCTTAAAAAAAAATTCCTCACTTTCGGTTTCTCAAAACGGATGGTGTCCTTCAAATTTAACTTCTTTAGAAGTAGTTTTTGCAATTTTGTTTATTTTTTGTTACTTTACTTAGATTTATTGGCAGTTTTTAAAATTTTATAAAATTGGAGGTAAAAATTGCATAATAAGTCATCTTGCCCCGGTCACGTGACCAGATAACAAATTTATGAACTTTTTATTTTAATATTTATTTCAAATTGTGATATTTGTAAACTGAAAATTTATGCAGGCAATGAAAGAACTTAATAGCATAAACATACTGAGAAAGTATTATGGCTTCACGACTTATAGTTTTTCAATAAATCAGGGCTTTCAAAACGTTCGCCATGTTGCCTCGCTTTCCCCTACGTGATCTCTTTTTAGTTCTAGTAAGTGAGTTTTCGTCATGTTATTTATTAAAAATTTTAAATTATAGTAATGTTATTATTACAAAAGAAGTTGCAGTTGCATGCTGCAAGGCAACATCTTAAGAAGCTGTTGCAGCTTAAGCAAAACTATTGGATGATTGTGGTGTCGTGAATCACTCTAGAGCAATACTTAACACTCTGCACTATTGTGGTTTCATGGATCACTCTGCGGTAGTAGTTAATCTATAACATTTTGTCTTCTTGATTTATGTTTACTTTTTTTCCCTCTTTATTATAATTGGGGATTCAAATAGTAGTAAAAAAAATCAACTAATAAAAAAGCCGTCGTAAGACATCTAGTTTTATATGAGTCGTTCAGAAGCTAATCCCATGATCTTTTAGGCACCTTAACAGCTGCATAACATTTCCGTTAATTATTTCATCGACGTGCTTTTTTAATTTTGAATGTTATAAAGATGCGATTAATGCATATATTCAAGAACAGTATCTGCTGTTGATAACGTTGTTTCTTCTCTGCTAAGGAAATTCCACTGCTAGTTGTGATGGCTCTAAAGCGGCATGTAATGAAACTAAAGACTCAAAATCTAGCTTGTTGAATTACATCAAGAGCATTCAATGTAGTAAATGTCTGAATAAACATTTCTTAGTTTTTAACAAAGGTGTAGTCATTGAAAAAAATGAATTCCAATGATGATAAAAATCCAAACGCAGTTCGATTTCTTTACCAAATTCTTCAGTAACTTTTTTCTTAACAATTTGATTATGAATTGATAAGATTTTTATGAGTTTTACTACTTTTTGTGCATTCATCAAAATTTGAGGGTAGTCAACATTAATCTCATTGTTTACTGGTTCAAAACTAAAATTATCATCCTAAATTCAATGTCAACCTCTTCTGAATCACTGTCTGTTCCTTGGAAATCAGTACGTTTGTGTCTTTATTTTTCTTGTATAACGTGTCGCAAACACCGAGGTGACTTACATGATTAAAGCAAAATTGATCAACAATGTCCATTAATTGCATAAGCTTCTTGTTGATTGCTGCACCATCTTGAGTAGAATCTACTACATCTCTTTTTATACAGACACCAAAAACTTCAAATAATCCCTAATATTTTGTATCAAACTTTCAGCTAGACAGGAAGATAAATCTTAATGAAACCAGCTTTATAGATTGACACCATTTTATTATTAATCAAAACACCATCTTTAGATAGATCAGCTACATTTTCTTTAAGGCTTGTTTTTTTGTAAATAAATGTCCATGGTTTTCTTTTTTGTTTCCGGTGGTGGATTTGAGCTGCTGCTTGATTCTCCAGTCGAAGGACTATTGATAGTAATTCCATGACGCATAATATAATTACGCAAAGAAGTTGTGGATCCACCGGAGCATATTACAACAGAACGGCATCTATTAAAGATTCCTTCAACATCTCTTGAATTTAGAATTTTACGCCGGACAGCAAATTTCCAAACTGACGACATGATTTATCTGGAAAATAAATAAATTTTCAAAAAAATAAATGTTTAATAGAAACATTAACGTGAATTATTTTTATTACATACCTATACGTTAATATTTTGTTGAACAAAAATATAAATTAAAAATGTCATTATATTTTTTTTAAGAAATAAAAATCTTTAATATAAAGAATAGGCCATACTTTTTGAGTATTTGAATAGTTTATATTCGAATATAACAAACTTATCTACAAAATCGTAAACTTATCTACAAATAACTTAGCTACAAAATCGTAAGCATAACTTATCTACAAAATCGTAAACAATGTGTGATGTATGATTTAACTTGTACGTAGTTAGAAGTTATTATTTGTGGTGTCCCTCAGGACTCAATATTTGGTTCCCTGCTGTTTCTCTTATATATTAATGACATACACTTATCCTCTAAATTCCTTAACTTTGTTCTTTTAGCTGATGATACTAATATTTTTTTTTTTTGGGTCTAATTAAAAATTCGTTTTTTCTACTGTAAACACAGAGCTTTATTAGCTCTGTGTTTACAGTATCTCAATGATTGGTTTAAAGCCAATAAACTGCCCGTTAACATTGATAAAACAAAATACATTCTGTTCACAAAACCTTCAAAAACTGACAACATACCCCTGAAACTTCCTAATTTATTTGTAAACAAAATTAAAGTAAAAAGAGTTCATTCAATGAAAATCCTAGGTATAATATTTGACGATCATTTAAGTTGGAAAAATCATATCCAATTAGTGGAAAACAACATTTCAAAAGCTCTTGCGATTCTTTTCAAAACGAAGCACCTTTTGAATGTAATGTGCTTAAAAAGCTTGTACTTTTCATTTAATCATAGTCACATTAGTTATTGCAATATAACGTGGGCAAGTAACTATTTATCTTCTTTAAAAAATATTTATCGCAAACAAAAGCAAGCGAGCCGTTTAATTTTGAATGCAGAGAGATATACATGCGCCGAGCCTTTACTTAAAAAAATTAATGTTTTAAATATTTATAAACTAAACATCTATCAAAATCTGTTATTTATGTTTAAAATTCATGACAACATGCTTCCAACATATTTGCAACCTCATTTCACCTTAATTAATCACAAATACTCTACAAGACACTCCATTAGCAACTATCTCATCCCTACAACATCCCTTAAAAAAACAGACTTCTCAATTACATGTCGAGGACCACGTTTGTGGAACTATTTCCTTAATAGAGACATGAAAAACATAACTTCAATTGAACTATTTAAAAGAACAGCTATACGATATTTATTAAATTTAAATAATAAAAACATTCTTTTGTATTTTTAATAACACTTATATATTGATTTGTTAACACGTTTATGTGCATCTTTTAACTTATGTATATTTTATGAACTGTGATATGTTATAATATGTATAAAACTTATATAACGTATATTTTAAAAACTTAATACTTTAAAACTTTATTGATATTTTCACGAACTTAGGAGCACGGTGATAAGACGCATTGTCTTCTACTTCCTCCTGTCAGAATATATAGATTTAATTTTTAACTTTTACAAAAAACATTGTATAGTGATTGTTTATTGACGAAATATAATAAATAATATATATATATATATATATATATATATATATATATATATATATATATATATATATATATATTTGCGTGTTTATGTTTGAATATATTTGCATGTTTTATTCGATATTCAAACATTTTTTTTGGAGTATTTGAATAATTTTCAAAATAAAAAGCTTTCCACTAAAATACCCAACGGGCATTCGAACATTTAATCAACGTTTAGTTAATGTTCGTTCTAAATGTTTAGATTTAATTTAGTTTCGATTTAGAACGTAGGTCAATCGAATGTTCCATTTAAACCATATCTAAATGGTTCGTTTTAAACGCTATTTAAACTTCATCTAAATCTTTCGTTAAATTTCGCGACGTTTAACTTTATTTTACGGCGCTTATTTAAAGAAGCATAAATAAATAAAAAATACTGATAAACGAATCAAACTTTTCTTTTATTTAAGCTGCTTTAAATATGTACCGTAAACAAAAGTTAAACGCTGAACGCATTATCTAAATACTCAAAAACAAATTAAACATTAAACAGATAACTTTTTATTTATATAAGTCTAAAATACAAGTAAAATCATTTTATTTATTATTATATGCATTATCGTATTCGTCATCATGATCGGCTCCATAACGATCATTGTCATCTTTGCTTGAACTGATAACCTTTCTTATTTTCACCTATACGGAAGGGAGCCATTCTAAGATAAGAACCAATGCACGATACCATATTGCGGATACCGAAGTCATACAATCTTTTTACTAAAAATAAAAATAACTCAATAAACATCTTCATTCTATTCATATAAATCATTCATTTAACATTTATAAATCCATAGTTTTATAGATTATAGAAGATTGTACATTAGTACAGTGTACATTGAGTAACTATAGTAAGAATTCATAAAGAACATTTCTTTAAAACTCTGTATAATATATAACATTTATATAATAAAAACCTTATTAAAAAAACTTGTAGTTATCGCAAGTTTGATAACTCCCATTATCCATTGTCTTGAGGAGCAGTAGGCACACTCAGTATCCTGTTTGATTGAAACTTTCTATTTAATTGAAAAGTTGTGGAGATACCGACAGTTTCACTACAATATAAATAAACATGTAAAAATTAAATTGTAATTCCTAAAATTCTTAAAGTTAAAAACTAATCAATAAACATTATAATTAAAATTTATATATCAAAATCATATATGTACTAACAAGCAACTCAAGCTAAAAATTAAGTATTATTTGATCAATCCATTATATTAAGTGACCGGGTCCCCGGCCTCGGCTAAAAACAGAGGTTTTTGCAAACCCAGCCCCGGCTAAACATACACAATTTGCAGGGGTTACTAGCCGGGGCTGGATTTTTGTTGTTGTTTTTGTTGCTTTTTTTTAAATTTTGTCAAGTTAAAATTTTTTGTTAAAGTTTAAGGAAATATAAGAAAAAGTCACAAAAATAATATATAACTCATAAATATTTACAATGACAAATAAGAAATAAGACACCTTATAATAGTTTAAGTTTCTTCCTCTGATTCTGATGATTCTGTGTCCCAGACATCATAGTATTTTGAACTAGGTGGTGTAAAGTCTTCAGGGGCATCACATAAATATGTTGAATAAAAAAGAGCCCTTAAATTGTATTTTAAAAAAAGAAGTGTTTCAACATTCTGTGTTGTAAGTCTGATGCGATCTTTTTGTATTAACTTTGAAACCTTGAACTCCCTCTCACTAGCTGTTGAGCTTGAGGGTGAACATAAATATAGTTTTGCCAAGTTTGCTAGCTTTGGCAACTCGCTTTTCATGAGACTCCAATATAATAATGGATCTTCTGAAATATCTATTCGCTTTTTCTTATTATTCTTTACATTTAAATAACTTTTTTCTTATTATTCTTTACATTTAAATACTTGAATAGCTCAACTATGTAATTCTAATGATTAAAATTACAATTAATTACAAAGTTACTTACATTTTAAATGTAAATGCAATTTTACAATAAATTTATCTTATGAAATTTATTTTAGGATATTTTAAACAACCTGATTGTTAGCAATTTTTAAATATTTCTTCAAATTATTAACTTTGTTTAAAAAATTCAAATAATCAATTTATTACATGATGGCCACTGACTTTTCTAGAATATCCAGGTTGCTAGCTTGTTTGTTCTTTCATCCGGAAAGAACAAAGTAGATCAGATAGATATATGGTGTCTTTAAAAGATAGGAAAAAAAGCAATGATCTTAGAGATAGTATGAGAGTAATAATTATATTTATAGTGTGTATCAGAGAAGATGATAATGATGCCAATGATTAAGATGATGATGATGATCATTGTCATCATCATAATCAGAATCATCTTAATCATCATCATCAACTGTATGCTTGATGATGATGATGATGATGATGATGATGATGATGATGATGATGATGATGAAGATAATGACGATGATGATGATGATGACAATGAGATGATATATATACCTTTATATAAAATATATCATGAATTTTAAATAAAAGTAATATATTTATAAGGAATATCAATATTAATGCAGCCCCGGTCACAAACCCGGCCCCGGCTATGTTTTAATAAAACCGGCCCTGGCCCCGGTCAAATATCAACCTCGGTCACTTACTAATCCATTAGTTTGTTCTTTGATATAGTAGTTATGTGAATAATGGTATTTTAGAACCCAATTTTTGAGCTAACAGAAAAGGAGACTTTGCAAGTACTGATGGGTTAGCTACAATGTAAATAACTATATAGATATATTATTTTTACAAAGTTATTTTAAATAAAAATTTACTAAAGCATTGTAAATTTGATTTTAAAAAGTCTATCCTAAAAGGATTACATTGCTAAATACGTTTATCAGTCATAAAATTAGCAGGTTTATCTAAAAGTAAAGGAGTTTTATATAAAAGATATAAATTTAGACATCTTACTTGATTGGTCCATTCTAGAGTCTTTTGGTAAAGTAGTCACACTTAATTTCAATAAAGATATCTTAGAATGTGATTGAAAGCTTGAGACAAGGTGGCTGTGGAAGTGGTAATGGTTTAACTAAAATGTAAATCCGAGTGTATATTGTCTGAGATATGTTCATTACAACTATTATTAGTCTTCAAAGATAAAAATAGGACAACTTACTTGCATAATCTTAACTTAATGCATGCAAGTATTTCTAGCACTAAGGTCTTCACAAACTCTATTTCATGTTTATTGTAAAATCAAATTAGCTAACCTATCAATATTCGTACCTTTCGCATTAACTTTTTTACTTTACCGTAAAAATGATTAATCATTTACTAATTAAAACTTGCTTCTTTTTTTTTTTACATAAAAATTAGAACAAACTAAATAAAACTATTATTTTCAAATTTATAATATATATATATATATATATATATATATATATATATATATATATATATATATATATATATATATATATATATATATATATTATTTGCTTTAACAAGCGATTTATTCAATTTTTAGTGCAACTTTTCCATAATTAACCATTTGTACTGTAATTGCATTAAACTAGTAATATTAACTTCAAAGAAATTGAAATAAAAACTAATTTAGATTGAGTAACGCACAATTATGGATTAATTATATGTTATTATTTTCAGTTTATATATTATTAGTTTCTATATAAACATTAATAAATTAAAATGAAACCTTTAAAAGATTTGAATAATCAGTACTTTTGCTTTTTTTATTATCTGCTGATTATCAATACCTTCTTCAGTTTCTGATATTTAAAACTTTTGCAATCCTCATAACAATCTGTAAAAGGAATAACAAAACATCTTATCCAAAGCAATGAAAAATAAATTTTAAAAGTAAATTATTTAACATTTTTTGAATAAAAATTATAATATCACAAACTAAAATAACAATTCAATAAAATATCAAGCTTTTGGTACTTCTAATCAAACAGCCTGACGATATGACATTTTGCTAAAATGTTAACACTAATTTGGTTGAAGGTACATCAACACATAACATTAACTTGTAACTAAACTTGTTAAAAGTGTTTTAAATAAGTTTAGTCCTCTAGTTTTTTTAGCTTTTTTTGCTTACTTTAGTTTTCCTAATTCCGAGGGATAATATACATATACATACTATATATTTCGACCTGTAAAATTTCAAGCTTGGTAGGTCTTTCATAACATAATAAAATAAATAAAAAATAATGCAATAAATATTTCAATAGCTTTTAGATAAAGAGCATAAGATAAAAACAGAACAAGTTGAACTCTCTTTTAACTAATTTAAACTTTAAAGACTCGAACCAATCATCAATGTACCTTTCAAAAATAACAGGAATTACCTTTAATCTTAGATTATTTTTTAAGCGTTGAATTTTTATAAATAGATTTTCATAAGCCTGAGCAATTAGATTATGATTTAAAAGGTAAATATCTGACAGATGTTCAGATTTTAGAATCATATTTAAAAGTACAGAGTTTGCAGTTTATCTTGTGATTACTAAAAAAATAACTATAAGTTTTAAAAACACTGCAGTTTTTATTTACAGAATGATCTTTACAGAAATAGCCATTAACTTAATTATTATTTTAGGATAATCTAAATTTTAAAGGAGTAAACATGTCACAAAAAATCAATTTACCACTTGCATGAGTGCTTGGCTGTTTCCTGTTGCTTTAATTATTGTTGCAATTGACTGGACTGTAGATGAAATATTAAATGATATTAAACATGCAAAACTTAATAAACAGTAAAAAAAATGTTTGCGCAGATTTTTGAAACATAATATAACTATGTAATATAACTATATTATTGTTTGAACCATGTTAACTTTTCTACTAAAGAGAAAATAAATGATACAATATAATAATCTATCATATCAGAGGTAAGTAAATTTATTTTCTCTTTAGTGGTTATCATATAGGAGTATGAATAATAATTAAACTTTTAAAAGTATTTTTTTGTTTACACTAAAAGCCTACACTAAAACTAAAGATCCATTATATAAATATTTGA
Organism: Hydra vulgaris; assembly: GCF_022113875.1. Lineage (NCBI taxonomy): Eukaryota > Metazoa > Cnidaria > Hydrozoa > Anthoathecata > Hydridae > Hydra > Hydra vulgaris. The sequence continues at coordinate 29,465,230 of NC_061163.1, forward strand.
ACCTCATATTTTTTGATTGGCACTGACTGCACTAAATGTATAAATATTATAACATTGCGATTCGATCAATATAACATCTATCATAAACAAATAGATGTTAGGTCTTAATATAAACAAACAATAATAATTTTATTTAGTTATTTAAAAGTAGTAACCACTTATAATGCATAATTTTTCTCTAAAACTTTTAGAGAAAATTTATGCATTTTAAGTGGTAACTATTTTTCATAATTTTTCTACTTTTAATAAAAGTAGAAGAATTAGGAAGCTAAGAGTTAACTATAGACGTTCTAAAGCGTTGTTAAAAACCAAACAGAAAAAACAATTTAAGAAATATTAAAAAAAAATGCTGAAACTGATACTTTTTTGAATTTACTGCTAACTTTTTGAAACTGCTATTTTAGTAGCAATAACTAAATAAAGAATTATCAAAATACATTGTTACTGTACTTAAAATTACTTTTAATCGCTTATACAATATTATGGAAAAACTTACAGGACTTTTTAGCTGCTTCATTAACCACATTATAATACTAAAAACAAATTTATTTTTTCTCTTCTAAACTATTTATTACATAATTTAGGATTCATAAGAAATTCTAATATTTAATCATAATGAAAGATTCACATTAACCCGACGGGCATTTGTTTTTAAAAGTCACGTTCTAAATGTGTTTTAAATGTCTTTTAAACGTCGTTTAAACATTAATGTTTAAAAGACGTTTAAAAGACATTTAAAATACATATAGATCGTAACTTTTAAAAACAAATGCCCGTCGGGAAGTATGAATTAAGTTAGTTCCGTACGGAAATTGTTTGATTTAGCTTTTCAACGCAAATTAAATATTCAGAACACGTTTAGAACAGATTTCTAAACGTTTAGATCGACGTAAATGCCATCTAAACGTGATCTAAATCAATTTTAAACCAACAAATGCCCGTTGGGTACATTCTTAATAATAAAATAAAAATTAAATTACTTACAAATTTGATTTTTTATACCTTTCTATAATAAATAAATATTCAAAAGACATTAAACAAAAAAACCGCAAAAACTGTTTTTTTACTTTCTATTTATTTATGTTTAAACCGCTTAAGGTTAACAGCTATGAAGAAATCTTGAAAAATAAATAGTCTAAAACAGAATTTTTAAAAAATAAATAAATAAAATTTGAAATTTTTGGAAACAATTTTTAAATTACCAGAGGTCTTTTTATAAACTAAATATTCCGCCCTAGGAATTAATACCCTACCTAAACAAGTTTTTTATTTTTTATTTTTTTTATTTGCATTCACTCCCAACAAGGCTGCAAGCAACCACTATTAAGTTGGGAGTTACTAGGAGAAAAAAAAAGAACAGAGTTATAGAGCAAGGAATAGGTTGATAGAAGACTTGAAAAGTTGAAGGTTGTATGAGTCAGGAAAATATGAAGATGGGAGAGAGTTCCAAAGGAGTGAAGTGCGGGGAAAAAAACTAGATGAATAAAAGTTTTTAGAGCATGCAGGGACAGATACAGTAAACGAATGAGACTTAGCTGAATGATGAGTACCATGATAGTATTTGTAGAAAAGAGAAAAAGATGCAACTTTACGACGATGGGAAAGAGGCTCAAGCTTAGCAGATAGTCCAGGTCCAACAACATTTACAATGCGTTTTTGGACCTAATATAATATAATAATAATAATAATTATTATATATATATATATATATATATATATATATATATATATATATATATATATATATATATATATATATATATATTATTTTAAAACATCAAAAATACGATTTCTCTCAACACTTATAATTTTTTTATTATTATAGAAATTTTCGCTGGATTTTAGATACCAGCTTCTTCAGCTTGTTAAATGTTACAGTAATTAATAAAATCGTTATAATTTAAATTAAAACGTTGCTATTGACGTCAGCGGTTGAATGGCTTCTTTTTCGCTGAAATTTAAAAAATGGCGTCCAAAACTTAGTTTTTACGTATTGACCACTGATCTCTATAATAACTGGATAGCGCATCTCTAATATCAAAAGTGAAGCCAATATTTTGTACGGCCGCCATATTGGAAAGCCCCAGAAAACCGAAAATACAGTGATTGCGCTTGAAGATATACCTTTTTACTTCGTTTATATCTACTCGACCAAGTCACATATTTCAATGATATTATTATATTTAAAATGTTGGAAGGTGTAAAAATTATAAAAGGGAATCAAAAACACGCAGAACATTAACGACGAAGAGAAATATCGCTATAAAGAAATAATAAAATTTGTATTGCTTTCTATGAACTTGTTAAATTTATTGAATTCATGATATTCTAAATAAAACTTTTCTAAAAGACAAATTGATATTTGATCTGGTTACTTTTGGGTATTTATTTTAACAACTTGATGCGACCTTACTTAGCAATAGTAGCTGGAAAGTAACTTTACAAGTATAAAACATGATAAAAACATTGTATCAAACATTTTTGTAAATGGTTTTCTAATTTTTGAAACTCTGAGGGCATGTTTATATTGTTCCACAACTGAAATATCATCAACTATGCAATACTTTATTAAAATTGATATCACTTAATAACAATGTTTTGTTCTGTTGCTTTGCTAATTTTAATTACACTTTGTGAAGGTTTGAAAAAGCCATCTCTAACTTTAAAAAACACTAGATATTTGGTGATAACTAGTTATTTGCAGTTTTACATTAAAGTATTTTGTGTTTTAGACTAAATAACAGCATCACATACATGTTGATTGTTTATATGTAAATATGGTATAAATGAAAACAGACATGGTTCTTTCAAGTTTTTTTACAACTATTGACTCTAAAGTAAAATAATAATGATTCAGCTAACATCTATCAGTTCTATACTGATAAATATTAGTTGTATAATTAATAAATATTTAAAATATCTCTTGTGAAAACAAATAAGCAACATAAAAGACCAAAATGAAAAGTGAACAATTTTTTTTCTAAGTGTACATACTTTTTTACTTTTCCCTACCACATAATACCTTTTTATTCAATGTTTATTTTGTTATTCAATGCTTATACAAGTTATTCAATGATTATTTTGTTCAAGATGATAGAGCTAACTATTATTTTATTTATATTTTTTTTACTTTAACATATTCTTTTGTAATTGCAATATCTTATACAAATGTTCTGGTGTTGTGAAAATGTCTAATGGCATTTACAAAAATGTCTTGAAAGTATTTTTCGACAGTTAAGCGTTAAGTTAATTTATATATATATATATATATATATATATATATATATATATATATATATATATATATATATATATATATATATATATATATATATATATACACGCAAGAACAAAATTATTAAAAGTAAATATAAAGATTTGCTATATGTTGCCTAAGGAACCTTTAGGTTGTGTTACAATCACATTGCCTAACTAATGATTCATACAGCAAACTTGTAAGCTGTTTACCTTGCAAATATGTTACAAGCCTCAGGCATTTTGCAGAGGGCAATTAAGAATCAAAAGGTGCATACTAATATACACTTGCATGCTATTATAATAATATTATACCAGGGTGGCCAGCTAACTGGAAATCATGGAAAAGTCAGGGAATTTTTTTCTAGTCAGGAAAATCAGGGGAAAATGTCTTTTTTGAAAATTTAATTTTTTTTAAAGGTTTTTTTTTTACTTACTCCCAAACAACAAAACTTAAAAATTCACACTTCAAAATATAACTGAGTCAGGGAAAAATATAAAAAAGTCAGGGAATTTAATTCTTGAAAGTGGCTGGCCACCCTGTATACATAATTTATATATATATATATATATATATATATATATATATATATATATATATATATATATATATATATATATTTATGTCACTCTCCATGAAATAATCTGAACATATAACATCAGATTTACTCGGTTTTTAATAATCAATGCAATTATAAGGTTTTTGCATTTTTTATTTATCAAGCGAAATCTGTGTTTTAAGCGCATATAAGTTTAACGCAACTACGGATTTATAAATTCTGGGGCTTTCCAATATGGCGTCTTTTGGCTTCAAAAATTTCGAAATTTTATTAGGAGATGCGCTATCCAGTTATTATAGAGATCAGTGGTATTGACCCTCATCGAGATTAATCCCGCCATTTTTTGCAGAACACATGTTTTTTTGTATTTCTAGGGCTTCCTTAACTTTTCTTTCAAATTTTTTATTTTCTACTTTCAATGTTTTTGTTTGTTCCCAAATAATTTCTTTTTTGCAAAATGTTTTATGCAGAGCTAATGCGGATTGATGCTGCTTATTTTCATCAATGCTTTTTTGGTGTTGATGCATTCGTGTGTTTACTTTCATTTTTGTTTCGCCTACATACACTTTTGAACAGTTGCATTTGATTATATATGTTCCCGGTTGACTGTTATTAGGTAGTTTTGATTTATTTTTTGATGTTAACAGGGATCTTAAGTTTGGGTTTAATTTAAATACCGCTCTGTAACCAGCTTTTCGGAATATTTTCCTAAGTTTTGGTGAGAGACCGGGTACCCATAGTAAGGAAACTACAGGATAATTATTGATTTCAGATGGAATTGTAATTTTATTTTGTCTTTTGTGTTGAAACTGATGCGCAATATTCATCATTTGAGTTTTATCGTAACCATTTTCAATAAACACGTCGATTAGAAAATTTATTTCATTTTGCAAGTAAGACTTACTACAGATTGAGTAAGCTCGGTGGAGAAATCCTTTAAAAATAGAGTTCAAGATATTTGGATCATGATTTGAGTGTGGCTTAATTTGAATGTTAGTGATAGCATCTTTCCGATATACTGCGTATTCATACTTTTTACTAATCTAATTTACATTTTCCGTCATGATTGTTCATCATTTCTCTGACAACACTAATGTTCTATGCATAAATAAACCACTCGCACAGCTATGTAAAAAGGTTAATTCAGATTTCCATCATTTTCGTCATTGGTTAGATAGTAGCCGTATAAATATCAATATAACTAAATTTATTATTTTTCACCCTCTGAAAAAAAAGTTTGATAATGATAATTTGAAAATTAGAATTACCGGTAAAACACTATTTCCATCTTAATTTACAAAATAACTCGGGGTATTTCTTGAAAAACTCTGTTATGGTACTATCATGGTAACTTATTCAATCAAATAAAAAACTTTCACGTGCTAATAGTATTTTGTAATTAATACGAAACTATGTTCCCCTAGATATTTTTATATCAGTTTACTATTCCTTGCTCTCCTTACATTTAAGTTATTGTTGCACTGTTTGAAGTCAAAAAGGTAGTTTTCTATTAAATCCTATAAACAGTTTACAACGCACTTCCATAAGAATTATGACTTTAGAAATATCTTCTTTACAATCTAATATCCAAAATAGGTTTTCTGATTTAAAAATTCTAAAATTTCAAAGCTTTAATTTGTCTCTTTGTGTTTAATTTTCTTCAAAATAAACTACCATATTCATTTTATAAATTTTTTATTAAAACAAGTGACACGCAAATATTGCACTCGAAATACTGAATATTTTAACTAGCACACTTCCTTTTTCATTACTATCAAATATGACAAGCTCTCTATAAAACATCAACGTATTTCTCACTAGAACCAAATAATACCATTTATAAAAAAAAAAAAAAAAGATTTTAACTAAATACCCTTGCATTACTAACATTCTTCTTCTCAATCGAAACCAAATTAAAAACTTTTATTTGAGTATATTTCTAATGAATATTAATGTTATTTTTTTATTATCATTGCTTTTTTTTTATATTTTTATATTTGTAACTCTTATTACTTTTTTATATACTGTCTTTTTTTTTGACTCTACTATTATTATCATTATTATTATTATTACTATTATTATTGCTATTATTATTGCTATTATTATTATTGTTATTATTATTATTATTATTATTAATTTATCTTTGTTTTAGAAGCCTTAATAATATTATTTATAATGTAATAGTGGTAGTGATTCCATTGTAGTAGTAGTTTTATGGTTACTGCCATAATTTTTGCAAAAGTTATGTTTAGTAATAACTTTTAGCAAAGTTATTATATTATAGTTACCATTTGTAATGTTTTTTTTATTCATAATACTATTATTTTTATTATACTATTATTACAATTATTAATATTAACTTTATTTATTAGTGCTTTATTTTCTTTTCTTTCTTTTTTTTTTCTTTATTTTATTTTAAGTTCTTTCTATGTTTTATATATAGTTTTTTTTTTGCATTTGTTTTTTTTGTTTTTTTTTAGGTGTCACTCCATTGACTAACTTTTAACTATATGAGTGACATCTAACCTTATTTATGTGAGTTTATAATAGGTTATTGTAAACTTGTCATAATTTATGGTTAAATAAATGGATTAATAATATGTATATTAAATATATATATATACATATTTAATTACTTGTAAAAAAAATTAAATTAACATTTTTCAATATATATTATTTTTTCAGTTAGTATAGCTTAACAAAAATTTTTCTTTTTTTATTTATCAGTTAACTAAACATAGCGAGGTGAAAAAAGATAAAAAATTTACTTTTTTTTTAAGTACATACATTAACGATATTTTAAACTTTAAAAAAAGTTTAGCACGCTAGCTCTCCTTAAAGGCTTTAAGGAGAGCTTTTACTAATTTATTGCGGAAAAAGTTGCACCATAGTAAATTAAACTATCCTTTTTAATGAAATATTACAAAATATATTAAAAAGTTCGTTTTACATTAATTCATCACTTTTGCTAGATTAGGGAATAGTTGCCAATGTTGAGCATGTTATCAGCGTATTGTTTTTTTGCAGCCGAAATATTATAATGCCTATATTTATTTTTGCAGATTATCATAAATTAATCTTTCCTCTTAAAGAATATAAATAAATAATTTATTAAAAAAAAAATCTTTATACCAAAAAGTGCGTTATTTTCAACACACATAATCATCTCATCTTAGGAAACCAGTTTCCTAAGAAGAGCTTTTTTTAACTCAAAACAAACTCAATATAACAAAAAAATAATCACCAAAAAAAAAATTAAATAAAATTTTATCTTCAAGGACTATACCTAAGTAAAAAGTAATTATCTTAACTATAAAAAAAAAATAAAAAATAATAATAAATCTTTCCTATCTCTAAAAAAAATTTCGATACTATTTTTTGAAATATATCGCTCTTGAAATACCAAAATAAAGAATAACTTTAAAAAAACACGCTTTTCTTAATAAAAAGCCGCATCTCATCTTGAGTATTTAAAAACGTTTTATCTTAAGCAACTTCCTCAAGTACTATCATAATTTAAATAGCATGAAAATAGCTTATGTATTATCTCATGTAACCCATGGAATTAGCAGTAGATAATCATAAAATATCGAGGATGTAATAAATTTTTTGACATCTTGTTTCGTTCTGACGTAATTACAAAATATTGAATAAAAAAATTATAACGGGGATGTAAATTTTTTAACAGTAAAACAATCAAAGAATGTTAATTATACAACCAAGAAATTAAAATAAATAACACCATCGAATTTGTATGAATATCCTTAACCAAAAAAGATCGTGAAAAATTATTAGTCTACTCGTAATCATTAGTCTATCCATTGGTTATAGGAACCTGCTCACCTTACAGAACCTTCCCCTATAATAATAATAAAAATCTAAAAAATCTTTTTGCGATGGCCCTGAGTACATATTATATTAATCATAATAAATATAGGATTAATTTATTTGTATCCTTTATTTATTTGCATCCTTTTTTTCTTTCTAAATGTTACATAAGTAATATAAGAGAAAAAGTGATACATTGATATTACCAGTAAAATTTATATTTTAGCGTGGTTACCACGTTACGTAACAAGATGTATAAATAAGATATTATCATAACAAACGCGATTATTATCACTATCGCAACTAACTGGTTACAAATTTTGTATAGAAAAGAATTTTTATTTTACAAACTTGACTTTTAATTTCAAACTTTACATTAGTTACTTTAATTATTTTTCAAAATAATTAATTCTAATACAAAAAAAAATACTATGTGCAGAACTTGTTATTAATTTATTAAGAAAATTCTTAAAAATGAGGGGGTTATTAAAGAACCTCTCTTTCAATGATGTGTAATTAGGATAGATTTCCATCTGACTCCGATGTTGTGTAGCTTTAATAATTAAGTAAAAAGTTACTCTTTTTTTTTTAAATACACTAAACTAATAATTATTGTATCAGTTTTAAACTTTGTAAAAAAAATGTTTAAATATAAATTTTCAAAATTTTGCCTTAATCTTTTTAATAAAAAGTATTTACAGAGGTTAAAGCAATAAAATTCTGCACCCGTCGTCGTAGTAGTATTGTATAATAAAATTCTTATAAAACAAGACGTCGTCGTCGTAGTGTCGCTCGGAAATTCAACACAACTTTAAGAGTTGTATGATATATATATATATATATATATATATATATATATATATATATATATATATATATATATATATATATATATATATATTTAAATAAAATATTGAAATAAATCTTTAAAATTGATGCGGCAGCGATTAAATCATTTCAATTCAAATAGATTTGGCATGATTATGTCAAATCGATTCATTGTAAAATTAAAATATAAAATATAAAAACAATATAGATTTTTGCGCTTTTAAACATTTTTTTAATAAACCATTGTTATTATTTTCCAAAGAACTCTTTGATTCAACAATATATTTATATTACATTAAAATAATTCGTAGTTACTGTGTCTTTAATAAATAATTTACCTTAATCTTAGATAAGTCTTATCTCGAGTACTGTTTAAGTGACCTTGCGCTTTATCTAATGTTATTCGATTTAAGCGTTGTGTTTTTCGTATTAAATTTTTAAAGCTCATATAAAACTCAGAAAGTATGAAACTTTTGGAAAAAAATATATAAAAAACGTAAGAAAAATATTATTAAACATAATCAAGTAAATTAAGCTAATATAAAAAAACCTAAAGTGTTTTGAATTTTTCAAACTCAAAAACAATTTTTTCCAGTCTTTATAATTATTTATTTGTTGTAAAAACAAATAGAAAATATTTCCCATTGATAATCTGCGCTCCACCGTTTTCAAAAATCATCCAAACATTTGATGCGCTCTTACCACCATGACTTATTTATAACGTGTTATAAATGTTATGAAATATCTTTTGAACAATGTTTTGTATTAAAGTTATATAAAGAGAAAATCTATATTATGATGTATAAATTATTTTGTACTGCTTACGATGCAAGAAATATTTTAAATAGTGTCCATATAACATGGCAGATATTGTATTTCAAATCAGAAAATTCTATGTTACGTACTGAAGAATATAAGGTTTTATTTTATGAAAAACCTTGAAATGCATGGGTGGGGCTTATTAGAACTTTTGAAAAAGGAAAGTTTCTATTTTAAAATAACTTTTAATGTTATAAATATTTTTTTTACAACTTTTTTTTGTATTTATTTTATTTCTAATATTTATTGCAATTTTTGTATTCCTTACAAAAATTATTTTATTCATAATTAAAATGTTTAAAAAAGTAATAATTAATAATATCCAGTATTTTCTTCATAGTTTTCTTTCACACACATACACATATTTTACATATATATATATATATATATATATATATATATATATATATATATATATATATATATATATATATATATATATATATATATATATATATATATATATATATATATATATATATATATATATATATATATAATTGGGTTATGACTTTCAAATTTAAAAACCTGTAGTGGTAAACAATAAACTTTTACATATTTACATATATAAATGTGAAAAAAAACACCTAATTCTAACAAAACACCTTTGATTTTGTTAGGATTAGGTGTTTTTTTTCAGCCATGTTATGAGGTTCTGCGTTCTTACAACACTCAACTCTAAGTTGTAAGCACACAGAATCTCATAACATGTTAAAATATCATTTATTACAAAAACAATCCAAAAATTGCGTAACTTATCAGTAAGTTTTAAACTTGGTGTTAAGAAATTTGTCCTCTATCAGCTTGACAGCTCGCTGGCAACATGAAGCACTGATTGTTTAAGATAATCTTTATGATCTTTTTTAAACTTTTTTGAAAAATGTGTTGCTAGAAATAAAAGAAAAGCTAAGCTTTTTTCAAGGCAAAATCTTAGAAGTCTATTCTACGCAATGGTAGTTTTCATGTGCCATTTGTAATAGAAATAACAGTAAAAAACTGAGACACAGAAAAGTTCATCAAAAAAATGAAAAAACTCCACACAAAAAAGGCTAATACTTAGGCAAATATTATAACAACAAGATCTATATAACTGAAAAAAATCAATATGTACATAACTTATCCTTATCTGTTTACAGGGACCTGCTTTCAAAAGAAACTAATTTTTGGCATTTTTATTAATATTATTTTAATATTATTCTAGAAGTTGCGTTTTTGATTCCAACAACTTTTTCAAGTTGTTTAAGTACTACAATTTTTACAAAAACCAATCAATACCTTCAGTGACGGATCCAGAATTTTTGGTGTTTGAGATAGCTAACTTCCAGACATGGAGCAAACTCCAAATATTTGTCTATAATTATGTCAAATAATGAAGCTTTGCAAGAAATTGCGGTGATTGGAGGATGGGAACGAAAAAGCTCGTTGAATTCACCCCCCATCCCACCCCAAACGTATGAGGCATATATTATATTCATCGATAAATTTTAAGGGGGGGGGGGTTAAACTTTATATGGTCATAATTTTTGAAAGCTAAAAGATAATACTATCAAACCTGAAACATCTATGAACCATGCATTCATTTTTTGAAATATCACAAATCACCTGAAAAATATGTTTGTTTGTTATATCTATTTTTCTAGCAAATTTTTTATTAATATGATATTAAAAGTAATAATAATAAATAAATTTATTTGCCAAAAAAACTAATAAAATATTAGGATTTGTTATAAGATGAGGTAAGACTTTTTTCTTCAAATTTTTATAATTTATATCCTATTTTATTGTGAACATAATAAACAAACACAAAGAATGAGCACCGGAGGCTCCAAACTTACATATCACCGGAGGCTCCAAACTTACACATCACCGGAGGCTCCAACACTTATGATACAGAATGCAAAATTTAAAAAATCCAGCATTAATCACAAGCTTAGCAATTTTATATGAAATTTTTTTGTAAAATTTAAGAGCTTTTTAAGATTACACAGTAGTAAACGTTTTAGTAAATGTATTATGTAATTTCTTTTTTTTTTTCAACACTTTAGAAATTTTTTATCTGAAGCTACCATCTTTATAAAAAACTTAAATAATCTTGCCATTTTTATAAAAACCTTAAACAACTTTAGGTTGAATACATTTTTCAATCGTGTTCAATTAAAGCAAAATCGTACCACTTTTATTTTTCAATTGACGTGGCTTCCAAATAACACTTCAAAGTAGTTGGAAACATATTTTCTAAACCAGGATTTAAAAGTTAGCAAGACTTTGCTTTTACATTTTTTGGCTCACAGCTATTGCAAAGTTACCACCAAAGTAACACTCTTACACTTAGTGACTCTAAGTTAGAATCACTAAGTGTAAGACTGTTACCTTGGTGGTAACTTTGTCCTATGTTAAACTATGTTGGTAACTATGTAGTTAGTAGTAGTAACAAACTAACTTACACTATGTTAGAAACACTATGTTAGTCTCTAACATAGATTTATTATTAACGCCATTTATCTTTAACGTCAAAAAGACACTTTGTAAGTGACTTTTTAACGTTAAAGATATGATAAATTTACCTAAAAATAAATGCGCATGTTAAATATATGCGTATACTGCCTATTTTTACAGGTAGTAGTTAATCTACGTTTACAATAAATTAACCTTTTTTTTTTGTACCTTATAAACATCGCAACTTTTGTTTTTTTGTCAAAACTTTTTCTAAAGTATAAAATGTGGTAAAACTACAGACGCTGAATTGTTTTTCACAAGCATGTAACTCAAATCAGATCATAAAAGATTATTTTTATTTTTTTGGCTATTAAGGTGCTCTAAAAAGACCTTAGAGTCTCAGGACAAAGCACTGTGGAAGAGTATTTAACTAGAAAGATCCTATCTATTCCTTCATTATCTATGTAAGGAAAGTGGCAAAAAAAATACGGACAGAGCAGGCATCAAACCTTACAAATTGGTTGTGAGAAAACAGCAACAGGTGGCACTTTTTATCTGGGGACACAAGTATTAAATAAAATTACAAAAAAAAAAAAAACATTTTGCAATTTGTTAAATATAATAAAATTACAAAAAAAAAAAAAAAAAATTATTTTGCAGCAGTTTTTTAAATAATAACAAAACATGTTTTGCTAAACGTTCAATAATAAATGTGATTAAATAAATTTTCTACAAACACAAATCTAAATCAAACTCTTTATAGTGCCAAGACGGAGATGCGGCTATATATCAAAAAAAAAAAAAAAGTACCTACTCTAAAAATTGCTGAATTTGTTAATAATACAATTTAGTGTATGTGTGTGCATGTTTATTTAAACATACACACACAAAAAAAACTAAATAATTAAAAATATTTCTGTAAAGTGCGTTTTACAGAAATAACAGCTTGTGAACCTTTTTTTAAATTATTTATAAAGGTTTTTATCTATTTTAAACTATATTAGTAGAATTGTGTGTGTGTGTGTGTGTGTGTGTGTGTGTGTGAATCTTATGGGTCTCCCAGAGGTTTTTACAGACTTATCACAGAGCACCGCGGAAAAGCATTTAGCTAGGAAGTTCACGCCCCCTTTCTTACTTAATGGGCTAGATATATATAGAGCCGGCATCGAACCTCGGATCTGAGCCAGAACTACAACCACTGCACGACGTTTGCAGAATTATCTTAAGATTTTTAGCGGCCAATTAATACTAAATCGAAAACCTTAACAGGCAGGCAGGGGGTCAATTATAAAAGTAAGGAGACACTAAATGAAAAAAATATCATAAAATGTTGAGTAGGTAGGTTAAGGTGGTTTACCAGGAAATAATTTTTTTTTGTCAAATTGAATTTTTTTTTTCAGAATATTAAATGAAATAGTTCTAATAGCAAAATTTAGTTACTAGTTATGAAAAAAAATTTGAATTTCTAACATTTTTTATAAAAAATATCAAATTTTAGCCGAATTTGCTATAACTAATACCACTTTTCAGGGGGTCTACATGAAAAAATCATGAACAATGAGTAATAACACTGTAAATAGAGCACTTATGTCTTGATTTTAGTTCAGTCTCCAGATCTAAGTTATAACTGCAAATGCTGAAAATTTCAGCTCCATATCTTAAACCGATCTGAAAATATCTTGTTCCACGTAAAGGTAAATAGCAAAAAATGACATATTGAGAAAACAGCATTCTAAAAATATAAAGATAAAAAACAGTCTAAAAACTTCCAGAAGCAATTTTTTAGCTTCAAGTTCTAGTTCTTTATCAAACCAGCCTTTAGATAACCCCCTTAATTGAATTCTTCTTTTTTTAACAAAAGTTTTTTCTTTTCTCTCTATATTACTAACACGACGCTTGTCCTTTTTCAATGAACCGGTTACAGTCTTACCACTGTGTGGTATATTTAGATACTCAAAAACGCGTTTAAGACCAGATGATCCTTCATTAAAACTCAATATAGCTGAATTCACTCCAATTTCAAGGGTAGCTTTCTTCACAAACACATTTTTGGGACACCTAGACCAAATTACATTATTGATCCCTTTATTGCAATTTTGTGTTTCTCCATGAACACACTTTTTCAATAATTGGTCATCACTTAAATCATTGAAATCACTTAATATAATATCATGAACCCATAAAGGTAGATTAACTTTTGGTTTATAATTGTCATTTCCCTGGTCATCTTCTGATTTTTTCCACTTACACCAACTTTCAGGTCCTACAGGACATAAAGCATGGTGTTGTGATTGACTGTTGAAATTGGTAGTGAAAAAGTACTGCTCTAATGTTATTTTTCATTTGGTATATCTTTTGTGTATCATTTAATTTGCAATTTTTAGCAGTTTGGCCATTCCAAAATAGTTCTGGATGATATTCACTGCCCTTTCTGTCAGATTGTTTTTTCCAGTTAACTTTAGCCCTCCATGTTTCTCTTTACGTCGATTACGGAGACGGGTTCCAATTCTTTTCTGAATGTGTCCAATGCACTCTAACTTTTCTGATTTGATATCATACTCAGCGTAAGGATCGCTTGCTACTACATAATTAAAAGAAGAGGAGTCCCCATCTCCAAGGTAGTACTTATATATGAGTCCATACAATTCCAATGAGCGTTGAAAGATATTAAGAGCACCAATCCTTTCCATTGCCCCTGACAAGTTTGTGTGGTTTAAAGAACAATTGTGATTTGTTTTCCAGTTTTCATATTTAGAATGTTGTTTTCCGTTGAACCAAATTTGACACCCTCTGCAATACTTGCTTAATACATCTGCATCAACATATCGATCGCTACTTATAGCAGTAACTACACCATTAAGAGAAGAATGTCCTCATTTCTGCCAAGTACCATCAAGAGAAACCTGGATTAATGGAACACCGGTAGTGGATTTTTCAGCAGCATTTGCTTTAATTTCATTTGCAGCAAACTTCATACAATCTTTAGCAGCAGAATTATAAGCAGCTTGAATCAATTTATAATTATTTTGAAAAGCATTTACATTCATGCAACTCATATTTGTAATATAAGCGAAACATTTAAGCAATAATCATTCTTAAGTTAATATCAAATGCACTCCTGCCTTTACTTTGTGTGCTTTTGTCCGCAGTATTACTTGTAAAAGTGCACCATTCATATGAACATGATGTGCATTTGATTTTCAAACTGTGTGAAAATCCCATTCTCTTTGAATCATCATTTTGTATGGTTACTCCATTTTGACAATCTGGGCAGCTACCAACTTGCATTAATATTTCTTTGAGAATAGGAAAATACATAATTAAATTAAAATCATTTGAACACTGTTTTTAATTC
The DNA here is from genome assembly GCF_022113875.1 of Hydra vulgaris. Lineage (NCBI taxonomy): Eukaryota > Metazoa > Cnidaria > Hydrozoa > Anthoathecata > Hydridae > Hydra > Hydra vulgaris. The sequence continues at coordinate 29,480,311 of NC_061163.1, forward strand.
AATTTAAATTTGCTAAGCTTTTTAGCACTACATGATTTTTTTAGTAAAGTTGTTGTTATTATTTCGGTTTTACTTGCTTTTTGGAACTTGTTCCCAGCGAATGTCCTCTTCACTTTTCTTAAATAATTTTTTTTATTTCCCATTACTTTTTATATTAGCTATATTTAAATAAAAAAAGAACTAAAATCCATAAACAACTTCATTAGTAAAGGTAAACATAAATATAAAGTTTTGTCATTTATTCATCTCTTATATAGCACTGAAAGTAAATGTAGTTTGTTTATTTTTTTTTAATCTACGGTATAGAACGGACTTAACCATCATACTAAAATTCAATTTTTTGAAAAGTACAAAAATTAATCGAAAACAAGAAAGAAAAGTGTTGATAGGGGCCGTTGCTATGGAAAATTATTTTAACCACCTCGTTTAAATCTTAAAATAAACCTTTTGTGTTTATTTTTCTGAAAAACAGATTTCAGAAATGAATCCAGGGATAATTAATTATCTTAAAACAATCTAAACTGAAAATTTGAAAAATTTAAACTTTATTTCCTGGTAAACCACCTTAAAAGCGTAGGTACTTTTAAGGAGGTTGAGGGTATTCAAAAAAACGTATAGCAAAATGCAGTGTTTGGAAGAGAAAGGTCGAAACAAAAGCGTACGTACTTTATGGACGACACTATCAGACTTGTTACAATTCTACTCTTCTTACATTCTCCCATACAGATTCTTTTGCGCGGAAAAGTACTTTGAGCTTACGCAAAGAAAACTCACATTTTTGGCACGTGCCAATAGTATTTCACTTTGACGGAAATTTGTTTTAAAGCGGGAAAAAATCTGGAATGTAGAATCAAGACCCAAGCTTTGTTTTTTAATTGTTATACTAACTAATTACAATTATACTTGTAACAACAAGAAATGAAAAACAATAACAAACAAACAAAAAACAATATAAAAAATACATTTAATTTTATTTATAATAATTTGATTTATAATATTTTATTAATTTATAAAAATTTGATTAATGTAATTAATATTAATTTATAACTTTTTGTATTTTAAATCAACAATACATGAACAAAAAAATATGTTTTTATGACATGGTTTCTTGATTTTTATATGGTCAACACTTTCTCATAACTTTTAAAATGTGTCCGTGCGGAAATTTTCCTTGTCTTTATTGCAAAGAATAGGGACAATCTATTATCTACATGAAAAAATATTTTTAAAAACTAAGCGTGTCTTAATATTCTGTATTTTAATAAATTCTTGAAGACTATAAAATTACAGTGGTTATATTTTAAAACATCTGTAAAAATTCATTATCATCAAATGTTCAAAGTAGATTTGGTTATCGCAGACGAAGTTGACAAACTCTTTTGTTTGCTTTAAATAAAGAATATATATTTATGTTTTAGGATTTTGTATTGTAATTTTAATATGGCAAAATTTCCAGCAGTTTTTAAGGAATTTGAAATGTTTAAATTTCAATCAGTCACAGATTTCAACCTAATCCAATATCAATGGAATGCAGCACTAGTTTATATGGCATTTATTACAAAATTTTAAAGCAGCATTGACAAATCTGTAATAAAATATTTGCTATTTAATGCCGTTGTATTTAAAGTATCTTTTGTAATAAAGTCACAATTATAGACAGCTAGTGATAATTGTTAGTGATGTGATTTGTTTCTTGGTTCATGTTTTTATTTCTAAGAATTTTCTATTTTTGGACAGAAGTAAGCCAAGGGCTTGGTTTTTTTTTCTTTCATTTTTTTCATGTTTTAATTTTTATTATTATGACAAAATATTTGTCAAATATTAGTCCAATATTTCTAATATAAAAATTAAAATAAATAAAAATTGTAGAGTAAAATAACATAAAATATTAAAATATGACAGATATAATTTATTTTTAAAAAATGATTATCTGATTAAATAAGTTTAAAATGTACTTTAATAAAAATAAATTTCTTTCTGATAATTTTTTTATAATAGTTTTATAACACTTGTTTTAATACAAAAAGACTAATTCCATCAACACTAATAGTTTTATTAACATCAAGTTGTTGTTATTTGTTTTTAATTGTGTTAATTGACAGTTGTATTATATTACCACTAGTTAAAACATGTTAATGAGTAGGGTGCTATTTGTTTATGCTATTATATCAAGAATGTTTTTTTGTATATTTGTTTTTAAATACTGAATTAAAACTGTTATTAAGCATGTTTGCTATTTCATCTCCATCTATAAAAATATTTTAAAAGGCTATTCTTTTTTTAATTTTTTGGTAAGTTTACATTGTTAAAAAATAACGGAATTATTTTTAGAAAAATCTACAATTTTTTTTTTTGTATTTGAAACATTTTATGTTAATCTGCTGCTTCACAAATTTGTTTTTTTATTGTTTGTATTGTTGCTGCAAAAACAATGTTGTTTTATTGTTTTTATTATTGCTGCAAAAACAATTATTTAAGTTTCTTTATACCAATTAGGTTCACTTTATGACTTGTTTGACTTATTTATTGATCCATGGTTTTTTATTTTGATAATTCCATAATACTTTATATTTTAATAGTTCCATGGTTTTTTATTTGGATATTTTTTATTGCTTTCTTAGCTATATATTTCATACACACTTTATGGTATATGTTTAATATTATCAGTTTTATAACATTTTTGTATGTTTCCAAAGATTTTAGAGAAATTATATTATTCAAAATAATGTTTTAGCTGTACATATTTTCTTACCTAATAATTAAATAGCAATTTATTATAATTTGATTTTCATTTTTTATTCTGACTGTCCATTAAGTATTTAAAATGTAATACTTAATGCGCTATAATGAAGTTGGGTAATAAGTTATATTTGTGATAAAATTTTGCAGCAGCAAATGTGTTATTGAACTTATGATTTTTTAATTCTGATGAGACAGGATGCCAATACATACTTAACTTGATCATTGTTTTTATAATACAATAAATTGTATTATTAACAAATTCAGCAATTTTTAGAGTAGGTACTTTTTTTTTTTTTTTTGATATATAGCAACACCTCCGTCTTGTTACTATAAAGAGTTTGATTTAGATCTGTGTTTGTAAAAAACTTATTTAATCACATTTATTAGTGAACGTTCAACAAAACATGTTTTGTTATTATTTAAAAAAAAGAGATTATAAGATGTTTTTAACAAAAATAAATTAAATGCATTGTTTAGTGAATAAGTATTAAGTGTATTTACAGAACCATTTGTACCACTCTTGTTATAATTTTCTTATGCTGTTATATTGGGTGCATTATAACTTACTAATTTTTTGTAAGTGTTAGTTACACTATTTTGATACCTCTGAATAAAAAATAGGATGTTAAATTATGAGTTTAAATTAAGTTCTTTAGCTTGGTTTCTAAAATTTACATTTATTTTGCTTTAATTAAATAGTATCAATGATTTCGAGAGGATCATCATAATTTTGTTCAAATGTAAGCGGTCACATTACTAACTTAAAATGTTAATGAGCTGGATCAGTGTAAATATTTTTTTTATTAATATTGATGAAAGTATTGTAAGATTATAATGCATTTAGTGTTAACTTTATATAAAAGTTTTGTACAAGGATTAAGTTGTTAATGAATAAATAAATAATCTATAACATAAAATTTTAAATTTTAAGATAAATAGAAGGGAAAATGATAGAGGTGTTTATTTACTTTAATCCTTTTGTTTTTTAAAACATTTTTGATAAGTTTTAAATGTATTGTTGTTGTTTTTTTTAGTTTTATTATTATTGTTATTATTAATATTATTATTATTAATATTATTGGCCGCAGAAAATATAACCTGGAGTGACCAGGTTTGAATAAAGAAAAAAAAAATTAAAATAATATAATAATATTGTACAAAATAGTTATTAAATATATCTGGTTTGAAAAATATGTTCTTTTATTGAATTCTACCTAAATTATGTGGCTTGGTGTAGCATTGTCATAACCAGATTTTCAAAATACAACTATATTTAATCTAAATTTTATTACTCAGCTGCTAACCTTGCAAACCAAGGGCCTAAGTAGTAAAACACTGTTAAGTAATGACCTTAAAACTATATTTTCTGTTAATCGATTCAAAACAAAACTTTATCTAACTTTTTACTTTTTTCTAATTGTTTGTTTCCTCCCATTTTAAAAACTTATTCTGAAATTTAATTCTATGAAATAATGAATATTTTAAATGTTTTGTGTTATATTTCTACATATAATTTCAGCAGATATATATTTATTGAAAATACATTTAACTTCGTTTTATCTAATGATGATACATTTGATTTATAACTGCATTTTTTTAGGTATAACATTTTACTAGTAAAAATTAAATTTACACAGTCTGTACATATATTTGCATCATGGGATGCGCATTTAGATTTATTCAGTACATAACATCACTTTTTATTTTGGCTTGTCTTGGGTTAATAACCACCTCTGCAGTTCTTGATTTTTGGTGGACTAATGATTATTTCATTCAACAAGATGCTAAGGGTATTATTGAACTTGATTATTGTTTTAATTATTTTCATATTTTTATTTTTACACTTTGAACTTTCATTCTTTCATCTTTCAGTTTTACTCTTGTTTCTAATGAATATTGTGAAAGTATTTATGGATTTAATTTAAAAGCCTAATAGATTTTAATTGTTTATAAAATTGGTTTTATTCATTTTTTAAATCTTATCTCTTCAGGTTTATGGAGAAAATGTATAAAGAGGATTACTTATGACACTTATAATTGTGAAACTTATGACAACCTTTTCAAATTTTCTAACTATAAAGGTAAGATTAACTTGTTTTAGAGTAGCTTCTACAATTATTGCCTAGTATTTTGGCTTCAAATTTCATCAATATTTATGTTTTTTGTTGCTTTTAGCATAAAACATTCTTTCAAAATGATGGATGCTTTTTTAACTGGAAAAATAAAAATAAACCTTTTGTTCTTGTAATATACTTTTTTTTTTCCAAAACTTTTACAAAAGCGTTTAAAAAAAGCATTCTGTATCAGATAATTTTTGGGTTGAATTTGATAAAGGTGGCTAAATGTTATTCACTTCAAATTTTGTAGAAGTGTCATTTACTGGCAGTTAAAAACAGAAGCAAGCTTAAGTTAAATAAGAATTAATAGTAAGCTTTTTTTAGGCTCTAACTAAACTATTTTTGAATATTAATGAAGCAATTGCAAGATTTTTTTCTTTGGAATAAATTTATAAAACCATTGTAACCACTGGTTGTTTAAAAAACAGATAAGACATCAGATAATTAAAAATGTTATGACATCAGATATGAACAAATATATTCTTTTTAGTTTTCCCATTTCTTCTGCTATACAAAAGTATTAAAGTTTAAATCATTTGTTATCATCTTTTTGAGAAAATTTAATTGATGATGATAATGATGATGATGATGTTAAAGGTCGTGTTGATCATGATCATGTTTATATATAAGTATACATGCATATTAGAGATAGAAGTAACTGGAAGAGACAAGATAAAGTTTATAGAGCAAGATAACGATTGACAGATGACTTAAAAGATTGCAAATTATATGAATCAGGAAAGCAAGATGAGAGAAGCGAATTCCAAAGAACTGATGTTCAAGGAAAAAAACTAGACAATTAAGAGTTTTTAGAGCACTTCGGAATAGTCACAGAAAAAGAGTGAGACTTGATTGAATGGCAAGTAACACGGAATGAATTTTAGTATATGGCGCAAGAGATGCTAGCTCTTTAGAGCAATGGTTGTTATAGTAATTGTAGAAAAGAGGAAGAGAAGCAGTATTATGACAATGATAATGGTTGGAGGTTGGCTGCAGGAGTGCGTGCAGGAGCATGATAAAGAGATTCAACCTTATCTAAATGAAGGTTCACCAGCCGCTGTGAGCCCCATGCTGTTGCATGGGGCTCACAGCCCCATGCAACAGCATGGGGCTGTGAAATTCGAAGTATTTCAGGTCAACAACTGTTTCTGTAAATTTTTTATTTTCGTTTTTTGCTTTCTGTTACAATAGGGGTGATGATTAATTGATTATAAAAGTATTTCTTTATAATAGCATAGCTTCAGACAATAATATTTTAAAGAACGTAGCAATTAAATTTTGTGTAGTAAATTAAGTATATAGCAAATTTATGAATGAGTGATTTTTTAGTTTTGAAGTTGTTTTTTGGTTTATTTATTATATTTTAATTGGTTTTTTAGATTGCTCATTGAAAAAACATTGTTTAGAAATACAAATTTAGTTTATGTGCTGTAGGCAAAGATTTTGTTTAAAACAGCAAATTTTTTAATAAAATGAGTAGACAGTTTACTCCCAGTTGTTTTAACCTCTACAGGGAATAAGCATTTAATTCTCTTACAGTAGTAGGAATGGTGTTTTTAAATATTTAATTGTAGTGTAGTATAAACTTGTAACTATATGTAAATTTATGGAGGAAAGTAAAAGTTAAAAATACTAAAAATAGTTTTTTTTTCTTATATATAAACACTGTTTCCGTGCAATGGCGATTATCTTATTGACGTATTTTCATAATTTACTCATCATCAGAATTTTCTTTTCAATTATCATCAGAAATATTGCTTAGGTTAATGTTAGAAATCTAATTTTCTTGATCAGAAGATTCACTGTCAGAAGAAACAAGGGTTTACAAAGCAGTCATTACTCAAGACATTTTGTTTTTGCTTATTTTTGATTTCTTAACATTAGCATGGCTCTGTATCCACCTTGGATTATTTCTTCGCCATTTGGGTATTGGTTTAAAAATAATTATATAGCATGATCATAAAACGTTTCGTCAAAACTTCTTGTGCATTTTAAGCGGAGAATACTTTCTAACCTTTTATTAGAAATTTTTTGGAGATCATTGGAAATTATTTTTTTCTGCATTGGAAGTTGGCATTGCAATGGATAATTCCACTATATGTAGGATGTTTGTGATACCTAACAGTGGTGTACCCTCATGGTCGTTCAGTGGCACGGGGCAACTTGTTTTCTCCAAGGGCGACTGAAATTTTAAAAAATGTCTGACATTAGTGTTGTTACTGTTGCAGTCGTAAGTTTTTTGTTATGTTTTTTATAGCTTTTTCCCTACAAACTTATAATAATTTGCTCCTTATAAACAAAGAACATGGCTTAACAAAAACTAAAATTTTAAAAATATCATTAGTTTCACCCAAGAAAAAATACAAAAAAAAACTTTTACACCGGACTACTGATTATCATAGCAGACAATTCAAGTGAGAAATAAAAACTGTTTCTTTTTTTATTTCTCAAGTGAGAAATAAAAACTGGAAATAACCAGAGGCTACACCACTGCCTATTTGATGTTGCATTTTAAAAAGATTCGTCCAAATTTTTTCTACTGATTTTTCAAGCATAAATCTTTTAGTATGTTCCACTACAATTTCCAGTTCCAGGCGCATAAAATCACAGTTGTTTCCTTCTAATAGAGTTTGGAATTTTGTAGCTCTTTCCCTTTGATAACCTAATCTTCTTTAAATAGTGTGTTGTTACTACCAAGTTCTTGTCTGGTTTCTCTTTCCATAAATAAATTAATGTCTACATTTTTTAACTTGGTAAGCATACTAGTCTTTATATATTCGCATAGCTTTAGAATGTTCGCGGTGTAATAGCTTTTCCAGTTTCTCTAATGTTTTTAAAGTAGTTGAGCATGTTGTTATTAATGACGGTAGAATCAACAAGTTATCCTGTAAAATCCTGTAAATTACTTAACGGTTGAACAACAAGAAGGACATCCTGCTTTGCTGTGCTTCAAGCTTAGATATGATTTTTTTCATTGAAGCATTATATGGATCAGCTATTTGCTGGTTGTAAAAACCAATCAAAATTTCTAAATTATGGTTGTGTGTTGATTATCTACTTGATGTTCCAATAAGATTATCTTACTTGAAGCACCCATTCAACAAGTTCCTGATGGGTGCTTGTATTTTTTATATTCAACACCAACAAACAAAGCCTGTTATTTAAACAATTGCATCTAAGCAATGCTTTTTTAAAAAGGTTATGCAGATCTATACAGGTTTTTTTTTGCAAGTTGTATTAATTGCAGATTCTTTAAATGTGTTACTTATTGCCTGAAATATAATGACTCCCCAGCTCATTTTTGATTAGTCTATGTAAAGCATGATTTACAGAAACACCATCAGAGCAAAGACCTATTTCATATTGTGCTCTATCAATAGAGAGTTCTAATTTTAATAAAGATGCTTTTAAAGCCACTTTTAAGCCTTCTGCATTTGCATCTTCAAGATCTTCAACAGACATCAAGGCAAATTCAGAAGCACCTAAAAAATAATAGTTAATAGAGTTAATTTTAACATAATTTTAAACTTCTAAAAAAGTGTTGAAATATAGTTTCAGTTTTAAATTTCAATTGGAAATTTAAATGTCTATAAGACACTCATTAGGATGATAACACATAACACTTTTTAGTTCGAAGTTTTAGTTCGAATAAAACATCCTAAAAAATTATAATTATTATTTAACTACATAATAAATCTAACATTTGCTTTACTAAAATATTTTTAAACATTTACTTTTAATGTAGTTCCATAAAAATTAAAATAAAGATGCAAACAAATTCATAATGAATTGTGAATTTGCATTAACAACCGTATAGTATGCCAGTTGCATCTTTTTAGTTAAATGCTGATGCTGTTCAGACTTAAACTTATATAAGGTCTTATATAAGGTCCCAGTGTTGTTTGGACTCTAAAGGCGAGTTTCCACTCCTCTGTTTTTTCACGGGAACGGGAAAGGGACGGGAAAAATATTCACGTGGGCATGCGTAGTATAAGTTTTAATATATCCGAAGTAAAACTACGCATGCTCACGTGATTATTTTTCCTGTTCCTATCCTGTTCCCGTGAAAAAACGGATGAGTGGAAACTCACCTTTACACTGTTGGAGGGATCAACAGCACTTTCTTTGTTGGAACTGTTCAGACCATATTTTACATTCAGACTATATTTTACAGCAGCACTTTCTTTATTCAGACCATATTTTATGTTTTCATATGCAAGCTGCCGCATGCGTATAAGAATGTAAAATATGGTCTGAAAAGTTATTTTTTTTAATACCTGATGTTCCCCGTGCAAACGTTTCTGTTGCTAATTTAGCTCAGAACCAAATTAAAGTTACTGCACCTTAATCATCAGTTTGAAATCCGCAGGATTTAAACCCTCATTTTTCATTGACAGTTCTGTTAAGCATTATGACTTGTTTTGAGTTTGCTTACTGTATTACTGTTGCGTTTTTTATTTTGAATGAATTTATTGGAAGCCTTAACTTCTATCAAATAAAAAAAAAGTTTTGTAATTAATGTTTCTTATCCACATATGTTTAACATAACTATACCAAGACTAAACTTTTCTAATAGACTTTCTGATCTTAAACAATATTAAAAAAACTGTAAACATGTAAATGAACGGTTTTAACTAATAAAATAAATAAAAATTAGATTTTAAAACTTAATAAAATAATAATTGATCTTAAATTGCAATTAAAAAAGCGTGAGAACAACAGGCATTTAAAAGTAATATTTTTTAACTTTTAAATGAACTGTTATGCTTGAATAAATTTGAGAAAAAAAGAAAAAATGAACGCATTTTTGTTATAATAAAACATGTCAAACTTGAAAGGTAAGTAATTACAATAAATAAATTATAAACTAATATTTATTGAATATTATATATTTTTTACATGTATTTCAATTTGCATGCTGAGACTTAATATTATATTCAGATATTCAGGTTGGCAGTTAAAAGCAAAGATAGCTTAAAAAAGGAGCTACCAAACAATAAAAAAATGCACTTTTGACTGGCTGCATTCAAAAAACTTAGCAGTTATTTCAAAATAAAGCCTAAAGCAAAGATAGCTTGGCTTTTGCGTTGGCATTGCCGAATACCGACCTGAATTTTTCAGACTAATCTCCAAGTGATCAGAGAGTGTTGACTTCTTATCAAGGCAAGAATAAATAGTAGTATCATCAGCAAACAATGCCACTTTAGGTGTGAGAATATCTAGAAAATCTTTAATAAAAATTAAAAAGAGCATACAGCCAAGGATAGAACCTTGAGGAACCCTTGAAGTTACAGTATATGAAGAAGAGTGCTGTCCATCAAGGACAACTTTTATACTACAATTGGATAGGAAGGACTCAATAATCTTAAAGATGTTACCAGATATACTGTAAAAAGAAAGCTTATGGAGAAGACCAGCATGCCAAATTTTATCAAAAGCTCAAAAATGTAAAGAGCGATAGCCTTAACCTCTCCACTTCTATCTATGTGCGATAAAACCTATCGATTATTACTGTTAGCAAATTGGCTGTAGAAGAACAGGTATGTTGTCCGGACCACAAGCTGAAGAAGAGTTCAAGTAGGAAATCACTTTAGATACAGATGCTGGAAATCTGAACCGCACAAGAGAGGTGGAATAACAGATTTGCCCTTATTATTGTTACTGTTAAAGATTCTCCAGAAATCATAAGAGCCTAATTATTGAGAATGCATTGCTAATAGATATGGAAGTAATGGTTTTGATTGGAAATTGCAGTAGCACAATGTGAGGTAAACCATGGAGAAGAGTGAGGCTTGACTTGGAATTGTCGATAGGGAATAAAAGATTCCATGCCAGCCTGAATCCAAGAAGTTATGTAAAAAGCACATTTATCAGCAGGAAGAAAATCAGGGAAAGAGTCTCAGTCAGCTTTGAGGTCGTTGTAAGAGGTACGATGATGGGGGATTCTGATAATGAAGAAGAAAGATATAATAGTTTTAGAGAGATCAAACCGTGATCAGAAGCACCTAAGGGTGAATGTGGATAAACTGAGCACTGACTAGGATCAGAAACAAGATATTTAACATGAATTTCGAATTAAAAAAATATACTTAAGGATGTATCAATGTTTATGCAACATGTCAAAAAAGTCAGTATTGGCAAGTAAAATATTAAAAAAAAATCTATTTATAGGAATCTAAAATATCCTTAAAATTACTTGCCAAAAAAATAAAAGCGTTTTGTTTTAAAATGCAGCAAAATTTTTTTGTTTATTTGTTCAACTTTTATGAAAAATGGCTTTATTTTGCCAGTTTTTTTAAAATATTTTTTAAATTTATATATATATATATATATATATATATATATATATATATATATATATATATATCAGCCCCTGGAATTAGGAAAAATAAGATCGGCAATAATTTGCCAACCTTAATCTATGTGAGGTCGGCATCAGGTCGGCAGAAAAAATGTAAAACAAAGGTTTGACCATAAAACATAGAAACAAGATCGTTGATTTTTTACCGACCTCAATTAGTTCTAGGTCAGCAGTTAGGTCAGCATTGTCGAATGGCGACTCTAATTCTGAGGGTTGTATATATATACATATATATATATATATATATATATATATATATATATATATATATATATATATATATATATATATATATATATATATATATATATATATATATATATATTATATATTATATATTATATATATATATATATATTATATATTATATATATATTATATATGTATGTATATAAATTATATATATATTATTTATATGTATGTATATATATATATATATATATATATATATGTATAAATTATATATACATATTATATATATGTATGTATATATAATTTATACATACATATATATAATATGTATATAATATATATATATATATATATATATATATATATATTTATATTTATATACACACACACACACTTACGCATGGTTATTATTAAATTTTTTGCATAAGCTGTTGTTTTAAATCAAATGCTAATAAACCAGACTAGAAATAGGTTGTCTGTCACAACCAAAACCCTTATTCTATGTATGTACACTGTATGTTCTCCCTATCAATGTGTTACATTTCCTGCATGTTCTCCCTATGTTGCATCTATCTCCCTAAAATGTATGTACACTATAGTGCATTTATCTATAAATTATCTGTTCACAATTACCCAACCCCCATTTTGTTTTTTAGACCAACAGCTTTTAACTAAAATTGCTAAAAATTAATTAATTAATAGAGTAAAAGTTTTAGATCAGAAAATTTTTGATGGAGTTGTTGTGAGTTAAAAATTATCAAAATTTTTACATATATTCTATATTCATTTTTTTTCATATAGGAGGAAGGGTAGGAATGTATTAGTTGACTAAAGAGAATGTGTGACACACAAATTTTAAATTTGTGTTTTAAATTTTTTCATTTAAAGTTTCTAAATTAATAATTTTATCTAATTTCTCATAGATACAGATATCTTGTTGTTATCACTTTGCGTTTGTGCTGTTTTTATGAGTACTGCATTCATTCTTATTTTAATCAGTATATGTCAAAGATATCCATCAAAGTGTCTCATTCTGTTCAAAGCAGTTATGACACTTTTTGGAGGTAAAATATTTAATATGAAAGTATTTGTTTTATTAAACAGTTTTTTGAAGCAGTTATACCTAATCTCTTTTACCAAACCTCTTTGAACTTGTTTAGTTTCAGTTTATGAAATGCAATTAAGTTAATAATTATTTGAAATTTCCCAGATTTTAGCCCTATTTTACATTTTAATATGATTTTTTTATAAAATTTTCTAGTTGTTTGATATTTTAAATAACAAAGTTCTATTTGAGATTAAGCCACACTTTATTTTAAAGTTTTGTTACAAAAATGTACCATGTAATCAACATGTGAGATTTGATATAACAGCACTTTGGTAATCACTGTTCTTCAGTGAGTGCATCGCCACCAGGAATGATTTCTCACCTCAATGAATTTTATTTTTAAAGTACTCTGTCAAATGTGTATATAATTTAGATACATTGAAAAGAACTGTATCTCAATGAACCATCTTTTTGACTTAAAGACAAAGACTTTTTCAGCAGATTTGATCTTGCTAATATCACTATGCAATTGATTTTGGAAATGGCATTTGTTTGCACTGAAATTAATATTTTTTATCATTTTAAGTAAATTGTTTTTAAAACTTACAAGTTCAGGAGACTGCAGTGGGGATTTTCTTGATTTCTCTTTAAAAAATTTACGAGAAATAGGGTTTTATATGCTTTAGTTTTTTAACAAAATAATGTGCTATAAATGTTTAAGTAACTAACAATATTTAAAAAATATCATTTTAATAACTTCATTTTTTATTTTATGCTTTTAATTATTAACAAATGAAAGAAATTTTTTTTTAATTTTTTAAAGTTTTTTTTAGGAAATGAAATCTCTTTTTTTAAAACACATCTTGTTTATTGCTTGTTTTAGCACTCACATTAAACCATTGAATATTGTAATTGAGAATATAGACAGAAAAAATATTAAACCATTGAGTATTGTAGTTGAGAATATAGACAGAAAAAAGGATAGTGTTGGTCTTAATCAAGTGTAATTTAAAACAGTTTTAGAGTTTGAAAAATGTTTAGAAGTATCCCAGTATCAAACCAAAAGATATGTTAAAGAAGTTTAAGAGGTTGGTTTTTTTTTTATAATAATAAAAAAAAAGATGACCAACCTCTTAGTCTTCAAAAAATTAAGTATTTTGTTGCATTTGATTTAAAGGTCAAATTAGTTTTATATCTTAAAGAGGATCCAAACATAGTAATAGGAAATTTAGTTCTAGTACCTGAGTTGCATACATTAGCAAAGAGGATCCGAACATAGTAATAGAAAATTTAGTTCTAGTACCTGAGTTGCATACATTAGTATACATTATTTTTAGAGGCTACCACGATAAGGAAATAAATGGAATTAATGACAACAAATTTTTTTTTTCTTTTTTCGAAAGTTAATTTGTTTTAAGACAATCAATTTGTTTTAAGCAACTTTCAAACAAGGCAGTGTTTTGAAGGAAAAATAAATGCAGATCTGCTGTTATGGAGTTGATGTCTAGTGCTACTCTAATGGAATATGTTAAAAATACTTGGAAATATTTTCTTTAAATTTAACCTAGAAAGTTCATATTGCAGTTAATCATATTTTATTATTTATAAAAAGTACGAGTATTGTTAATAGATTTAGAATTTATTCTGTTCATCATGAGTTTAAGAAGAAATATATTTGATACAAAAGACGACAAAATCACTTAGAACATGCTAGGCAATTAAAATTTAATGTTGTGGAGTTTTCAGCATTTAATAAATAGTTAATATGCTAATTGTGACAAAATTGTTATTTATGTATATCGTTTACCTAACCCATAATTGTGACAAAATTTATGTATATCGTTTACCTAACCCATAATTGTGACAAAATTGTTATTTATGTATATCGTTTACCTAACCCATAATTGTGACAAAATTGTTATTTATGTATATCGTTTACCTAACCCATAATTGTGACAAATTTGTTATTTATGTATAAATTTGACTTTGAAGGACTTTAATATCATAAAAGATAAAATGTAATATTATTTTTGTATTGTAAACATTATTTGTATATTATTATGAAATATCTATATAACTATATAACATTTGTGTAATATAAAGCTTATGATATTATTATAGAATATCTATATTAACAATAAATATAACATTTGTGTAATATAAAGCTTATGATATTTTTATAGAAAATCTAAATTAAATATTAATACATTTTATAAAAATTTTTGTTGTTATTATACCAACAGTTTTTTTTGTTAAAATTAGACTAAAAGTTGCCTTTTTTGTTAAAACTTTATTAGATTTTTGGTTAATATAAAAAAATCTGATTATATGTTTTTACCTAGTTTAAGATGGCACTAACAAAAATTTTAAAATACTTTAATAGTATTTTAAAAATTTTAATGGAAAGGGTCATGTTTTTGGGTTTGATTGTTTTCAAACTTCAATTGGTTTTTCCAAGCATCTTTGTTTGATAGTTTTTATTAATCTTATTGTTACATTTTGAGTATTTATGTACAATCCAGTGTTATATAAATTATTTAGGCATTTTTGGAGTCTCTAAACATTGCACTTTCATCCCCATCCTGCCCCTTCTTTCCACGTGTGGTTTTTCTTAAAGTGTGTTATAATTTTGTTAGAATATTATTATAATTTTATTATTTTTTTTTTTTAGTTTTTGCTTGTGGTTTTGCTTTGTTTTGGGGTCTGTTTAAAGTTGAGAGACCGTCCTCTAATACTAAACTTGGGTTTGTGTTTTATCTAATGTATGGAGCAATGGGAAGTGCTGTACTTGCTTTGATATTCTCGATCGTATTGCTCTGTATCCAAGCCCCTGGAGCTTACAGAGTAACTAAAAAAGATGATGAAATTATAATGCTTGCACGTTAGAGCAATGAAATTGTAAAAATAAAAGCGTTAACTCTGAAACATTATCAAAGAGATTCAGTCATGTGAGAGAATCATGAAAATGTTTTACGTTTTATGATAAAAAGTTTTGTACCTTATTATGAAGGTTATACTGTTAATATTTATTACCATAAAGAAATAATCGACTAAATTTGCACATTAATATTAGTGATCATGAAAAAGACTGCTAAAGTGTTGTAAATATTTTGTTAGTTATTTGCATTTGTTGGGTTTTCTAAAAAGTTTAATAACTTCAAATCATTTAAGTTAAAACATCAATGATTTGAATGAAAGTCTTCACTTTAATTTTTTCTGAATAGGTAGTTCTTGAGTTTTTTGTTTCCCTTTGAGTTTATAAAACTTAAACTTCTGGATGACGAATATTTTTTTTAGAGCTATTTTTAGTTGAAACTGTTATTTAAGTTTATATAACAATTTTTTTTTATGTATGAATTATTATTTCACATGTATATATATATATATATATATATATATATATATATATATATATATATATATATATATATATATATATATATATATATATATATATATATATATATATATATATATATATATATATATATATATATATATATATATATATATATATATATATATATGTATATATATATATGTATATATATATATATATATATATATATATATATATATATATATATATATATATATATATATATATATATATATATATATATATATATATGTATATATGTATATATATATGTATATATATATATATATATATATATATATATATATATATATATATATATATATATATATATATATATATATATATATATATATATATAGGTTTTAAATTTTTCAAAACATACTTGAGTAATAATATTGGCTATTTAATTCTTAAAAATTTATTTAATTTAAGTTATTCGATAAATGGTTCATAAAACCATGATTTTTGATTTCTCAACGTCAACACAAGTTGGCTTCGCAAAATCATAAATGTATTAGACAGACTTTTATTTTTAACAAAAAATATATAGTTGTATCCAGGGTGGGTGACAATAAAATAGGTAGGACCAGGAAAAAAATAAAAGAAGCAAATGAAAAGAAAAAAAAAATGTTTATAACATAACCTAATTATATTCATAACGTAACATAATTGGGGGGAAACTACGTGAAAAAAAGATGAGTGGGTTATGCACTAGCTCGGCAGCGTCGCGCAACTATTAGTATTTGAATGAGTACTAATAATTATTATATTGTAAGTATTAAATATTTATAATAATTAATACTATTGCTTTTATTTTGATTTATATCTTGCATTGATTTCTTGATTTTTAATTATTTTTTGTAAAACAAAAGTTTAGTAATTATTCAGTGATTCTTTCAAAATATTTTAGTTAAAAATATGTAAAAAGATATTTAAATAAAGATTTTTCGAAACTTGATTTAAAAATTCTAAAAATTTTTATTGACTAAGAGAATACTTTTTTTTTTTTTCAGAAACACTGATTAGGAGTTCTATAATAAATAAGTTTAAATAATAATCCTTCTTGTTTAATTTCTTCAGTCTTTGAATATAATTTACTAAGTTAAATTAACAAGTCAGGTATAGGTGATGTCTCGCATAATAAAAGTAATGCGACTCAGTGAAAACACTAATTTCCTTTAATTTAATTATAAAATTTTTTCGTTGCCAAATAGAAATTACAGATTAACTTGTAATTTTTCTTTGAAATTTGCGAGGCTTTTACTTTTAATGTATTGTGTAGCAACTTATCCTGGTTCACTGTTGCAATTTGCCCTGGTAAGGGGCAACATTTTTTTTTTCATTTTTGTTCCATTATTAAGGAACAACTAAGTTTTATATTTATTAATGTTGGTTTAATACGTCACTACGATCTATTTTATAACTCCCAGATTAAAAAAGAAAAAAGAAAGTCCAAGTTATAGGAAATGCTTTTTTTAAAATTTTGTTGCAGCTAGTCCCGATCTCCGCTAAATATGTTTTAATTGTTGCAATATTGTGTAGCTATGTTGTAATTTTTCATTTAAAGTTGTCATTTTACCTACTCCTAAAATTGGTATAAAACCTTAAAATGAAAATAATACTAAAAATTAAAATGAAAAATATACTAAAAATTTAAAAAATGCAAGAGTTTTTAGCAGAATTAATTAATATTTTTAATAAAAATATTTTAAAATATTAATTCTAATTGAAATTCATGCATTTTTAAAATGTTCAATATTGTTTTTATTTTGAGGGTTTATACCTAATTAATTCTCAATACAAATGTCGTAAATAAAATAGAGATACAAACTATTTTTACGTCATTTATTTAAGATGTTCGGTATCGTTTTTGAATCCAATTATTATTAATATTACTTATTAATTAATTAAAAAATATTCATTTACGCATATTTATGAATTAAGAATTTTTTTCATCTACTCATCGGTTTAAATTAAATTCATAATAGGGATTTATAATATTTTTAATTACACATACTTCTAATAGCTAGATGACTTTTTTAGTAAATTAAAAAAAGTTGCAGAAGTTATTTATAGTTTGCAACATT
The DNA here is from genome assembly GCF_022113875.1 of Hydra vulgaris. Taxonomy (NCBI): domain Eukaryota; kingdom Metazoa; phylum Cnidaria; class Hydrozoa; order Anthoathecata; family Hydridae; genus Hydra; species Hydra vulgaris. The sequence continues at coordinate 29,498,240 of NC_061163.1, forward strand.
TATTAGCGACATTAGCCGCAACATTTGCATATATTTAAGTGTTTTGATTCCACGCTAAAAAAAACTTGCTAAACTTGTTTGATCACAACACAAATCAAGTCACCTTTAATATTGCTAAACCATTTTTTTGGTACCGATATAAAAAAAGTTAAAAAGCTTTTTAAAAAGGTTTGTAACTTTAAAAAGTCATTTATAAATGACGTTTTGAAGTCTATAAAAGTTTGTTCGCCAAACGACTTAAAAAACTAAAATCTTTATATACCAAAGTGTTTATGATAAAATTTTATTTTCAGATTCAAACAAATCTTAAAGATGTTATCTGATACACCTTAAGAAAACAACTTATGGAGAAGACCAGTATGGTCTTCTCCATAAGTTGTTTTCTTAAGGTGTATCAGATAAAGTTTAACAACTAAAGTTTAGCAAAGGCTCTAGAATTATCGAGAGAATAGCCTTGACATCTCCACATCTATAGAATTCACGATAAAACCTATCAGTTAATACTGTGGAAAAATCAGCTGTAGAACAAGAAGATCTAAATCCATATTGATGATCAGAAAGTAAGTTATTAGATTCAAGATAAGAAATTAAGCGTTTGTTAATTAAAGACTCAAAAAACTTGCTTACGATAGGAAGACCAATGAGACAGTTAAAAAAATCAGATTGCTCTCTAGATTTTTTGAAAATAAAAATAACAAATGCTGCTTTTCAACAGACTGGAAAACAAGACTCTGATAAGCACTTGTTAAATAGTTTTGAAAGTATAGACGAGAGTTCCGAAGAACTCTTCTGCAAGACTATAACAGGTATGTTGTGCGGACCACTAGCTCAAGAAGAGTCTAAGCAAGAAATAACTTTAGATACAGAAGGTGGAGTGATACAAACGTAAGGCAATGGATTAACCTGTTTGTCGGCTACATCAGGTAGAACGCGACTAGTGGAATCAAGAGATGATATTGATGAGAAGTTCTTAATAAAAAATTCAGCTTTGTCTTTAGGTGAGGTTAGAAAATCTGAACCATACAAGAGAGGTGGATTAACAGATTTGTTCTTAATATTGATACTGTTAAAGATTCTCCAGAAGTCACGAGAACCTAGTTTTTGAGATAAAATAGGAGGTTTTGTGACCAAAGAATAGCGGGATTTGACGTTAGACAAAAAGTTTTTATAATGGTTTTTAGCAATTGTAAACAGACGTCTGTTTTTTGGAGAATTGTGTTGCTGATAGATACAAAAGTAATAGGTACGATTGGAAATTGTAGCAAAATGAGAAGAAAATTATGGAGAAGAGTGAGGCTTAAGTTGAAGTCGTTGAAAGGGAAAAGATTCCATGCCAGCAGCTGGAAAACAACAATGCTGCTTTCAAGCAGGCTGGAAAACTAGACTCTGATATGCTCTTGTTAAATAGTTTTGAAAATATAGACAACCGCTCCAAGGAACTATTCTGCAAAACTATAACAGGTTGGTGGCCGGACCACAAGCTGTAGAAGAGTTTAAACAGGAAATCACTTTAGATACAGAAGCTGGAGTGATACGAACGTCAAGCAATGGATCAACCTGTTTTTCTGCTATACCAGGTATAATGTGATTGTTGAATTAAGAGATAAAATTGATGAAAAGTTCTTAACAAACAATTCAGTTTTGTTTTCAGGTAAGGTAGAAAAATCTGAGAGCAGCAAATACAGAAAAGCAAGAGAGAAGGAATAACATTTTTGCTTTTATTATAGACGCTGGTAAAGATTATTCAGAAGTCTCTGGAGTCTAATGTTCAATACTCCATAATATGTTCAAAACTCCATAATAGTATAAATTGTATTAATTTCATAGAAAGTCAATTTCCTAATAGATGATAAATTTAATTTTAAGTTTAAAAAACTCAAATTAATTAATTCATATTGAAAAGTACACAAAAAAATTATTTAATACTGAGAAAACAATTTTATTCTTTGAGATAATTCCACTTCATTGCTGGATTTGTTTCACGGATTTTTTTTTTTTTTTTTTTTTTTTTTTTTTTTTTTCAATGTTTATTTTAGGTGCCCCAAGAAGTCCTAACGGTCTTATCACAGAGTACCGCGGAAGAGCATTTAATAGGAAGTTAACGCCTCCTTCCCAACCGATGAATATCTCATTTATTTGCCGTATACAGGGTGGTCCTTTTCTGATTCAAGAAATTTATAACTTTTTAATAATTAAAGATTTTTGTAACAGTTGATTTTTATTTCAGGCATTGAATTTGGGAAAGAAAATATGATAAAGATTTAAACTTATATCCAAAATTATTAACAATTTTAATATTTTTGTCATGTCAAAATCTAGTTGATACAATCAAATTTGAAAACTATTGTCAACAAATAGTTTTAATCATTAATGAGAAATACTCATGGTATCAAATTCTTGCTTATGTTGATAAAGTTTTATCTCATAAAGCTCAAATTGTGATTGAATTAATTTTGCCAGTTTAAACTTTTTGCAAACATCACAGAAAAGATTTGGATCAAAAAACCTCAAGATATGACAACTTAACTGATATTTTTTTTCGAGGCTAAAGGCGAGTTTCCACTCATCCGTTTTTTCACGGGAACGGGAAAGGGACGGGAAAAATAATCACGTGGGCATGCGTAGTATAAGTTTTAATATGTCCGAAGGAAAACTACGCATGCTCACGTGATTATTTTTCCCATTCCTTTCCCGTTCCCGTGAAAAAACGGATGAGTGGAAACTCACCTTTAGAAACATCAAATTCTTATATTTCCAACATTGTTTTAAAAAAAAAACGTTCAAAGTCTGTATATATGTCAGCATTATCAGAAAGGGTGTTGCAACTTTTACTGATTGAAAATTCTACAATAAGTAAGGGTGAAGTAATGATTGGCTGAATTAACTGGTGTTTTTATTCAATTAGATTGCGTTGGTATAGAAGTCAATAACAATTTGTCCGATGGCAAATAAATGCATACCAATAACTAAATAATTAACTTTTAATTAAAATAATTCAAAACTATTACTATTATTAAGTAAATGATTGCTTCGATTTTGCATGTTTTTTCACATTCCGCACCAGTCCTCTTATACGACCCTTACCAAGACCCTGCCCTCGAGGAAAACCTGAATTTGAATTATTTGTATTAAAAAAAAGTTCATTTTTTCCAATTTTTATTTTTTAATCTAATAATTTTATTTCATTTATGTTTAGTGAGATATTAAAAAAAATAAATTTGAGCGTGATTATTATAACTGACTAAAAATGGCTGTTGTGTTTTATCACTGTGCTTTCGGATACGATTTTGTTGCAGCGGCGGATCACAAATTTTTTGGTGTTTTGATAACTTCTAGACACGGAGCTTACTCTAAACATTAATATGTTTATAATTTTATTAATTATAAAGATGTTTTGCAAAAAAAAAAATTTTTGACCCTAAAAAAAAACCCCAAATTTTTTTGCCCCTATCCGTACCCTAAACGTGACAGCAACAAGTTAATAAAACTTTTTTTTACTATTTTTAACTAAATTTATATAACAAATTATTTTCAATTTGTTATATAAATTTAGTTAAGAATAGTTAAAAAAAAATTTAAATTTATTTATATAACAATTATCTCAACTAAATTTTTTATTTCATAGTATAAACTATCAGCGTTCAAACATTATGACAATATAAAATTTTATATGACCATAATTCTTTAATGTCAAAAAATTATACAATGAAATTTAAAATTTATTGAAATATATCAAAACTATGAAATATTAATTTGTTTCAAACATTAAAAAATACTGGATTTGACCCTGCCTCGGTGTCGTTTCAGAATATAGGGCCGACGACACGAGTTTTGAAGTTCGGGGGGGGGGGGGGGGGAAGCGCAATCGTAATTTTTTAAAAAAAGTCTTCTATATCTAGAAATTTCTCAAAAAAAAAAGTCCTTTAGAAAAAAAGTAGGGGGGGGGGAGGAGTACCCCCACCACTTTTTTCTTTTTTTTTTTAGAACTCTTTGCGAGGCACATTTTTTAAAAAGTGTTGGACTTGAATTTATCTACATATTTTATTAAACTGTAATCTTTATCGTTACGAGTTGCTGTTAACTAGTTTATATAGCTAGCTAGTCGCTAGCTTTTACAACTAACTAGTCGCTAGCTTATCTGGCTAACAATTCTCGCGGCCAAATTGCTATCTTTGTTGTTACGAATGTCGCTAGGTAGTCGCTAGCTAATTTCCTACCGGGATTCTTTTAGGCAATAGTTCGAAGATTCTAGCTCCAAATGTGCCCTCTGGCTTATGTATAAAAAATGTAAGGATTGCTTTTACGAAAGTTTCGCCGTAATCTACGATTTCTGTTTCTTTGTTAAAATTATATGGGACCATTTTCTTTTCAGCTTGCTGAAATAGTATTATTTCTAATATCTGATTTATTTGTGGCTTTTATGAAACTTTTGTAACTTATGGAACTTTGATTCGTACGACTACTTGATTACAAAGACGTCTACTAAAACAATAGATAAATGGATTAAGTAAGGAAGAAAATGATTTAAACTCTTTATTTTATATTAAAAAAAAAATCTTTTATAAAAATCTAACAACAAAATACGAAATTTAATTTCTAATTTTTATTCATGTTTTTACATAAACGCACTTATTGCACTTAAACGCACACATATATTTTTATAAAAGAGATTTTGTTATTTAAATATAAAATCAAGAGTTTAAATTCTCCCTTACTTAATATTAAGAGTTTGTAAATGAAATTGTTTGATTATTATTACTAAACTGACATGAATAAAATACAAGAATTTATGCGGTAACCGCGTACTTTTGCGTGCTTAATACGCAGGAAGGGACGCTTATTATAATTTGGAAATTTTCCACCCACCCTTATTAAGGCCTCACCCCCTCCTTTCCGGTTTTTTTAATTTTAATTGTTATTGAAAACAAAATCGTCAGCCTAAAAAAATCTCCTAAATCTTGATTTGTCCAAAATGAACTTTTGGTTTATTCCTTACCATGGTATAAAGCTTATATAAGTATTTTATCATGTGTCATGCGGGGGGAAGGTGGGTTGGAGGAGGGGTTTGCTATTACAATTTTTGCCAAAAAAAAAAAGTGGGAGGCTCCATAAGCGCAAATTGGCATATGTGCGCACTGGCATAAGTGCGAAGCGTTGCAAAAACTGGCATAAGTGCAAACTGGCATATGTGCGAAATGGTATAAGTGCGCCAAAAGATTTTGAAAACATTGGCATAAGTGCAAACTGGCATAAGTGCGAACTGGCATAAGTGCGAACTGGCATAAGTGCGCCGAACAAATTTGAAAACACTTATGCCAGGTCGCAATTATGCCAATTCGCACTTATGCCAATATTTGCAAAATCTTTTGGCGCACTTATGCTAATTCGCAATTATGCCAGTTTGCACTTGTGCCAGTGTTTTCAACTACTTCGCACTTATGCACACACACACACACACACACACACACACACACACACACACACACACACACACACGTTCTCTTCGTGCCGGCCTCACCTATAGTTAAATTACAGGTAAAAATAACAAACCTTTTCATTATATGATCTATAAATTCAAGCGAAATCTTTACAAAAAAATATCAAAACAAAATTGTAAGTGAGACAAAATTTCCGAAATTTAAATACTTAAAATAATAGTGAAAACTAAGTGTAGGGAATAGAGATCACAAGTAATCTATAGTTCGATCTATATATGATATACAGTTTTACCTACAAATCTAGAAAATTCGTTTCACTTTGCAGTATTCATTCTTGCAAACTAAATATCACTTTTTTTTACAAAAATATCATTTTTGACGTCTAAGTTTTATTAATAATAAGTTCTTATTAAAAAGCGCTCACGTATGAAATTTGACATTTTTAAACAGATGAGCTATTTCTGACTAACTAAAATGCATTAATTAAAAAAAAAAGTCAGAGTTTTGTGGGTGCACTTTTTAAAAAAATTGTACTTTTTAAAAAAAGTAGTAAGAAAAGCGAAATTATCGGTTTACTTTTATAAATTATTCAGAAAAATGACGCTAAAAGTTATGGCTCGCGTAGGTTTTTGTTTACTCGCGGCACCTCAGATCTTTAAACGTCCATCTATTAATACGTCCTTCATTCGACGTAAAACTCTTAAGTTATATTTCTTCATAAACATTTTATTCTAAATAAACATTTTAATTTTAATTGCATTTCCGCATTTGTTTTTTTGCCTTATTAAAACTAAAAAAAAAATATTAATAATAAGTTAATAGAATGCTTGTACCAGCCTCATATATTTCAATAAAATTGTAAAACTTTATCAAACTGTATTAAAGCTAATCAAAACTGTATTAAACTTAATCAAACTGTAAAAATGAATCAAAGTTTTTTTTTTCAGAATCTGAAAAGAAATCATCTGACAAATGCTATGCTTATGCATTGTTATATTCAAATATGTGCTTTCACTAAATTTGTTTAAAAAGTTAATTTGTTTAAACCAAATTATTTTGTATTTAAAAAAGCAAAGCTTGTAAAAAAAAAAAAAACTTAAATTGTAGATTTTTTCCCATTCTGCTTTTTAAAAAAAAGTTAATGTTTTTCTGAATGTGTAACTTATATGTATTTGTTGTTCTTTCTTTTTTCTTTTATTTGAATATTTCGAGTTCCAAATTAATTTTTAGATGGAGAATAATCGGCCAAGAATTAAAAACAAACGGATACTATGTGAAAGAATTGAAAAATTTATTTCATCTATTTATTTTTCAGATGTTAATTTGTATAGTCAGTATGAATTTTTAAATATTTTTATATTTATAAACACTTGCATGCGTATGTGTATATATGTGTGTGTGTGTTTGTTTGTGTGTGTGTGTGTGTGCATGTGTATGTGTGTGTGTGTGTGTGTGTGTGTCTGTGTGAGTGAGTGTGTGTGTCTACACACACACACGCACTTACACAGATATTATTTCTGTTTTTTAGACTATACACTGAGGTTCAACAAGTTAAAGATATCTGGCATTACAATGCTCCATCAAGAATATCTTTTAATGAAGCTTCAAGTGAAAATGTTTTGTATGAAAAAACAAGAATTGGAGAATGTTTTGGCACCACGTGTGTAATTTTTTATATTTAAAACTTATTATTTAATAAATAAAGTCCTAATATCGCAATAGTATTATAATAGTAGAAGTAAATATTAGTTTATATTAGTTTTAATCAATTTTCAGTCTGTACCTACAAAGATTTTTGTTTTGGAATTTTTAGTGTCTGACCGGGGTTTTAAATATTACAATTACTAGTGAAACTTTGTAGAACTAAATTTTTTTCTTAAATAAATTTCAAATTAAAATTTTTTCGTGAATAAATCTCAATTTATCTATATTTTGCTGAGGTCTATTCATAAATAATTTTCTATTTATTTACAGTTTCTGACATCTATGCCTAAAGAAATCTTAATACATCTACACTTTCCTAATCTTTAGGAAAAATTAATCATTGTATACAAAATTTAATAAAATAAATATCTTTTTACTATTTACAGTATTGAAATAAAAAATTTAATCATTGTATACAAAATTTTAATAAAATAAATATCTTTTTTACTATTTACATGGATAAGAACTTTGATTAAAAGATGCAATCAATTATTTATGAAGATAATTACTTAAACTTAAGTACCTTAACCTATGATGGATCCTAAAGTTAAAGTTTAAACTTTGTTGGGTTACAATCTTTTGCATGTATAATTATAAGATTACACAAAAATCATCCTTATACTAATATTGGGATTTTTAAATTATTGATTTTGAAAAAAATGTGAAGCTAAAACTCAAATAGGTTGAGTCTGAAATAAAATGCATTTTATTGTATTGTATTTTGTAAAATTTGTAGGTGAAAATGCGCACAACTTTTATTTATTTATCAACTGAGGGTTGGTGCCAGAAATTGGCACTCCTCCAACCATTTCCAACACTTGCTAGAAAAAGGCAACCCACTATTGTTTAATATTTATGAAAAAAGAAAAAGCACCAGTGTCTAGATGTTACTAAGTACCTTGAAGTATGATAACTACAGTTTAGAGGTCATCAGAGATTTTAAAATAGTGTCATTACTCATAGTCCTTCAATATGGTTTCACAAAATTTTTTGTGTTACCTTTACCTCTGGGGCAGCTGTAACACTAATACTTGTAATACTAATACACAGAAAGGGTTGGAAACGATGCACCAAGTTCTCTGTGGACATAAACAATGTAAAGTTTAAAGACATTTAGATAGAACCTCATAAAGTGCAAATGCTGCTTTTGCACATCAAGTTAGACCTTATCAAGGAATGCATAGCTGCTTTTGCCATGAATAAAGCACCTTTAAAGAACCCCCAAGATCTTAATTCTGAAGCTGTCTGAGGTTAAAGTTTGAGTTGGTCTCTTCATAGGACTACAAATTAAGAAGATCATAGAATATGATACGTTCACCAAGCTTCTAGAACATAGAGAGCAATTTGGAACATTTTTGTTGCCCTTTCTTCATGGCTTCTCAGGTAATTACAAGGGTAAAAACTATTTGGATTAAGTTCAGATTCTTATAAAGAATTATGCTTAAATATCCTGGTTTTTTTAACTTTTTTCTTAATTAAAAAGTTAAGATTCGAACTATGAATGAAATAAAATTGTACTCTTTTTTTACATAATTTTAAAGATGTTTATATTTGGCATAGTTCACCTATCCTGGAAAAAAGCTAAAAAAAAACACAAATTTCTTTTATTTTTGTTCATTTTGTATCGTTGAGATTTCTTTTATTTTTAATTTAGCATTTGTTTGACATGATGAAACAGGCTAAAATGAAAATAATGTTAGCAGTTGTGTAAATTTTTATTTATTGCTAGCTTGTATTTAGGCTTTCATAAGTTGGATACAAATGAGAATCTGAATAGGTTTATTATTTCTTTTATATAAGTTTTTTCTTGAAATTGTAGTGAAGTTGAGCACTAGTATATTAAAAAGTTTAAACAAAACTAATTGCATTTTAAAAAACATAGTTTAAAGTGTGTTTAAAAAATAAAGTTACATTTATTATTATAAAACTAATTACATTTATTAAAAAGTGAAAATGTATACCTTTTACTTTATTTTTATGTTTGGTAATGAACCAGTGAATGTTTCATTTAAAAAAAATTTGTTTCCTAACTTTACTTGATTTATTCCAATTTTTAAACCCTATAATATTTTGTTGTTATTTGAAACATTTGCAATAAATTCCTTGTTGCTTTTTATATGTAGTAATATGACATTTGTTATTCAACTATTTGCCCATTTAATAATTTCCTAGATTTCCTAGATCTGTTTAAAAGGCCTTGGTACTCTAAGTTCTAAATTTTTTTACAAAAAGTTACAAGGTATCCTAAAAAAGATACATTGTATTTTTTATAAGTTCTTTTTTCACTCTTTATTTATTTTTATTTATTTCCTTTTCTAAACACACAAAATGCTAACTAATTTATAATAAATTTTTAAAATAAAACATAATTTATAATATATAAATTTAAAATAAAACATAATTTTTAATAAATTAATTTAATTTTATTTCAAAGAGCGGTGTAAAAATTGGGATAAGCCAAAAATAAAAATAAATAAAGAAAACAAATTTAAATTAAGTAGTTTTAAGTCAATAGAGTTAAAGTTATTTAATTTAAATTTTGTTTTTATGTTTTAGTCATTAACAACAAAATCCTTATAAAAATCCAATTTAAATGTATAATTACTATTTATATATATACATTACTTTACAACAGATTTGAAAGACTATGTAAAATGGCCTTAAATAGAGTGTTTGTCGTTTATCTCAAGAACCAATTTGAATTTAAGTCCAAATTTTTCCTGGATAATTTATTCATTGAGTTTCTTAACTGGTAAAGTTAAAAAAAATAAAATATTATGTTTAAAACTACTTTAAAAAAAAAATATTGAAAATGTTTAAAACTACTTTATTTTAATAGCAAAAAATAATCAAAAAAAAATTTTTTTTTTGATTATTTTTTGCTATTAAAATATAACTGCATTAATAATCAAAAAAAATTTTTTTTTTCAATTTTCCTTTCAACATAAGTTTATTTTATCATTCATCAGTACTTATACTAATGTATAACAACATTAATTGTTTACTTAGTGTAAATAATCAGGTGTACAGAATATAAAAAATTACAGAAAAAATATCTTTTAACTAATTTTAAGGGATTTCAAAGTAACAACTCAGTGTTTAACTGAATGAATGCAGCAAGTAATTATATTTTTTTAGTAATTATATAGTTAGATAAAATAGAAAGATAAAACCTAAAAATTTTTAAAAAACATTTTGAATTTATAAAAATTTCAATGTAAATCTTGTTATATTTTTTCTCATTATCACTTTTATATTTTTACATTTTTTCATAGCTGGTCAACTCATTGGTTTAAATTTGAGATTGATTTGAGTTTGCAAAACTCTTGGAAAGGACACGAAATACGACTGCGATGGAATAGTGGGTCTGAAGCAATGGTTTGTTCATTAGTTGCATTAGTTTATTATTTTGATATATTAATTAACATATTAATAAGTATTACTTTATATGTTTATATTTGCTGTTGTTTGCATTGCAAATGAAAAGTCAGAATGTATGTTAATATTTCATTATCTTAAATGGAACTCTTATCTGATAAATCTGTTTTGTCTGATGATGTGCAAATTATGACCAACTACATAACTAAGTTTATTATCAATTCAATTTTCTCCACTTGACAAATACTATTAATATTTTTTTTTGTTTAAACTTTAATTTCTTATTTTACTTTTGACCTCAGTACTTAGTTTTTAAACTTAGTTTAATCAAAATTTAAAATTAAAAAAAAATTTCTACTGATATAGGTCTGCATTGTTCTCTTATATTTTCCAGACTTTTTTTTAAATTCAGCTTTCAGACAGTTTTTCAAACAAAGTAGAAGAAGCAAAAGAAAAGAAATAAAATTTTTTGTTGTTGTAATAAATGCCCTTCATAGATTGATATTGTCTACTCAAATCTAAACTTCAAGTTGACATATATGTTTTCTTTTATTTCTTAGTTACATTATTTCAAGAACAACTTTCTTTGATTTAAAGGTTGGAAGTTCTTTCCTAAGTATGATTCTTGTTCTAACAAATCCATCTCTTCTTTCTTTGCAATAAACAATGGTAGATGCATCCTTAATGGTTTTGACGCAAAATTCTGTTGCTTGAGTGTGAATGATGAATTTAGGAATTTTTAATGGATTTTTAATGAACTTGTAGATCTCCACTTTAGAAAGATTACATGTTGGAATCTAAAAAATTGATTTATAAAAATCTTTTAAATTCTAAGAAATTAACTTAAATTAAGAAATTAAATTAAAGTCTTCAAAGATATTTGAAGTCTTTGAAGATAGTCAAAGTCTTCAAAGATATTCGAAGTCTTCGAAAATGTTCGAAGTCTTCAAAGATATTTGGAGTCTTTGAAGATATTTGAAGTCTTCAAAGATATTCTTTTTTAAACAGCTATGTCTCCAAGCTCATTATCTCTTCTAATTTTTAAAATCTTATCAACACCAAACTTTCTTTTAATTTTGTTAGAGCTAGGTAATAGTGAAATTAGAATACACTCGCTACGGCTATACCATCCGGCTATACAACTCCAGTTTGTATATATGGTGTTATAATATTCACTTCATTGGCTGGGAGTGTCTTTTGTTTTTATAAAATAGTTTTTATGCCTATAATTTTATATAATGTATTTTTATTTCTATAATTTTAAGTTCAAGCAAAATGTGCCTTTGTCTGTCCTCAAGCAGATATTCGGTAGCAATTTCAAAATCAAGTTTGAAATACATTTTGACACAAAATTCAACTAATATCTTTAAGATTTCCAGCTCACTATATTTAAGGTTATGATTTCTTGTCCATAAAAATATCAAAGCCATACCTGTTGTAAGCCAGTGAGAATGAAATTGTGATTGACATTTGAGATTTGCAAGGTTCGTAGAAAATTTTCCTGACTTGGTAGCATTTACATCTATAACTAATATAAGCATCAGTAGATTAGCTTTTTATGCCTTTCTCATCATGTTTTGGGAGTTCCTTTCCATCTGGCAGGGGTGTAAAATTATAATTTATTGTCATATCATTTACATACTTATGATTTTTGCAAAATAACCCTGTAAATCCATCAATGCTATATAAGTCTTACTCAATTATGTGCTTCATGCAAGTCGCTCAATATCGTTAATATCATTTATAACCTAACATTTTCTCAAGATGGGCATGTATAACCCCCTGACCATCCTGTGTTGAATCTCTACCTATTACTACTCATGATTCAGTTTTGATTCATTATTTTTATACAGCATTATCATAGAGTGCTTTAGCCATCTTTTTTGCAGGTTTTTTTCAGATTAATAGCATGTTCTAGTGTGATGTGAGCAAGATAAAATGCAGTTGGATCCCAAGTTACACTTATATGCTCCTCTTTTATGACTTTAGGGTGTAGTTGTCCTTATTTATCTGGAAATAATGTTTTGGTTTTGTCTTTTCTTCCATCATATGCAATTCCAACTATATTTTTATTACTACATTTATGAGCTTCAGTTATTGTATTTTACTTTATTACATTATTCTTACCTCTTTGCATTTTATTTGGGTTGACAGACAGATATGACATATCAGGAGAAAGATGACCTACAGCTATAAAGTCTTTTATTATACCAGTGATTATAGTTGCTGCACCAACATTAGAGATATTGTATCTTATCTAAGAGACTATCAAAATCAATAATTATTTTATTGGTCGGTTTTATTTTATTTTGATGTGTCGTTGTGATTTCAAGTGACACATGAAAAAGTATTTTGCCAAATTTTTATATTTTGATTAATGAATATTAGCGGCAAAAATATTAGCGGAAGTTAACAGCTAACTACTGTCTTTTAAGTTGTTAAATAGTTAACCAGAACTTTAATAGAGTTAATTAGCGATAAACAGAATAGTGGCATTATGCCCAACCCTTGATGTATAATTACTCATTGTTTTTATTTTTTTGTATAATTACTTTCTTCCTTGATGTATCCTTGATGTATAATTACTCATTGTACTTTTGTTAAAAATAACAAAAGATACAATGAGTTAAGATAGACATATTTAATTTTTTTTGAGATAAAAGTCTTTTTCAAGTTTCTGGTATATAAGCTGAATAAAATTGTACTACATTTTTAATATCTCACCTTAACAAAATTAACATGTATTTAGGCTATTTAACAATATTAAAATAATTAAGTAGATAAAACATCTATTACAAAGTTAAAAACATAATTTTGTCACATTTTATCACATATATATACTATGCATACTATGTATGTATACTCAAAGCAACTAAGGCCTGGTACACGTTTTTACGAACAAAAATATAAGTTTTTTCAATTACAATATATATAAGTTTTTTCATCAAAAAGTATGACATTTGGTATGTATGGAAAAATTATTTTAACCACTATTATAATCTGGTAAAAGTAATGCGACTATAACAAATCGTCAAGCTTAGTTTTATTTAGAAAAAACGCAATTTTTAACATAAAGTACTTTGGGGCTTGGCTATAGATAAGTCTATGAATTTGATTTTTTCATAAAAGCACGTATTGGTCCTTGTTTTTAATGAATGTAACTTGACATTTATAATCAGACATTATTTGGGATCATTATCCATAAAAAACCATTTTTTTATGAAAATTGAAGTTACTATTTTCAATACCACACCTAAATATGTTAGTATCAGTATGTTTAACAACAATGTCTTGTTAGATTTAGATAACCTATGGTAGTGTTGATTTTTCTACCAAAGTTGTTTTTGCATAAATAATCATAACTTTTAGCCCCATTTAACTGTTTTTGTTATTTTGTATTATTTTTTGAAATACTCAGGACTTATTTGGCCATCTTGAAATAATAAATTATAGCGTAAACATTTAAAAAACAGATGCAGTTAACTTTATAAATAAATTACTTTCAATTCGAATTCTTTGTTTGCATAAATTAAATACCATTAAATAAATTTTTTTTCGGTTTCCCACTAACAACCAATCGGATTTGTTTTAAATTATCGGCTTTTTTTTTTACAAGTTTGTTTGTTCTATGCCTTAATTATTTTGAGTAGTATAAACATTTTCAAAAAAAAGGGTAATTTTTTACAATAAACAATAAAATGCACAACTAAAAGTGTTAATTGCACTACCAAAATATTTTCAAACCAAACAAAACAAAAAAGAAACTCAAATTAAAATTTAATTTTTCATAGGAATACGAGTATGTTAAATTACTTTATTTAAAATTATTTTTATGTTCTAATCTAATGGTGGGTGTTATATTTTGCCAAAAATATTTTTCTCTTAATGTATATCATGTTGAACCTCAAAAGTATACAATCTTTTTTAAATGTAACCTTCTTAACAAAGGTTTTGTTTAAAAAAACGTCTTTAAAAGTGCTTTTTTTCAATTTTTGTTAAAAAATATTATTTTTTTTACAATAAATTTTATAACTGAATTTTATTTAAAAGTTTTATTTTTATAAAACTACGATACTTTTGAGACCCATCTTGATATACTTTTAGTGAGAAATTATTTTGGTAATATATGGCACCCACCATGTTGTTGTGCATTTTGGCATGGAAACTTTTTTTTGAATTGAAGGAAATAATTGTTATTTTCCTAATCAGTTCATTAATTCCTACTACAGGTTTCATTCTACTACAGGCTAAAAAATTATTTTTTTATCATTACCCTAATATATATATATATATATATATATATATATATATATATATATATATATATATATATATATATATATATATATATATATATATATATATATATACAGTGGTTTTCATAAATTTAGACGCACTCATATTTGAGAATAGAAATTTTTAGTTTTTCAACGATAAAACAATGACGAAAAAAGATTTTGGTTTAGTTTTTTTTCTATTTATTAGATAAATACATACAGAATACAAAATTTAAAAAAAGTTTACAAAAAAAATAAAATACTAAGTAATAATTAGGTACAACTAAATGGTATTAAAAAAATTAGACAAAAAAAATTATTCATAAATTTAGACGCACGATACATTAGAAGGCATAATTTATAAACCAATCAATACTTTGTGTATCCGCCTTTTGCTTTAATACAACTAAGAACTCTTCTAGGCATAGACTCAACAAAATTTTTGCACATCGTTTCTGGTACCCCATACCAGGTCTCCTTAAGGAATTCCTTCAGTTGAGTAAGTGTGGAAATTTGAACCTCTGCTAATTCACAGTCAATCCAAACCCAAATTTTTTCAATCGGGTTTAAATCAGGTGAGTATGGAGGCCACGGTATTGTCATGATACTATTATCGTTGAACCACTCCTTTGTATAGTATGCAGTATGTGCAGTAGTGCCATCTTGCTGAAGTTTCCATGGTTTATCATTGAGCATAAGCAGGTCAATGGATGGAATTAAGTTGTTTTCCAGTACTTCTATGTATATTCTGGAGTTGATTCTTCCGGTGTATGTTTGGCACATACCAACACCTTTATAATTTAAGCATGACCAGTTTCCTATCGAGCCTCCTCCACTTTGTACAGTCGGTCTAATGTACCTGGCGTAATACTTTTCATGAGCCATTCTTTTGACTGTTATGTTAGATTTGCGATTGATAAGCTCAAAGTTACTCTCATCACTCCACATAATGTTTTCCTATTGCTCTATTGTTCAATACCATCTTTTACCACACCATTTTAGTCTCCTTTGTTTATCATATGGACGCAGAAGTGGTTTCTTCAAAGCAGTGTAGACTCCAATCTTGTATTTGATAAGTATTCGGCGGACTGTGCTTTGAGAAATAGATGTATTTCGCGTTGTATTGAATTCTGTGGTTGAATCTTTGTAACTAATTCTTGGATTAGCTCTGACAGCTCTAAAATGAACACTATCGTCCTTTCTGGTGGTTGACAAGGGTCTACCTGGCCTCGTTTTCTCGCTGGCACCACCAGTGTGAAGAAAGTTTTGTTTTGTTGTCCGAACGCATTTCTCAGAAACTCCAATTAACTTGGCGATTTTTCTATTACTTTTGGTTCCTTCTTTGATGTGCGCAATAATTTGCCATCTTTCACCTTGAGTGATACGTCTTTTGCCCATTTTTCACGTCTTTTTAGTGCAAAACTAACTTAACTTTTGTTTATTTATTAAATAATGATTAACTAATTCCAGGTAAGTCATATTTATATAAGGTTTTTTGACAAAATCAACTACTTTAGGCCTATTAATGAGAAATATGGGGAAAAAACTACTAATTAACTATCGATTAACAAGATATAAGACTTTTTTGATTGTGCGTCTAAATTTATGAACAAAATAAAATCAAACTTATCAATTAACTTTTTTGTGTTAATCGGTATAGAATGAGTAATAAACATCCTGTAAAAAAAATTAAGATACTCTTTAATAGAGTTTCACTTCCTCTTGTAAATTATATATCAAACATAGCGGTAGTACTTTTATTTTATTTTTATTTTTAGTATTTTCCTACATAAATGAAAAAAAAATTAATGCGTCTAAATTTATGAAAGCTACTGTATATATATATATATATATATATATATATATATAAATATATATATATATATATATATATATATATATATATATATATATATATATATATATATATATACATATATATATATATATATATATACTTACTAAAGCGTGTTTTGATAAGCATTTGCTCACTTTTTCTGCTTACCTTAAGCTATACCGTTTTTTTCAAAAAAGAAGAAGAAAAAACGAAGAATTATGAATGAAATGATTGCTTCCCCATGCCAAACCCTCAGTTGATGTAGCAGCACTCCACTGCGAGTCAGGCTATTTGTCAGTCGATGTATTTCAGTATAACGTCAGATTGCTTACCTTAGTACGCAATACTATTTGTATATATATATATATATATATATATATATATATATATATATATATATATATATATATATATATATATATATATATATATATATATATATACAAATAGTATATATATATATATATATATATATATATATATATATATATATATATATACATATATATATATATATATATATATATATATATATATATATTTATATATATATATATATATATATATATATATATATATATATATATATATATATATATATATATATATATATATATATATATATATATATATATATATATATATATATATATATCAAAACATAACAAACATATATGTTACTAAACTGATTACAGTCAGAACTTAATATTTTCTAATATTAGTCTTTTTTCTGCTTGTTGAATGCTAATTTCTGTGGCTTTTACAAAAAATTGCAGATACTGTTTCAAATCCTTATCTGGGATAGGCATGCGAAGTCTTTATTTAGTTTATCATTGATAAATCTGTTCAGGCATTGGACTTCAGAGAAATTGTGCCAGCCCTTCAAAAATCATATAATATAAATAAATAAACTTTGTTTATATTTATGTTATATGATTTCTGAATATTCAAAATGCATATTATGCATATAAATATAAAGCATGTATATATAAGTTATAAAAGCAGGTTAAAATCATACCTGCAGCTAACCTTTATCAAATTAGTCTTTTTTATTCCAAATTAGATGTTGAGAAAACCATCCAATTTTGAGATCCATCAAAACTAGATAGTCATCTGATTTTAAAACCATTTCAATCAGCCATTTTCTTCCAACATCAGAAATTATGAAAAGCACATCTGATCTGTCCACATATCACAGTATGTTCAGAAGTAATGATTCTTTATATTGCAGATTCCAACTCTTTTTGCTGCCTTTTAATTTCTTATGCGTACCTTCTGTCATTGATATTTTATTCAGTTTTTCTTTTTTTCCTTTTTTTCTCTCCCCTCTCCCTCCCCCCCTCCACCTCTTAAAAAATGAAATATCAACAATTCTCTCATCCTATGCAATTTTTTCATAGCAGCTTTCTTCAAAATTTACAAAAATTATTAAATATAAAGAAAAGATTCTTCAGCAATCAAAAACTATTTGCTGTTATATAAATGATTAAAAACAAAAATGTTTTTTTTACAGTTAATGTTTTTAACCTGATATAATTATCTGAAATGTGAGAAAAACTAAATTGTTTTTAAGCTGGCTGTTCTTTTATCCTACCCCATTTTATTTCATCATGGTTATTGAAATAAATGGTTTCATCATGGTTATTAAAATAAATCGAAAACATTAAAAAAATAAATTGAAAACATTAAAAAAATAAACTTATCATCTTGGTTTTCAAAATAAATTAAAAAAGTTAAAAAAATAAATTTAGAATAGTTGAATTTTTTTGAAAATTTGATTTTAAAATTTAGTACAATTTAGTAGAAGTCTTTTTTCATTTGTTTTAAAGTTGAAATAGTGGCCATTGTAAAAATGACATGATTCATTTGATTATTTTTTATTTAACAATAAGTCCCTTGGTTTTTAGATCCATTAGTTATATAAGTCAACAAATTAATTCTTTATTTTTTTGTTTCATTATCATACATCTACTCATTAATTAAGTCATTCGATTTTTACCTAATCGTGTATAATTATTCATTTAATTTAGTTTGATATCATTTTATTTACTCCTTTCATAATTTTTTAAATAAAAGTTATTATTATAGAAAGTTTTTGTTAAGTAGAAGTTTATTTAACTTTTTGTAATTTGGAAATTACAGATTTGGATGGATGGAAAACCAATACAAGTAAGCACATTTTAATTTGATTGTCTTCTACTATTTTTCTATAACTTTGAATTTAAATTACTGACCAAGACTATTTAATCTAAAATTCATTGAAATGAGTTTCACATTTTTATTACTAATTATTTAGCACAGCAGACAAAAATATGTAATGTATTTAAAGTTACATAAAAGTTTACGTAAAGTAAAAAATATTATTCACTTATATTTTATATTAGTATGTCTATTTTTACATAGCACTATTTTAAATAAAATATTTCAAAATCCTATTTATTTAGGGGCTCACTGGTGGTGATGGACAATTAAGAACTGACTTTATTTTGACAGAAAATTGTAATGGTGAGGAAAAGTAAGTACAATTAATTATCATAAAGACTAAAACATAAATTAGTGAAATATTAAGTAGTCATTTTGAATTATTTTATGTATTTCAAAACTAAGAGAAAATAGTTTAAACATGCTATATTAAGCATATGTGTTGCAAAGCAAATTTCTGTTCAATTTAACATGCAGTTTACATAATTAGAGATAAGTCTTATTTTTTAAAAAGGTTTCTGGAACAAGATGGATTTCATATAAAGTTAAAGCTATGAAGTCTTTCCCTGATAAATGGGGGTTGTATGTTTGTCCAATTAAACAATTAGCTAAAGATCCATTGATTTAAACTCTTAGCAAAGGTAAAATAAATGGGTATCTTATATAATGGAAAAAGGGAAAATGTATGTAACCTGATGTATATAAACGCATTCATTATGCTCTGGTTATGTTTTTTCAGACATCTTATATCAATGAAAATAAACTCTAACTTATGCTCAAGAGTTTTTATCCCAGGCTAAAATACCACATTACTATGGTAACCCATACTTACATTAGGCAGTCATAGAGCTCCAAAGTAAATCATGGAAGTCTATTTGAACAGTTTTTAAAAAGTAAATCACAAAACTCTATTTTAAAAGTTTTTAAAAAGTAAATCATGGAAGTCTATTTTAACAGTTTTTAAAAAGTAAATCATGGAACTCTATTTTAACAGTTTTTAAAAAGTAAATCATGAAACTCTATTTTAACAGGTTGAGCTGTTTTTTTTTTTTTTGCTAATTTGCTTAACTGGAATGAATGTTTTCTAAGGCAAAAAAGTGTGAAAGTAAAGTATTCTTCCACGTTGACAGATGGGAAGATGGATTCCTTAAATCTTTTTTTAATGATAATTTAAAAAAACAAAAAACATTTAAACCTGATGTATTTTTTTGTTAAAATTCTTTAATTGGTTTTTTTTTGTTTACATATTTTTCCTAAAGTTTTATGACAAACATAAATGTTAATATGTCTTATTTTTATAATTCAATATATTAATGTCAAGAAAAGTTGTTTTAATGTTTTTTTAATCAGTAGACACCCATTTAAATATTAAATATCGTTCAACATAAATAATTGATAACAATACTCCTAAGTTTACTTAAGAGTATTGGTATCATCTATTATTAATAATAAATCAGAAAAAATGATTTTAAAACAAATATGGAATAAGTAAATATTTTTGTTGAGTTTTTTTGGTCATGTCAGACAAACCAAAGTATTTCTCGGAAAAACTGTCTGAGAAATTTTTTTGGTTTGTCACACACACAACTATATGTGTGTGTGTATATATGTTTATATATATACATATATAAATGCTGTTGCGTTAATATGTTTTAGGTACCTTATATATATTGAAATGTCAGCAAGTGGTATGTTTGGAGCTGGTAAAGGTGGGATGATCAACTCTCCTGATCCTAACAAATTTTTTACTTTATCTCAACTGGAAATTGTATGCTTTAATAGAAGAATTTATGAAATTATTAGGGATTTAAAAATACTGGTTGAAGTTTCACAGGTTTTTATACTTTTATTTTAACTTAGATAAAGTGATGTTTTTATTGATTTATTGAATAAAAATATTTTTTTCAATATTTATATTTATTTATTACTTATAATTAATAATTTTTTGATAAATCAAGATATCACATTACCTGCTTTTTTTGTGCATGTAATCAATCATATGCGTGATTAAACACATTTTATGCTGTCAAAAATCAGAACTAAGTGCCATATATGTATAGTTTGAAAATTAAAACATAAAGTTCTTTTTAATGTATTTATGCAGTATTTATTGTTTGACAACAGATGAAACACTTCTCTTTGTTCTCTATCACCTGTATGTAAAAAAATTCAAAAATACATTTGACCAAACTTTAATTCTGATCTTGAAATTTGTCCATTAGTAGTTTTTACTAATTGCAGAAGTGAATATTTATTCTAAACAATGGGGAAGCTCTAAAAATTTCCAACTAGTTAGATAGTATAGTATAGAGCTCAAAGCATTATTATAGATAACAGTGAATCATTGGAGATAACAGTAAATCATTGAGATAACAGTGAATCATTAGAGATAACAGTGAATCATTGGAGATTACAGTGAATTATTGGAGGTAACAGTGAATCATTGGAGATTAGAAATCAGAACAAGTAGCATTTAAATAGTTAAAATGTAAAATGGAACATAAAAACATTGTAAGCAGAGAGCAGTTCATGTCGTTTACAAGTGGAGTTCTTCTCTTTGTATAAATTAGATTAAATGAAACTAAATTGAAAAGAAAGTAAATCGGATCTTTTAAAACATTATGGAGCTATCAAATGTATTAGAACACTCTATGTTCAAGAATCAAGTATTATTATTAAGTGACTGGTTTGCAGGAAACTCTAGATACTTTATATTAATGTAAAACACAGGAAAGAAACATTGGTAAGGTAGTTGTTAGAGATATAGTTTATGTCAAGAATACAACAGAATTTATAAACTTTATAATTGAAGAAATAGATAAAATTGTAATGTAATAATAAGAATATCTATAGTTATCATTAACGTTTTTGATCTGAAAAATTATTATTCTTCATCTGAAATATGTAAAGATTCTGGTGTGAAATGTTGTTATATTTTTTTCATTGTGGAGATAATGGCAATCTCTAAAAATTATTAACACATCTTTAATTTGAATAAGTTAATTATTTTTTTAAATAAATTCACCTACCCAAGGCTTTAGAGGAGACCACTATGTGAAGGAAGTTACTCATTTTTTTTTTTTTATTTAAATGTTTTTTTATTTTTATTCTTTTTATTTATTTTTAATTTTTTTTTTTTTTAATTTTTGATTTTATTTGAAACTCTCAACCCTAAACTCTGAAAAACAAAATTAAATAAGGTGGCTGTGTAGAAAAGCAGGTTAAAGGTGGGTTTGAACCTTGAACCTCTTGATTGTGAGCCAAAAGTTCTACCGCTAATCCATTAGCCCATTAGGTTATAGTCTGGCTAAAGTTTGAAAACATTGTTTTTTGACTTTCACAGTTTCTCTGGCAAGTATGTCTACTTGTATTATTATTGTTTAAGCTTGTAGAGTCACCATCAAGCTTGAATTGTTTACGCAATTCACACTTGATGGATTGTGTAAGCAATCCATCAAGTGTGAATTGCGTGTGAATACATGTGAATACGCGTGATAGTCATCACTTGTTCATACGCATGATATTTATCATGTGTGAATATGCGTGATAGTCATTAGAAGATAGCGGGTTTGAGATTTTAGTAATTTGTGTTATGTTTGCTGATTTCCATTGATCAGGGAAGTAGATGTTTTCTATCAGGCAGTTAAACAGGATATTGAGTGATGGGGCAATTTTCAAGTGAGCAGATTTGAGTAAAATTGGGGAGAGATCGTCATGTCCTGATGATCCTGTCTTTAGTTTGCTGAGTTGGCTGACAATGTTATTAATGGTAAAAATGGGGGTAATAGGTAAGAGGAGTATCCTCAGGGCAGGTATTTTGGGTACACTTGAGCAATAGCTAGTTTGATTTCTTGTTCAGGTACTGAATTAGACAGGGGGTTGGTTGTCGGTTTTATTTATTCTATTTTATCTGAATATTTTTTGTTTAAAGTATAATAGTGCCACCACCTATGTGATCCTGAGGTTGCTTGTATTTGAAATTTTTCTAAATTGCTTCTTTTATATTTGAATACTGTGAAAGAGGATGCTACTTCAAAGCAGAGAAAATAGAAATTTTGGGTTCCATAGACTTATTTTATGATCAATATGTGTATGATGGATAAAAAAACATTGAAAATGCAGGAATACAAAAATGCTATAAATTTTTGTTTAACTTGCTTAGAAGAAGAATTGCTTAGAAGGAAATTTGAACTAATTGATCTTCCACCTGTATACAAAAATTATTTTTTAGTACAATACAGTCTCGCTAAAATACATATTCTAGAGTGTCACCTTGTCTCCTTTGTAGAACACTAAAATATTAGGTTATGCAGCACTGGAACTTGAAGTGTTTAAGTAACTATGCAGACTTTAGGTAACTACACAAAATAATGCTGTGAAGCTGTTTATCACAAATTTAAAAAAATTTGAGCGAACTGTTAAAGTGCCATAGAACACAAAAATTACTGAAGTAAACTAATATCTACTGTAGTGAGCTTTAACTTAAACAAGTTGTAGTATTAATATTATTTGTGTTATAAATGTATGTGTATTAAATGTATTTTTTTGTAAATAAAATAAATATTAATGGATTACATTGACTAATATAATTGAATTTGATAGAAGCAAAACAAAAAACTAAACGTTTTAGTTTTAAAAATGTTTGTAATGTATGTAATGTTAATTATTTTAGCACCAAATTCAGATTTTTTTGACAACATAATGTTCACTAATGCATATGATCAATTAAATGCAAATTGTTTAATTATAATAATAATGCTTTTAAAGTTGATTATTTTTTGCTTGTTAAAACAAAAATAAACATTTATTATTTTATAAATCTATAAAAATTGTTGAGAGTAATTATAAAATAAATATTTCTAGTTTAAAATTAAAACCAATAAATTGTCAAATCTTATTTTCTATATTTGTTCTGCTCATTATATTTTTATTAGAAAAATTGTTTAGTAATCTTATTTCGTGTGCAAATATAGAATCTTGATGAAATATCTAGTAAAGGCTGGAAAGCACTTCACGTTGGGTGTGATGTTGTTAACTGCTTTCAACCTCCTAGGAAGGATTCAATTGAAAAGTAATTTTTTTTTCTTGAAAATCCTTTTGATTTTTTTAATGATTTTAAAATTTAAATTTGGTTCTTCAATGTTCATTTTTTTAATTTTATTTATTTAGAGCAAAAATATTGTTAGACGACTTCTTTGGAAATATAAAACTGACAAATTCTGAAGAATTTACTGTGCATGCAATTGGTCATTGTCATATTGATACTGGTAAATTATTTATTAAAATTAGAAATATTCTGATTTAGCTAAATGAAAAAGGCCATTTATGATATCATACTGAATTAGTCATAATGCAGGGTTTCAGTACTTATGTTTAAAGAAGTTTTGGATTTGGGAAGACATCATACATAATAACCAATACACATATTTATGTATAAAGGACATTTGTTTGGGCAAACAAAAATATTTTTTTATTTATTTTTTTACTATTTATCTGATTTTGAAATCTGAAAAAGTTTTGAAGCCTTTTTATTACTTCCATTTTACATAAGTACTGATACAAAAATGATTGATTTTAGGGCTCTTTAGAACTTTAAAATACTTAAAAATATATCTTAACTCTTAACTTTTAGGACTTCCTATGTACTTTCCTGGTATTATAGATAAATTTATTGATGACAGTTGTTATTTATTTTATAGCATTTTTACTTTGTATTATAGTGTTGTGACCAAAACTAAAAGTTGTAAATAAACTAAAAAAACTGTAACTAAAATTAGTCGACTAACTTTTTAGTTGACTAAAATTAGTTGACTAATTTTTTAGTTAACTAAAATCAGTCGACCAACTTTTTAGTTAACTTAAAGGAAAGGGTAAAAGCATTAGTAAGCTTTAATCAAGTAAGTGTTTTACTTTCGGGCGATACTTATCCAACATGTTCTTTAATTATTCCAAGTACTTTGAGAAGCAACTATATACAAAAAGTGATCCCCCTCCTTTAATTGTGCTATTAAATTGCATTTATTAGAATCTTTACAAACTTACAAAGATTCATACGAATTAGAGAATAATTCATTTTTAATATGTGCCACTTTTTTGGATCCAAAATATAAAAGTTTTCAACTCTTTGAAAAGTACAAAAAATTTTTTTTTTTTTAATGCGTTAAGGAATTTTTGTCAGATTTTTATTTGACAAAATAAGTTTGTGATATATTTCCAGTTAAAAAGGTGACAATCAAATCAAAAAAATTTAAGTTATCATTTGATGAAGAAAGTGATGATTCCAGAAATGATAATGACAAAATAATAAGTTTAGATTTAAAAAAAGAAATTAGTGGTTTATAAAATTGTCAGTAAATGAGCAAATTGTTTTACTCTTTTGGCAAATGTATTTCCAATATTGTATTATAATTCAATTTTATGATTTTATGTACGCCTGCTACCAGTGCACCAAGTGAACGCCTTTTCTCTGACTTTCTCTGATTTAAAAAATGAAAATTGGTAGTTGTATAAAATTGTCAGTAAATGAGCAAAATGTTTTTACACTTTCGGCATCAAAATCAACATATGTTTCCAATATTGTATTGTATTTCAACAATAATTTTTATGTACGTCTGTTACAAGTGCAATAAGTGAGCGCCTTTTTTCTGACCCATTAAACAATTTGTATGCAAAGCGAAACAAAATGACAACTGAATGTTTTCAAATGTTGATGTTTTTGTAAGAAAATTTGGAATTTTTAATTTAGTTTAAATTCATTAAATTTAATACTGAAGTTTTTTCTTGTAATAAATATTTTTTAAAATATTTTATTGTTCGTAAATAAATATTAAATTTAATATTTGTGTGAAAATATTTGTAACTCTTTTGTGTGAAACTGATTTTTTTTGTTGCAAAAACGTAAAAAATTAATATAGTTTTTTAAATTTAAAATGTATTTAAAAAAAATGGTAAAGAAAAAATTGAAAATTAAAAAAATTAATGTGTGATTTTAATGTTCTAGAGTGTGCAGTTTTATCATGTTGCCTAGAACCGCAAACCTTTTTTTTTACCTTTATTACTTTGATAGTTTGGTTAATTTTTTAAAAATATTTATTTATATATTCTTCAGTATTTTTTTTTAACATCTATTTAATGAAAAAATATAAAAATAAATATAATAAAAAAGTTATTGAATTTTAATTGATAGTTGTTTTGACCCAGTTTTACATGTATTTTAAAGTGCTTAAAGGTTACGTATTGCATTTTTCAAGTAATTAAAATGTCATAAACAATTTCCTGGTTTTAAAAGCAACCACAGCTACTTAATAAAATGTTTTCAATATTCAATAGTTAAGTATTTTTTAATACATTTTATACACTATTCAACAAATAGCAGAAATTGCATTCTAAAATGCGAATACCAATCTTCCTTTTAAATTTTGCAAGTCTCACAAAACTATGAACAACTATATTTTGAAAGCAATAAATAAGTTCATAATAACTTATTTAACGATTACCTTTTGGGTTTATGTCAATACTTTCGCCTGCCTAACTGTAGTGTTTGCGGGTTATAGTAGTCGGGAGAGTAGATGCAATAAATGTTTGTAGGCTGCGTATTCTATTTGTGGTGGCGGTTACATTAACATTACAATAGGTTTGGGGATGGTTAATAAAGGGAGGGGATTTAATGTTCATTTATAATTTTTAAGTGAACACAATATTTTTATATCTTCTGTATTTGGAAGAACTAGAATGCCAAATGTTTCTATTGCATTGTTTCTAATTTTTTTTTTACTGTATTTTGTTTTGTTTTTCTGTTGTTTTTATTTTTACTTTTTTTTTTTTTTTGTATATCGATTGGTTATCAATTGTTAGGAGAGGTTGATATTTGAAGGGGTCATAGATAAGTTGTGAAAATTAGAGATTGAATCCATTCCTATAATATGGCAGGGGACAGGGCCGTACTGAAAGACAAGGTCGTGGAGGAGGGGGGGGGGTGCAAATGAGAAAAGCTTTTTTACCATAAAAATTCTACCAAAGTAGAGCTTTTTTTCAGTTTTAACCGACAAAAATGACGAAATATTGTAAATCTAGGAAGATGCCCACACCCCCGTCAGTACGGCTTTGGCAGGGGAAATTCTTGATGTGCGATTATTTTTGCACACTACCTATAGGACGCGGCACATAAAAAATATAAGTTAAATGTTCAATTTTTTTAATAAGTTAAGCATACCAAATTTGATTATGATAATAAGTTAAGCATACCAAAATGAAATAAGTTAAGCATACCAAAATTGACTAAAGGGCATTATTTGCACATTTCATGCTGATTGGGTGTTTATAAACAGTTGCAACAACCTCATAGGCAATTGTCTCCGAGCTGGGAAAAAATAAATATAATCAAATTTAGCTTATAACATTTTTTTGAATAACAGTTTAATTCGGCTGGATTCATAATTTGTATAGTGTTTAATTACAATAAAATAATATTTAACTGCCTTAATAAAGCTTCCTAGTGTGTAAAATTTTTATGCTAAAGATTATTTCTTTTTTCAAACACTAAATCTTGCTTTAGTCGACTAAATTTAGTTACAGTAAATATTAGGTCGACTAATTTCAGTTAACTAAAAAGTTAGTCGACTAATTATAGTTAGCTAAAACATAAGTCGACTAATTTTAGTTTAACTAAAAAGTTAGTCAGGTAATTTTAATTAGTCTAAAAAGTTAGTTGGGTAATTTTGGTTGGCTAAAAAGTTAGTCGGGTAATGTTAGTTAGACTAAAAAGTTAGTTGGGTATTTTAAGTTAACTAAAAAGTTAATCGGGTCATTTTAGTTAACTAAAAAGTTAGTCAACTTATTTTAGTTAACTAAAAAGTTAGCTGGGTAATTTTAATTATCTAAAAGCTTAGTCGACTAATTTAAGTTTACTAAAAAGTTAGCTGACTAATTTTAGTTAGACTAAAAAGTTAGTTGGGTAATTTTAGTTAGACTAAAACTAACCTTAACTCCCACCTCTATTGTATTAGTTAATTTAATTGACATTTCTTTAAACAATTCTATTTTTAATTCTAATTCTGGTTTTATTTGTTTTTGTTACTATTTTGACTATTATTACTATCATTATTGTTATTACTATTATCATTATTACTTTTTATTTGTTATTGTTTGTATTTTGAAAATATATTTATTTAAATCAATTTTTAGCATGGTTATGGCCATATGAAGAAACAATTAGAAAATGTGGTAGAAGCTGGTCATCAGTTATTTCTTTAATGAAAAGATACCCAAATTTTACTTTTGCTTGCTCTCAGGTATTTAAAAATTTCCCAT
>NC_061163.1:29536384-29606384 GCF_022113875.1 Hydra vulgaris
TAAAATTTCAAACAATTTTATGTCCATTATTTTTTAATGCTAATTTTTTCAATTGAAGAGATTATATAGTAGTACAAAAAGATGGTGTGTATATTGAAAAAATGTTGTGCAGTTTTCAGCTTATTTAAAGCACAATATACAATTCTTATGCTTTGTTAGACAAAATAAAGATTCTCTTTCTTTTTACAGGTGTCAAAAAAATCTTGAAGACACCTGATTTCTCGTTCTGCATACTGATTTGTTTTAAAAATTTCCAGTCTTGATGGTTCCTAATTCCAAACATTTTGCAGTTTAACACTTTTTTGTGACTGTGCGAGCTGCTACATAGCATCTGATAATTATCTGCATTGTACATTTGGTCAGTAAACCAATGGTCTGCTCATCTGTAAAAGATGAATCTACAAATGTTTAGTCTCTTTTCTGTGGTAGAAAAATGAATGCCTAAAGAGCTAGTTTTGGTCCGGAATTCCATCTTGCATTAATTAATTTAAGTGTTTTCTGAAACTTCACTTTAAGAAATACTCCAGATTCTTCAAAATAACCGAGTTAAACGAAATAGAGATTTCATATCATCACGCTACCCTGCTGTTTCATAAATTACTTCTTTACTGTTATTGAAATTCTTCCTGAGCTGTTCGTAGTTCTTTACAAGTTTCGTGATAAATAGACATTCAATGTTGGGCAAGATATTGTTTCTTCAACAGCATGGTATTGACTACCAATAAATTGTGTTCCAGTTTCTTTACATTTTTTTTTTTTTTTAAATGTAAAGAAACTGAACAACTTAAAAACAACTTTGTAACTGACTGACAATCCCATTTCTTTCTTTCAGTGTTTACATTTGTAGTGTCCACTACAATCATCTTTATACACTTCCATAAATTGTATTCATCAAGATTTTCTGTTACACTTTTAACAACAGTATTTGCTTTTCCCTCTTGTAGATCTTGTACATGTATCTTAACTTCTCTTTGTTTATTCTTTAACACTAACACTTGATATTCTCGGTGACAATTCCATCAAAGTGCAGTAGCCAGCTTTCTAAATGTAATGTTTTTTACATTTCTTTAAGTTTAACAGCTTCTTTAATAGTTGATTTGAATATACTAGACTGTGAAGGTGTCTGAGTATTGATCCCATCTTTAGATAACTATTATCAAATGGTTGCTGCTTTGCTAGTTGATAACTTTGAAGTTGTTACTAATTTGGTTGGAGTTTTGGTTTTGCTTTAGCTTTTATTGGTACTTGTGGTTTGTGTGTTCTTGTGTGTACTTGTGGTCTATTCTTCTGAATCTTTAGACTCTTGATATTCTGCCTCAGACTCAGATTCGGAAGTTGATATTGTTGCTGTTGCCGTTACTGTTTGAAGTAGGCTTCAAGTATATTTTTCTTCTTTTGGATGGATAGTTTTTGAACTAGCAGCCTTCCCAGTTGTAAACCCGACCTATTGTTTGCTTTGAATCTTAAGATGATACAATTATTTGGCATCATTGCAGAGCCATTCACCATCTTTTTTTATGATGTCAAAAACTTTATTCAATGGATTGTATTTTATTTATTTTACTCATTTATCGTTGGCCTTCAGCACTTAATCTAGTTTTGCCTGTACAATTTGAATTGACAAATGTGTAAAGTTCAATTTCTTTTGCCATAACTTGTTACTTCTTTCTTTATGTGTTCTTGTCTCCCTTTGATAGGTTCTCCCAGGGACAGATAGCGACTGACAATATGGATTTTGAGTGGTTCCTGCTATTATATTCAATTGATTGTTTTTTTAAGCAAAACAGTTCTTCTTTTCCTATGTGACTAATAAAGTTGTACAAGATTCTTCATCCAGATCAACTTGTTTCTTTCAGTTGTGGAAGCACATGATTGAAGATAAAACTTAAATATATTTCCGAAAAGCAATAATAATAAATATAAGTGCTATTGTATTTCTATATTATTTGACTGCCATCTGGCAAATACAGATTCATATGCAGTTATTGGCATTGCTCAATCAGGCAGCTTATATAGTCTAAATCTTGTTAATTTCTATAAATTTATAGAAGGCGCCAGAAAATTCTGTAGAGTTTCAGAGATATGTAAGAATATCTAGAACAATCCAGAAATTCTAGTAAGTTCCATCCAGTTTGAGCAAAAGTTAATCGATTTATGACACAGAACATTAATTATTTTACAAAAAGTTGAAAAGCCATAACTCTAATATATATACATATATATATATATATATATATATATATATATATATATATATATATATATATATATATATATATATATATATATATATATATATATATTTATGTATGTATATATATATATATATATATATATATATATATATATATATGTATATTTATATATGTATATATATATATATATATATATATATATATATATATATGTATGTATATATATATATATATATATATATATATATATATATATATATATATATGTATGTATATATATATAAATTTACATATGTTTATGTGAATACATTTCAGCACAGCTCATTTATATGGCAAGGAATAGATGGATCTAAGTATGTTTTGTGTAATTAAAAAGCTGTGAATACTTTATTCATAAAAATGTTAGTTTATATACTCAAGTGATTGATTTCTCATTTATTTTTATTTATTAAGATGTCTTACTAAATTTTGTACTTTAAAATGTCTTACTTTTGTATATTAAGATGCCTCACTCACTTTCCTCCTGCTGACACATATGAATCATCAGCTGGATATAAAGATGTAAGTTTATTATTCATATATTTATTTTTTAAATTGTGCATGTTATTTACTTACTAAATGATTTTTTTATGCCATAATTTTTCGTGCCAGTTTTTTTCACAATAATAAATTTTATTATTGTGAAAAAAATATTTAATAATAAAAGTCTAAATAAATTAGTATATATAAATTCCTCCAACCCTCGGAGGTCAACAATAATTTGCCGACCTTAATCTTTTAGAGGTCAGCATTAGGTCGGCAAAAAAAATTTGATACAAAGGTCTTACCATAAAACATAGAAATGAGGTTGGCAATTATTTGCCGACCTCAAACACTTTAAAGTCAGCAGTTAGATTGGCACTGCCAAACCCAATTCCGAGGGTTGAGTCCTCTCATATAATAAGTATATTTAATTTCAAATATTTACTATATGTTTTCTGAATTTATATGCACAAACTATATTTTTACTATATATATTTTATACAGGCTAGTGTATATACTTGTAATAAATGCTGCATTTCAAGTATTAAAATCAATCATATCAAAATTAAACACTTATTATGCCAAATGGGAATTGATTTCTGTAATTTAAAAAATTTATATTTCAAATCTTACAGCAAATTTTGCATCAAAAGTTTAGAAAAGTTGAGAGCTTATAACTACATAGAATAACTGTTTCTGTAGCTTCCAAACCTGAACATAAGAATAAGTATATGAAACTAAGTCTAAATAAGTATTAGAGTTTGCTAAATTTTAAATTATTTTTTATTTATTTTTGTTTACATTTTGTTTATTAAATTAAAATAATCAACAAGTTTTTTTTTCTGTTGCTGTTTATTTATATTCAAAAAAATAAAGTGTAACATATTTAAAAATCAACTTGATTTATTTCTAGGTTGTGCGTACTTTTACATTTTCTAAACATCAACACCAATAAATAAAAAAAATCAATGACGCATAACACCATAAAATCTGAATAAAAGTCGGAGTATATATATTTTCTTTGTTTTACTCATTTTACTACTATATATCTTTTGAACCTATTGGGAATTCTGTGTTACATGTAGTGCCATCAGGCTGGCTAACACCCTGATAACCTGTATTACTTAGTTGTCATCAAAATTTTGTAATAGTTGACTTTGTTTTTCTAAACTTTATTTTATTTAACAAACTGCATAAACAATATCTTCATATTTATTTAAATATTAATATTATATACACAACTTTCATACATAAAATGCATACAGAATAATGCTTTAAAACAAAATGTATATTGTGTAGTGTGTGATCTACATCGTCTTTTATAATATTTATTTAATGACAAACACATGTAATAAAAAATACCAATTTCTTATTAAATTTTTAGATTTTAAAAACAAAGTCCCAAAACAAAGATCCAGGAGTAGTTTGTGACGCTATGTTGCTATATGGTTATGGCGATGGCGGTGGTGGGCCTACGTATGTATTTAAATTTTCATTACCTTTTTATTAAAAAAATGTAGTTTAACTTCTACCTGTCTTATTTAAAAAAGATATATAATTATTGATTTGATGTATGTATGTATGAATGTATGTATATATGTATGTATGTATGTATGTATGTATGTATGTATGTATGTATGTATGTATGTATGTATGTATGTATGTATGTATGTATGTATGTATGTATGTATGTATGTATGTATGTATGTTATGTATGTTATGTATGGATTGATGGATGGATGGATGCAAATATATACTTATGTACATGCATGTATGTATGTATGTATGTATGTATGTATGTATGTATGTATGTATGTATGTATGTATGTATGTATGTATGTATGTATGTATGTATGTATGTATGTATGTATGTATGTATGTATGTATGTATGTATGCATGTTATGTATGGATTGATGGATGGATGGATGCAAATATAGATGCAAATATGCATGTTTGTATGTATGTATTCATATTTATATATATTTATATATGATTTACTGCATATTTAAAACTTGTTATTTAGGGAAGATATGATTGAAAATATTGAAAGAATGAGTAGTTTTGATCAACCACGGTAATTTTTTTAATCGTTTTACTTATTCTACTTTAAAGTTGAGCGTAAGTTTAGTCGGATTGAGATGAATTTGCATTCTGGCTTTAGTTATAGGCATTAATATTACCAATATAGTGTTAATAAAATATTTTTATTTAGAGTTGTTAATTCTAATCCTACACGATTTTTTGAGAGTCTGGAAAATTGCCAAAAGAATCTTCAAACATGGGTGGGGGAGTTGTATTTGGAACTTCATCAAGGAACTTTTACAACACAAGCATTAGTATGTCTTGTATTTATTAGCGTAAATAGTATTAATATGTCTAATATTTATTAGCGTAAATAGTATTAGTATGCCTAATATTTATTAGCTTATATTTCCATTAGATTATGATAATTGAGTAAGTTTTATATTAGTTATTAATTAAATATGCGGAATAAGTTAAACAAACTATTTATTTTTTACAACATTATGAGGTTAAAATTAAGTTTGAACAATGCTATTGAAAATCACTACAATGTTTAGTTAAACACTAACTTGGACATTTTTCATATTTAAAGTTATTGTGTAATGGCTGATAGTATGTTGTGTAACACACACACAATGACCTCCCATTTGTCTGTTTTTTGCTACAATAGCAAAATTTAGAAAAACTTATCCCAGCACTAAATACAAAATGAATAGTAATCCATAGATCCACTTTTGTGTGGTTTGGATGGATTTATATAATACTATTTTTTCATTTGAATATGGCATTATGGGAGAGTTGAAGCAGTTTTTTATAATAGAAAGTCATTCCTGGCATATACCTGCTTTAAAAATTAGAATGGAGTATTTAAATTATTTAACTACACCAGGAAAATTACTACACATGGTTTGCTAGTTCTTCCTATTCTTATCAAATTTAAAATTTTCTTTAAGAGTCTTACCTATCTTAATAAAGTATCTTTTTAACGATATGATCAGGACTTAATTTTCAAGAAAATTAGTACTGAGGCCTCTTTTGGTCTTTTTGATTGAGTTGGCTCAGATTTATATACATAAATACATGTTTGTTTAAAAATGCTAATATAAATCCAAACAGTTTTTTCAGGGAAAAAAAAAATGAAGGTTATGGAAAAAAGTTTTTTTGTTGTTGTTGTTATATAATAAAATTCGCTTAAAGTGCCTCAGTGGATGTATGTGCATAAGGCCTGCAGTTCTTAATTTCAGCATGATATTATCAATGACATTTTTTGCAAGGCTAAGTACATAAAGACATTTGTATATAAATACGTGCATTTACTCTATAACTCTGAAACATGAACCTTGATGAGCAAGGCGGCAAGGATGTGGATGGGGATTGATTACCAAACTTCTTGCTTATGAGGCAAGCACTCTACCGCTACACTACTACTGCATTATACATTAAATATCACCAAAAAAATTTACAAAAACTTTAAAGGTTTTACTAATATTTAATAAAGGTTTTCTTTAGTAGTATTGAGTTCATTTATTGGTTTGTTTTTCCTAAATAAAAATGTAAATACATAATAAAGTAAAAGTATGTGTGCCATCAAGTATTTATGTATTACCATATCTGTTTTACTTTAGATAAAAAAAAGAAACAGGAAATGTGAAGTACTCTTACATAATTTAGAATTTTCACAAGTTTGGGCATTTCTCCACAGCTCAGGTAAAAAACTGGATCTGATCGATTTTTTTTCCTTTTTTTCTTTTTCCTTTGAAGATTAGACACAAATTTTAGCATTTTATCTGAAGTAAGTTTTTTTTAAAGAAAGGTGATGTTTTTTAAAGAAAAGTGATGTTTAATTTTTATTATAGTGATGATTGTGTTTATTAGGGTGTCCCAAAACATAGAAACATAGAACATTTTTTCCCCCCATGATACCTCTCCAGTTTTTTCCATTCTCTGAAGTCCCTGAAGGTTAAAAATCAACAGCAACAAAAAAAGAACTGTGTAGTCAAGTGATCTGTAAAACTTAACAAAATTGAATCCTTTAAAAAAATTGCTTCAATTTGGGATTGAAAGGAAATTTTTTTCTAAATATTAAACTTATTGATTATGCCTAAGTTGAATAATATCATTAGTCTGATGCATTTTTATATATTTTTACTTTTGAAACAGGTTTGGGTATACATACTCAAAGTTTAAAGAGGCTCACAAACCCGCTTAAACTTACAAAAATGTTGACTTTTTTTTATGTTTTGTAGAAAAGACAAAAAACTTTCTGTTTTGATACATACATTTTTTTGTTTAGCCCCCCAAAAAAACAATAACTTCATTCAATAATTTTCATGCATCAAATAAGCCTGAGAATTCCGGTATAATAAAATTGTGCTCATTTTATGCAAAACATGTGTCATTGCTTATTTTATCTTTAACAAAATCTGAACCTTGATATGTTTATAAGCATTATACTTATTAAAAAAAGCTGACAAAAAAGCTGACTTAACTTGCTGTTGATCAATTAAAAGATTTAAAATTTTAATTGCTCAGTTTGGTCACATGGTCAATTGCTCAGTTTGGTCACATGTTTTTGAGACTTTTGAGATGATAATATGAATAAATAAATGTATGTTATATAATTTATTATTTCATAGTATTTTCTAATACGGGTTGTCTTTGTAAGAAATATATGAATAAACAAGAAAAGAGATCATTGCAGACTAGTCCCAGAAAGATACTGTTTCTTTTAAAGTATCCTATCAATCAGTTGCCCATAAACCAGGTCACCAGCATTGGAATTGTTCTTAGATATATTTGTTAGGTTTTATTTGTTTCTATATGCTACAGACCTTGGTTTTTAAAAGCTATACAATGAACAAGTCAACTATATGGTGAAAACTATTGACTAACTATATGACTCAACTTCATAGTGATTAACTATTTTCAGACCTTGGTTTTTAAAAGCTATATGGTGAACAAGTCAACTTCATACGGCTTTGTTGTCTTTAAGTCATCGTTTGAAATAAGAGACTTATACCTAAAACTAGGATAAGCCCGTCTTGTCAGCATGCAGCAGTATACTTGGTATTTAACTGAACAGTTAATTATACTGGTCCTAGCTAACAATCATGTTAACAAGAAGGTAAAAAAAAATGTTGGAAGTGTTGGTCAAGTATGATGACCCTGAGCAGTTTTATATGAGGAAACCAAAGCTACTGTTTATTGCAACAGAGCTTACTGAACTAGTAGGTTCCCAGAGCTGCATCCTGTTCAAGCTTCCTGTTTGAGATGTAAAGAAGTGGATCAAGGGAAATGCCAGTGAGACGTTAGATCTATTTTTAAGATTTTCAAAATTAATTATATGTGTTAATGACTATGCAGAAAGAATATTAGCCTTTTATTTTATGAACCCTGTTGTTTTTGATACATTCTTTATGAACCCTGTTGTTTTTGATACATTCTTGCCTTGGCCTTGATTCAATAAGGTTTTCAATCATTTTGATTGATTTTAGTTATTTTTTGTGTTTCATGACTAGTTATTTGTTTTTTTGTTAGTTGATAGTCCATCCAGCTTCATAAACGTTCTATCAGGTGATTGTGGCCAGGGCATAAGTTGAATATTACTTTGAATGAAATAGAGCCTGACATTGTTTTGTTGAAATAACCAGTTTTGATCAGCCTCAAATAAATTGAAGTTAGGGATAAGCCCATTTTCCAATGTCACAATACCCATGCTAGTTTAATCTTCTTTTGTATATTTTATTACGCCTTCTTAGCATGCAAAGAGTGTTTTTGTTATGCGCTGACAGTTTTTTTGGATGCCCAATGCGAGGTTTATCATCGACATAACCGGCTGATAAATAGCTTTTTATTGTTGTCTGAACACTGACTTCACAAATATTCAAGCAACTGCTGATTTGTTAATTGTCATTATCATTCTATGCATGCCAACGACTTGCTGTTTGGTTTATGATGAGACAGCTCTTTTACCTGAAAGTGTAATCTTTTGATAAGGTTTTATTAAAAATTGCTGTAGGGTTCAAATCATAGTTGCAGTCTTTATTCAAAATAAAATAAGGATAATATATGACTATACAATATTTGCATGCTGCGAGCTGTCGAGACTGCAAAAAATCTATCAATTATCAAGATTCACAAGTTATCAAAGTATGTTTAAACTATATTTCAAAAAACTAAAAGGACTTTATTGATCTGTTAATTTTCTAATCACCATGCTAATAAACCTGAACAAAAAAAGTTAAAAAAACTATTTTAGGAAATAATTTTCTTTAAATTGATAGATTGCCTGTCCAAGCATAAAACCTCAGTTTATGTATGTACACTCCTTGCATTTTCTACCTATTTAAGTTATATTAACTAATATTTATTAATTAATTGTTCTAATTTTTTGCTGCTGAAGTGAAATTTAAAAATTCAGTTTTTAGTTTTT
This sequence comes from Hydra vulgaris, assembly GCF_022113875.1. NCBI lineage: Eukaryota > Metazoa > Cnidaria > Hydrozoa > Anthoathecata > Hydridae > Hydra > Hydra vulgaris. Next base: position 29,545,557 of record NC_061163.1, read on the forward strand.
ATTTTTTAATTAAAAAAAATATATTAACTTTTTTTTTTTAATTAAAAAAAAAAGTCAATATCTATTTATCTAAATGACAGACATGTTTCCTTTTAACTAGCTTAAAAACATTTAATAATATAATTCATGTTTTGTTTTGATATAATAATTGATTTTATCACTCAATAATTTTTTAAGTATACTTGAAATAAGTCTTCTAATATAGTTTTTCTAGTTTAAAAAAAAAAGTTGTGTTTCCATTACCTCTAAGATTACTAAAATTTTAGACAATCTTTAGAAACTGATTGTATTAAAAATTATTAGCATTTAGCTGGGTACATATATAATTTTAGCTCATAGAATTTAGGTACATAGAGAATTTAGGTGTATATATAATTAAGGTATAAATAGATTATAAAATTAAGGCTTCTACTTGGGTTTAGCTTAATTGATTTTGAATTATATTTAAGCACGTTTATTACTGATCTTTGTTTCAAAGAGAAAATTTTGCTTAGGACTGAAGCCCCAATCAGTTACTTTCTATAGCTCATCAAAAATACCAATTAATTTGTGTTGGCATTTTGTATTTATTGTTTAAAAGTATTGTTTAAAAGTAACTAATGCTTTGCAGCAATATAAATCATAAGACATGATTAACAAAGTTATTTAATTGAAACAAATACATTGTATTGTGTATGTACAAATACACACTTCTGGGCAAGTTATATAATGTTAGCAAGGAAGGAGGCGTGAACTACCATTTAAATTTCTCCCATGATGCTCTGTGATAAGACCATAAGGACTTCTTGGGGCACTTAAAAAGTATATATATATATATATATATATATATATATATATATATATATATATATATATATATATATATATATATATATATATATATATATATATATATATATATATATATATAAAAGAAGTGTTTAAAATATATGTCAAATACAAAGAAAAAAAAGTCATACTCTTTCACTGTGCTCTGTGATAAGGCGGTAAGGACTTCTTGGGGCACTTAAAAAGTATATATATATATATATAAAAGAAGTGTTTTAAATATATGTCAAATACAAAGAAAAAAAATTCATGTTGAATTGCAAACTTTTTTTCTTTTTTTTGAAGGTGGGGAAGAAGAAAGGTAGAGGCTGGATAGGCCGCATCCATTAATTTGCTGGGGGACCAGGATGACTTAAAGACAGGACTGATTACAAATAAAAAAATCATTTTTGTCCCTTATGTTTTAGTAAAAATGTAAAATGTAAAAATTGTTATATACCATACATAAAAAATGTTTATGCACTTTCCTGTATACTTTTAGATAAATCAAAAAATAATCTATATCTAACAGAAATCACTGAAACACTTCATCTATGCTGGAAAAATGTGCTATTAAATCAGTTTCACGATGTTCTACCAGGGACTTCCATACAATGTGTATGTTTATGTAATTAGTATGTTGGCTGTTTAACAGCATCAAGACTTTTCTTTATAATTATTATTATTATTCATTTTATGACTTATGAGACTGTCCATTAATTATGTCAACAATTGTTGACAAAGGGGTGAGGGAGATCAAGAAAAGTTGATATCAGCAATGTTACTTTTTTTAATAAATTTAATTACTTAAAAAAAGGGGGAAAAAAAATGTTTTTTTTAAATTTTAATTTTATTTGAGGGAAGTGGGGGTGATCAAATGTAAATGCAATTGTATAGGAGGGTCTCTAGAGGTTTGACAAGTTGTTGACACAGGGGATGGTGACAATTGACAAAAAATTGTTGACATAATGAACAGCGACATAATGAATTGTGGTATGAAGATTAGGAGATGTTCAATAATATTTTCAAATAAAACTGCTAGTTTGTTTTGTTTTATGCTAATATGTGAAGCACTGTTTTACTTGTTTGATAAAGTATGAGCATTGCTGCAAATATACTGGATTGAATAATATTGTTTATTATTTTTTCTGACAAATTAAAAAAAGACTATAAAAAGTATATACTATAAAAAGTTCTTAAATATATTATAAAAAAATGTAAAATATGAGTTTTGGACAATGAAAAGTAAATAAGGATGTGAGTTATTGAGTTCCAAAGTATTTTGTGACTTCTGGACTCTTAATTAGAGTCTGTCTAGATAGAGTCCAGATATCACAAATGCTTAAATAAGTTAGAGCTCCAGAGTTCTCTAGAAAAGAATCAGTTTTAATCTGCAGTCATATTAGAGTTATTAGGATTTGATACTTCAGGGTTCCAGGTGAAAAAATGCTAGAAATAAATATCTTGAAAGTTTTGTTATTTTTTCTTATGGAGGTATTTTGTACTTCAATGATTTAAAAGTCTGGGTAAAAAAAAGCACTTTGAAAACTTCAGAGTCTGGTGTCTAGTTTAATATTTGTTGAAGTAATTATATATTATCTTAATTTCAGGTTTATGAAGATACTGAAAAGCTTTATGAAGGCAATTAATTTTTACTTTTTTATGCAATTTTTGCTATTTAAAGTTTGTATTAACTTTATCTTTTTTATTTTTAATTTGTGAAACAATGTAAACACTATTTTTAAAATCAATTTACATACATACATACATACATACATACATACATACATACATACATACATACATACATACATACATACCAGAACCTACCAGTAATTTACATACATATCAGTAATTTACATACGTATGTATGCCAGAACATGCATACATTCATAACCGAACATACCAGTAATTTAGTGTGTGTCTTTTCACCAACACTTTATCAATTTAACAAAAAATATTTAAACAAATTCGTTTTAAGTTTTTAAAAATAATAATAGTAATTTTGTCTAACATTATTAAGATTTTCTAACTATTATTTTTAAATAACATGTTCAAAATTTGGCATTTTCTTTAGTGAACATTCTCTGCAGGTTGTGACAATGTTGCTAGCTCTTCTTAATCTTTTATCTCTTATAAAATTGAATTTTATTGGAGATTTATATATATTAGAATAAATTAGAATAATTAGAATAAATATAAAATTGCTTTTTTTTTCAACAACATCAATAAATTTATTTTAGTTGTACTTTCGAAAAGTGAATTAGTTCCCATGCTTTTAAAGAATATTATACACACGGTGTGTCATATTTTTGAAACATTTTTATTTTGTTACTTCGTATTTTAAATTTCATAAAAATCAATATTTTAGCAAATCTGTTTATTTTTTTTCAGAATGAAAGAAATGAAAGTGATAAGAGTATTCATCATGATAACGGAGCGCATAACATAGTGGTCAATTGTTGTTCATGGCAGCGTAAAGAATTAGTGCTGTTAGATAATTTGTGCAACAACTCAGAAAATCAACTTGTTCACATGTTAAATGAAGAGGAAAAGTTTGTGCAGTATGTTGAAGTCCCAAGTATGGGTTTATCTAATGTTTCTTGTGTTAAACCACAAAGTGTTACTATTGAGCAGGTGAGCGGACTTTTTTTAGTGTTTGAAAGTGAAAATATAAAAAAGATTAGTAGAATATAAACAGCTGTTGCTGTACTTTAGTTTTAGAAAAATAACTGCAACACAGTTGTGAAAAAAGTGGCCCTATCAAAAGTGAGGTTTTATCAAATGTGTAATAGAAATTTTACAACTAAAGTTTAGAAATATACTTTTTATATAATTAAAAATATAAAAAGAATTAGATATTAATAACTATTAGTAAAAATATCTATTAATATCTATTTATAAATGCTATAAAATTATAATTTTAGATTTAAAAAATTTTCTTTTTTGAAAGTTTATCAAAAAGTCTATTAAAACATAAGAAACAGGATTAGTTAATACATATTTGGTAATGTTTTAGTAAAAAGCTTCTTTTTTATTATGTTTTAATATATTCTTGTTAAAATCAAATCAAATATCAAAACCCAACCATGTCAAAACCCAATCTGAGACTGAGTGTGGTTAAAGTCCGAATCTAAGTTTATATTTTTAACAGTATTAGATTAGTGCTAGGACCACAATATAAAAGTTTAAGGTTTAAACCCACTCTAATCCACCCATTATCCACCCACCTATAAATCTTAATGGTTGAGAGAAAGTTTGAGGTTTAATTCTACCTTATGCCTCTTAATGACTGAGAGAGAGTTTGAGGTTCAAATCCACCCTGTGCCTATTAATGGTTGAGAGAGTTTAAAACTGCAAAAAAAAAAAAAAAATTGAGTAGACTTTTTGACTGGACTCACTGGAGCATTAGGGAGATGAATTTAATGAAATAAAATTTCAAAAAGTATATCTATATTTATAATTCTTAAATATATTTATTTTGAAATCAGAGTCGTTCTGAAACTTTCATGTTTCTATCTATGTTATTATTATTATTATTATTATTTCATATTTTTTCTGTCATATTACTGTAATATTTAAACCATTTAAGAAAATATTTAAACACTTGTATTAAAACAAATGTTAGAACCCAGACATCATAGAACTTTATGTAATTTTACATAGAAAGAACTTTAATTTCTTATTTCTCTTTAACAGCATTTCTACAACTTTGGTTGTTGAATTTTTATAACATAAAAAACTTCAGATAGTTTTGTTATTTTTTTTACACCAAGTTTTATTTTTAGCACCAATATTTACTTTAACAAAAAAATACAAACTTTTTTTTTTAGAAATTATGTTTAGAATAAAATTCTGTTTTGGATTAAAAAAAAAAATTTTTAATATTTTTATTTTTTAAGTGGCGAACTGCTTTTGATGGAGAAATCCAATTAAGAAATGAAAATTTAGAAGTTCATTTTAACACTAATGGTCAGATGACAAAGTGCATTTTGCTAAAATCACAAAGGTTATAATGTTTAAAGACATTTTTTTTATAATTGTGTAGAATTATATTTGTTTTCTTTTTATGTGGATCATTCAATACTATATGTTTATTTATTTATACTTCTAATATTTAGTTTGTTTTGAGACTTTAGACAATAATATAATAATTTCAAAATATTTTTACAAAAACCATAAAATTAATTTTTTTTTTTGATCATCGTAGAAAAAAATTTAATTCATTATATTTGCATTAGCTTCATTTTTTAGGTAGTAAAGAGCACATCATTTGTTTTTAAAATATGTCCCATACATAATGTTGCTATCTAGATTCATACCCATGAGATCTTGTGGTACTGTTTGATGGTGTTAAATTCCTAAAGCCTCACTTATGTTTCTGTCATATTTTTTCTTAGCCAAAACCATTACTTCAATATTATTATAGTTTACTATATCTTGGCAAAGTTTTTTATGATTTGATATTTAAAATGACTCGCCTGACTACTGCCTTATTATTCTTCTTCCTATAATTTAAAATGACTCGACTGACTACTGCCCCATTATTCTTCTTCCTATAATAAGCAAAGTTTTTGAGTCTTTAATTAGCAAATACTTAATATCTTATCGTGAATCTAAGAACTTACTTTCTGATCGTCAATATGGATATCGATCTTCTCGTTCTACTACTGATTTGTTAATGGTATTATCCAATAGGTTTTATTGTACATTAAATAGATGTAGAAAGGCTTTAGATGTGAAGAGTTCAAAGCTATTACTCTCGACATTTCTAAAGCTTTTGATAAAGTTTGGCATCTTCTCCAAAAGCTCTCTTCTTTCGGTGCATCAATTAAAATCTTTAAGATTATTGAATCCTTCCTTACCAATTGTAAGCAGTAATAAGCAGCCATGGTGCAGTGGTAGTGCACTTCCCTCAGAAACGAAGGATCTGTGGTTCAAACCCCACCTCTGGGCAAGTTTTGTGACATCGGTTAGGAAGGAGGAGTGAACTTCTAATTAAATGCTCATCTGTGGTGCTTTGTGATAAGACTGTAAGGACTTCTTGGGGCACCTAAATAAAAGTTTGAAATAAAATTGAAAAAAAAAATTGTAGTATAAAATTTGTTTTCATTGTGGTGTTTCTTGTCATTCAATTAAGTCTTATCTATTTACTGTGACTGTTTCTAAATGCTCCAAAAATATTTGTCTATTTTTTTTCTTCAAACATAAGTTCTTTGGAATTCGCTCCCTTCGTCTTGTTTTTCTTATTCATATAATTTCCAATCTTTTAATTTGTCTGTTAATTGTTATCTTACTTTATAAACTTTTTATTTTCTCTTCTAGTAATTTTGAAATCTTATAGTGGTTGCTTGCAGCCTTGTTGGAAGTGAAGATGTTTAAATAAAAAAAAGGAAATCCTATTAAAAACCAGTTGACCAATATTTATTTGTTTGTTCAAATAAAGGCTTAAATATTTTTTCTAATGTAGTTTTATAACTTTTGTTTTTTGAAAAGTTCATACTCATTCTCAACAAAGACCTGTGTCAAGAATTTAATTTCCAGATCTAGATATTGTTGTTTTATGGGCTCTATTCACAAATTGAGTAAAAACTCCATCCATAATTTTTGGATCATGGTCTGACTTTGGTTTAACCAAAAAATAGAAATAGACAACACAAATTTAAAGTTCATCATAAAGGAGATTAATGCACAATTAAGCTCCTTTATGATAAATTTTAAATTTGCATTGGCTATTTCTATTTTTTATGATATTATTTGTGATATCTAAAAAATTTTAAAGAATTATGCACATCTTTATGTTCTATATAAGACACAAATCTTGTTCATTAAGAATATTGAAAAACTTAAAACATAGCTGACAGTTTTAAAACAGCTGTGGCCATCATGAACATATCTTAAAAAGTATTTATCCTGCATTTTTATCCTGCATTTTTATCCTGCATTTTTATCCTGCATTTTTATCCTGCATTTTTATCCTGCATTTTTACTATTACTGTTAAATTCAATAATAATAAAATCATGAAAATTTTTTAGTGTTATATTTTCAAGGATTAATTGGCTTATTTTTACTAAGTATTACAAAACATCACTCAGAGTCATATTGTGCTGTAAATCCTAGAAAATAAGGGATATACTTGAATACAGTTTTTCATTTGCTATTTTGCTAAGGTAGGGGGGTCAAAATCTGTCAAAAAATGCGTGACGTAATTTATGGACGATCCCTAAACTGGTTTTTTTAAATTTTTGAAATAATAACCTAAAAAATTTTAATAGTCTAATTGTATTATATACCTTAATGTATTTATTGTTTACACTAGATTTTAGTTCTTAAACAAAATTATGACTTGAACTTTCATCTCATTGTTTTATATTATTTATGCAGTGCTGGTTTTAAAGTAATTGTTAATATTTACAATTTATGTTACAATAGTTGTTATCAATGATGTTGTTCTGCTAACTGATGATGCTGTTCTGTTATCTGATGATTGTGTCAATAAAATTGTGAAGTTATTTGACTGCATATTTTAATGCTTGGTTTTAATTAGTGACAAACTTTTTTAGAGAATGTTTGGCATCTGCTAGTAACTGTTTCTGCTTGTATACTGACATCCCTTTGTACTGGGATGCATGGGATGTTATGCCTTATAACCAGGAAACAAAGTATATTTATTTTAGTTTATTTTCATTAAATAGAGTTTAACTCTATTAAATTTTTATTTATTTTCATTACAACCAAAACCATCCTTAGTACCTAGAAAAAGTTTCTTATCAGAACGAGGAAATTATTAAATGGTATAATTCTTTTATTTATTTACCAATTATGTTTTATGTTTAAACTTTATTTTTTACTTGTTGAAATTATTTTTTTAGAGAAATTTTGAACTTGTGTGCTGAGATACAAATTATTGATCGAGGACCTTTAAGAGCTAGTTTCCAGGTACCTATTATTGTTTAAGAGCTAGTTTCCAGGTACCTATTATTATTTAAGAGCTAGTTTCCAAGTATCTATCATTATGATGAGATAATATGATGACATATAATACATATTGAATGACTTATTGTTTATACTAAGTTAGTATTAGTAATTTTTATTTTAAAACTAATAAAATAATTTGAATGAATTTTATTTAAGTAATTTAACTTTACCAAAAAAAGAAATTGTTGGTACAATTAAATAATTCTTAAAAAATAGTTGGTACAATTAAAATAGTTAGTACAATTAAATAATTCTAAAGAATATTACATTTACCAAAAAAAAAAAATGTTGGTACAATTAAATAATTCTTAAAGAATATTTCTTAAAAGATTTCTTAAAAACACATTTCTTTTAGAAAATCTCATAATAAAAACTTCAAATTATATTATTGTTATGCTTTAATTAATTATGTCATAATTTTTTTTACAGAAAAAGTTACTTTTTTTGATGACTTTATGTTTTTTTCTAAAGAAATTGATCATTTGAAAACTCTTTTAAAATTGAATATTTATGACTTTGGTTTTAAGTGTTTAGCGTAAAGCAATTCATTGCAAGAAAATTAATGATTTGTTAAATCATTAATTTTCTTGCGAGAACATAAAAAATATGTTAATAAAAAATATTATTAAAAAAAAAAAATTATTTTGAGACACCAATGTACTTATTTATTTCAATATGATTTCATTTACAATTTCATGGCAACAATACAAAAAAAATTGTGAGTATTAAAATATCATGATAAACATAAACAATTTTTTTTTTCATTCTTTTGATCAGCAATTGATTGTAAACATCAAACAAATAAAAACAAAACTTTTGTTTTTTGATTTTATTTTAAACTATTTGTTTTATATATAAAATTTATTTTTCATTTTAATTTTTATCTCAATAAAAACTCAATAAAATGGCAAAAGATCCATATAATAGAAGTATAAAAACTCAACAGAATGGTAAAATATAAAAAAATGTTAAAATATAAAAAAATATAAAAAACCACATACAGGAATATGTAAAAAACAAAATTAAGTGCAAACTGTTTTTTATTTACTTAACAAAATATTCTTCATCAATTGAGATATTTTTTTTGGTTAACTTAAAAAAGTTTTTACATACAAATCTCATGCGTAAAGTATTAGGAGGGAGAAATTCATTTTATCCTCTATTTTTTAACAACCTTTTTCATAAGTCTGTAACTCTTAAATACAAAATTTCACTTCCTCATGCTAAGAATTGATCAAAATAGCAAAGATCAAGTTTTAAACTACTTGTTAAGTTAAAAGTATGACATGTAACCTCTTGTTCAAGTTGTTACATGTCATTACATGTAACCTCTTGATTCTTGCTCAAGTTTTTGTATTAGTTTTTAACTTGTCTTTCTATATATTAGTGAACAACCAAAATCAGATTTTAGTTAAAACTTAAATTGTCTAAATTTTTAAACCAACAAATAAATAAAAATAAAAATAATGAAATTAGACATGTTTGTATTTTATTATATGTATTAAAAATGTATTAAAAATATGATTCGTCTAGTTAAAAATATTTAGGATAATGATTTAAAAATCATTATCCTACAGAACAATGAAGACATATGGGTAAACCTAGGTAAAAAATACAAATGTAATTTTTCCGAAATTTATTTGCAGTACTACTATTTCTGATTTTTTGTATTAATTTTTGTGATTAATTATGAAAATACTTAACTGACAATTAAATATTATTTTAACTAAAGAAACATGAAAAAAACATAAACACAATCATTGCCAAACTTTCAAAATATTTATATGTTTTAAGCGTTCTGCTGAATTAATTTTTGATATAGATATTGTAAATGTATATCTCATCAACAAAATTTATTTACAAACGCAACTTATTAAAAAAAAGGGAACAAAGTTAAAAAAAAAAGTTCAATAAAAATATTTACAAAATAACATTCAATTATATCTCTTATTTGTAGATTTTTTTTTTTTAATTTGCATTCACTCCTAACAAGGCTGCAAGCAACCACTATTAAATTGGGAGTTACTAGGAAAAAAAAAAAGAACAGAGTTGTAAAACAAGGAAATGGTTGACAGAAGACTTGAAAAGTTGAAGGTTGTATGAGTCAGGAAAACATGAAGATGGGAGAGAGTTCCAAAGGGTTGAAGTGCGGGGAAAAAAACTAGATGAATAAAAGTTTTTAGAGCATGCAGGGACAGATACAGTAAACGAATGAGACTTAGCTGAATGATGAGTAAAACGAGAATGAATTTTAGTTGATGGAACTAGAGATGATAACTCCTTTGAGCAGTGACCATGATAGTATTTGTAGAAAAGAGAAAGAGATGCAACTTTACGACGATGGGAAAGAGGCTCAAGCTTAGCAGATAGTCCAGGTCCAACAACATTTACAATGCGTTTTTGGACCTTGTCAAGAAGAGAAAGTGAATCGTTAGAAGAACCAGCCCAAATATGGCAACAGTATTCCATACAGGGAAAAATAAGAGATTTGTAGAGGTAGAGAATGGAATCAGAAGTAAGGAAATGGCAAGCACGATAAAGAGAAGCAACCTTAGCAAAAGTTAATTTAGCAATCGATTGTATATATGGTTTCCATGAAAGGTCAGTAGTAAGCGATAATCCAAGAAGATGTAAAGAGGAGGACTCAGTAAGAGGATTGCCATTCATTAATATAGGAATGTTGACCATTTAGCCAAATTTTAGTCAAAGATTTAGTCAAATATTTTCCCTTACCCCTCCTACGGTATGAGAAACCCCTTCCCTTCGATGAATGGATGGGAAATCGTTTTTCAGTTCTGGGCCAGCACCATATATGCACTATAGGATGTGATTCTACCAAGTTTTCATCTATATAATAAATAAACAATTGTTTGTTTAAATATTAAAAAAAAAAAAAATATTTAGTGTATCAAGTTACATGATGTACAACTAATTTCTGACCCCCCTAGTGTCTTTTTATAAATGGCTGTAACTCAGTTGTTACCTAATATTTTTTCTTTATTTTTTCACAAAATCTTTAGAACAATGTTACTGATTAGTAAGAAGTTATTCCAACATTTTTACCAGAACATTCCAGAATTCTGATGCAAAAACATTTAATAAGTGAATAGCTTTCTTCCTGGCTGATGGAAGCCCATTCTTTTTGAACTGTTGTGATGAATTGTTGGCGGTTTTGGGATCTGGGATTTTTAAAAACACTGTTCTGAAGCCTTGCCAATATATGCTCAATGCAATTAGGGTCTGATGAATTCCCAGGCCAATCAGTCCAGACATTGTTGAACTCCCTATTGATGACATCCAAAATAATTCATTTTGCATTAAAACAGCATACTGAGCAAAGGGAATTTTTTTTTACCAGTCATGACAGCTTTGTAAACAGGGAAGATCTTTTTCCTGTAATAATCATCATCCACTGTTGTATACACTATTTGTAATACATAACACATCCACTTGTTGTAATACAAAATATGAGGCGGGTCAGAACTTAATTGTTCACCCTGTATAATAAAGAAAAAATAAAATTCAAAATACTAGCCTATGTTTCCTTCAAGGTTTACATCTAAATAATAAACAAATGACTGTTTGTTTAAATATAATCAAAAACAAACATTTTATCAAATTATAATAAAGTTAAAGAAACATTTCAAAAACTAATCAATGTTTCCGTAAAAGTTTTCATTTAAATAATATACTGAACTATATTAATTTAAAACATAATTAACAAATATTTTAATAACACAACATAAAATATTAAAAAAGTGGAGTGCAACTTACAAACATTCAAGAGAGCATTATCATCAATTTCACAGTTACATTAATTTAATACATTTTTAATATTCAATACACTTCTACATTTTGATTATGTCTAGTAATGTATTACTAGACATTTTCTTTAAATGTTTTTGGGTATCTTAAAAAAATATTTAAAAATAACATGGTTATCTATTAATAAATTAGATAAACAGAATATTTGATCTAGTTATCCTTATATAAAAATCTATTTTAATATGCACAGATTTAAATGTTAAAAATGATTATATATAAAATTAATTCTTATTGAAATATTATTAAAATTTATTAAAGCGAACCTTACTACAAAATTAATTATGTTGAAACATTTGAATATTATGGTACACAATGATTTAACTTTGCTCTCAGTTGGCTTACATAGCTTATAAATCTAATTATATAAATTTGTTCAATTTTTTAAATTGCATTTTAGCTGCCCATTAGGTTTAGAATATTTTGAATGGAGAATGGTAAAGTAGCTGTAAAAACCCAAAACTTGTTTATTAATGTGATATCAAGTAATTTTCAAATTTCCTTTACTTGATATAATTCTTTTTTAATATAATATTTTATTTTAAATATAATAATTAATTTTCCATTATTTTCTTATGAAAAATATTTTTTTAGACACTTTTTTGTTTTTTCTTAAATAGTTTAATCATGTGGGAAGCTTTAATCTTGCTTTTTTTTAATTTTCTAGTTTTTAAATGGAAAACAAAACAATTTGATAGATCTATAGATATTATATAATATATCTATCAAATTGTTTTTATTATTAATTTTGTTAATCTATCAAATTGTTTATATTGTTTTTATACCCATCTTCCTTATGCCAACTCAAGTTATTTGTAAAATAAATTATGCGAACTCAAGTTATTTGTAAAATAAATTATGCGAACTCAAGTTATTTGTAAAATAAATTTGAAAAGTAAAAATCTAAAAATTTGTGTAAACTTTAGCATTAATATAATTTCAAATATACATTATTAAAATATGTTAGATTTGCATTTACTTATGAATGAAGTGTTTAGAGAGGCTCTTTCTTGCTATTAACTCGGGTTTAGTTGCTGCTGCGAGTTCAAATTAGCATTAATACTATTATTATTAAGTTGGTCAATATATAATATGATTATATTTTATATTTTATACTTTTGTTTTGTATTTTTCTTTTCTTTCTTTTTGTAATTTTATTATATTATACTTTTGTTAAATCTTTTATTTGTTATTTTATTTGCTTCATATTCTTATACTTATGTTATGATTTTTAATAATATTTTTTATTATTTATTTTTATTGCTATATTGTTTTAAATTGTATTTATTATTATATTACTGTTATTGTATTTATTAATATATTAAACTGCATTTAAATGTTGGTTTTTTCTATAAATACAATTATTTTGTTCTCTAATATTTAGTATAGAATTCAAATTAGCGAGAAAAGTTATATATCCCAACTTGTATCATTAGATGCTGGATCAGATTTTATACGATTCGACACAGAGGTATTATAAACAGCAGTTTTTGTAATACTTTGTAATGTCTTTTAATTTTTTTTAAACATGTAACTTTCTAAAAGCAAAATAAAATGTGGCAAAAAATTTTATATACTAAAAATGTTTTTAGTATCAGTTCTTATTTTTTCAAAACAGAGATTACAAAATCAGATTGCAAAATTAAGTCACCTTAATCCAGCTCCCCTCAATCCAGCTCCGTTATCCTACTTTGTAGTTTAACTTTTACCTTTTTACTTTTTATTTTTATTTATTTTTTAATTAATTACTTTGTAATTACTTTTCCATTTATTCTTTGATGTGTCTGTTGCATATACCTGCAATGATTTTTCTCATTAAAAAGCAGAATGTTTTCAAAGGTTTTTTAGTGGAAATTAACCTCTATAGAAGAGGTTAGGGTCTCTGAATAATTAATGTATGTATGTAGACAAAAAGTTATTTTTAAAAAATTAAGTTAAATCGAAAATAAAATTGATTACAAAAGTTAATATAAAAAGTTATTTGAGTGCTCTACACTTATTTTCCATTTCTTTAAAAATTAATTTGCTGATGTTTATAAAGTTTAATTTTCTATTTAAGGTTGAATGGCATGAAAATAGGAAGTTGCTCAAGACTGAATTTTTTTTAAATGTTCATGCAAATAATGCAACTTATGAGATACAAATGGGCCATATTCAGCGTCCAACACATTACAACACTTCCTGGGATTGGGCCAAACACGAGGTTCTCATTTTTTTCATATATATATATACATACATATATATATATATATATATATATATATATATATATATATATATATATATATATATATATATATATATATATATATATATATGTATGTATGTATATATATATATATATATATATATATATATATATATATATATATATATATATATATATATATATATATATATATATATATATATATATATATATATATATATATATATATAAATATATCTAACATGATAAACTACTTAAAAAAGTATGAGTAAAAATGCAAATATTACAATATTTAATCTCTTTAATCTGTTTTAGAAAACTATTTAATATGTTCATGCTGGCAATAAGACATTCAAACGCAAAAGTATTTGAATAAGAGAATTTTAGTCTTTTAAAATTCTCTTATTTTCAAATAACGCTCTCTTTTTTTCAAATATATTTCTTTTTTAAAAAAAAATTCTTCTTAAAAAACAACTTGCGTATTGATAGAAAATGTTAAATCTTGATATTGCTTTAAGTAAAATGAAAATATATAAATTGTTATCGCGTTTTTCATATTCTATTCGGGATTTCCTGTTAAAATAGTTTTTAGTTAAAAGCATATTATGTGTTAACATTATATAAGATATGTAATGTTATATAAAATAATATATAATATATACATTGTTATATGTACATTATATAATATATAATGTACATATAACAACATATAAGCATTTGTATGGATAACTTTTGCAAGTCTTAAAGTATATTAAGTAAATTTAATAGTTGAGTAACTGTAAGTTACTATAGTAACTTAACTGGTTGTTTTTATTTAGTTTATAGGTAAATTTGCTGCAATGTACTTTATCCATTCAGTAAATAAAAATAAATATAACTCTAAAATAATAATTGACTTCCACGCAGAGGTTTAAAGTAATTTAAGTTCAAAAGCGCTTTATGTTGAATGAAAATCTCTGTGCTAGAGAGGAAATGATCATACCTCTATCAAAAGATAAATTTAGCGTGACATATTTTATGACCCATAATAAAAAGCTTAGACAAAAACATTACTTTTAAGAATAGTTAAAAAAGATGATAAATTAAAAATGTAAAAAAAAAAAATAATCACAAAGTTGTGAAAAGCAATCATGATACGCCTAATGAGCCCTGATTATATAAATGCACAGCCCTCAAAATTAGAAAAAATGAGAATAAATTGCAGATATATGGCTATACTTTGCATTTTTCTAGTAAATTGTTTAATTTTCTACATTGTGACACATTTTAAAAGTTATCCCTCAAAAAATTGGTTTGAACTTTTTTTGGATCATTTTTTTTTTGGTGATCTAATTTTGTATTCACAGTATATTGATTGCATATATATATATATATATATATATATATATATATATATATATATATATATATATATATATATATATATATATATATATATATATATATATATATATATATTAAGGTTATGACTTTTTGACTTTAAAAAAAAAATTAATTTCCTGTGTCATAAATTGATGAACTTTTATTAGAAAACATTGAAAACATGTTCAATTCTTCTTAGTTGTAAAAAAAGGTCACCCTGCAATTCAAATTCGTTTTGTCATTTATTTAATCTTGTTACTGCTACTACTAATACGTGTGGCTTTCCCGCAAATCATTCAAAACCATTTTCTTGGTCCAAAGATGTCAGCAAATTGTGGAAGAATAAACTGAATTTTCCTCGTGTATCTGATCAAGTTATATAAACAAAGCTTGATAAAATACTGAAATGTTTATGATAAATGTGTCAAGCATGGAAGCTTCAAACCCCTTGATGAAATTTTCGATATTACTAAAGTGGATGGAACATGGTTATCTTTCAAGTAAAAGCGATTGTACTATCTCCAAGTGGAAAGCAAAGAAACAGTGGGATACTCTACATAAATAAACATTCCATCCCTCTAAAACACAAAAACTTTCTCATGAGTCATCCAATTCATTATCTTACTATCCTGGTTTTAGTGATTCTGACTCTGAAGAAGAAGATGAGACAACTCCTACACCAAGCAGAAAAAATCATAAAAGCAAAATTGTAGTCAACTTGGTGACCTCCACAAGAGTATTAACAAACAAAGCTGCTAACATATGCAAGCAATTGGCTTGTGTAGTCATTGACTACACAAGCCAATTGCTTGCATATGTTAGCAGCTTTGTGTAGTCATCTCAACTCCATGTCAATCAGCTATTTAAAAGTCAACAATCAAAAAGGCAATCAAGCTGAAGAAAGAAATGGTTGAAGAGTTGCATATAGAAAGTTAGTTTTTACACTTTGATGGCAAGCACATCGATAGAATGGATTATCAAGTGGTCATCCTTAAAAATGAAAGAAGAGAAATCAAATTGGATATCCTGTCCTTGAAAGTCCTCAATGAATTTCACTTATCGATTTCAATACAGGTGATTTTTGCAGATACCACCAGCGTTAACACTGGAAAAAAGAATGGTGTTGTTGTAATATTGCAACGAATGTTCACAGAGAAACGCATCAACAAACATCAGTTTATGAGTTTTCCATGTATTAGATAGAATCCTCTGTTTGGTGATGAATGAAGAACTTGTAAGTAAAACACAATTACCAAACATCAAATATCCGTTTGTATCGCAACTGTTGAAGGAGTATGAACAACTGAAAATACAGTTTGATAACGGAACAGAAGTAATTCTCGAAACATCACGCTGGAGAAATGATTTGAAATTTTTGTTTTATCTCACTTGAGTGTTTCGATTTTTTTTAAAAAAAGGGATATTTTCTATTGATCAGGTTTCAGAAAATACCCAAAATCAGCAATGCGAGGTGGAACTCCAGAGCTATACTAGCAATCCTGGCCTTCATTTTAATTCCTTCAACAAGGACAGTTCTGCAGAGTGTCGATTTATATCGTATGGCTGGGCAGACCATTGGTTTGCATACCAACTGTACAACGAAAACAACTTTATTAAATTGGCTGAAATACTGAATCCATACAAAAAGGCTTTAAGCTCTTTGAAAAATCACTGGAAGTGAGAGCCATCCATACTACAGATACCCTTAAGTAATCAATGCACAGAGTGTGCAATTAAAGTAATGGAGGAAATTTACTCATCATGCAAAAATAAAAACAAATTGCACCTTTGATTCCTTCTGTGCAACAAGCAAGAACAAGATCAACGGTCTGAGTCATTGTTGGATTGAAAATTCATTGTATTACATGACTATGACATTCTAAATACATTTGAATACATATTAGTACTTATGTCAAAATCAATTTTTCAATGGCGCACAATGGGTCGGATATCAAAAAAGCTGGTCAAAATATGAAAACACTGAATAATTTGCCTAAAATTTTACGGCAAATATGTTTTGAGGTTGCTGATTGGGGATTCGCTGAAAAAATAAAAAAATAAAAAATAGTGGATTCAATATGGCGGACGTATATGTTAAAAAATTGTTTAAGTTGTTCATAAATGGGTTTTAAGGGTTCTTTCAGGCCACAAATTAAGAATTTGACAAAAAAAATTTAAAAAATTAAAAAACAAAATGGTGGATCCAATATGTCAATAAATGCTAAAAAATGGATCAAATGATGGAAGATGGTGTTAAATATAGAAAAAACATTTACAATTATTTACAATTATTTTGGCCTTTTTCATCTTTATCTGTCTCTTTGTTGAAATCTTCATTATATTCAAAGCCTGTTTCCTCGGCATCTGCATCAGAGTCTTCATAATCTTCTGCTACAGAAACCAAGAGAGCAACAGCCTCTGGCAACAAAGTCTTTAAGTTTCCATAGTCTTAACTCTTGAAAACCTTTGAGAAAAATCCAAACAATGTTGCTTTATTAATTTTTTGGTTGATTCTTGAGCATCCTCGGACAGTTGACCAATGGGTAAAATGGCCAAAGAAATAATGCCTGGTCCGTGAATCAGCAATCTATGTACTGATGTTGGCATGTTGTACCAGAGATATTCTTTGATATAGTGTCTTGCAGTTGCTAAGGTCTAACCTCGAAACTTTTCAACGTCAATCTCATGTCCACTAAAATTTGTTTGCAAAATTATATGATGGATTAATTCTTCGGAAACTCCAATTATCAAGGATGACGTTTGAGTGTTTTTAAAGAAACGCCGAGCAGTATTTCCGTTGTTCATGCTGCCCAATCCCTGCTTTGACATGTCGACTAAAATTCCTAGTTGCTGTTTGAAAACTTTTTGGAGGCTAGCTTTCATTGTTGTTTTTTCCTGCTTATCTTCTTTTTTACTCGCTTGCCATTTTTTCGTATTTTTTTGTATCCCAAATGAATACAGCATTTGGGATACAAAACATCGAATCCAGACGTGTAGAGTTGACAGTTTGTACTGTAGATAATCAGTGGTTACCGGACTTTGCAAAACTTCATCAATGTTATTAAATTGCTTGAAAGTTTTTCATTTTCTCATTTTTTCTTATTTAAAAAAGTTTCCTTGGTTTCCTTTGTAAATTTAAATTTCAGAGGTCTGCAAAGAAGGGTTGAAGATGGCTTCGGATTACTTCATAAGAGATTTTCTTCTTTCGTTTCTTGATTTACACCTACAAGTTGCAATGGAACAAGCGAAGGAAAAAAAAAATTGCATCTGATATATATGGATCTTTGGAAGTCATTTTCAATATTTTATAAAAGTCATATTCAATATTTCTGAATCACTCTTATATGTAATATTGTTTTGATTCAGCAGTAAAACACGTTGAACAGTGTGGTCTAGCTTGGAACTATACCTCAGCTTTTAATTTGGTAAAACTTAAGGTATTATCTGGAGGGTAGCAATATTTTTTGCTGCCAAATTGAGTATGGTGGGTAAAGTGTGTTTAAGCCTTTTTTTTTTGTGTCTGATTTCTCAAATGCTGGTACAAATCTTTCGTCAAATTTAAGTGTAATAGAAGTGCTAGAGCTTTATTTGCATTATAAAAGGCTGTCAATGATAATGAAAGTTGCAAGCCTTCCTTGTATTTTGTTGCCTTGAATAGACCTGACAGTGTAACATCATTCACAATCTTAGCAGCATCTGAATGCCCTGAAGATCGAAGACTCATTTGCATAGCGAACGATAATTCGGCAGGACTTAACTTCGTACGCATCTCTTTAATCCTCCTTCTTTTGGATATATCAGATAAAGTTTCTTCCGTTGGGCAGTAGAAACAGATTAAATTGACTTGTTTATTTATTTACAGTTGGACGTTTTACATCAATCTGTAATTTTACTAAATTTTTTAACCAGTTTTTGTTCTTTTTGAAAAAGTAATCTTGTTGTTGAGCTGCTTCCTTATATTTGCTTCTAAACTTTGTCATTAAAACAGAAATAGTCTCATGTCGTCGGGAATTGAAATTACATATCCAGCTTTTCTGTCAATGACTTTTATAAATGTTCTATGATCACTTGAAAATCATTTGTAAAATATTATTTTGTAATAATGATCTCTTTCCTGGAAAGTCCATATGCGGCAACCGGTGGATCTGATAATCCTGAATTTAAAAAATCTATGTTATACTTATTTAAAATTTATTTACTCAATATTTAGTTAAGTTTTTAATTTTTTATTTTAGTAAAATATATAATTGTACTGTTATTTAAATGAGCTCTAGCCATTTCCAATTCTATGAATTCTATCCATATATCATCTATAAAAAAATATATGACTTAAAGATTTAAATTACTGTTTAATTACATATAAATTATTGTTTTACTTGTATTACATTTATATTACTGTATAAATAAATTTGAATTACTATATAAATACTTTTAATACAATATAAATGCAATTTTTATTTTAATTATCAACTTATGCATTATTTAAGTATGTATGTATTTATTTATTAATTCATTTATTAAATACTTAAAAGCGTTAAAAAAAACATCTGTACAGAGTATGTACAATGTTTGTGTTTTGATTTATATGTAATTTTTTCTTGATTTAATTATGAAGTTAGTAACTTTTTTTAATGAAAAATATTTCTTAATATTGATAATGTCATTAAAAATATAACCAAGTATTCAGTTTAAAATATGAAACAAGAAAAAAAAAGGGAATGCAATCATATCTTGAAGATCGGAAAATGGTAATCACTGTTTGGCGGTGTGTGTGGCAATCACTGTCTTTTTTTAAGTTATTCATCTCACTGTGTAGGAGAAAGCGTTGTTCCTGTCCTTTTCTACTTTTAATATTTTTTATAATTCTTCTAGACATTGATTATAATTAAAATTGTACAAATGTAGCTCATAATTAAATAATTTTACTTTCATTTTTCAAAATGTCTCAATAACGGCATTTTGCAACTGTCATATAAAACATGGCTTAAAAGTTGAGTTGGTACTAGTAGGTGAATTTGAATATTAAATAATACTATATACGTACAAATACAATGTAATTGAAAGTGGAATGTCATGAAATTCGTAACTTATCTCTATTTTTAAAGCAAATTTTACAATTTTATATAACATTTTTTTGTATTAAGTTAATTAAAAAAATAAAAATTTAAATTAATGGCTTAATAATAATATTTTTGTTTTTTAATTAATACATACCTCATAAAACGATTTCCATATTAAAAATATTTGTTTCACATACATGTGACAAAAATATTTATCTTTGAAGAAAAAACAATTTTTTAGCTTTTATGGTTGCAAGCATGACAAACAAAGGACTGCTGTGTTTGACCTGGAATATAGCGCACAAATTAAAAATCTTCTGCACAGCCGGCATTAAGTAGTCTCAACATCACTGAAGCCAAAAATAATATTTTTGTAATGTTCTCTTCAATCTTGGTTAAGTTAATATGCACACAAAAAAAAAAAAAAGTACCAATTAACAGTTTTATTAAATAATTTTACAATAATAACAAGATATAAGTATGTTAGTATAGTTAGGTTTATGGATAAAAATAAACTTGAAAAAACCTTATTTAAATAAATCAAATTTTTAGATATCTTAAATAATAGCCTGATAGTCCAAAAATGACATGACAAAAATGACATGACAAAAAAAACATGACACGAAACTTTTCTTTTTTCCTTTTAGACCAGCTTTTTTGAGATCTGACTGTGTGGCGGGGTGAACTTTTTTGAAAAGATATGTAAATAATAGTTCATTTTGCGCTTTTTAGGTAAAAGTTCATCAAACTACAATACAGGAACATGGGGGAGATAAAAAGTTATAACCCTATATATATATATATATATATATATATATATATATATATATATATATATATATATATATATATATATATATATATACATATATATATATATATATATATATATATATATATATATATATATATATATATATATATATATATATATATATATATATATATATATATATATATATATATATATATATATATATATATATATATATATATATAAAAGGAACGTGTTGGTTTCAGATTGTAGGCATAAAAATAAATTCCTTCTTTCGTTTTATGATACTGATGTTTAGCTGATTTATATAAAATTTTCTTTGATGTTTTCTTGTTTTGTCTCTATAGAGACGTCAGATGTCTCTCCACTGTATTTTGTAATTTTATAAACGGTTTGTTTGTTTTTGATATAGTACATGGCTGATGATTGCCGTATAGGCATGAAACTAATAGTCCCTTGAAAAGTTGTTTTTTCTATATGTAAATAAAAATATATATATATATACCACTCTAGTTAAAAAGTTGTTTACTTTCTTTATTATTGAGCACTCTTAACCGAAATAGAGTTTTGTATTATTATTGTAATACACATTAAACATCAATCGATATATATATATATATATATATATATATATATATATATATATATATATATATATATATATATATATATATATATATGTATGTATATGTATATGTATATATATATATAGATAGAGAGAGAGAGAGATCTATATATATTCGATAAATTAAAAATACCATTCCATCTAATCATTGTTATATATAGAGATACAGAAGAGAGAGAGGTCCATCATCAACTTCAACAACAAACATAAATATTAGTAAAGTTGTTAAAGAATCTTTTTTTCATGAAATATTTATAATAATTATATTATATAGGTGTTGCGCATTGGAAATATATTCATTTCAGTATTTCTCTCTTTGACAATATTATTTATAGAAATTTGATTAAAAGAAAAACAGTTTTATATTTGCTAATTAAAGGCATTTCTGGTTAAAATTTTTCATTTGTTTACAAAATAAAACTTTTTAATATTTTGCCAAGCTGTTCTAGCAAATGTATATAAAAATTAGAACAATACATTTTTAAATTAAAATTTTTTTTAATGTATATAACTCACAGTCTGTAAAAATCAACCTTCCCTAGGAATTAAACTGGATTTTTACAGACCGTGACTTTGAAAACATTGAAAAAAATTTTAATTTTAAAATTTTTTATTCTTCTAACTTTTATATGGTTTTATTAGGTGTGTGGTCATAAATGGGTTGATATGTCAGAATATAATTTTGGAATCGCTCTTCTAAATGATTGTAAATATGGTTTTTCTGCATATGGAAACAACTTGCAAATGTCGCTGTAAGTCATTTATTTAAACTTCAGAAACTCTTGTTCAATTGAACAAGAAATTTTTAGTCTTCTACATATATTTCTGGTTTATATTTGATTAATTTTTTTTTTTTCATATTTTTTTAATAATAATAATTGTTTAGATAAATATTTTAATTTTTGTTTGAGTTATCTAGTCTAAAATAGTGACATGCTGACAATTAAATGATTCAAATGTTTGACAAATGTAATAACTCTAAATGTTTGATAAATGTAATTATTCTAAATGTTTGACAAATGTTATTATTCTAAATGTTGTAATAATTCTAAATGTTTGACAGTGCAATAATTCTTAATGTTTGACAATGTAATGATTCACTTGTTTGAAAAATGAAGACAATGTAATGGTTCACTTGTTTGAAAAATGAAGACAATGTAATGATTCACTTGTTTGAAAAATGAAGACAATGTAATGATTCACTTGTTTGAAAAATGAAGACAATGTAATGATTCACTTGTTTGAAAAATGAAGACAATGTAATGATTCACTTGTTTGAAAAATGAAGACAATGTAATGATTTAAGTGTTTAAAAAATAAAAAATGATGTAATGATTCAATATAAAATGTTATTCAAATAAAATTTTATGAGTAAAGTATTTATTCAAAATAGTTCAGAATACTAGTGGTAAATATAAAATACATAAAAGTATTTGACTATTTTGGGAGAAATATATTTGGCTTGATTATCCATTGAGGTTATTATGGCTAAATTACATTGCTTTGTACCTGTAAAAGTTTTATTATTGTGATTAGCTCTGGTTTCAAGGTTTGGTTTATGCTCTGTTGTAAAATTTCATATACAGCTTTATTTGCCAGATAAAAAATCTCAGATCTTTGCATTAAGAAAAACAGATTTCATAATTGTCACTAGTTGTAAGCTCTTGATGCTTTACAGTAGACCATACAGGCACATAAATATTTACAATATATCCTGTCAAAATATTTAAAACATTTGATGATTTTTCAATATGAATAAAATCTACAGTTAGGGCATGTACTTTTCAGTTACCTACTGTGGCTACTTAGTATCTTCTGCATATATTTCTGGTCCATTAAAAATTTTCTTTTAAACTTTGTCTGTCAATTTACATAGAGTTTGAGTACAGCCATTTGTTCTTTTGACTGATCTACTGGATCTCTCTCTATGTGAAATGGCTTTAACAGGCGGCCAATTGACATTAGCAATTCTAACAAATGCAAACACTTCATCTGCAACAGCTGGACCATGTCAAGAAATCACAAATGCATAACAACTACAGTATTTTTCCATTCCATTCACCGACATCATGTTTAAAATTCTGGTATACCAACGCCACTTTACTAAACAACAAAAGACACCAATTTGAAGCTCAAATACAGATGGATAATCTAGACACAATTATGATAACTGAAACATGGTTTTGTGAAGAAAAGGACTTGTGTAACCAACTTACTGGAAACAATGGATTTTTTGACAACATTCTTGGAGTGCAAGTGTCCAATCAACATGAAATGTCAATTGGATACTTGACAAAAGGCTATTACTCAAGTATGAAGCATATGGGATATCTGGTATTTTGTTGAGATGGATTGAGGTTTTTTTAACCAATCTTAGGCAATGCAATGTAATGGGAGAAGTTTTATTGTCATGGTTGAATGTACTCAGTGGTGTTCCTTAGGGATTTGTTTTTGGGGCTCTTTTGATTGAAAAACATTGGTAAAAAGAACCCTAAGAGCATCTATATGATTTAATGAAAATGGTGTTGAGTACAAACTAGGCAAAACAACAGCAGAACGTGACCTATATGCGGTAGTGGTGTAGTGGTAAAACACTCGCTTCATAAGCGAGAGGTTCCGAGTTCGATCCCCATCACATCCCTAGTAGTACCGCGCTCAACTTGTTTTTGTTTAAAAAAAAAAAAAAAGTGTGTTGATCTCATCAGACATCAAATGGCATCATCAAGTTAATACATCAAGTTAATACAGCAGCAAAAGTGCAGAATGTACTCAGAATTATCAAGCATACCTTCACTCATCTAAATACAGAAATGATTAGTACTCTGTACTTGAGTTTGCAATCCCTGTATGGAATCCTATTTTGAAAGGTGACATTGAATCACTAGAAAAGGTCCAATGTCGTGCAACCAAACTGGTACAAAATCTCAAACATCTGTGTTGTGAGCTACTATCCAAAATGAAATTGACTACGTTGGAGACTGGGTGTTTGTGCGGCGATCTAATACAAGAGTATAAATTATTGAACAGTACAGATCACATTACATGGCTTAAATTACAACAATTTTCACTGTCATTAGGAGCAAACGAACCAGTATCAGCAATAAGAGGTCATAATCTAAGGAATTGAAAAAGAAAATGTCAAGCATTCTTCGTTTCGACAAGCATTCTTTAGTAACCATATTGCAAATGAATGGAATGCATTACCGATTCATGTGGTGAATGCGCAGTCGTTGAACTCTTTTAAAGCAAGACTTGATAGATTTTTATTATAAGTTTTGTGAAATTTATTTAACTCTAATTTTTTTTAATATATTATTTTGATTTTTAACAAATTTTAAATTATTATAAATAAAATAAAGGGTAGTGTAGGCTGTCATAACGCATATATAACCATATATGTGTTTTGCAATTAACTTGCTACAGCATCTATATTACTATTACTTGGGGCATGTTATTAACATTAATTATTACACATTATTTTCAATAACAAAGCATGTCATCATTAAATTTGGAACAACCAGTTTTGTTTTAAAACTTGTCACTAACACATTTTAAAATTATTTTTTTTGCGTAACTACATTAAGTAAGGATAATATTAATTAAAAACATCAACAAATGAGTCAAAATATTTCTTTCTTAATTAAAATTCTGCTCAACTATCTACAAAATTCTTCTGCATCATAACTACTAGTTGTTAAAACATCTGGATCTAGCAAAGCAACTGTTTATATGGTCATAAATCGATACAAGAGCTCTCTATCAAATGAGCAAAAGGATCTGGAAAAAAGAGTAGCTTTAAGGTTAAGAAAGCAGCAATTGGTATTTTACAATCATTCAAGCAAAGTTCTGGCTTATTGAACAGAGAAAGAACTAAAAAGTATAAAGTTTCAGAGTTTTTTCTTCAGCAAAGTTAAAAAATTTTACAATTTCAAGTCTTATTGAGCCATTAAATATCCAAACCAATCAGATAAGCAATCACTGACTGCTAAAACTCGAGCTCAAAAACTTTATGATGAAGTGCTTACAAAATTTAATGGCTCCATAATTATAGATGAAAAAATGTACGTCAAATTTGGCTTTAAACAACTCTAAAGGTCCAAATTTTACACTTTAATTGTTTGTTGGCGTGTCAGCAACAAGTTCAGGTATAAATCATTGGATAAATTTGGTAAGAAACTTCTCTTGTGGCAAACAATATGCAGCTATGGTTTGAGATATGGAGCTTTTATCACATTGTCAACTTTAAACATAGATGTTTACATCAAGAAATGCTTGCAAACTAGACTTTTGCCATTTTATCAAAGTCACGATGTCCCCTGTTAGTTCTTGCTTGAACTTGCTTCTTTTCATTATTCCGAAAAGACCGTATCATTATTCTATGAAAAGTGTTAAAATTTGAGAGGCGTCAAGTTCATACCAAAAAGCTTCAATCCATCAATCTGTCTACAGTTTTGTCCCATGATTGATTGAATTTAACAATCTCATTATTAATGCTCATAATTATAAATAATTTTAAATAAAATTTAAAAATGTGAAATTTTATTCTGAAATACATCTTTTTTATTTTTAAAAAAATCTGAAAGATTATTGGAATTCAGACCCTTTCATTCACCGGAGGAATGCCAGATGCTAATAATGTTTGCATTGCTTTGAGTTTGTAAAGTATTTGTATTACAGCTGCTTTCATCAATTCAATAGAGCTTGTTGTTATCATCAAGAAGATAACTTTCTTATCATATGCCCTATGTTGTGTCACTATTAGTGTATTGGCTTTATGGTAGAATTCTGTCATAACCATGGTTATGGCAGAACTGGCTTATTGCACCCAATTATTTTACATACTTTATCATTACTGCTGCTCCATCTTGGGTTGAAGCAGTAATGTCCAATTTAATTCTGCCAGTTTTAATTCTGCTCAATTAAACCCAAATTAAACTCACCAATTTTCTATGCACTAATAAATTAATCATTTCAGCATTACATTGTCTTTTCATTTCAGTTAATCCAAGAACACAACTAGATGTATTTGGTTCTGGCTTAATAACATGAACATTAACATTTAAATATCTTGTGGTAACACAGTCTGTCCACTTACAACTTAATTAAAAACTTTACATTTTGACATTTAAATTTTTCAAATTTGAAAGCAATTACTATACTACTACTATAAAAAAAAAATTTACTACAAATTTTGATTTTGAAAAAGTTATTGATGTAATTCATTACGGTTGTTGGAATTTTAGGCATTTTTTACACCTTTGAATTACATATAGACATAGATGTAATCGCCATGCGACTACTCTTACATAATCTCTTTAAGAAATTCTTTTTTAATTTTAATGTAATTCAGCATGTTTTATTATTTTAATGTAATTATTTTAATGTAATTAATGTAATGTAATGTAATGTAATGTAATGTAATGTAATGTAATGTAATGTAATGTAATGTATTTTAATGTAATTAATGTAATTATTTTAATGTAATTCAGCCTTAATTTTTTGCTCCTTTTTTTTGACACAAGTACTTTCTTCATCACTGCTGTTGCATTTTGGTTTAAAACTATACCATGAAGTTAATTTTAAATGATTTCTCATTGCAGTGGTTAATGAACCTTTACGTTTACATTTTTACCGCATTTGTTACTAACAGTCTCACCAAAATTGTTTTATTCACTTTCAAAGTACTCCCAAAAACAAGATTTTTTTTTTAAAAAAAAAGACATTTTTAACTTTTAAAAAAGCGACATTTTCAACTTTTAAAAAAGAGACATATTTAACTTTTAAAAAAAGAGACATTGATAGCGTGGTTAAAAAAAATTTTATGTAAAAATTAGTTAAAGAATTATTATAATAATCACTCCATTTATAATAACATATTTTTATTTCTAGTAAGACCAACCTACAACAGTATACTTTGTTTTAAATGCACTTAAAACAGTCTTTCGGAATAAAATCCAAAACCCAAAAGATTTTTTTTCAAATTAACATGACTCAACTAAAACAAAAACATTCAAAAATTTGTCGAAAAAAACAACATTTAAAAGTGTACAGATGAAGTAACAAAAACAACATAATTTCATTAACTTAACACAATAAAAAACTAATTTATAATTAATATACTATTAGTAAAAATTAAATAACTAGTTATTTGAAACAAAATATTTGGATGTTGAATAGCAAATAATTAATTGAATATAACTGGTTATCGAGGAACCGGTTATCAAGTTTGGTCTAAGTTTGAGTCATTTACGCCTTCAAAGCTGTGTAAAATATAAGGTTTAGTTTAGCTGCAACTATAAACAAAAAACTCAAAAGTATACAAAAAGCACTTGTAGACTCATTTCAAATTTCTTGCAGTTTGGCAGCTGGCTAGAAGTAATGCTGACCTTTTAACTTGCAAATGAAGATCATATAAACAATCAAGGCCACAAAAGCATACCATAGACTATATTTTATTTGTATAATAAATTGTGTTTCATTATTGGTATAAGCAATGCTGAAAATAATTAAAATATTGGTTAAAGGTTTCCAAAAGGAAAATTTGTCTAGATTCAGGGACCTCTAAACATTATATTCAATCATTTTTTTTTACATATAGTTTAATGTTACCAATGAAACAGCTTTAGTTACCAGATACCTCAACTGTAAAAAAAAAAAAGTTTGGTGATGCGCACTACTACGCACACACATGGGCGCACACATACACACACCATTGAAAAACACAAATACAAGTATATAATAATTTTTTAGTCTTCGATCTTCTAAAGCACCAGATGAAAATGCTGATATGGGACATCATGAGTTTTCTTATGCATTTATGCCACACTTAGGTGAGTAAAAATAATTTAATACTAATGTTTACTTATTTTTTATTGAAATTATTTTTGAATAATCTTAGTTATATTTTTTAATAATTATTATTAATATTTTTTAATAATTATTGTTAATGTTTTAGGCTCTTTTCAAGAGGCAAATGTTATTCATAGAGCTTATGAATTCAACAATCCTTTGCAAATTGTTGGGCAAAAAAGTATTTTAAAATATTTAATATTATATATTTTTGACATAACATTTTTTTAAATTTCTGAAATGACATTTTAAAAATTTTTGACATGAATTCTTAAAAAATTATAGTTTTTTCAACAATAGCTAAATATGTAATAAGACAACAAAAATTCAATTAGCACTAATATGAGATTTTGAACATTACTGCTAAGTTTCTCAAAATTTGTTTTTAAACATTTTGTTGCTGTTATAAGTAACTCTTATAAATGCTGACTTGTTAAATATAAATATTTTGATTGGACATAGTGGAAAATAAAGTTGTACATGTGTGTATGCGGAACCAAAAGTTTAAATAAATTTAATACTAATCTTTTTTAGTAAAGGGTACTTAACCTCAGTAGCTATATTCTGAAAATCCAAAAAAGCTTGTTTCTTGGAATCATCACAACCATCCTTTTTAATATCAACTAGTAGTTAGCAATCCATAATACGGGTCGGTATGTTCCACACCTACCATTTATAGAGGGCATCTGCCAACTTTATGTTCCATTTCCTTGACTTTCCCATAATCCTAAAGTTATTTTTCCTGATTTAATTAATGATTAGAAAACTTTACTTCAGAAAAAATGGACTAAAATTCTTTAAGAAAATTGCTTTTGAATTTCAAATATAAAACATCATTCACATCAAAAGTATAGTTTGCTGCAAAATTGTTTTACATCACTTTTATACAGTTTAACAGAAAGTTCAATTACCCTTAATTTTTAAAAGATACCTTAAATGATCCATTCTGTTATATTTTTTTTTCTAACAGTTTCAACAGGTTTTAGTAAGTAGTAGAAAATAATACTTCGTAATGGCTTTGAGTTAATGATTAATGTTAAATACTTAATAATATTTTAGTTAATAATACTGTTAATATCTAATGTTTAGTGCCTATTAAATTTTGGGATCCTCTCCCCCTTATATTATATTTACTTTAAGAAAGAAATTTTTTTATTTCCTAAAATTGTTAAATGCGCAAGTTGATTGATTACATAAAGGTAAGTCTCTCTATCAAAGATTACAAATACACTAGAAATTCCTATTTATTTCATTTCTGTTTATTAACAAACAACAAATTTATTTATAATTAAATATATGTTTTTTAAAAATTAACTAAAGTTTACAAATTAACAAAACATAATTGTTAATTATGTTATCCTATATCGCACAATTACATATTATGATAAATCTAAAATAAAAATTGTAATAGATAAGTGAGTTTTTAATAATCTGTAGTGAATCTGCAGTCATGATGTAGCAGTCCTTAATGGTCTTGCTCAATCAAATTATTTCATGTTGGCTTTTAGTAAACAATTAATGCTAAAAATATCGTAATGGTTTTAAAATGTTATTTATTAAAAATCCAATTATAAAATGTTTTTAAGAGAAAATATATGAACTAAATTTAAGATAAAAAATCAAATTAAAATAAAAACAGATTGTATTTATAACAAAATATTTTTTCTTGGCTTTCATTGAATTATTAGAAGCAGTAAGCTTGATAAATGAAACTACCAATTATTCATTTTTAATAGTAGACACCAGCAGGTAAAGAAGCCAAGCTGTCTATCAACACAAAACATGACAACAAAAATGCTACAATCATAACACACAACAATGGTACATAGGATATTTGAAAGAACGCATCACATATTTATAAGTACACATGACCCTAATTTTAACATCTTTAAAACAAAGCTGGAAGCAACTACTTTGGAGTAAGTTCCAAACAACTTATGTTTGAGGATAAAAACTAGGCAAATAAAAACTTTCGGAGCACTTAAGAAAAAGTAAAAGTTAAAGGGTCATAGTAAAAGGATGAGATTTAATTGAATGGCAAGTTGCATCATAGTTCATTTTAGCAGATGGCACAAGAAACGCTAGTTCTTTAGAGCAGCACTCATAGTATTTATTGAAAACAGAAAGAAAAGCAGCACTACGACAGTGTGACAATGGTTGAAAGTTAGCTACAAGTGCAGGTCTGATTATGTTTACAATTGCATTTTTGAACCTTGTCTATAAGAGAAAGGGCATTATTTGAAGATCTGCTCCAGATATGATAGCTGTTTTCCATACAAGGATAGATTAGAGATTTATAGAGATGAAGAATAGAATCTGAAGTAAGAAAATGGCAAGCATGATAAAGAGATGCAAACTTAGCACATGCTAATTTTGCAATGGATTTGATAAATGGTTACCTGGAAAGATCAGAAGTAAGAGTTAATTATAGGAGATAAAGGGTAGATGACTCAACGAGTAAATATAGGAAAATCTATATTATTGCAATCAGCTGAAAAAGTTGAGTTTTCTGAGTTGATGTTCACCAGCCACCAAGTGCCTCAGGCTGTAGTAGAAGTGAAATTCTTTTCAATGTTAAAAGTATAGAGCCAAGTATAGAACTTTGAGGAAACTTACAATTAAATTACAGGAAATGAATAAGAGTTCTCTCCATCAAGGACAACTTTTATACTAGGATTGGTAAGGAAGGATATTGATAATCAAAAAGTAAGTTATTAGATTCAAGATAAGAGATTAAGTAATAACAGACATTAAAGAAGACTAAACAACACAACTTAGCTACCATATTACATTATATGCTTCCACACCACTTTAAAAACAACATTATGTATACACATAAGTCACGTCACTTTGAAAACAACATAATATATACATACATATTAACTATAAACACATATAACTGTATAACACATATAAACACATATATAACACATATAAACATATTTGTAAGTATACATTATGCTTAATATTAATAGACATTATAATGTGTTTTAATAATAATAATAAAAAAAAAGCTAGACAACACAACCTTGCTCTAAAGCAGTAACACTGTTTAACACTAAATGCTGCATAGTTACACCTTTACTATAAATACACTTGGCTGTCAAGTTAAACAATATTGCTCTATATATTACCAAGTTACACCACTTTGAAAACCTGCAAACAACAGAATATAAACATATATACAAACTATAAACACATACAACCTTATATAACACATATTAATGCATTACATATAACAATTTTTAACACATTATATGACATATATATTTATTCAAAACTATGAAAAAATGTAAAAATATTAACTATAGTCATACTTTCAACATCAATGTGAACAATTATGAACATTATGATTATGAACATCAATCATTATGATTATGAACATCAGTCATTATGATTATGAACATTATGATTATGAACATTAATCATTATGATTATGAACATCAGTCATTATGATTATGAACATCAGTCATTATGATTATGAACATTATGATTATGAACATTAATCATTATGATTATGAACATCAGTCATTATGATTATGAACATTATGATTATGAACATCAATCATTATGATTATGAACATCAGTCATTATGATTATGAACATCAGTCATTATGATTATGAACATTATGATTATGAACATTAATCATTATGATTATGAACATCAATCATTATGATTATGAACATCAGTCATTATGATTATGAATATTATGATTATGAACATTAATCATTATGATTATGAACATCAGTCATTATAATTATGAACATCAGTCATTATGATTATGAACATCAGTCATTATGATTATGAACATTATGATTATGAACATTAATCATTATGATTATGAACATCAGTCATTATAATTATGAACATCAGTCATTATGATTATGAACATCAGTCATTATGATTATGAATATTATGATTATGAACATTAATCATTATGATTATGAACATCAGTCATTATGATTAAAATATAAAAGATAACCAGACCATACTGTACTAAATAATAAAGCTAAAGAAATTAAAAAACAAATGATTAAAAGGTTGATGTTAAGTTTCTATTTAAATGTAAAAAATAATCAGTTGTAGCTGTACATTAGCTGCATCTTCTGATGCAGCTAACAGCTAATGTAATGAAGAAAAAAGAAGAAGAAGAATATGAAAAAAAAATGTTTATATTTTAATTAGATTTATAAATATTAATACTACAGTTAATTCTAATGTTGAAGGTTTTAATAACACTAAAGATAAAAAAATTAAACAAATCTTTAAAAAGTTCTGTATCATACATTTTTAATGAAAATACAATATAATTTTAATATAAAAATATTTAATTTATAAATTTATAAAGTATGTACGCAGGTATGGGGGAGAGGGTTACCCAAAAACGAATGTGTACAAGGAAGAAAGGGGTTGTTGAAGATAGCAAGTACGTACACGGTTCTCTCATTCGGTATCTCTCCTAAAACCTGATTTCTTTTTTTTTATTAACAAAAACATTAAAATTCACAAGTTTAAAAATCAATATTATGTTATGTGACAGAAATTTTTTTTTTGTTTTTAATGTTTTGAAAAAAAGTAATAAGATATAAATTTTTAAAAAAAGGACTTGTCAATCAACAAAAACAATGTTAAATTGAGCTAGATTGATAATGCTATGTTAGATTTATAAATTTATCTTATTAACTTCAGATTTATTAATTGTTAAAACTATACTAATTATGGTATGTTTTTTAAAGCTCATACTTTTAGTTTTATTACTTTTTTTACTTTAAAAATACTATAAAAAACAATGTATTTAGATCGTAAAAGGTAAGTAGTAAGAAAAAGTCTTAAAATTCTTATTAGAAATAAATGAAATCCAAAATAAAAAAACACTAACAAAACTAATAGAAAGTAGATAAAGATAAAGAAACTACAAAGAAGTAAGACAAAATAGAAGCAAATTAAAGATAGATACAAACCTTTGCCATTAATTATCTTCCATCTTTATTTATTCCTTTGAATCAAAATAAAACCAAATCTAAAATCTTTTAGTAGGTCTTAATATAGCAAACAATAATATATATATATATATATATATATATATATATATATATATATATATATATATATATATATATATATATATATATATATATATATATATATATATATATATATATATATATATATATATATATATGTATATATATATATATATATAGTTAAAAATGATGCATGATGCATCTGTTATAATTACATGTAAAATATGCACAAAGTTTGATTAAAGTATTATGCAAAAATATAATTTGTTACAATTACTTTTGAGTAGTATCTTATTAATATTTATATATATTTTTTTAATTCTTCTTTGTTATTTATGTTTTCATGTTAGTTGTACCCAGATTATACTTAATGAATACATAACTTGTACCATATTGTACTATAACTTTTATTGTTTTTTTTAGCTGAGATTGTTTCTTTATCTCTGTTCTCAGTTGATCACCCTGGAATTGTTCTAGAAACTGTAAAAATGGTATGATTATTTTTTACTTTTCCGGTATGGTGACAACCAGTATGGTATGGTGACAACCAGTATGCTTATAGTAGTAGTATGATCAGTAGGGCATGTCATGTTTGAGTTAAAAGTCTAACAAAGAGGCAGGGATTGTCTCAATACCCCCATCACCTCTTACCCTGACCCCCAACAAAAAAACAAAACAAAAAAAACAACCATGATTCAAATAGTCACCATGCCCTTATAATAAAAGCAGTTAATAAAACACTAATAAATTTAAAAAGCTGAAAAATAAAACAAGCAAGCGACAAATACAGTAGTAATAAAATATAGCAAAAATATTTGCTAAAAGTATAGTCTTTTTTGTACTAAAAAGTAGAAAATAAACTTTTTAATTTAAATTTAGTAGTTCCGTAAACTAAAAATTGACAGGTATTTTCTAAATAAATCTTGCGCAGACCTGTCAATCTTTAGTTTACGGAACTATTAAGTTTAAATTAAAAAGTTTATTTCCTACTTTTTAGTACAAAAAAGATTATACTTTTAGCAAATGTTTTTGCTATATTTTATTTTCTACTTTTTAGTCTTAACAAAGAGTTACGATATATTAGTATGAAACAAATTTTTTTAAAAATACAAACCCACAAGCAATTTTAGCAAATTTTAAAAAAGAAAAGTATTTATACTTTTCCTCCGCAGCAGACGGCGGCTGTCTCCCAATTAATTTTTAGCGGCAAAATTTTTTATGTTCCGCCCCCAATGGCATCTGCCTTTCTATTGATGGCCACAGTCAGATAGCCTCCAGGCAGCGGATGTAATGAAAATTTGCATGTTTGCCTTTAAGTTAACGAGCAATTAAATTATTAACTGAGAACAAATGTTAAATATTTGACATCAAAGTTTTGTTTTGTATGTTTTATTGACTATTTAAAAAATTTTTTGAAAAAAAAATTATTATTTTGTCAGAGCAGTCTAGGACTATTGAATAAATTTTTAACTTTTAAATGTTTGTTTTTAATCGCTTAACTTTAAAACGTGTAAAAGTAGATGAGTCTATATTTTTAAACGTTTTAAAATTATAGAGTAAAATATAAATAATATTTATAAAAGTATTTATATTTAAAGTTTATAAATTTTATTTTTTTTTTGGTTGTAATTTGGCAAAACTATTAGCATAATACAGCATAATCGCAAATTTTTTATAAACACTCGCAGTTATTTTTTCAATAACTTTTACAATATTCAATTATTAAAAATAAATATTTAACATTAGTATTTAACCTAATCTTAGCATGTCGACTTGTTCTAAAAAACTTTTACCAAAATCAGTCAACTTTTTTTTTCAGTCAAAAAGATTTATTCGCCAATGGCATAGAAGTAAAATTTCCAACTTTTAACTTTTTTTTTCTTTTTTAAAAAAATGAGAACTTTTTTAAATACTGCACATAATCATATAAAATGAAATTTGATGTCAAATATTTAACATTTGTTTCTAGTTAATATTTAATTGCATTAAAGCAAACAAGCAGTTATTTTTTATTTTATCCGCCGGCGGGAGGCAAACATTCCCGACTCCAATTTGGCGGCCACAGCCAGTTAGGAGACAGAAGCCATTAGAAGCAGCCTCCAAATGATTTTGTCTCCACAATTTTTTTTTGGGGCAGCAACCAATAGCTTCCGCTTCCCTAATGGCGTTGGCCTCCAAAACATTTTGCCTTTAAAAAATAACTCTGGCTGCGACCACCAATAGAAGAGCAGAAGCTACTGGAGGCGGAAGAAAGAACATTTTGCAGCTAAAAATTGAACGAGAGGCCGCCGCTTACAGCTACCGCCTCCCTAAAAAATTGGCCTTTTGGCAGAAAGTTACTTTGCCACCTGGCGGCATTATCAACTCAATTTTAATTAACAGAAAAATTAAAAAAAAAAGAAAATAAAAACGAACCCACTAGTTTGTTTAGATAAGGTGTCAAGGTTTAACATAAATATAAAAATTATTAACTATTGAAAAGTTTTTTATTACTCTGTTGATTTTTATATTTGTTTATTTTATCAAAATTTTTGATGCAGTGTTATAAGTTATAACATAGTTACAAGGAATTTAATTTTTTTGTAAAAAATAGAAAATGAGGAATAAAAACCGAGAAAAAAGAACATTTTTAATTGAAATAATTTTTTTTATCAAAATTCTTTCTAAATTATAAGGAAATTTCTGTTTTCACTTTTTTGGTTTGCACAATCTGTTAATTTTATAAAGCTGATGTAACTTAGATAAAATTTTATTTTTCTAAACTATTATTTTTCGCAAAAAAAAACTTATAAATATAAACTAAGACATTGCAAGAGCTATATTGCTTCAAGCAAAAAAACTATTAATAGAGTTATATCTATGAAAATAAATTTTTTTAATTATAAAAAAATAAACTCTTTATAAGATCATAGTCATAATAACAATTTAAAATAAATTAATATTATAAAAAATTAGAAAAAATTTTCAATCAAAGTTACATTTTCCGAATTAAAAACTAATAAATTTTACTATAAAACTAATAAATTTTACTAATAAAAAACTAATAAATTTTACTATAAAACTCTTCCAAAAGATGTGTGTGATCATACTCTACATTGAATTATTGTTAAATTTTTTTTTTAAGTTTCCATAAAAGATAATTTCTCAATATTCTTAGTAACAGGTAACCCCTAATCATTTTAAACTCTACAATTTTAATGCGACAGATCAATGAAAACTTTTTGTTGTACTTTCGAAATCTTTTATCAGAAAAAAATGATTGGAACCTTATTTTACAATCACAAGAAGAAAAATATGCATTTGAACATATTTTGGCGCAGTTTTTTAAATACTATGATTTGACATTTCCATTAAAAAATAATTATATATTTTAACTCACTTTTAAACCCTTGGGTGAACTTAGTTAATTTTTCCACTTATCTCGAATAATTCAGCACACTCTTTGGAATAAAAAACTTTTATGCTTTACCTATTTTTTTTATCTTCAAGTTTTGCTGCCTTCATAATATCAAATCTAAAAGTGAATAGATAAAATTTTACCAATGACTCTAGTTTAGCTTTTGAAGCTTCTTGTTATCAATTGAGTTATACTTTGTTGCATTAGTTTTTGAATCCAAGTTTAGCAGTCTTTTTAACATCTAGATCAAATTCTTGCATAGATTAAACACTGGATTTTTATCCTTATGAACTTTTTTTGTGGAACTCTTAAATTTAAATCACGTTTGCTTAGACAATGAGTATGATCATCAAAGGATTTTGCAAGAGGCATCATCCTCACTGCAGTAAATGATTTGCAAAAAGCAGTTTACTGCAGTGAATTCTTTTGAGATTTGTGTCAAGCTATCTTAGAAAATGCAGACCAACTTCTCCTGATTTTTAGTTATTCAGTTTTAGAACTTTAAATCTAGTTATTCTTTAACTTGTGTGTCTGAAATATACCATCATTCTGCAATTTCATGAGCAACAGAAATGTTTCTTGCATTGATAAATTATGCAGACTTTTTTATAAACTTTTTGTTTTGATGCAGATTGAGACATTTCAAACATTCGCGAATGTTAAAAATTCAGTTTAGAGGAACTTTTCATGACCTCTAAATTAGTTAGTTAATTAAGTCACACAAAGCCACAGCCTTGCATAATTAAGTTACACAAAACCATAACCATAAAATACTTGCTTAAGTTAGTCTTAATTGGTTTTCTAATTTTCTTACAGACTAAAAATGTCATTTTTCTTTTATGAATATATTATGAGTCTGAAAGATAAAAATGCAAGAATAATAGTAAATAATTTGAAATTAACTATATAATAATAATTATTATATTTGTAAGGTATATTTGAATATTAACCATTACTTATATAAAAAATAGTATTATAAAAAAACTAAAAACATTTTATACTAACGCATAGAATTGAACAAGAAGCTTTAAAGGATTAAACAATATTTTATTTATTATGTTTATAAACAGTATTTTCGGAAATGAAAAACATTTCCCCGGTAGTAAAAGTTGTTTTTCACCAAAAATAATATATACTATTTATTGAATACGTGGGAAAAGTGGCATACTAAATAAAAAGTAAAACATGCATTAGTATGATATACTCTAATGATTTCTGTTATAATTACCCAGCAGTCACAGACGTCCAAAATGCGTCCTTACCACGTCCAATGAACGTCTCACATCCCTAAGATGTCCGTAAGGCGTCTAATGGACGTACTGTGTCCGCTGGTTAGTGCATTGTTTATAAATTAAATTGCATTTTAGTCTGAAGACCAATCAGGAGATGTTATTTTACGTTTTTATGAATCTTTTGGAGGAAAAGAAAAAGCACAAGTCAAGTCCTACTACCCTTTGTCAAGCATATGCAGGTTAAATAACTAAGTTTTTTTTTTAACATTACTTTTCAATATAATAACAAACATTATATTAGCTATGTGTTCAATATAGCTTTTTTAAATATTATTAAAGACGTTCCTTAGCTGTAATAAAATGTGTAAAACCTGTTATACTTGATTTCAAAGTTTCAGTTCAATGATCAAATTTTTGATAGATAATTGAATATTAAAAATATATACATAAATTAATTTTTTGTATACGTTTATTTTAAAGTTATTATCACGATGGTAAAGTTTTTTTCACATCATTGGAGTCTTTGTTGTTCCTTGATGTTTACCACCTAAATTACACACATGACAAAATACATTACACACATGACAAAATAAGTTACAAACATGACAAAATACATTACCTACATGACACACATTACACGCATGATAAAAGTCACTAACTTTTTTTTTGTTTTTTTTTTGAAAATATAAATATTCTACTAAAATGTGTACATCAATTATGTTCTATCTTCAACAACAACAACAACAATCCAACATCAACAACAACAGCAACAACAACAACAATTTAACATCAACAATAACAATCCAACATCAACATCAAAAGCAATCCAACATCAACAACAATCCAACATCAACGACAATCCAATTTCAACGGCAATCCAACATCAACGATAATCCAACATCAACGACAATCCAACATTAACGACAATCCAACATCAACATTTCTTATTAAATTATTAATTAGAAACAACAAATAAAATAAGAAGGATGGAATTATTTTATAAATATTCAAATAAAATTGCAATCTATTTTATTAAAAATAAAAGTTAAATAACTCGTTAAAGTTACCTTTTTTTTTCCAAAAAGTTCTTTAGGAATCAGAAATATATTTTCAAAACTTTATTTGCCCAACTTGCCCTTATGGTTAATTATCTCTTAACTTTTTTTAATTGTTTATAAACACCTATACTTTTTTCTTTTTTAATATTTTTTTGAATAAGATTTCTGCTGCTAATAGTTTTTTGTTTCGTAAACAAATTTTAAAACGTTTGTAACATATTGTTATAAATAAAATTGCTATAAGTATAAAATAAATATGCAATAAGTAAATATTAAGTAAACGAAAAATAATATCAAAAATTATTATGGCAGTTTTATATTTATTTGGTTATGATTTTTTTTTTAATATATTTTATTTTAGTAATTTAAATGTTTTATATATTTAAATGTTTTCTAAACACTTTTTAGGTGCAATATTTTAGAAGATTATGTAGAAGTCTCTGATAGCTGCAAACTAGTTGATCAAAAGACCATCGAATTAACTTTGTCGCCATTTGAAATAGTATCACTGCGTTGTTGCTTTGTCAAAATCTAAAAGTTGGGTTTTCTTTTTATAAATTTTGCATGTTCTAAAATAACTTTGTATCAAAAATGACAGATCTTTATAAAACAAAAGATCCGTCGATTTTTTATAAATATATAACACTTTTTATGAAACTTATAAAGTGTTTTTATGATTATGCGGTAAATATTGGATAAAAATTTTCTATTTAATATTTACCTCGCAGATACGCATTCTAGAGAAGCGTATTTGTTGTGTGGGAGTACGAGAATAGTTTAAAAGAAA
This sequence comes from Hydra vulgaris, assembly GCF_022113875.1. Classification (NCBI taxonomy): domain Eukaryota; kingdom Metazoa; phylum Cnidaria; class Hydrozoa; order Anthoathecata; family Hydridae; genus Hydra; species Hydra vulgaris. The sequence goes on from NC_061163.1 coordinate 29,585,544, forward strand.
TATTGCGTCGATATTAAGTAATATTACCGTTCTGCATTATAAAGAGTTATTAAATATTTTGTTGCTTGCATTTAAGATCGTTAGTATTTTGTATAAATGTTTTTTATATATGAAATACTTTCAAAATTTCAGAACGGTTTTTTTTTTCGTCTTGGTTCTCGGTCCAAATGAGACGATATTTTCCAAGAAAAGCTCTCGTACGTAACCATGATATAAAAGAGATTTTTCAAGTAAAAAGTAAAGTAAAAAGCTATAGAAATAACGTGAAAATTTGTATTTGACATTATTTGGTATGGCATATTTTCGAATCTACCATTAAAAAATTTTGATTTTTATCATTAATTGCTCACAGATAAACAGTTTAGGTTTTAAAGTCCACAAAATTTGCCTAAAATATTTATTGATGAAGTCGAAATAAAAAGAGATTTTGTTACTAAATTTTTAAGAGTGGTTTTTGACATGAACATTACATGGAAACCGCATATTGACTATATATGTTTGAAAATATCTAAAAGTAATGGAGTCATGTAAATCCTATATTATCTCTATATATAATCGTATAGTAACTCCTATATACAAAAACGGAAAAAAATCAAATATTAGTAATTATCGCCCTATCTCAGTTCTTTCAACTTTCTCAAAAATTTTAGAAAGAATTATATACAATAGAACATACAATTACCTTAATCTAAATAAACTTCTATATAAAAATCAATTCGGTTTTAAAAAAAATTGTTCAACTGAACAAGCCATTACACAGTTCATTCGTGAAATCTCCGATTCATTTGGTAGATCACAATATACATTAGGTATTTTCATTGACCTATCAAAAGCATTCGACACGGTCGATCACAAAATTCTACTTAAAAAACTCAAATTTTACGGAATTAATGGCAAATTAATAAAATGGTATAAAAGTTACTTGGAAAATAGAAAACAATTTGTTTTCTATGGAGATTATTTTCAAAATGAAAAATTAATTGACATAAAATGTGGTGTTCCACAGGGTTCTATTCTAGGCCCACTTTTGTTTTTAGTTTATATAAATGATTTAAATAAAGCTTCTAACCTTATGAGTATAATTTTTGTGGACGATACTAATTTATTTCTGTCAAACAATGGCATTTATGAGCTTTTTTCAAATATGAATAAAGAACTCAATCAGATCTCCAACTGGTTTAAGTGCAACAAGTTAACTTTAAACATTGACAAAACAAAGTGGATCCTTTTCCACTCTCTTGCAAAAAAGCGTTTTTTACCAAATAAATTGCCTAAACTTTTTATTGATAAAATTGAAATAAAAAAGGAGTCGGTCACAAGATTTTTAGGCATTTACATTGATGAAAATATTACATGGAAGTATCATATTAACTATATTTCTACTAAATTGGCTAAAAGTATTGGAATTTTATATAAGGTCAGATACTATCTAAGTAAACAAAATTTAATTCAACTCTACTACTCATTAATTCATAGCTATATAAATTATGCAAATATTATTTGGGGAAGTACCTCTAAAAGTAAGTTACGAAATCTTTACCATCGTCAGAAACACGCAATGCGTTTAATAAGTTTCGAAAATCGTTTTTCTCATTCAAATATTTTATTTAAAAACGTTAAAGCACTTAACGTTTACGAACTCAATGTCAATAATATTTTATGTTTTATGTTTTGTTGTAAAAGTGAACGACCATTTTCCAATTTCAAAGATCTTTTTACTTATAAAGCTATAAACAAATATGCTTTACGAAATAATAATTTATTAATTGAACCCTTTTGTAAAACAAAGTTTAATCAATTTTGCATAAACTATAGAGCACCGTATTTATGAAAAAAAATTGTTGTTCCAAATTTTGATTTGTCAATTTCGTTTTCCGTTTTTAAAACTAAATTATATAACTATATTCTTTCTACTGGCAATATATATAAATATTTTTGAAATGTAAAATTCTTTTTTTCACTCTTGATAATTTGTAAAATTATTTTCAGTTTTTGTTTCTTCTACATTGTTAATAGTTATTTGATCAATTGTATTTCTATTTTATTATATATACACGTATGATATATTTTATATGGTTCTGGCGACAAGATCATTTGGATCTTCTTTCAGATACCAAGTTTATATATTGTTATATTGTTATATTACGATTAATAATTGTAAACTGAAAAAAAAAAAAAAAAAAAAAAAAAACAGATCATATTTAAACAAAAAAGCCTTAACCTAACTTTGTTACTCATTTATTCACATGTGTATAAATTATACCAACATAGCTTGGGGAAGCACCGAAAAAAGTAAGTTGCAATGCTTTTATCGTCGTCAGAAGCATACAATCCGATTGATTAATTTTGCGGATCGTTTTACTCATTCCAAACCATTATTTATGGAGACGAAAATACTTAATATTTACGAGCTCAATGTTTATAACACTTTATGCTTTATTTACATGTGGAAAAACGATTTAACTTTACTTATCTTTATAGACCTTTTTTCTCTTAACCCAATTAATAAATATTTATTTATAAATAAAAGTATTGTATATGAACCAATTTGCAGAATAAATTTTAACAAATGTTGCATTACATTTCGAGCACCATATCTTTGGAATAAAATTGTTATACCTAATTTTTTAAAGTAAACTTAAAAGTTTTATTCTATCTATTGATGATAAATTTAAATACTTTTTATAACAACCACGTATTTGTCTTTTTAATATATTATATAAAGTTTATCACCGTTTAAAAAAAAGTTCGCAAACGCTTGATTTAGGAGCGGTTTCGTTTTTATTATCTGATAACTTTGTAAAAAAAAACTCCAGGCACTTTGTTTTTTTTTTTTTGTTTTTTTTTTGTTTGTTTTTTGTTTATATTTTCGTTTTTGTTGCTTACAAAAACAAATAAACTAAAAGATGATCATAATGATCTTATCATGAGAACCTTTTACAAGTTTTTTTACATCAATTCAAAAACAAGACTAAAAAGTTACAACAAATCGTGATTTAAATTAAAAGTATAAATCAAACCACTAATGTTATATATAATAAAAAAGTTGTATCTTATCGTCAGAACTTATAAAAGCGCAAATATAAAAAAATATATATAGATATATATACAAAGTAAATACAGTAGGACATCTCTTTAAAATAGGAAAGAGGAAATACAAGTCTTTCAATTAATCTAAAACTTTTGATAAATTTCCTGATCTAGTTTAAAATTTAAATTCAATGTATATATATATATATATATATATATATATATATATATATATATATATATATATATATATATATATATATATATATTATATATATATATATATATATATATATATATATATGTATATATATATTGATATTGATATATAAAAATAAAAAATAAGAAGTTAGATGGAATTTTTTAAGTAAACTATTGCAGTTTACTTAAAAAGTAACTCACATATTTACCAATTTTTTATGTTAATCAATTATTATCCGATTCATAGTTTTTAGATTCTCATTGAGCTGTATGTTTAGGCCATTCTTCTTAACTTACTTTCAGCTTTATTCAATGAGAAGGATTACTTTCAGCTTTATTCCATGAGAAGGATTACTTTCAGCTTTATTCAATGAGAAATAATGTTCTTGTGAACAGTTTCTATGGTTTGTTCACACCAAGAGAAATCTGATGACAAATCAAATAATTATTTAAGTGGTATTTAATGATATAGCACTTCAATTTGAATGACATTTTGATGATGAATCATTCTTTAACATAGTATTTATTGTCAGTGAAAGCAATTTACAAGTATAAAATCTTATGTCATTCCAAAATATCTCTTCAAAACAAAATTGAGCTAATTTGTATCTGCTTACTACAATAAGTCGGACAATATCCAGTGAAATTGCTATTCGCACCTAAGTCTTTTTGGTTCCTTAATTGATTGTTAAGCTTTGCTAAGTGAAAAAGGTTCATAACAACCCTAATCAACACTAGGCTTCCATTGATGCCGATTCTCATAGTTTCTTCTTTTAAAAAATATTTCTTTGTTTGCTAAATTTGTAAACAATCAAAGGTATATCTTCTATATGTACTATATATTTTTAAACTTCAATATGGTTAGCACCTTACTGATCTAGTAAATAGGACTTTCTATTCACATCAATCTCCACATTACTTTAAAAATTTGGTCGACCAACATTTTTTTTACTTATTTCATACTTATTTATTTTTTATTTATTTCATAGATATTCATTACTATAACATACTTTTAATTATACATTTAGACAGATTATGCATTCTCCTAATATTGAATACTGTGTCTGAAATGATCTTTTTTAGAGATATTCTCTCCTAGGTGTATACGATAATATTCCACTTATTGATAGTTTAACCTTAACCTTAATCCAGGTTCGAAACGAGTTCTAGACATATTTTCACGTCACGGTAAGGAAGAAGGCGTGAACTTCTTGTTAAATGCACTTCCGCGGTGCTCTGTGACAAGACCGTTAGGTCTTTTTGGGGCACCTAAATAAAAAAATTAAAAAGAAAAAAACTGTTTTTTTTATCAATAATTTTTTTCAAAACCTTTTTGACCTGATTATTTTCTTTATGTTTTTAGCAATTGATATTCTATTGGAGGCATGCTTAATATCTCTTTGTATATATTGAAAGCAGTTTCCACACATTAAAGGACTATAATATAAGGACTTAAAGTTAAACTACTTTAATTTTCCTGGGGTAAGATTTGATCGTTGCACTTTTTTAAGTTTAGTTCCATGTTACAAATATCACAGAAAAAAAATATTAACTGAGTTATCTTTCCAAAGAAGACAACATTGCTTTTTGTTTAGGTAAAAACTTGTTGATAAAAATAAATTTAAAAAATAAAACGAACCATGTAATTGAAGCTTATTCATTTACAATTTGGAACATAGTCTAAAACACATTCTTTTACATGGAAACGGAAATAAATTTTCTGGGTTATCAATTATTTACTGTACAAAGGAAAAAAATAATATTGTGGCATCTCATTTGTTTTAAATAAAGTAAAATGCAATGAAAATAAATGGCAAATGTGTGTAAATTTATAAATGGTAAAAAATATTTTTTGATCAACAAAGAGGTTACACTAAGTTTTCCTTTTTATGTCTTGGGTCCTGTAGAACAAAAAACATTGAGTAAGAAAAAACTAGTCATTGGGAAAAAATATGACATCTACAAACGAAAAAAAACCGGTATAATTGTCTACCCATAAAGTTAATTTGTACATCTAACTCTATAGGTAAAAACATATGCCTTAAAAGGCTGAAAAATATTTAGCCCGGGATTTTTAAAACTACCTTTTTTAAGGTCGAATCATCAAACTTTATTTACCATGCAAAGTTATATAATTTTTAAAATTATAAATTGTATTCAACTATAAAAGTTTGTTAAAAATCCGGACTAGATGAATCTTTTGCAATGATTATGCTATCAAGAATTACGTTTATAACGACTTCATCAGATTGGAAAACATATGTCTTATCGACACATTTTGTTATTGATCACAGCCGTACTTAGGGTGGAACAAGTGGAGCGGACACTCAAGGCCTCGCTCTTAGGAGCACCTCAAAATAAGTAAAGGTTGAATGAAAATAATATAACGACAACATACGTGCCTAAAATATATCATTACCCGCATGGAATGAAAACGAGAAAAGTACAGTTCACAAAAGGTTTAAGTTTATAATACTTTTAAAGTTTTTTTAAAAGTTATTTAACTCTGCCCTACGGACATTTGTTAGACCGCCTCCCGAAATACACTAGTAATATGTGCAAACAATATAAGCATTTTGTAATAATGTTATATTATTTATAATTTATTATTCATTAAAAAACCCCCCCAAAAATTTAGTTGTTATTTTAATTTACTTTTTTTCTATTAGATCAAAGATCAAATTTTCTGTTAGATCAAAGAGATAGCTGGAGGGAGAACAAACCTGTAAATGATTTCAAAAGAATATTAAAAGTTTATTGGATAAATTTTTAGCAACTATTTGATCAATTAAGAAGTTAGTTACAACAAAATCATGACTAAGGTGAAGTAATTGTTTCTCGCACACATCAATTATAGGTATAAATATCAAAGTTTCAGACAATCTTTACTACCTGTTTAAACCTTATTTTTTGCTTGCCTGTTTAGCTCTACGTTTGTTACATTCTTTAAGAATATTTTTTCGGCCAGGCATTTATTAAATCCCTTCAGGATTTTATCTTATGTTGTAGTATTTTTGCTGGATTTAAAAAAAAATTGCTATATTCTAAATATAGGACATAAAATACCTTATTGCAAATCCGGCAAAAATACTAACAATTCTTATCTGTATATTCATTAATTAAATTCTAATCTGGAAACTTATTAATAGTCGTTCAAAAAGCAGAACTCAAAAAAATAACAACAAACTAGCTCTAACTATTGTTTACGAATTTTTAAAACTTCCACCTTTAATTTGCAATGCTTCAGTTGCTAATGACGTTTTGAAACAATTCCTTTGATAATTTTAAATAAAAGCTGAGTATGATTAGTTAACTTTAAATTATGATAACTACACGATGTTTAATAGAAAATATATTACTGCTAAGACTGTTCTTTGAGAAATAACGCATTTTAGATTTGTTCTCCCTCCACACACATTCACACATACATACATACATACATACATACATACATACATACATACATACATACATACATACATACATACATACATACATACATACATACATACATACATACATACATACATACATACATAAATACATTCACACATACATACATACATACATACATAAATACATACATACATACATACATACATACATACATACATACATACATACATACATACATACATACATACATACATACATACATACATACATACATACATACATACATACATACATACATACATACATACATACATACATACATACATACATACATACATACATACATACATACATACATACATACATACATACATACATACATACATACATACATACACACATAAAAATATAAAACTGTTTCCACAGTTTTTTTTCGTTCAGACTCCAGACTCAGACTAAAGAAATTTATTGAATTTTTTTAAAATAAGTTTTCATAAAAATAATAACTGTTTATTAACTTTTTCAGCTCAAAACCTCGAATATAAATTTGTGATTTTCTATTTAAAATCTAAACCCAGTCATGCTATACTTTAAGTTGTTATGCACTATATTTTGATAAATATGCTCACAAAAAGAACATGCAGTCTTACTTCCATTCAACTCCACATTGCTTAAGTTTGATATGAATCAAATAGTGTTTTTTATTTGCCTCAAAGTCTGAGTAGTAAACTAATTGAGGAACACCGGATGTGACTGTCGTATTATTTGGTTTTCCATCGTCATACGATATATATTGTTATCTATTTGTTAAGTAACTTTTAAACAAAGCAATGTTTGAGTTTTTTATGCCACGATGTTTTAGTTAAGCTAGAAGAATGTTATGATCAACTGTATCAAACGCTTTGCTGAGATATTTGAAATCTGTATATTTGTTTTCATCAAATGCTTTAAATATGTCATGAATAAGGTGAATAATAGCATGGCCAGTGAAATGTCTTCAATCTGAATTGTTTGTTGTGAAGAATTTTGTTTCTGTTTAGAAAAGAATAAAGCCTTTTGTACATAATTCTTTCTAGATTTTTTGAGAAACAAGATAAAATTGAAATTGATTTATATTTTACAGCGTTTGAAACATCACCAGATTTAAAAATTGGTACAACTTTTGCAGTTTCAATTTTTTCAGGACAAACGCTTTACTTTAAAGATAAATTTAAAATGTGCAATAGTGGAATAGTTAAAAATTTTGCTGATGATACGATTACTGACATCGTTATATCCTAAACTTTCTTTTAGGTTTTAACAAAAACGTTGCATCTAACAGTTCTTTTTCCGTAAGTTTATTATTGTCCAATACATTTTTTTTTGTTGTTCTTATTACAATATATTATGGTATAAATATCGTTGTACATTAAATATCAGAACACGGAGACTCAAATAGGATCGTAAGATCCTGTCATTGAGAACCGTTTAACAATTCAGTAAAAATATAACTAGTTAAATAATTACAATAAACGACGTTTAGAAATAAAATTTAAATCTAACCAGATATTTCAAAACATAAAATAACGTTTAACAACATAAAGAATATATATAAAACTAAATATTTAAAAATAAAACAATATATTCAGGAATCACACACTATTTTAAAGGGTATAAACTCAAAAGAACTCAAAGATATTATCAATTGACAAGATAACTTTTTTCAGCTTAATTTTAAAAGTAAGAAAACTCCAACTTTGAGAAAAATCAAAATTTTTCAAAACTATTTTGTTCCACAGAGGAGCTCCGCGATATGTTAAAAGAGATCTTCCAAAACTTGTATGAGAATAATGTTGATGAATAAGATTGTCATTTCTTAAGTCATATTTGTTTTTTTGCTTTATTGCATATAAATTTCGAAAGGATATAGGGGTTAGGTTTATCTTACATTTGTACATAAATAAAAGAGCATTAAAAACATTTTGCTGGTATATATTAAGATCATTTATTTCCAATGAAAGAGGTCTGGCATGAATATAACGATCTCTAAAGTTTATTAGACGTGCTATATGCTTCTGTTGCCGATATAGAGAATCTAATTGAATTTTATTAGCACTACCCGATGCGATATTTGCATAGTTTATATGGCATTGAATTAGCGAATGATAAAGTTGAATTAATCAATGTCTATTTGCAAAATTTCTCGGTTTATACATTACTCAAATATTTTTTGAAACTTTATTGCGCAAAGTTTCAATACGGTTTGGTAAAGGTTTTTTTTGGGATTTTAAATGAAATAAAGTCCATATAGTTTTTTCCAAGTTAATTGATAGTTTATTTGATATAAACCAATTTGAAATTTTAATTAGTTTTATGTTGATTTTATTAAGTAGTGTAATGATATTTTTACCGGATAGAAAAAGATTTGTATCATCAGCAAACTGTCTTCAAATTTGAGGCATTGTGCAGATCATTAACATAAATAAGAAAAAGTAGTGGCTCTAGTATAGACTCTTGGGTAATTGATGTTAAAAGAATTGATTTAACATTGATATTATGAGAATTTAAAAATGATTTGAATTTTATTTTTGTGGTTTCGATTTTTGATGCTAAATTAGAACCTACATTAACAAAATACTTATCTGTAATAAATTCATTATTTGAGTTAAGATTGATTGATTAAAAGGCTATTCCAATTAAGTTTTTTCTAGTTACTTTTTTAAATTTTTTGCGTATTGTTTACTTAACTGTTCAGAATGATAATACTTTTTAGAACGTCTTAAAATTGATTTAAAAAGACGCTTATAGTTTTATATACATGGTTTCATTTTCAAGTTTTCTTTTTTTTTGATAAATTTTTATATAAACGCTGTTTTTTAGACGATTTTAAAATATATTTTAGAATCATCTAAAAAAACAGCACTAGGGTATTAATACCCTAAAGGGTATTAATACCCTTTGTTATCTTTGTTGATATAATAATGCTTTTGTTTGAACTAATTTTGTAATCTCTAGTAAAACTTTGTTAACAACTATTTAAGAAACATATCATTTGCTTTCCCAGTAAGCGCAGGACGTTTTTAAAACGTTTAAAAAACTTGTACGAGTATAACAATTTTTTAAACGAATATAACCGTTTTTTAAGCGTTTTAAAAACGATCTGTGCTTACTGCAGGGTGGCGACATAAAATTTTTATAAGAAAAAGAGGATATTAGAGAATTTTAGAGAAAACTTTGCATTTAATCTAGAGGATTTTTTTCGCAAAACTACAAAATTTTGAATAAAAATAGAGGATTTTTTTTTCAAGGTTTAACGCCTAAATGTTTCCACATAACTGGGGTTTGGACAGCGGTCAACAATGTCATTTTTTGTTAGATGACATGGATTTGCTAAAATTTATTTTTTATAACCGCGTAACGTCTGAAATTCTCATTTCAGACGTTACGCAGTTTTGCAGACCATGAGTTTTGAACATTATACTACCATAAAGAAATAAAAAAATAAATAAATAAGAGAAGTTTAAGAGGAGATTTTATGATATCTTTAACCTTTTAGAGGATAATAGAAAGTTTTTAAAGGTTTTTGAAAAAAGAGGACTTTAGAGGATTTTAGAGGAGCTGTGAAAAATGAAACCACGTATAAAAACTATAAGCGTCTATTTAAATCAATTTTAAGACGTTCTAAAAAGTATTATCATTTTGAACAGTTAAGTAAACACAAAAATTTAAATAATTTAAAATTTTAATTTGAATTAAATTATTAAATATTCCTGTTTTAATTTTGGTTTCATTCATTAGTGATTATTTAATCAATTGCAGTTGCACTTGCAGTTGCACTGTTAACTCGTGTGGGTTTATTAATTAGTGGAATATAACCATATTGGAAAATGTAGTTTTTATTTTTATTTAGAAGGGCTAAGACATTTGTTATATATTTTATGAAGCATTGATAGAAGGGTTACAAATGTAAAAAAAAAAAAAAAAAAAAAAAAAAAAAAAAAAAAAAAAAAAAAAAAAATTTACAATCCCTTAATCGGCTACAATAATACAAACGAATACTAATAAATTATAAGCATTCGTTCATATTGAACGGTATAAAAATATTAAATCTAATAAGCCTTATAAATAAATATTTATATAAAAATATTAAATCTAATAAGCCTATATAAATTGACTATTACTTGATATTTGAACACCTAAAAATGACTTGTAAAAAATTGTTTGACTTTGAACTCTCTAAATTAAAAGTATTACACTCTTACTTTTTTAATATTTAATGTAAATTTAAAGTTGTTTTAGTAAGTTTGTACACTGATAAGGTATAAATGTTAAGTTTATACCTAGAGATACACATAACATATAAATGTCACATTTTTTTAAATAAGTTTAATCACAGTTGACAATACACGTACACACGCGTGCATATATAGATAAATACTGTTGCAAAAATATTCGAGTAAAAAATCCTATTTTACTATTCAGTTAATTATCTACGGTGAATCAAAAAAAAAGCATCAAAACTTGTTTACTAGAAGTTTCACTAATCGAAGCAAATCGGATCGTCTATATTCATTCGTTGCTTTTGATATTCATTTTGTTATTCTTTTGAATCTGCCTAGCTTTTTACACTTTTTCAATATATTTCTGATTTCAGAAAAATTTTTTATCTTTAATATATACATAACTACTGATTACATGGTTGCATATCCCCAAGGTGTACTACTATGCATTTGGTTTTGGTAATGCGGAGGGAAATCAATAATACCGTTAGAAGAGTGTGAAGAGTGCTCGCTACCTGCAGGTCCGTTTGAGTTTATGTTTACATAAGAAGGATAATGATGTGTTGATCTTATGTAAGGTTGTTGCGATAAGTAACTAGGCGGATTATAGGGGACGCTATTGTTTGCACATGGGCTTAAAATAGGTGAAGTAGGGTAGTTACGAGAATGTGTGTTATCATACAGCGACGTTGACTTTGCTGGGCGCCAAATAGAGTTAATAGGCGATGACGTAGACGAAGTGCTTGCATTATTGTTTGATTTATAACACGGGCTTTCTGGGGAAGGAACGGATGTCTTCGGACTTAGCGATGGAGCAGGCGAGGTATCAGGCTTTATATCGCTATTTTCACTCGATATTGAGTTTGAAGTTTTTTTTTGAGTTTTGTCTTGCTTTGCTTTTTGTCGGTGCTTTGCTCTGCGGTTTTTAAACCATACCTAAACAAATAGTTATGAAATTTATAAACTTTTTTAACACTTGTGAACTGACACTTATATAATTTAGTATTATAGAAGTTAATATAATTACTGTTCTTTTCTCATGATTTAATGGTTTGTGAAATATTATTTTATGAGTATTAATGATACAAATATCGTTAAAAAAATATATTGTGACTATTGTTAATTACAACTTTTTTCAAAATAAGCCTTCAAAATTAAAGACACCTTTAAACTTTGTATAAATATTTTTATAATAATTACCGGCTCATTTAAAGAAGCCATGTTTTGTTTCACTGTCAATAGTTCTAACATTTTTGATCCAAAATCTCGTAATTTTAGCATCTAGAGACTATGATATGGCTGTTACAGCCAATTTTAGCACCTAGAGTCTATGATATGGCTGTTCCAATTCAAACTATAGTTTAACGAAAGGCCAGAAGAGAGAACTTCATCTAATAACCTTAATATTCAAAAAACCATGAAAAAACCGCTTATTTTGTTGGTTATTTTGACACTAAAAAAATTATAGATGAAACTAACAAGATGAATTTAAATTTAGTATGAAATAGTAAAAGAAAAAATTTTATTAATATTGCATTCATATTTGTGAGAGAATGATGGAAGTGCGGCAAACATTTTATGGAATTTTTGTTCTCCGGCTTCAATCAATCCGAATATAGACAATACTTTCTCATTTGGTGTAAGCAAAGGAAATATTAAGTTTGGAGTTTGCGCAATACCTGGTTACATCTAAAACATGCTTAACTCAGATTACTCATAAAATCCTTGAATATTTATAAACATCACCAATACCCACATTTGAACATTTATGAACATCACCAATACCCACATTTGAATATTTATAAACATCACCAATACCCACATTTGAACATTTATGAACATCACCAATACCCACAAATGTCATGATCAAGCCTCCTGTGATAGAAATAAGGTTAGACTTTTTTTTAAATGCAGTCCGTAAATCCTAATATACCAATGATTTGAAGGTAAAGTTAAGTGAGTATGTAGTCAACTTATTTTTCTGTATATTTGTAAACTTGTTCAATCAATGCCTATTTGCAGTTTAATTACCTGTATGGAAACCAGAGAACAGGCTATTAAGTACGAAAACTGGCACTAATAAACAAGAACAACCCAATGAGCACTCAACGCCAAGCCGACGTTGTTTGAACATTTTTCCTTTATTTGATAGTTTTAAGTCGTTAGTTTGACGCTACACACTGAATACATCTACACACTGGATACGTTATTAATGAGTAGGCTAGATAATTTATTAATTTCTAAATGTTTGGAAAAATCTATTAATGAAAACACAAGATAATCAATCTACTTGGACTCGTGACTCTGGAAGATTAATCTTTCTTGCAGCTTCCTCTCTCATAAAAATATCTGGATAGTGGGTCTTTAGAAAAAGCTCTTCAAGAATTTCCAACTGAGATTTTGTAAATGTTGTTCTTTCTCGACGTTGTTTACGAGGAAATCCTGAAACAAAAAAGTCAAGTTTTAATTATGATTAAAAAAAAACAACGTTAAAGATAAACAACCTCTTGCTTTTTATCGCTAAAAAAAAATGTTTTACGCTCTTAAAACATAAACTGCATACCACAACTAGGAGCCAAAGGATAATGCATGTTTACATTTGAGTGGTACGGAAATCCTGACGGCATAGAAGAATAGGATGGAACGCCGTTGTATGGCGAAGACCATCCCATATTGGAAAACTCACTGGAGTAGTTGCGTGCCATGTTCTACATAATACAGAAAAACGTTATAATTATTGATTCGTTTTATGTGTTTAGAATTTTTTTTCATTGGAACTATTCTTTTAATAATCATTCAAAAATTTCAAACGAATAGTTTGTTAGTTTGAAAAAAAAAAAGTTTTGACAAATAATAACAAAATAACTTCAAAATTAATCAAAGAAGTACTTATGATATTATAAACTAATTCACAGTTACAAAAAAAAAAAATTAGGCTAATTAAATAGAAATGATAGTAATATAAAAACATAATTTTTATAAATATTATTTATGGTAATTAAATGACAATTTTTAAATTTTACGATTGGAAATAACAAAGAACAAAAACTTCTTAAATACTTAAAAAAAATCAAGAGGTATTTGTAACAGTGTCAGTTTTTATTTTGCACAAATTTACTATAGCGCAATTAATAATATAAAATGAATACCAAAGTAATATTTTCAATATTTGCAATAGACAATTTATTTAACATTACAATCTTACCAATGGCCTAACACGGACAAGGTTTTTCCAAATAACCTAACAGAGATTAAAATTGACGTCACAACTGCTGCAAAAAATCTCTAACGAGTCTGACTCTTAAACATCCATTATTTAAAAGAAGCGTAATCTTGCCAACATTAATGCATATGTGTGCGGTGAGATATTACTTTAAACGTATATGTAACTTGCCACTTCCTGATTAAAGATAAACATATAAAGTATTTGGCGTCGTATCCCTTTAGTTACACTCAAGTATGTCATTTTTCAACTCAAGTTTAACTGTTAGCTGATTTGTTAAACAAAACAAATATTTTGACTTGAAAAAATTTGTTTGTTTTTTGTTGAGTAATTTATTTTTCTCATACGAATATATTCTTTTGCATATCTTTGAAACTTATGCGATATTTACCAAATTATAAATAATATAGAGTATTTATCATTTTTCTAAAAAAAAAACTTCATGTGTAAAAGATTATGCGCGTTAGATTAGAACATTAAGGGATACTGACACAGATTATAAAGTTATTTATGAATGATGTTTTTTGATTATAAATCTACCATAATATCGCAACTTAAAAGATTATCTCAGAATAATTTAATTCTTTTGTATATTTATTTATTAGAAAAAGAATTTCCGAAAAACCTTTAAAAAATTGATTACCTTTTGTTTTTGTTTCAATAAGCTTCCAGAGCTATTTCTCTGCAAAACTAACAAACTCCAAAAAAAATGTTTTCAAAAAATGTCGTTCAAATTGTCGGGATATTGTTCCCGGTAAGTACATTGTACATAAATATTTTTGTCAAAAAGCGGATGAGACGAAGATCCTCCACTTTTTAATAGGAAAATGTTTATCAAAAGTTAATATTAGAAAGTAATCAGAAATTTTGTTTGTGATGAGAATTAGTTTGAAGGCACATACAATATAAAAATAATTTATGGAAGAGAAAGGATAGATCCTTGATAAAAATTTTTTTTTTTCAGTTGATCAAAAAAGCTAAAATAACCTTTTGTAAAAACTAAGTACAGACAAAATAACTGGATATTTAAAATCATAGACACATTTTTCAAATGTTCCATTAGTTTGTCTGTACTCGGATCCATTATCTAGTGAAAATAGAAAGAATACGATACTCAAAAGAGGGTTGCATAAAGGTTGCATAAAGGTGGCATAAAGGTTCAGAACCTTTCATAGCGAATGAAGTAGAAAAATTGAGTTAATTAAACATTTAGATTATACAAAAAGATCTAAATATTTAATCTTTAAAAATCTTGCTTTCGTAGACAAGTAAATAAAGTGTTATTGAAGTGCTCTAAATGCAAATCAAGTGTTAAGTTTTGTGTGTTAAGATTCCGCAGTACTCATTGTTACTAAAGCTATATTTAAAAGTACAGTTTCGATATATATTATGACACAACAGACTCGATAGCAAATAATAATAAATGGTTAATCCAAACTTTGGAAAAAGGAGGTGGATCGTAAACATGCAACCGAGTCACCGTGTAATCTTTAGCTAACATCAACATAATAACTTATCAGCTAATATTGACATGAGGGCTGTAACCAAATGCAACAAGAAAAGTTTTTAAATATGTTAATGCAAAAATTTTGCCATGAAATTTGTAATTAGAAATAAAGCTGTTCACAGTTGAAGATTTTACAGTCATATTGATTTTATTTATGGTAGAGGCGTGTATTCGAATATTGCATCTTTTTTTATTGTCTAAAAAATCCATTCACCTACAAAATTTCATTCACTTTGTTGAAGTTAAATTTGTTTGCATCTCCTCTTATTACCAGCCTTTGTGATTGCCGCCAGGTAATTCATTCATCATTTCAAAGTTTTATGTTTTGACATTTTTTTAAAGTAAAAATAATGTTTTGATGTGCAATTTAAATTAAAATTTCGAACAACGCACAAATATTTGTAAACGAAAAGCTTTTTTTATTAGAATTTTATTTTAAATATTCTTCTAGACAGAGTTTACGATCAAGGTTGATGTTTTTGATGTCGGTTGTGGTGGTCCGACCTTTTGTGTTTTTTAATTCAAAAATTAAAAACTTTTTTGTAAAAAATTTTTTTAACAAATATAGGGGAAGCCTCTATAGTTCTCGTGGGAATAAGTGTAATCTTATCCCCGTGTAATTAAAGGCCCATATTTCTCTTAACAAACAGAAAAGTTAAAAGAAAAAAACTTTCAATAGAGGTTTTTATTTAATTCATCTCCATTTTTTTATTGCTTCTTTTTTTAATGCGATCAAAATCGATTATTTAAAAAAAAAATTTTTTGTCTAAAAGTGACGTAACTTTTTTTTAATTAAAAACCCAATTCGTGTTTCTGAATTTCTAATATCTTATATTTTTTAAACCATGCACATTAAAGGTTTTTTAAAACCATATCACTAACTGATGTACACAAAGTTATTTGTGTTCATCAGTTATATTACTGAGTTTTTTTATATAAATTATATATTTTTATATAAACTAAAAGCGATAAAAAGGTTAATACTATTCGAAAAGAAACTAATAAAAAAGTTCTATTAGTAATAAAAAAGTTCTATTAGTAATAAACAAAAGTGATAAATAGAACTAATGTTTAATTATAACTAATGTTTAATTAATAACGGTTTACATTCCGAATGTATTTATTTATAAATCATGTTTAGCTATATTTTTCAGTAAAATAAAATATTAACATAGAATAGACAGTATTTAATCATTGACAGCATTTTCTTAAATCTAGTGTAACTATTTTAAAAATATTTTAATCATAATACCCACCTAGATACCATACTACTAAGTACTGTTTTTTAAACTTGGTCCTTACATAAAAAATTTAAAAAAGTACGAAGTTTATAAATTTAGATAACACCGTGCCAAGTTTAAAATTTTGTATTTATCTAAACCTTTATTTAAATTGTGTATATTGCATAATACTTGTTTTTTTAAACAGACAGCATAAGCCACACAAACAAAAAAGAAGGCCCCGTTGACTAGCCATTGAGTCTATGCAAAAACATGTTATTTTTTTTATAGAGGATTGAATTTTGTAAACTGAAAATAAAAACGTCTTGTAAGTCAGATAATTTAACAATTTTTAAAATAAAAACAATTGCTTGATGTATTTTACACGTTTAAAATTTTCATGTCGCATAACCTACTGTATGTTAGTTAAATTTTTGATATTGGGCATTTAGGAAAGTAATAAGCGTAAAATATGCAGAGATGACGCAATCGAGATCTGCTAACCGCACATCCCTACTCCCAATGAGATATTTATAATGATCCAATGTATGAGATATATTGATATTATGATGACCCAATATATGAGATATATTGGGTCAAGTATTATTAAACTTTTAAATATAAAATTATGAAATATTTTTGATGTTTCTATTAAAAAGTACATATAAAAGCTAACTGCATCAATCAAGTTTGCGGATTTTTTTTTATAAGAATAAAAAAGCACAATCGAGCAATCTATGAGGAATTTAGGAATACAAACTTGCATTTTGATTTTGAATTAAAAAAACTTTTTGAATAAAAGAATAAACCACTAATTGATAATCAGAGATATTTTCAAAGCTCCGCTTAATACAGCTCTAATATTTTTTTATTGGTTAGTTTTCTGCATAACTTTTTTATAATTTTACAATAATTATTTAACAATTTTTTTTATAACATTCCTTTTTTTTTTTTAAAAAAAAGATTTTTTTATATTATCATTGTAATTACATATTTATCAATTAAGTAACAATTTACTTACGATTTTATTTGTTTTTCTAAACGAAGGAAAATTTCAATTCTTCAGTTCAAAAAAAGTTCAAAAAAAGTTCAAAAAAAAGTATAGTGTTTAGAAATATACGACTGATGATATATTACAAATCATTAGGTGACTTCCAAGCGTACCAAAAATGGCGTCTAATCCTCTATAATGTTAAACTTATCAAGCGTCATTTTTTTTATTTTCTTGTTGCTTATAAACTAAAATATGTAAATTTAAACATTTCATACATTAAGAAAACACAACCTACATAGACATTATGTAAAATTCTTATGAGAAAGTAATTATATTATTAACCTTTTGAATACAAAGCCGTGAGATATTTATGATATTTCGATTATAAGTTAATTCAATTTCAAATTAAATAATCTAAAGGCATATTCTCAGGCTACGCGCTTTACTTCGATACTTTCGCCAATTTACGTAAAATGGATATGGCATTAAATTTATTTTTTTGCAATTCAAGTTTTTAAGTTTTTAAGATTAAGTAAATTTTACGTATAGACATAGTATAGTATAAGACAGTATAAACTTATATTATAAATTGGTTAAAAATTGCTACAAAAAGTGATTAAATTTATGATAATGAAAAAAAAATTATTCCTTAAAGAAATTGAAATGAAAAGACACTGATGTATATAGGTTCCAGCTGTCTTTAAATTATAATTTCTCACAGTGGCGAAATCTCATATTATTTTAAATAACTAGTCGATTTTCTTTTTAACTGCATCAGATAAATGGTGGTCTGGCTAATTTTTATATTTATTTATTATTTCTAGTAAAGAAAACAAAGGAAAAATTTATTTGGAAAACTGTAGCGCAGTAGTTAGAGCTCGGCCTTCAAGAATCAAGATGCTCGCGCGATGTCTTATATGAGTGAGATAGAATCAAGATGCTCGCGGTTCGATGTCTTATATGAGTGAGATAGAATCAAGATGCTCGCGGTTCGATGTCTTATATGAGTGAGATAGAATCAAGATGCTCGCGGTTCGATGTCTTATATGAGTGAGATAGAATCAAGATGCTCGCGGTTCGATGTCTTATATGAGTGAGATAGAATCAAGATGCTCGCGGTTCGATGTCTTATATGAGTGAGATAGAATCAAGATGCTCGCGGTTCGATGTCTTATATGAGTGAGATAGAATCAAGATGCTCGCGGTTCGATGTCTTATATGAGTGAGATAGAATCAAGATGCTCGCGGTTCGATGTCTTATATGAGTGAGATAGAATCAAGATGCTCGCGGTTCGATGTCTTATATGAGTGAGATAGAATCAAGATGCTCGCGGTTCGATGTCTTATATGAGTGAGATAGAATCAAGATGCTCGCGGTTCGATGTCTTATATGAGTGAGATAGAATCAAGATGCTCGCGGTTCGATGTCTTATATGAGTGAGATAGAATCAAGATGCTCGCGGTTCGATGTCTTATATGAGTGAGATAGAATCAAGATGCTCGCGGTTCGATGTCTTATATGAGTGAGATAGAATCAAGATGCTCGCGGTTCGATGTCTTATATGAGTGAGATAGAATCAAGATGCTCGCGGTTCGATGTCTTATATGAGTGAGATAGAATCAAGATGCTCGCGGTTCGATGTCTTATATGAGTGAGATAGAATCAAGATGCTCGCGGTTCGATGTCTTATATGAGTGAGATAGAATCAAGATGCTCGCGGTTCGATGTCTTATATGAGTGAGATAGAAAAAGACACAAAATGGCGTGAACCTCCCAGTTACACGCTTCTCCGGGGTGTGATAAAATTGTTGTGATAAAATTGTTAGATCGTCTCGTACCTGAATAACCAAGAAATGGAATGGAAAAAGCAGAAAAAAACATAAGGCAACGGTTTTTTTTTTAAAGTTAGATAAAAAAAAATTGTGATTCAAAGCGAGGTTTAGCTTTCTTTTAAAAAATACTTTTCAACAACTTGAATAATAAGTAATATCTGAAAAGCTTGATTGATATAAAAATACCTTGATTAATATACGATTAACTTAAGAAAATACTAAACAAATAAATCTCTAGGTTTGTTTAATATCTGAAAATTGTAACGTAATAATTTTTAATTAATTTTAATTACCGTAAAATCGCCTAAGTTCGGTCACTAAACCTTGAACATTTATTACTCACGCATAAATAGAAAATTTTCAATTTTTTTTCTGAAACATACAGATAATTATATTGATAATTGATATTGTAAAAATAAAAAAATGTAAAATAGAAACTAGTACTCAATATTTAATTTAAAATGAAGACATCTACTTTGACCGAACTTTCAATACCATCTTATAAGTTCGGACGCTATATAAATACTAATGACGTATCACAAACTTAACGTCACAAGTATTGAAAACTATTTTTTTAATGCTGTTTTATTGTAAAATTATGATATAAATTCAGGTAATACCAGTTACTAAGAAGGACGTCGCCCCAGGCTATAAAAAAAAGTCTTTTGGGGCACCAAAGAAAACAAGAAAAAGTACATAAAAAAAAGTATTTTTAAATATAAGTAGTAGTATTTTAAGGTTTTATTGTAATTAGTCAACTATTTTATTACTTTGGCCATTATCACATTCGCTCCGCCACTGATTAATAAAATTAAAAATTAATTTTTCAATTAATTTAAAAAGGTTTTTTCAATCAACAAAAAAATACTACTTAGCTTTAAATGAGCTTTGTATGTTTATTGGCAATTCTTGCACGATTCGTTGACTATAGTAGAACAGCAAGATCCACACAACCAATGCCACAGGATTGGCAACGCATCCATAATTGTCGTTGAGCTGTAATTTTATCTCCAAAAAAAATTGTCACAAGCTTGACATTTTTTAGAAATCAAAGAACCATTTTTAACCGTTTAAAATTATGAACAAATTTTTCATTCAAATAAAATACCATGGTGTGTATCCATTTTAAAAATGTCAAAATTTACTTGTAAATTTACATATAAAGTTACCGGTAAATT
>NC_061163.1:29611384-29663884 GCF_022113875.1 Hydra vulgaris
TGCAGATAAAAAACAAATTTTAAATAAAACATAAATCATCAGATGAAGGTGGTCTAGTAAACTCAGTAAATAATAATAATTCAAAATTTTTAAAATTTTTTTAAAATTAAGTTAAAAACAAATATAGAAATCAATCTAAGATACTACACAATATACGAATTCTCAAAGAAATAAATAATCTTGATGGATTGCTTATTTCTTTGAGCATAGGTCTGATATTAAATTGGCATGGTATTATATACTAATATATTTACATTATCAAATTTAAAATGGTAACTTTCTTATAGGATAAGAATAGTTTCTATATATCGATGGTTAAGAGCACAAAGGGAATACGTCCACTAACCATTGTTTTGAGAAATCTGAATTTGAAAGTTTGAAAACATACAATAATTGATGATATTTATTTATTGTCATGATTTTTAACCAAATGCATTCCTTAATTAATTCTGTCTTGTTTTTTACTATTTTATTTTACATACTTTAATACCTAATTTTAATACCATTTCTTTTACATACTTTAATACCTAATTTGTTTGTTTACCTAATGTTTAATGTTGACATATTCCCTTTGTGCTCTTAACCATCGATATGATGAGAGTATCACAATTGTTAGGAAGTACAACATGACAAATAAACATTCTCATACAGTATGCTTACATTTATAGCTAATTTGGTTTAAATTTGGTGTTAATACATGTAATTGTACTTTTAATGATCATATACTAAAAATACAGACTTGTCAAGTCTCCCACATTTGGCGAAGTCTCTTGAATTTTAAAGAACGATCTCCCTTCCCCTTTACAAAAAATTTGAAAAACTCCCTTTTTTCTTTACTAGCAAGTTTCAACCAATTAGATTTCTACTTTTTTTCATTTTTAAATGGTATTTTAGTCTGATTTGTGTTTTTGCTTGTCTGATTTGTGTTCTAGTAGTATTCCTATCTGCCATGGAGAATGTATCAATGGGAACAAAAATAGGAATAATATATTGGATGCCCTAGGTGCACTTCTTATTTCAAAAACATATATTTATGATGATGGAAACATATAATATTTAAATATATTTAGTCATTCAAATTTGGAAGGCTCTTCTTTTTTTTTTTTAGACAAAAATATATAGTAGGCAAATACATCATGGTGGGTCAATATCATAAAGTCTTTCTCAAATCCATTTTTAAAACTTGACAGCTCTAAAAATATACTAGAGTAAGGGAAAACTATTCCAAAATTTATGCCAAAAAAAAATGCTTAAAAGAAACAGAAAAACACAAAAAAAAAAAACCAACAACAAAATACGTTTTTGTGCAACTCTCTCCTCTCTCTCTCTTTATATATATATATATATATATATATATATATATATATATATATATATATATATATATATATATATATATATATATATATATATATATATATATATATATATATATATATTTATGTATTTATATATATGTATATATATATATATATATATATATATATTTATGTATTTATATATATGTATATATATATATATATATATATATATATATATATATATATATATATATATATATATATATATATATATATATATATATATATATATATATATGAAAGTGTCTGAGGTCGGCAAAAAATTGCTGACCTCTTTTCTAAGTTTTATGATAAGACCTTTGTATCAAATAATTTCTGTCAACCTGATAATAACCTCTAAAAGTTTGAGGTGGGCAAAATATTGCCAACCTCATTTTTCCTAATTCTGAGGATTGTGTATATATATATATATATATATATATATATATATATATATATATATATATATATATATATATATATATATATATATATATATTATATATATATATATATATAAAGATACAGAGAATATCATTTATATATATATATATATATATATATATATATATATATATATATATATATATATATATATATATATATATATATATATATATATAAAGATACAGAGAATATCATTTATATGTGCCACAAAAACTGTGCACTTTTGATGTTCTTGATGAGAAATATGCTATTATTACTGCTCCTAAAATCAAAACATTTTCTTATAGGGAGGCACTGCTGTAGATGCAGTTGAAGCAGCTGTCAATCAATTGGAAAATAATTCTGCTTTTAATGCTGGGCATGGATCTGTTCTCACTGCAGCTGGTACAGTAGAAATGGATGCAATAATTGTTGATGGCAAATTGCTAAAAACAGGTGATGTATTTATATAATTAAAGGTCTTAGGAGGTCTTAACATATTTCTTGCATTTTGGCTCTTCATTGGTAAAAGCAAGAAATGGTATCTTAGGCAAGACTATAGGAGTAAGCATAACATTTTGGGACCAGTCTTGCACCACTTCTTTATCTAACGAGCGCAGTTGTGAATTTAGGATGATTAACACTTGATTATTTTGACTCTTTTTAAATTTTTGCTTATTTCTCCTTATTAGTTGCAATGCGATTTATTTTTGTTATCTCCTAATAAGGGTACAGCTCTAAAGTTCAGTTTAATAGTTCTGAGGTCAGCTGGTATTAAGGTTTTCTGATCTCTATTTAGCTTTTAGAGACTGTAATTCATTTTCCATACAATCTTAATTACTTACCCAGGTAGAATACTAGATTTAATATTTTATCTGAGAAGTTAGGTTCTTGAGACTTTCCGCAGATTACAGATTTTTGATAAAGCCTGTGAGTTTGGCAAGTATTTAAACTATAATAATAATAGACTGGCCTCCTCCATAAGCTTGCTTTACATGGTGTATCGTTAGTGTTTTAAAAGTTTTTAAAATTATTGAATTATTACTTTTTAAGTACACAGTATTAAAGTTATCCTTTGTAGACAACACTCTCCTTTATGTAATAAAAATTCTGGGTAACTACTTGGGCCTGCATTACTCTTTATCTAAATCAAGGAACTTCAAATATAATAAATTCTCAACAAAAAATCATCGCCTTTTAATTGCTCGGAGGCAGCCAATCTAGAATCTGATCTCTTTTCTGTGACAGCTCAGTGCTTGCAGTAGCTGATGAATTTTAACCCAAAGAGAATCTAGTTTTGTGGTGCTAATATCTCAATATTGTTAATATTCATAAATGGCAACAATTTTTCTAAATACTTTACTTTTTTCATATTCAGTTTTGACATTTTTAGAGTTGTGTTAATTTAAAAGTTTTGTTTTTTAAAGCTGGTGCTTCTAGCAGCCATTTTTTAAAATATTCAGCAACTACCATTTTTAAATTCTGCTATGAAGTATATAATTATAATTATATACTTTAGAATGGTAGTTGGTAAGTATTTTGGAAATGGCTGCTAAAAGCACCAACTTTTAAAATAAAATTTTAAACAGCAGGTGAAGAGAAATGTTGTATGTTTCTTGAGAGACTACAGTTTCACCAATCTTTACGAGTTCCACACTAACCTTTATGATTTGTTAATCTCTCCAAACTAACGGTGGTTCAATTTAGAGATAGATCAATAATAGTCTAGTATTTTTATATACCAGACTTTTATATTTAATTCAATTGATTTCCCATTCATTATAACAACCTTTTTTCTTACTGGGTTTTATATTTACGGCGTTGTAACTTAAATAGATTTAAATCATCTAGTGTCTAATAATGCAATTTTCTTCCATTCACGCATACACAAAGAGTTGGAAGTTTTTAATTGGGAAGCCACAAAAATTCTTGTTAACTCTTTTCTTTCTGTTCCAAACCCCCAAATTAAAGAGAGGTTGCTTGCAACCTTTGTTGAGGAAAGTTTAATAATAAGTGAAAAAAACACCTCAGAGAATTACAAATGTGATCTTGTATATAAATAAATTATAATAAATAATTTGAAAATTACCTAATATATTTAAAAGACTTAATATATAAAATATAGTATAAATATGCAAATAACAATTTTATTGAAATTTGAAAGTATTTTTTTCTAGGTGCTGTTGGATGTGTTGAGAATATTGCAAATCCTGTTTCGTTGGCTCGCCAAGTAATGGAAAAAACAAGTCACTGTTTGTTGGTTGGAGCAGGTGCAATGAAGTTTGCTAAAGATCTCAATTTTGAACTTCTAAGTACCCAAGAACTTATTACAAAAGACTCTGTCTGCAAAAGTTTCTGTATGGGTGAAGGTGGAAGTTTTCTCAAAAAAATTTTTTTTAACTTTTCTGTTTTTTGTTTGTTTGAAAAAAAAAAGTTTTTAGACAAGAAAATTCAGGTAAATGATGTGGCACTAGGTCTAAATAACTTGTTCATCTGTGTTCATAAAACATAGTTTTTTCCCTTTTTACAGTTGCATTTGTGAAGAATATAAATAATATACCTTTATTTATTAGTATTAGTATGCAAATATACCTTTTTTTCAGTCAAATATTTATCAATTTGTATTATTTAAGTAACTTTAGTATATATGTCTATCAACCCTTGGAATTAGGAAAACTGATGTCAGCAATAAATTGCGGACCTCAAACTGTAAGAGGTCGGCAAAAAAAAAAATTTGACACAAAGGGGTATAAAAACATTAAAACGAGTTTGTTCCCTTAAAAGAAGTAATTAGATAATTAACTAATTAATAACTATCAAGTAACTAGATCCAACTTTAAGTTTTTCTACATTATGAAAACTGAGAATTTTAAATGAATAATTAAGTCTCAACTCAAAATAGAAAAAAAACTTTGACAAAATTAAAAAGATAATTGGTATACAACATTAAATCCTGTATCAACCTGTGATAATATAATAGTTGATATTTCTGCACAATCTACCAAATCAAATTACCTTACATGATTTTTTTAGGAACATTTGACAAACATATTGAGCTGTATATGAATAAAATAATAAAAGCAAACGATATCAATGACCTTGAAGCATGCTTCAAAGAAATGATGAAAAAAGAAAAATTATCAGAATCCGGGCATGATACTGTGGGAGCTGTTGCAATTGACATTAAAGGAAATATTGCATGTGCTACATCTACAGGTAATAGAAAATAATCTAAAAAACTATTGGAGACAATGCTATGGTCTTATTTAAGGTCATGGGTGGTATTCTGCTGTCAATTGAAAGCATGTTACATTTTTCTCATAAATTCTGATGGATTTCAATATAGGTAACCCTATTTCAGCACTTTTTAAAATTTGTATTCCAGATTATTAGTGTGCTAAATATTAAAATGAGTTTTTCTTATATAAAAGTATGCTATGAGTATTTTCTTATATGGAAGTTATGAAGTTTTTATTTATTCTTTCTTTTGATTTGTAACATGTTTTGTTGATTGACAGCAATATTTCTCAAATGACAATTAACAAATAATGTACTCAGTAGGTTCCTACTTGGTGCATATAGTTATTATATGTAGTTGTTATATAACAGAAACGTTTTTTGATAGCAATTTATTTAGAATAATTTAATAAATCAAATAATTAAAAAATATTTTAATCAAATAGTAATTTATTCAAATCTTAATAGTAATTTAATTAGTAATTAAGTTAATTACACCATTTCTGCAGAAGATTGTAAAAATTAAAGAACAATAAAAAATATATTTTTAAGGTTTTTTTTTTATGTTCTTTAATGTTTACAGTCTTCTGCAGAAATAAATTTCAAGTCATAAGCCATGGCAGCATATTTTTGAATTAGGTTATAAAAAATAAGTTTTTAGTTATTATCTTTTAATTTTTTTTTCATGGTCTTATTGAATGCGAATAAATAACTTAATGTTTAGTGCATGCACAATGTCACTTTTTAAACAATTAACTTTTTTTTAATAAATGATTTTTTTTAATATGTTAGGAGGTATGCCAGGTAAAATGTTGGGTAGAGTTGGGGATAGTCCAATATTTGGAAGTGGAGCTTATGCAAACACAGAAGGAGGATGTTCTTCTACTGGTCATGGAGAATCTTTAATGAAAACAATTGTTTGTAGAGAAGTATACTTTTGATCTGTTTCATTTAGTATATCATTTTTTTATGTTTTGTATTGTGTGACGTTTATTATATTTTGTTTTGCCCAAGTTTTATACTCTCTATTTTGTACTACTGAAGTATTTTGAATTTAAAAAATTATATTGCTACATCAAAATTACAAAAAATAAAAATAAAAACCAATTATGTTCAAAAACATCATTTTGTTATTGGTAAAAACCCTTATTTCAAAGGAATTGACAAAAATGTTTATAGTTTAAAATAATTAACAACAAAATTGTGTCAAATGCTACAATATATTATATAGATTAACTTAAATGAAAATGTGTCAAACACTACAATACATTACATAGATTAACTGAAATGAAAATGTGTCAAACACGACAATACATTACATAGATTAACTGAAATAAAAATGCTTGATAGTGTTGATAAAATAATACTGTAAAAATTTTGTTTTTCCATCTGCTATAAATTTGATGTATTTACTAAAAATATATATATAAAGTATTTTTTGCGTGTGTGTGTTACTCCTGTAAATTTTAGATAACGCATGTTGCTGTTTTATGTAGGCTGTTCGTTACTTAGAAGACGGGTTTACTGCCATGGAAGCATCAGAAAAAGCAATATCTCTTGTTTTGCAGCAAACTGGTGGTCGTGGGGGTATTATTTTGATTGACAAAAAAGGAAATGTGGGATATGCCTTCAACACAGGATGTATGGCTTGGGCAAGTTTCTCTTCAAAATGTTTTGCTCACGGTTTGAGAACTGGGGAACATTTTGTAGAACCTATGTGATACTTTTTTTGCAATATTAATTCAATATAATTTTGTTTGATTTTTATCAACTTATTAGTTTGATGTCAGCAAATCAGTTTGATGTCAGCAAAGTGAAGCCATCAGTTTGATGAATAAGTACAAGAAAATTTCAGTAATTTATACTTTTATTATTTAGCGCTATGAATATTTGTAACAATATTCATAACAGTTATAAAAGTAAATACCTCATAAAAGCATATACATAAAGTTATATATATATATATATATATATATATATATATATATATATATATATATATATATATATATATATATATATATACACTTACTAAAGCGTGTTTTGAAAAGCATTTGCTCACTTTTTCTGCTTACCTTAAGCTATACCACTTCTTTCGAAAAAGAAAAAGAAAAAACGAAGAATGATGAATGAAACGATTACTTCCCCATCCCAAACCCTCAGTCGATGTAGCAGCACTCCACTGCGAGTCAGGCTATTTGTCAGTCGATGTATGTACGATGTATGTAAGCCCCCATTAGCAAGCTATTTCAGTATGACGTCAGATTGCTTACCTTAGTACACAATACTATTTGTATATATATATATATATATATATATATATATATATATATATATATATATATATATATATATATATATATATATATATATATATATAATGAAAAAAAATCATTATTTTAAGGATTGCATCAAAAAAATGAGTTGTGCATTAGAATATTTGAATTTTTTTTTCAAATGTTTTATCAAGTATTGTTTTAAGAATTTATTAACTTATTTATTGGTTAATTAATTGCTTTTCAAACCTATTGAGTTTTCACAGTCGATCTAATGATGAATAAAGTAAATTGCAAAAAAAAACAAAAAAAAATTGCACAGTTCAACAATCTGATAAAAAATCTGATCAAATCGATAATTTAATGAAAATTAGTATCGAGTGGGCCTACTTTAGCCTTGATGGCCTCAGCTAGACAGTTTGGCATTGAGTTGACCAAGTTTTGGGTCTCTTTTGTTGTTATATTATCCCATGTACTCATTCTAACTTTTTTCAAGTTGTTTTTACATCTAAATGCTTGGTTGCCAATTTTTATGCCTTAAATATACCATAAATTTTCTATAAGATTCAAGTCCAGACTTGAGATGGCCATACCAAAACATGGATGTTTTGTCCAAGTATACCAAAACATGGATGTTTTGTCAAAGTATACCTTCGTTTTCTTAACTGTATGCTTTGGATCATTATCATGCAAGAGTATGAAGTCATTTCCCATTCTCAATTTTTTAGTAGATGGTCGCAAGTTGGCTTTGAGAATTTCACAATACATTGAAACATCCATTTTTTCATCAATAAATGTTAATTTCCCCACTCCATTCCAACTCATACTACCCTAAATCATCACATTTTCTCCTCCAATCTTCTCCTTTTTTTCGCCACACTTTCTGGATTCTATTCGATGAGACGAGGTTGTATTTTGACTCATCTGACCACAAATTTTTTTCCAATATGATATTGGCATTGTTTCATACTTCTTTGCAAATTCCAATCAGCGTTTCATTTGTTTTGCAGTTAAAAAAGGTACTTTTGGAACTACTATACCTCTTTATCCTTGTTCTCTAATATAATTTCTGGTTGTTTGAGGAGTTACTGTGATGTTGTGATCTTCTTGAACTTTTAAAACTAATCTATCTGCTGAAACAAATCTATTTTTCTTCACATTAATGATGATATTTCAATCAATTGCACTGGTGGTCTTGCGTTTTCATCCTCTGCCAGCCACACTAGCCACAGTTTCAATCAGGTTTTGTTTCTTAACAATTGAGGATGCTGTTATTAAAGGAATTCCTGTTTCTTTTTGGATTTGATGGTAGAAATTTTTCAAATCAACTATAAGGCTTTGCTGATAGAAAGACAAATGTTGTTTTCTTGACGCCACTCTGCTATACACTATATTTTATTTTATTTCTAAGACAAAATTGTATTTAAAAAATTGCTATTATATATTATACAAATCTATAGTTTGTGTGTGTGTATATATATATATATATTTTACAAATCTATAGTTTGTGTGTGTGTGTATATATATATATTTTTCAAAAAAGGATGAAGAAAATCAAGACTGCTACTTTTTTGAAATACTTTTGTAATGAAGAATCAATTTTTTTTTTGCTCAACTTAACAATCTCAATCAACAATAAGATTGTTGGTGATGAAGCTATTTGAAAACTACAATCAGTAATCGAAATGAGTCCAATAATCTTTTAATTGATGTTGATTTTACTATACAATCTCTTGCCTAAGTTTGAACATGCCCTGACTGTGAGATGAAGAAGTCTATTTACTTTAATAGAGATCATAAAAATAAAATGGTTAAATTTCTTGCTGCTCTTCAATTGCACTCAGTGTTTATGGAATATGAAGTGTCCTATACTAGTAAAAAAGTTTCAAATAAAACTTTTGATGATTTTTTTATATAAATCTATATTTAGTAATTACAATGCATGAAATTGGAAAGGGACACTACATAAGCTGTGGTTTTGTGAATTTGAGGTCTCATTTTCAAAAGTAAGACAGTCAATGTGTTGTGAAACTATTAACACCTGGTGCAAATTCCAAGCAGACAATATTGTTAAAACATATATGTATAAAGAAAAACCAGGACCAGCCTGTTGTAATTACGGACATAATCAAGCCAATATTTATTGATTTATTTTATGAAATCATGTTAGAAAGGTGCCTTCATCAAAAACTCGAAACAATAAAAATTCTTAAATACAAAAATTTGGGAATTGTGTCCCAACGATATGGTATACTAAGTGTTTATTTAGAACTAATAATCCTGGTAATATATATATATATATATATATATATATATATATATATATATATATATATATATATATATATATATATATATATATATATATATTCAGATTTGTTATAACTTGTTTTTAAAAATACGTAACTCATAAATTTAATACCAATTCTAGTTTATGCTTATGTTTATTATTTAATTATGTTTGTACCATTTTTATATATCACAATTAGAAACTTTTTTTAAATATTAGAGATGTGATTTTCAAAATTATTTATAATTTAGTTTTTTAATCAAATGTTTATCAAAAAAAATTCAATTTTTTTAAATAATTACCCAAAATTATTTATAAAACTCTACTATACAATTATATTTAAAAACTATTTTTTATAGTAAATGAGAGCAAAAAGATTAAAAGACTTTGTTAAAAACATTTTGTTTTTAACAAAGTAGGTAGCTAAAAAGTTGCTGCCAAAAGTTATCCCGCTTGATCATTTTCCAAGACCAATTTAGATCAATATTAGGAATTTAAATGTTGATTTCATATATTTAAAGTTTATTTTATTTAGGTTCAGAGTTATTTTGGTAAACAATGTATATTTTATTGTCTTGCTCGCAATAATTTTTTTTTTACGTAAATATAAGTTACACCATAATGTTCAGAATGTTTTATAATTAGGTTATCAGAGCATGTGTTTAATTACGCAAATACAACTTTGGGAGATAATAAGTCGGCATTTTTAATGTTTATATTCAATTATCTATCTGATATATATATATATATATATATATATATATATATATATATATATATATATATATATATATATATATATATATATATATATATATATATATATATATATATATATATATATATACAGAGACAAATCTAGGAATAAAATGAGGGGGGGGGGGCGAATCCATGAAATGTACTAACTGCTTACTCAAAACTAACATTCACCCGTCTGAAATGTGTCAAATACTCGACTAGCCTCGACTCAAAAAATTCCTCAAAAAACTTACTCTTACTTGAAAATCGCTTAAAGAAAATCATTAAAGATAATCATTAAAATTAATCATGTTTTAAAATTTAAAATTTGAAAAAACAAGATAAATATTAACAAAAAAAATTACTAAATTTAAAAACTTAAACAAAAAAAATTACAAGATTACAAATTACCTTTTGTTCTGCTAAACGTTACCAAATGCAAAACAGTTTGCTTTCTTTTTTTAATTAATTTCTAGAAGAATAAAAAAATCATATTCTTAAGAATGCAAAGCATGGCCTGTTTACGAATTCGTTATAATTTTATTAATTAGCTAGTTATTTGTTAGATGTTTCCTTCGTTTAATTGTTCTGTTTATTGTAAATTTTAAGAATAAAAGATTATATTCTTCCAAATTGGTTCTGTGATCCCAAAATTCATTAAAACGTTTCTAGCAAGTTTTTGGCGTTTTAAATTTATAAAATCGCTAACGAGCGTTAGTATTTTGTTAGAAGGGGGATTCCAATTTAATTTTATTGTTACAATCTTCTCTCAAAAAAACGTGTTTATATTAGCTTTTTTGTCTAAAGTTTAAAAATGCGTCGAATCGAAGAAAATAGCGTCCAATTTATTTTCGCAAGGCAAGCAAACGCCATATGTTGGACCTGCCAGAAAAGGGTATCAACGTTTTTTTGTTTTCATTTGAACAAATAATGGATTTTTATAACTTAACAGTAATTAACTTTTAAAATTAATTTCTAATCTGAAATGGTTTTAAAATTTTTATCAATTCATACAGAAAATGTCTTACAATTAATAGTTTTATTTAATACAAAAAAACAAACTCTTAAGTAATTTTATTTTATAAAGATATTTTATAAAGATCCATCAGCATAATTTTCACTATGACTAGCGTCCCAAACACGCCACGTTTCAATTTTTCTCATAATTGAATCTTTTATTTTAAATTTCAATTCCTTAGTGTCTTATAAAAGCGTAGTTATTAAAATATCATAGAAAGTTTTTTTTTAAAAAAAAAGTTATTTATGTTTCGTATTTAAAATACCAAGTAACGTTCATCGTATTAAAAATATCAAGTAACATTCATCAAATAAAAAAGTTAGATAAGGAACATGCGAATCTCATTCTAAAACATAATTTATCAATAAATACAAAGATTGAATTACTAATGGTCCACAGAAACCCACGACGAACTTACTATGTAATACTATACGATACGACGTTATTTATTTTTCGTATTATGTTAGTAATTGTGTATGTTGTTGTGTTTGTTGGTAATTGTAGTATGTTGTTCATTATGTTGGCAATAGTGCTTTGATTAAGGAAGAGTCACACGAAGATAAAGTTTTATTCTGCTTCAGACCAAAATGATAATTCATTGCCTTTAAATTGTAAGGAAGTTACAAAAACTAGCGGGATACCAATCTGATCCTGGTTGGAAGAGGACTTTCAAACTTCATGGTAGACATACAGAAATGTAATTTTAAGCTAAACTGCTTTTAATTCAAGTTCTATAAAATATATATATATATATATATATATATATATATATATATATATATATATATATATCATCATATATATATAACTATAAAATTTGTCATTGAATATAGCACTACTGCTTTATTTTCTTGATATACTGTCTAAAGAGTAGCACAGCGAGTGTCAATGCCGAGAAACGCAAAGTCATGAATGTCTCACGTAGTAAAAAGAAATAAAGCCACATGGCTTCAGTATAAACTGTCAAACGAAATTCCCCATTAATCCATACTGTGGTATCTGTAAGTCAATAGCCGTATAAAATCACTTTATAATACGTATGTAAATTCATAGGGAATTTGCATAAGATTTATGCAGTACAAACCCACGCAATAACTAACATACGGGACACGTTTGGAAACTGTATAGTATTACATAGTAAGTTCGTCGTGGGTTTCTGCGGACCATTAGTAATTCAATCTTTGTATTTATTAGTAAATTATGTTTTAGAATGAGATTCGCATGTTCCTTATCTAACTTTTTTTATTTGATGAACGTTACTTGAATGAACTGTGTTTAAAATGTCAGCTAATGAACAAAGTGTCGTTACAAATAAGGGCTCAGGTATTTCATTTCTTATTAATGTGGTCTTTATGCAAGAATTTCATTCTTTCTACTGATATCAACTCAATAGTGTCTCTTAAATTTTAATCTAGATCCTAAAAATTAACAAAGAATTGTCATTCTATCTCGTTTCACATTGGATTTTTAAGAATTTCCTTATATATTTAAGTCTGTTTTTTCGCTTTGGTGAACCTTTAAAACATGATATACCTTTTTAATGTCATTGCGCAAAGCTTATTTGTTTCTGCTTTACTTGCAAACAATTAAAAATTGATAAGTTTGAATGGATATAACACAAACTTTTTTTTTGCGTTTGTTTAGATCTTTTGTAATAGTCAGAACGCTACATGTAAAAAAAGGAAAACTAAACATTTTGTTTGAACATTTTTATAATTTAGTTTCAGGTTATAATTTTATTTTAAGTCAAAAAATAGTAGAAACTAAGCATGAGATTTCATCTTAAAAATTCGGCCGTGTTGTTTAAAAAAAGAATGCCGCGAAGCATTTATTCTAGATTTTACAAATTAATTGCAGGGGGTAATTAGTTTTTAAAATGAAATGTTTTAAATATACTTTCTAAAATCAATGAAGTTATAGTTTTCTAAAGGTTTATTTAAATAAAATTATATTCAAAAAATTTTTTATAATAGCGTATTAAAACCAAAAAATAGTTTAAATGATATAATTGGGAAAAGTAACCGTTCCCGTTTTGTGTTTACTTAAAAAATATTCACTTTTTAAAAACTGTTCACAAAATAAACGCATTTATTTGTTTTTATTTATTTATTATCTAAGTAAATAATGTCCAGTGAAAATAAAAATCTCAGTTTAGTTACCAAAAAAAGTAATTAAAAATGCTTGCATCATGCACTTCATCAAGGAAAGGAGCAGAGAGAACAAGCAAAACAAAAATATATGCAAGATGCGGACAACAAATCGAGCTTATTAAATTTTAACTAAACGATTGATCACCTACAGAAAAGTTTGCATTTAAACTCACTGGATATATTCGCTTTGTAAAATTACTCGATTTTATAAATTAACATGTAAGGTTGGCGGTCAGGTTAGCTAATATATATATATATTTTTTACGCTGATCTAAAAATCTTTTGTATAATTCTTGTCTTTAATAATCACTAGATGTACTAAATAATTCGTTGGTAGGAGGAGTTGGTAGGAGCCGTTTTGTATCTTTCAAATTTATTTTTTACATAAAGGTTTCCAGCAAGAAAGTTGAATCACTGCACACAAATAGAAAAGAGGCTGATACAAAAGTATTCATATGGGGCCATCCATATAGGACGTCATCCAAATGGGGAGGGAGGGGGTCGAGTTAAAAAAGGACAAGGGGAGGGGGGAGGTTGTCAGGAAAGGACGTCACTTTATAGATTTTTTATTTTAGTTTAATTAACATGGAAAACTACGTAAACATGTGTTTTTAAGAAGATAATGTATAAGAATATTTTTAATTTTATTTTTCAAAGTGTAGCAGCAGATTCAAACATCGTTGCGAGATGAAATAAATTTTTTTGGAGTTAAAAATAGGGGGGGGGTCAGGATTTTATGACGTCCTTTTCAAGGGGGGTATAGGGAAAAAGGACAATCAGTGACAAAGGGGGGGAGGGGGTCAAAAATTGCCTAAAAAATGGTGACGTCCTTTATGAATGGCCCCTATGCTCTAAGCACATCTATTGGCTTTGACAGCGTTTGCATTCACACGGTTGACGCAGATATTGCTATTTAAGCTAGGTACTGATTTTGTAAAGTTCTTTTTGCTCCTCATGCATTTAGTGGTAACGATTACACAAGTGCCTTTTATAATATCGGTAAGTCGAAGGTCAAAGTTCTTTTACGATATTGGTAAGTCAAAGTTCATTTACGATAAGTCAAGTTCTTTAAACTAATTAAAGAGTCTCTCGAGCCCAATAACTACTCAATAATTACCTGTTAAAAATCTGTACATGAGTTGATGACACTTTTTGTTCAGGACCAGGTTACCTAACTTTTAACATAAATATTTTTGATTTTGATTTTTTCGAATAAATTTATAGTGTGACGTCATCAATACTATATTATGGACCGATCTTCACCCTTGTGCATTTTTGGAATGGCCCATAAAGTTTTTTTCATTTAAGACATCAACCTTAAACTATTTAGTTAGTTTATGTAATGTCCACATTAATTTTAAAAAAAAGTTACGCGCAGTCCTGACTATAGTTCTGTGACAGCGTCATGTGGTTTCCACCTAACATAAAGGTGGAATTGAATTTTAGTCATCTAACGCGGTAAAAGGATTTTTTAAAGTGATTCTAACATTAATTTTTATAGAGTGGTTAAGGTTTACTCAAATGTTTAATGTTCCTGTGTAACTTTGGCTACCTTAAATAATGCAACAGAATGCGTTGCTGTATATTTTTCATTACGTTAAAATAAAACAATCTGAAGATTAACTTTTAAATGTTATTAAGCCCTAATAAATAACATTTTAAAACGCTGAAAAATAGTTTGCTAATAGCGATTTTGCTGAAAACGAAGATTTTATAAATATTATAAAAACTTTCTTTTTAAAGAAAGCAACCCCTCCTCCCTCGCACTCACTTTTTTGTTTTTGTTGCTCCTCTATTTATAAAAACTTCGCATTTTAATTATGTAAAGAAAAATATTTCGCAATTACGCTAATAATAAAATTAAACAAGTAAAATTAAAAACGAATTTTTAAAACCCAATGCTTTTATATGTTATTAAAACACAAATTTTGCAATCAACTTTTTCTGATATTGCTATTTTACTTCATTTCGCCTGTATTCGCGCGTAAAAAAAAAAAAAATTTAGGAAGAGACTGGTCTTGAACCACATTTCGTTTACGCCTTATCCAAAGAAGGTAATTGTGCGTATTTGTAGGAATCAATAATATTATTATTTTAAAAATTATTCTTCTCCTTCCAATATAAAAAATAAACTTAATTAAAATTAACTAAACTAATTGACTTATAGCTAAACTAATAATTGAATAATGTATTGTCATCAAGCAAGAATATGTATGGAAAATTTGAAGAAAATCAATCATGAGAAAGTGATTCAAAAATTGATTGCAAATTTTTGTGTTAACAGACAGAGACGAGGAGTTAATAAAAGCATTGGGAAAAATGCCACTATAAAAGCATTGGGAAAAATGCCACAAAATTTTTTTTTCGCTTCTTCGCTTCCAACAAGGCTGCAAGCAACTACTATTAGAGTTGGAAGTTACTGGAAGAGAAAAGATGAAGATTGTAGAGCAAGATAACAACTGATAGACGACTTAAAAGAATGCAAATTATATGAATCAGGAAAGAAAGATGAAGGAAGCGAGTTCCGAAGAACTGACGTTTGAGGAAAAAATACTAGAGGAATAATTATTCCTCTAGTTTTTTTTCCTCCAAAAACTCAAGAGTTTTTGGAGCATTTAGGTCACGCGAAAATGAATTTTAGTAGATGGCACAAGAGACTCTAGCTCTTTAGAGCAGAGCCCATAGTATATTTTGCATCACGGTAAGGAAAGAGGCGTGAACTTTCCGGTTAAATGCACTTTCGCGGTGCTCTGTGACAAGACCGTTAGTACTTCTTGGGGTACCTAAATAACAAATATTAAAAAAAAAAGGCATTTGTAGAAAAGAGAAAGAGAATCAACATTACGACGAAGTGAATATGGTTGGAGGTTTGTTGCAAGAGCAGGTCCAACTATGTTTACAATACGTTTTTGCGAGCTCGGTAAAGAGATGTAGCCTTAGCGGATGCTAATTTTGCAACGGATTTGATATACAGTTTCCAAGAAAGATCGGAAGTAAGAGTTAATCCTAGACGATGAAGGGTAGATGACTCATCGAGTACATTACCGTTCATAATTAATGGAAGATCTAAATTATTGCAGTTCGAGATGAAAGATTAAGTTTTTGTTAACCAAATAATTGTAAATGAACGGTTCTATGTTTCTATATTTTCAAATAGAACCCATTGTACTCTCGAGCCCTTGATACAAAAAAAAAGGAGGGGGGGGGAAGGGTAAAACGTTTTTTTTGAAAAATCAGTGAAAATTGGCCTTTAAATTTAGAAAATAATTATTTCAGTCACCGATAAAAACTAAAACTTTCAATGTAAACAGGCGTCGACCTACTAAATCTCGATTTGTCAAAAATGATATTTCTCATTAAAATATAAAACTTATATGAGCATATTAAATCCTATTGAATTATGGCAAAACATCTGTTAGAAAATGTGCGTTTGACTGCAAGCCACGCTAGAGCAAACATTAATATTTTCAACAGAAATTAATATTTTCTTTGAATTTTTTTAGAACAAAAACAACTTTTAATTGGTGTAATATTTATATATATGACAAATTTCAATATATATAATCTGGAAATGGAATTAACTCAAACTTTTTTTTTTTGTGACTTAGCACGTTTTGCAAATGGGTTCCTTACATAGTGCTTTGTAAAAAGTTTATTAGTTTACATTTATAAATTGAAATTTCTTTATAAAATAATCTTATATTGTAACATGGAGTTAGTAAGACCGGTACAAAGGGAGTATGGTGTGGGTGATTATCCCCCTCCCCCATCATTAATTGTGCGGCCGTGGCGCAGTGGTTAGAGCGCTTGCTTTATAAGCAGGAGATCCAGGTTCGAAACGAATTTTTTACATATTTTGCGACACTGTAAGGAAGGAGGCGTGAACTTCTTGTTAAATGCACTTCTGCGGTGCTCTGTGACAAGACCATTAGGACTTTTTGGACCACCTAAATAACAAATAAAATTAAATTAAAAAAAATTAATGAATTGCTAGTTCATTTAGTCGGCAAAGTTGACCATTTAAGACAAGTCTGTCGGCAAATATAGACCCTTTAAACAAGTTAGTCCCGGAATTCAGACAGTCAATCGGCAAATTTAAAAAAATATGAGGAGCTTTTTTTTTTAATTTTAGTTGGCAAAAGATGTAATGGAAATCGCGACACCTACTCGCGCCGGCTCTGGGCGTTAGAGCAGAAGTTTTTACTGACTGACCGAGATAAATAACACGTCGTAACATAACGACCGATCGGAAATTTTTATTAACTGACCGAATTTAGAAGTAAAAGATGCTATAGACATTGTATTTTTTAATCTTTTTTTATAGTAGATATACTGAACATTTTATCCATGCATGGGGTCGTAGATACGCAGATCTCCTGCATTAACGTTTGAATTTCCGTTTGTTTAAAGTTTTTACTTTTTTTTACTTGAAAAGAGTTGTAATATGAGCAATACAGCTACGAATACAGGATATTTGACACCTTAAAGTAAATTTATAGAACCTCTATAAACATGCTGTAACGCTCTATACATAAGAGATAGATAATACTACAGATTCTTGAAACGTTTTATGGTTAAGATACTGATAGCTTGAGCCCCACCTCTTCATAATCACCCCAGTTTAAATAAGTTGTCTACGTCAACGCATTTCGTGTTCAAAATCATAAATCACAACTAAGGCTGCTACTTCTTGCAACTTTGAGCAATGTCAAAGTTCTAAAGCTGAAAATACTTTGTAGAACTTTGAGGGGGTTTTAATATTTGGTAATGATGTTACTTAAAAATGCCGAAAAATTTGTTGATGAATTCAATTAATTTTGATAAAATGAGGATGATGAAAATATGTTTATTCTTAAATTTGAGAACTGACTACCTGTATGGAAATAACTAACACTAATGTTTTATCACTTAAGTTACTTTTGATTTTAAATTATTACTTATTTTTATTCGCGTTATACTGTTTACTATTTTTAGCTGTATAATGAAATATTTTGAAATATACAAATGTATCAGGAATAATCAGTTCTTAATTTGTGAAGAGTCTTCCGTTTGATAAAGCAACGCAATATTCCGAATTTGATGGTTAATCTAGTCAAAGGGTTTATAAACAAAAATTATCAGAAAGCAGTTCTCGTAATTATTAAATGTAAATTTTTTATTTTTGACTTATGTTTTTCTTTTAGAGCTATTTACAGGTATAGATAAAAAAAAAAGTTATTTTATGGAGAAATTTAAAGCCATTGTGAACTATTTATTGTAGACCTCTGAGTTTTGAGTTTAATAAAGAAACTAAATCTGTGTCGATTGATGAAGCAAGTACACTTAAAAATGAAATTGCAAATTTGATTCCATCCATCATTGTTTTCGAAGGGTGAAAAATATTTATTACAAACCATATCGAAATCTTGATTGATGAAAAGGTGCACACACTTATCCATCGCAACAGACCCTAGTCAGTCATGTTTTAGTGTATGTAGCATATCAGAAATAAATGAAATTAAAATTGTTATTAAAAAAAGCATTCTACTCATATTCTCCAGGTCTTTCAAGCTTACATGCTTGCATGTTTTCAAGCTTGCATGCTTTCAGGCTTTCAAGCTTGCATGTTTGTGTGCTTGCATGGTTTCAAGCTTGTATGTTTACATGCTATCAAGCTTGCATGCTTGGATAAGATGCTTTGAATGCTTATTGCATATAAAACAAAAATTAAATCTCGGCAATGATGATCTTTTGAAGCCAAGAATTCGATAATGGAGCAAAAGATTTTTTTTTTTTTTTTTTTTTGTAAATTTATTTGTCTTCAATAAAAGAAATTACCATTACAGAATAGCTTTATTACATATATAATCGGCAAGACTTCCAGAAGATCATACGATCTTATCACGAAGCCTTTTACAATATCAAATATAATAATAATAACAATAAAATCAAATTAAGCAATAAAAATAAATCAACATAAACTATATATAACTGTGCATTTAAGATACAAATATACTGGATAAATTATATGAAATATGTGAAACAAAAGAACTAAAAACAAGAAAAAATATTTTCTGCTGAAAAGATAACTTCTTTTAATTTTTGTTTGAAAGAACTTAAAGTCCATTTCAATGATAAATCAAAATTTGGTAAAACTAGTTTATTCCATAAATAAGGACCACGATAAGAAATAATTAGTTGTACAAATTTAGTTTGGCAGAAAGGTTATTGTAGATTTTTTCCATTGCGAAGATTGTTGGGGAGGATGGGTAGGAGTGAGCCAAGGGTAGGAGTGAACCGTTGATCCTACAGCTAAAACGGGAAATGAAAAAGACTCAAAATTTTCAACAAATAGTTGCATACAAGTTGTTGTTAACACAATCCAATTTTTTTACCCCTTCTTGGTGTGGGTGTCTGCGTTAACGTTATCATCAACCCTTTTCTGTTCAAAAGTAAATTTTTTGTATTTTTTGAAACTTCTTTAATGAGCATTCCGGTTGTTTCGAGACATTAGATAGTGGTTGAAAATTTACTAATAAAACATGTAGTTTTTCGAACAAAGTATTTTACATGCACAAACCACGTACTTATTGAACATTTAATGTTTTAATTCAGTTGCTCAGCTTGGGGAGGAATGAGCCATTCCATCACGGGTAGGAGTGACTAAAACTTCACGTTAAAAAAGTTTTGACTTCAGCGTAAAAACATATTTACGTTTGGCTTTAATATCTTAGTATATCATTAGAAAACTCGTGTGCAACATTGCATTTATTTTTACCACATGTTATAATGCCTCGAGTCTATAAAAGAACAACTTCAAAAGCACAAACCCCCAGTAAAAATATGAAGGATGCATTACATTCGATCCAAAAAGGAAAAAGTATTAGAGAAACTGCAATAACTTCCAAAATACCCTATCCAACTCTTCGTCGTTATTGGAAAAAATTTTTGCTTGATGAAAATACAAGACTTAGCCCGAATTATTATGTTAAAAGAATATTTACAGACAAGCAGGAATTAGAATTAAAGGAATATATTTTGACTTGTTCAAGAATGTTCTATGGCCTTCCAATTAAAGAATGTCGGTGTATAGCTTTTGAGATGGCAACCATTAATAAAATTAGTATTCCACAGAAGTGGCACAAAAACTCAATGGCAGGTATTGATTGGATGAATAATTTTAGAAAGCGACATCCAGATTTGTCTCTTAGAACACCTGAAGGATGTTCTCTCTCAAGGGCAACATCATTTAATGCCCATAATGTAAATATATTTTTTGATAAATTAAAAGAACTTCTTGCTAGATCACCAATATTTGCCAATGGAACTCGGATTTTTAACCTTGATGAAACTGGAACTATTACCGTGCAGAACCCACAAAGGTATGTTAATCTTCAATAATAAGTATATTTTTATTCGTGGCATATTTTGTCTTATATATAACCTCTAAATGTTTAGGTTCTTGCAAAGAAAGGTGTGAAGAGTGTCTGCAAAGTCACAAGTGCTGAAAGAGGAACCCTTGTCACAACATGTATAATAATCAGTGCTTCTGGACAATATCTTCCACCAGTAATTATTTTTCCAAGAGTGCATTTCAAGGAGCATATGTTGTTAGGAGCTCCTTCTGGATCTCTCGGACTTACATGTAAAACAGGCTGGATGAACGGTGAACTTTTTTTAGATGTTATGAATCACTTTATCAAGTTCTCGTCAAGTACAAAAGAAAATCCATCATTATTAATATATGACAATTTCGAAGCGCACTTATCTATAGCAGTGTTAAATTTAGCAAAGGAGCATGGAGTGACCATTTTGACATTACCACCTCATTCCACGCATAAGTTACAACCACTTGATGTGGGAGTTATGGGGCCATTTAAAACTGCATATAATGCAGCAATTGATTCCTGGATGCTCCACAATCCTGGAAAAACATTTACAATTTACCAAGTTGCTGCATCTGTAGGGCTTGCTTTTCTGAAAGCCATAACACCATCTAACATTGTAGCTGCTTTTAAAAAGACAGGTATATTTCCTTATGACAGGAACGTGTTTACAGATATTGATTTCATGTGCAGTTCTGTGACAGACAGAACTTTTGATGTTAACAATACTTGCATAAAAAATCACGTAAGCATTACTTCTGATAATTTTTTTCACCCACATGTTTCACCAAATGCAGACCCCACTACCTCTACTACTATAGATACAAACAAACTAGTTACCAATGATACCATGGTTAATCTGTCTACATCATCAGATTTCTTTATCAGCCCTAAACAATTCAGAGGTTTTCCGAAATCTAAAAAAAAAACTGTAAAAGAAGGAAAAGGAAGAAGGGTTGCTTTATCATTGCCACAGACACTCCTAAGAGAGATCGGATTGAGAAAAGGCTCTGCAATAAAAAGTTAGTCAAACTTACAAAAGAATTAAAAGCAAATTTAAAGAAGATTAACAAAAAATTACTTAAAAAAGACGATTCTGTATTGGAACATTTGACAGCCACAAATGAAAAAGGTTTAATAATCCTAGAAGATGATTTGTGTGCTTGTGATATATATCCTAAAGAAGATGACTTTGTATTGGTTAAATTTGAAACAACAAAAAAAAAATTGTTTTATGTTGGAAAGGTTTTATGTGTAAACTCTATAAAAGAAGAAGTTACAATCAGTTTTCTTCAGAAAAAAGGTGATATTTTTAAGATGCCTAATTCACCAGATATTGTGACTATCCCTAGAATGGATGTTAAATTGTTGCTACCTCGGCCAACTTTTTCTGGAACAAATAAAAGGCAGCATTGCCATTACAAATTTGAGGTTGTGTTTGACTATATCAGTATTTGCTAAATATTATTTTTATTGCCAGTATACTATATGCTAATATACTACTTTCATTACATATATGTAATGATATTAAAAGTATATATATGTATATATATATATATATATATATATATATATATATATATATATATATATATATATATATATATATGTATATACATATATAATATATATGTATTATATATTATATATTGTATATATACTTTTAATATCATTACATATATGTAATGAAAGTATATATATATATATATATATTATATATATATATATATATATATATATATATATATATATATTATATTTTAATATTTGGAAATTATCATTTGTCATGACAGTTTTTTGTTTTGTTGTCAAAATCAGTTGTTACTGAATAAAAACAAATTATTTTTCTGGTAGTTAATAAATTTTCTTTATTTATTAAATGAGTTTAAAATTGTGTTAAATTTATTGTTATATAAGTTATATTATTACTTAATTATGTTATGCTTAATTATAAAGTATTTGTTACTTACTTAATTTTCAATAAATTTGTTAAAGAAATTATCTAGTTTTAGTTTTCTGGTAATCAAAGATAATGGCTCACTCCTACCATTTGCTTGGTTCACTCCTACCCATGCATGGGTGAAGTGAACCAATAGCAACACCTGCGTTATTGTTCAAGTTATTAAAAATCTAAAGATATTTTGATATTTCTTGGATTACTATTAGAAACCTAAGACTTTAGGCTACCTTAGGCTCCTTATCCTATACTTTTTCCACTTTTGGTTTCTTTGATATAATCGATTTTAAAAAAAGTGGCTCACTCCTACCCATCTTCCCCTATTTGTTTATAGGTTTTACATTATAAAGGTTTATAAATAGGATCTACATGAAGAAATAAATGATTTTTACATTTAAACATGAAACATAAAATATTATAAACATTTAATTCGTATACATTTAAGGCTTTCATTTTTCTCAGAAGTGATTTTGAATTTGAAAAACGATTTACAAAATTAATTATGCAAGCTGCGTGTTTCTGATACTGATAAAGAGATTTTAGTTTAGCTTTGTGCGCGCTTTCCCATAGGATATTTTCATAATTAAAATGGCAGTGGATAAACGAATAATATAGTTGTTTTAATTGTTGTTTATTTCAAATATGTCAAACTTTATATATAATTCCAATACTTTTAGCAACTTACAAGGAGAAATTATCGATTTGTTGTTTCCAGGATAAGTTTTTGTCTACAAGAACTCTGAGAAGTTTTGTAACTTTTTCCCTTTTTAGTATTGTAATATCAATGAAGAGGTCCGGCAAGGTTTTTGATAAACATTTTTTTCTGGTTGTTGGGTAAAAAAGTGTCCATTTTGTTTTTTCAATATTGAGGGACAATTTGTTTTTCTTAAACCAATATAAGATTTTATTTCATTCTTGTGTCAAATTATCAAAAAGTGTATTTATGTTTTCATGAGATTGGAATAAGTCATCAGCAAAAATTATAGTGGTTAAATTAGAGACTTTGTTTAGGTCATTTATATATATATATATATATATATATATATATATATATATATATATATATATATATATATATATATATATATATATATATATATATATATATATATATATAGGTCATTTATATATATATATATATATATATATATATATATATATATATATATATATATATATATATATATATATATGTAATTAAATATATATATATATATGTATTAAATTAGAGAC
Organism: Hydra vulgaris; assembly: GCF_022113875.1. Lineage (NCBI taxonomy): Eukaryota > Metazoa > Cnidaria > Hydrozoa > Anthoathecata > Hydridae > Hydra > Hydra vulgaris. The sequence continues at coordinate 29,635,414 of NC_061163.1, forward strand.
TTTGTTTAGGTCATTTATATATATATATATATATATATATATATATATATATATATATATATATATATATATATATATATATATATATATATATATATAGGTCATTTATATATATATATATATATATATATATATATATATATATATATATATATATATATATATATATATATATATGTATATATATATATATATATATATATATATATATATATATATATATATATATATATATATATGTATATATATATATATATATATATATATATATATATATATATATATATATATATATATATATGTATATCTATACTTTGTCCTATACTTTGTCCAAAGACGTATCATGTCCTTTAGTTATCCAAGGACATGATACGTCTTTGGCGTTAAGGATTATTTCAGAAATAGGAAAGTTTGCGTCATAGATGGATTTAAATGGTTTAAAAAAAGAATCGTAGATCAGGTTTATATCATCATTGAAGTTAATATTGCTCCAGTTTTGATTCGAAATTTGTTCCTTAAAAGATTTCAAATTATTGTTATTGTATACACGCTTTTTTATAGTTGTTTTACTCAGTAGATTTAATTTATAGTTTGCATTTATACAAAAAAAAAGTAGGAAAGTGATCTGAGACATCTGTTTTAACATTAACTTTTTAAAGCAGCATGTTAAAAAAATCATTAGTTAAAATGTTATGTTACGTCAATCGTATTTAATGTTTCTGGTCAAGTTGCCTGTGGTTATGTTTATAAAGCTGCTCATTTATGCATTACAAGAACCAAAGTCGACCACCTATTGTATATACAATCAAAAATACAATCATAGCCAGGACGGTTTGATTCTATTCACTTTTTTTACTGGTTTGTTATTGTTTTTTATCAAATTGTAGGAGCATTCCTATTGGTTAAATCAAAGTAATTTTTGAAGTGAAAAACTTGAATTTACTAAAGAAAATATCTTGTTGAGAAAGAAACAGTATCTTGTTCTATAACTGGTAATTCTACCAATTTGTTGCAATCTCTTAATGTTGCATTTTATTGAACTTTTAAAAAATATTTTAAGAAAATACTTGATCAATTGGAAACCTTTAAAAAATGCACAGACTATTACAAAAAATAAATCTTCTTTGTTCTTTATTTACTTATAATCATTATATTTGTTAAATCAAAAGGTAATCAACAACTTAGTTGCTTAGTGGTTTTGAAAAAAATATATAAATATATAAATAATACAGTGAAAAAGTACTTGAATTTACTAAAGAAAATAGTATCTTGTTGAGAAAGAAACAGTATCTTGTCTATAACTGGTAACTCTACCAATTTGTTGCAATCTCTTAATGTTGCATTTTATTGAACTTTTAAAAAATACTTTAAGAAAATACTTGATCAATTGGAAACCTTTAAAAAATGCACAGACTATTACAAAAAATAAATCTTCTTTGTTCTTTATTTACTTATAATCATTATATTTGTTAAATCAAAAGGTAATCAACAACTTAGTTGCTTATTAGTTTTGAAAAAAATATGGGAGTTCTTCGTTAGATATAAGTATCATCTTCAATCGTTGGCGAGATAGTTATAACTTTAGTTCGCCGAGCAGTAATTAATGTACATTAACAATTTTTTTATGTAAAGGAAAAAGCAAACTCAAAGGGGAAAAAAAAATTACTTTTGATCTTTTTTAAAAAAATATTTTTTTGAGGATTTTTATCAAAATATAAAGATGTTCCACTTGCAAAGTCTAGAAGTGAAACTGATGTAAATGAGACTTTTTTTAAGCTAGTCCACTTAAAAAATACCCATTTAAACAAAATAAAATACTAAATGGGTGTTTGTTATGAAAAAAATGTTATATTATTTTAGCAATAATAAATTACTTTGAAACTGGACTGTTGTTTTTATTAAATTTTCAAACAAAACAAGGCGTTTTTGAATAGGTTTTGCTTTTACAAAAAACGCATTCAAAGTTACCCCATTTGCGGGGTAACTTTGAATGACTATTTAAGTTAATATTATACAAAATACTTTTATTTACATATTATTTTGGATTCGAATTATGTAAGAGTCAATCTTAGCCCCTATATTCACTTTGTTAAATTTCAAATATTGTCGATAGTGAAGGAAGAGCAAGTAAAAATATCTCAAAAACGTTCAAAGTAAAAAGTTCAACCCCGTTTTACGATATTTCTTTTATAATGTTTGCGAGATTTTTTTAAAACAGCGCAAAATGCAATTTATTGAAACCGTTCAAACAAATTTTTTTTTGATACCTAAGCAGATAAACAATCAGTAAAAAAATTATATCTAATTATTTTTTACATATGCACAATCTTATTTTTACAATCTTATTATGTTCTGATTTATTTTGATCAATCTCTGTTTATAAGTAACAATGTAATTTGATTTCTTGTTTTTAAATCACAGATGTAAATTGCTAAATTTATAAATATACCGATAATTCATGGCCGTAGACAAGCAGGGGTACAGGGAGGTATTGTCCCGCTACTTTTTGTTTTTGTTGCATCTCTAAATAAATATATTTATAATCACTTTTAAAATATTTATAAAAACATCATTTTTTAAATATGTAAAAATAAATATTTTGCAATTAAACTAAAAAAAAAGATAAAAATGTCACAAATAATTGTAAACGCACCGATTCTAAGCTATATTTTCAATAAATATTAGAAAAAATGTCAGATATTAGAAAGTATGTCAGGTCAAGCTATCCTGTTATTGGTAACATGTGACCCAGTGCAACCTGCTTCATGTCCTGCTGCCTTGTAGGATACGCTTTTTTATGAAAAAAGGCTAGGATAAGTCAACTCTAACTTAACACGCTCCCTGATGTGGCTTTTGGTTGAGTAAAAACTAAATTTTCTCGATAAAAGTAATCACCTTGGGCAGACGTTAAATGCATCTAGCTACTTTCTTGTGAAAGGCCTTCTAGGCAAAGGGGTAAGTAGATTCTATCTTTTGGCCAGCTTATAAAACTAAAAAGCACAAAAATCCATTGTCATCATCAAGTTTTCTAAATCTCTTATTCACTAATATTCGTGGTCTTCCAACTAACTTTTTTTTCTGATGAGTCTTATCTCCTGCAAAGGTAACCAGAACAACTTACTCTTTGAGAGACTAATTTGAGTTGAGTGAGCTGTCTCATCTTGTGATCTTTAAGACTCCAATTGTTAAAGGCTTGGCCTCTACATTTACATATGTAAGAACTCACCCATTGTTGGGAAACTAGGTTTGAATCCACAGACTATTTTTTTATGTGCTTTCGTTTAGCTCTATTTCACTCTATGCCTTTCTCTTTGTTCTATGTCGCTCTCCTTCATCTCAAGACTGTACTCTTTTCTCCTTTCTGCAATTTATGTGAGGGCAAAATTTCTAAATTACAACCTGCATCAAATGTTTTTACATTTACAATGCAGTTTTGTAGAATTTAGAATAAAATAAATATCTCAAAGCAATTTTCGTCATTTCGAAAGCGAAAAATTGTTTCGATACAATTTTTTGAATTTCAATAACAAAAAAATATTTTGACCCAACTTATAGAATTTCGAAAGTAAAAAATCGTTTCGGTTTTATTTTAAGAATTTCGATGGTAAAGTAATATTTTTATACAAATTTTAAGAATTGCGAAAGGTAGTAATTGTTTTGGTGGCATTTTCAGAACTTCGATGAAGTAAAAATATTAAAAAAAAAAGTTTTCTTAAGTTATATTTTAAGAATTTTGCAATATGATCTTGATTGTATTTATATCCCAGTTAGGCTGGTTATGCTTTTCATTCTTATGAACAGTCCCTTAGAATAGCAGAAAAACGTGTTGAATACGCCCCTTAAAAATTAAAATTTTCATAACGTATATATATATATATTTTTTAATTATTTATTTTGCCGTTGATAAATATTACAAAAAAGAAATTACAATAAAAGAAAAACCTGGCCGGAGCAAGAAGAAGACAGGTTGTCTTATCACCGAGCCCCGTCACACAAAAATTTACATGCACAATAAATGATAAAAGACAAAAAGACAGTATAAATACAAAAATAAAAAATTTCAGCAAAAAAATAATTTGTTGCTAACAACCTTCCAGCAGAATAATTTTAAAAATAAAAAAGTAAAAACGACAGAAAATCATAAAAGTTATAAAAACACAAAAAAAAAATGCTATTTTTTTTTGTGTTTAATTAAAATAAAAAAAGCAATATACGTAAACATAAGTATTTGGGCTGATTATTTAATATCATCAAAAATATGAACGAAAAAGACAATTTTATTTTCGTTATCTTTTATACTAATGGTTTGAAACCATTTTAATAAAAGCTAAAGAAAGTGTTAAAGATTTAATTTATTTTTATGTGATTCAGTTTAAACCTTTAAATTGTTTGTCTTTAAAAGATTGGGTAGTTTAAGAGGAATATTCTCGGCTTTACTAGGTTTATGGAATAGGATAAATTTTGTTTTCTCTACATTTAATGATAGTCGGTTACTTATAAACCACTCGTTGATCTTATCTAATTCTTCGTTAAATATTTTAAAAAGAACAGTAATATCTTTGTGAGAATAAAACAAATTAGTATCATCTGCAAATAAGATAGTATTTAATACTTTTGATGATAAATATAAGTCATTTATATAAAGTAAGAACAATAATGGTCCCAAAATAGAACTTTGGGGGTACTCCACAAGTTATTAAGTTGTTTTTTGAGTCTTTTGATTCTTTAAGTATAAATTGCTTTCTGTTAGTTAAGTATGATATAAACCAAAGTAAACTTTGATTTTTAACAGAATTTCATGATTTACTGTGTCGAAAGCTTTGGATAAATCAATAAAAACCCTATTGTATAGCAATCACTATTAAATCCATTTGATATGACCAATTCAATTATTGCATGGTCAGTAGAATGATTTTTTTAAAACCGCATTGAATATTATACAAAATCTTATTTTCAGATAGATATTTATAAAGTCTGTTGTACATGTAATATGTAAGACATTTTTATTGAATCTTTCAATAATTCTTGATGTTTTTCAATAATTCTACAAAGCGAAGAAATTTTCAAATACAAAACACGGACATTACCTATAATAATTTTATCGGATATATCAAAATTACACGATAAAGCTTTTCCGGTGATAAAAAAACATTAAAACTAAATCATTTTAACAATCACTGGATTACACCAGAAGTATTAAAATCATTTGCTATAAATAATGTATGAATCTTTAAAAAGGTACTTGAGAAAATATAATAAAGAAAGAAAAATTTATTTTATTTTAATTTATATAAGTAAGATTTTTCTTTCAGATGTTACTTAAACTCCAATTGATTAGACTATACACTCCAATTGATTGAACTTTTGAAACTTATTTTTTTTTCAAAAATAATTTAGGTAAATAAATTTTTCTTTTCAAAATTAGTTTAACTTTTTGATTTTTGAAATTAATCTAGCTTTTTTAAGCTAGCTTTTCTTCTCTATTTTTATTTTTTTTTATCGAAATTATTTATTTTTCCGAAAATAATTTAATTTTCCAAAACTCAATTTAAATTTTCGAAATTAATTAGGCTGTTCGATAATTTTCAAAATTTTTTAACGATTTCGAAACAATTTTTTTTTATTATTCAAAAGTTTTTGAAAATTGTTCTTTTTGAAAATGAACCCAAGTAAAAAAATTTTTCATAACATTTAGTTTATTAAAACTGCAGTATTACACAAGTATCTTTAAAGTTCCCTCACCCCCTCTATCTAATTATTAAATTAATTCTAGATGTGCTCATGTTTAGGTTTTTACAATAGTATAAAAGATTAATTTTTGTATAATTACAAATACCAAACTGATTGCTTTTTAAAAATAGGCTCTATAGCAGAGGTTTCGTTTTTTTGTCACAACTTTAGTATTTGTTTTTAAAGTTTGCGTAACAAAGATATTTTTAAATAACATAAATAGTTTTAAAGTTTGCACAACATAGATATCGTTGATGTTAATGTTACTTTCGCTGATGATTTAAATATTACTTTCATCAGCATCAGCAGATTTAAATCATATAAAGTGTTTATGAAGTGATTCTTTTTACGAAAGAGTTTTTGTGAAACAATGTCTTTGTTTGAAGGAGTTTTAAAAAAATCAGGTTTAGATATTAATAGACCATTTCGGAAAAGATTTTGCACAATTTGTTGGGAAGAAAACGAAATGAAAAATAAAGTTAGTCTTCGAAGATTGATTTTTCCTTCGACGAGATCGCTTCAAGCAAAGGAATCGCACTCATATAACAGTCAAAACTCAAACAATTGCAAGCATTTAGTCTTAATCTACTATAAGCAAAAAGAAAAGAAAGCTGGAGACTATAAAGGTTGTTTTAATGTAAAGATTATACTAGGTTACGCTTAACTAATTTTTAATTCATTCATTCTAGAGTAAAAATTGGAATAGGTTATTAACATTTATTAAATCATTCATTCTAGAGTAAAAATTGGAATAGGTCAGTTCAACATAATAACTTCATTTTTTAAAAATCTTTACAACTAAATATTAAGTAAATTAAGTATATTTATCAATTTATATGTCTCACTAACCATATACTTATTTTTCTTACCAACATTTTTAATTAGCTATAAAATGAAATGTTTTCTGTTTATTGTGTTATTGTTTTAATATTTTTGAGTCGCACGAAAGTAGCATGTCCTAAATAGAACGTGTCAATGTTTTTTAAACGTTTCCAAATTCGAGGCATAGTGGGGTGGGGGGGGTGAGGGCAAGGTTTGGTACATAGTTGTATAAAACTTGCTAAGAATGATGTCTTACTGGGAGGCCTCATGTTATTACTAAAAGGAAAATAACTAAAAAATGGCTTCAAGAGGGAGAATTTAAAGTTAAAAAAAATTTCAAAAATAAAAACGATAACTAAGGTAAAAAATTTTTTTTTTTTTTATGAACTAAAACTTTTTAAAAGCTTTTAATACCATTTATTATTTTGAATTAAAAAAACAAAAACTATATACTTCAAAAAAGCTACCACTTAAAGGAAGTTTTTATGTTACCGTAGGTAACATTCAACTTTTATATTTTTATATTTTTTATTTTAATAAAGTTTCCAAAACAAGGTAAGTTTATCTCTGCAAAAAATTTTATAAGAAATTCAATTCAATATATATATATATATATATATATATATATATATATATATATATATATATATATATATATATATATATATTTATATATATATATTTAGTGTATTGTATTAATAATAAAAGTGTATTATAATAATAATTTAATGTATTATATTAATAATACATTAATAATAAAATGATTTTTATTTAAAATTAAAAAGACTTTTGCATATGTTATTTGAACCTTGAACAAAACTACATTGAGTACAAAATCTTTAATGATTTTACAGGGTATTGAACAAAATACAAAACATATAATCTTGTTTGCTATAACAATTTTACAAACTTTTTATTACTGTTATCAGTCCAATTGGGCTGTATGTTTCAAATTGTAAATCTAATGGTCTATTACACAGTGTATTGCATCAATCTCTTATAAGTTACCTTGTCCTGGCACTAATATAATTAAACTATATTGGTGTTATTAAATATAACACCAATATAACTTGTGTTTTATAATTTCAATGCTGTTTTCTGGCTTTTAAAATTTAAGTAATGCTAAACTCATTATTGAATTTTTTTTTTATGGAACGCAACTGTTCGATCAAAAATTGATTTTATTGATATAAGGAATGTGTTTTTACAACATTTTTTCAATAATTTTACAACTGCGCTAGTAATATCATTAGCAGATCTCCAGCTTATACATTCGGGCAATATGCATTAGTATACATTGTTGATAATTTTATAATGACCAGTTACGTTGTAAACATAAAATTTACTACATAATTAAACGCTACATACATTATCTTTTGACAGGTTAAACACTTTTTCAAGATCAAAACAACCCCTATTGTTTCGTTAATTATTTGTCGGTCCTTCGTTTTTTCTTCATCTATTTTTCTTTTGATGTGCGATTTCTTTCTAATGATGGTTGTTCAAGAATATTAAACTATTTATATTCATCACATCTTCTTTTTTTTATACTTTTCACATTTATCACATCTATCTTAGGTTTAATGAATGATAAATTAAAATAAACACTGAAGACTTTTTTGTAAATGTTTTCTTTTAAAGGATTTAATAGTACTTGTACCTGTGTGATTTTCGGCTCTTTTTTTTGTGCGTTCGCTTCCGAAGTGGTTTACCCCTAATCGTGTACTTACATTAAAAGTGTTTTTTTCTCATCCGACATTTACAAAAAATATTGTTCAAAATATGGTATCCATAGAGTACGTACGAAGTAAAAACACTAATTTAGAACCCCTTCCGCAAGTCCCCACCTGCGTGCTTTCAACTACGCCGTCTGCATACGAACGCATTATTTATGACAAATTTTATAGTAGATATTGAACAAGCATTTGTTAAAATGAAATTACGTAACAACAACTGATTATCAGTAAAAAGTGAATATTGAACAAATCAATTCTCATGCGACGAGGAAGGCAATAAAAATAAACATTGTACCTTTTCAGAGCTGTAATATATATATATATATATATATATATATATATATATATATATATATATATATATATATATATATATATATATATATATATATATATATATATATATATATATATATATATATATATATTTACTTCTTTATTATAAATATGTATATATATATATATATATATATATATATATATATATATATATATATATATATATATATATATATATAATAATAAAGAAGTAAAAATACTAGTAAGTTATTTTAGTTATAGTATGCCAGGAATAAAGAAGATGCAATTTCATTTGTTATTCAAAAGAGGAAATGCTTTTTAAATCCTTTATATTTTTGTACTGGTCCATCATTATTGAATCATCATCATCATCATTATTGAATCATTATCATCATCATCATCATCATTATTGAAATAATTTTTCAATTTATTTAAACAATAAAGGATCTTGACTTATATTCAACATTTTGGTACCTGATTTTACTATGCTGAAGCGATAGTTGTGGTTGCCATTTGATCAAAGATTGTATTTTAGAGAAAAAGTTGTTGTAAAAGTATCATAAAGTTTTGGCGGCTAGCTATTCTGATATTTATACATTATATTTTCTAATCTCATTAAGAAATTAGTTGCGTAGTTTTTCAAACTTTGTTTTTTGCGATTTGTATTCAAAAACGGTTCTTGATTTATATTTATATAGTTTTAACAGAGAATATTTTTTATTCCAGAAGAATAATATGATTTTTTTATGATAGATTCCCATCAAATAGAACTCCTAAATATTGTTCTTTTTTCCCACTTTATTTCATTCTGTCAAATGAAAGTTGGCATTCATAATTCAATTATTAATTGACAATATTTTATAAGAAACAGTATAAGCGGTTATAAATAAAGAAGCATGCTGTTTTAATTAGTAAATCAGTGTGCTTGAAAAAGATTTTGAGTTTTCGTACTCTTTCTGTGAATGTTAACATATAACTTTTTAGAAATTTATTTTTTTAATTTCCAATAAATTTTTAAAATTATTTAAATATTCCATTTTAAATTTTACTTCGTTTTTCACCTGTTATTGTGTTCAATGTTGTATCAGTTAATTAAAAAAATATATGTTGATTTTTTTGGTCATCATTTACAATAACTTGATTATATTAGTTGAAAGTATTTGTCACAAAAAATATTAACAGAAGAGCGTCAGAGTAGTGTGTGGTTGAAGTTGATTGTTATTTTCTGCTCATTTAGGAAAATTTGTACTTGACAATTCAGACTACAGAGAGGTATCAGAAGGAATTAGAGATTACCGAAACGTTATTTGCATTAGGTTATCTCATTTACACAACGAAAAAAATGGCGGTAGAGACTTATATTTATGTTTAAAGACAGAAGAGCAAAAAAATTGTTTACTAAAGGTCCTCCATGATAATATTGAAATTGTTAGTATTTATTTTTATTTTTTTATTGTATGTGTTTGCTAAAGAAAAAAAAAACATTCCTAGTTTATAAAAAAGTATTTAGATGCCTCGGGCTAGAAGAAGACAAATTAAGCACTTAGCCCTTTTTTTCTAAGCAATAATTTTGTGAAAAGTTGTTTAAATAATACTGATTAAAAATAGAGTTAGCACTTATTTTTTCATTTTTTTATACCGTAATAGATATCTAGCCAAGCAGAATATATTGAAGATACAAATGAATATCCAACAAAATTCATTCCTTTCGATAATGATAACCCGTAAGTTGAGATTTTTTTAAACATTAATACAACCAATATTTTAAGATAATTGCAAATTAAATTACGTATGTATGTATCTTTGTATTTATGTATGTATGTATCTACTTATGTATGTACCTATTTATGTATGTAATGCATACAAATATATATATATATATATATATATTATATATATATATAAATATATATATATACATATATATATATATATATATATATATATATATATATATATATATATATATATATATATATATATATATTATATATATATATATATATATATATATATATATATTAGGGTGATTCAGAATGAGAGAATTTTAAAAACAAAAATACATATCTTTTTAAATTTGGGGCAAATATATAGAAATTAGGTTTTAAAGTATAACAGGCATTTTCTGACCACTCTAGACCCTCCCACAAGACTTATTAATTTTTTTGTCAAAAGTTGCTGATTTCAGTGACGTCGAGAAAGGGTCTAGTATAAACCAAGTTGACTGAATTAAAAAAAAAAAGAGCCTAGACTATATATATTTTGCATTAAAAATCATACGTATTTTTGTTTTAGTTTTATTACCGAGCATTTTTGACTCAAACTATCCATAAATTCACAAAATTTGTGAGTTAATTGTGATACTAAGAAATCATAAGTAATATAAAAATACATTTTTTCTAATATAACAGGACCATTGAACTGGCCTTTAAAGTGAAGGGGGGGGGGGTAGACCATTTTTCAATTTTATATGTAAAAAAAAAGATCCTCGAAAAAGAAAAATAAGGCACGCCCCCTCTCACCCCATCCCCCTCATCCCCCTGGTTTCGACGGCCATGTGTAATAAAAATATTTTTTGGTTGATAATATTGTAAATTGCTTATTACTTAAACTAGTAAGCTATTTGTCTTACCTCTCCCTTCACCCTTATCTACTAATTAAAAATCAATTTTCTTTCTGCATGATCGTTTACTATGATCAAGTTTTTGCATAGGCTTAAAACTGGTTGTAATATAATTGAGTGTGCCAGAAAGATAGTGAAAGTGACAATCAATTGCGTATTCTCTCTTCTGTAAACCCACTTACTGCAAAAATAAAGTAGGAAAACTCGTTAACTAACACCGCCAAGTTTTGTGGATTACTAGCCGTTGTGCTATCTAGGTTGATTATATCTTTGATATCCACTTTCAGCTTATTTTATTTTCAATTTTGTAATCAGATACCTTTAAAGATGGAATTTTGTAAGATAAAATTGATTTGGCGATTAGTGTTTTATCTTTATCAGGAACTTTATAATTTAGAAGCAAACGAGGTATCAAAGTTGAGACTAAGTACCAAGAGTGTTTTAATATTAAGTTAATGACTTTATCTGCAGCTTCTTTTTCTTGGCAAACATCTTTATACAGAGTCATTAAATTTAATTTTAAGAGCTGTAATATTAAGGTATGAGGCTTTAATAGGATTGTGGCTTTGCAAGTACCATGAAGCATAAAAACAACAAATAAACTCCACAATGTGTTCTGCTTGAGCTTTTACGTCTTCTTTTTTTTATCAACAAATTTAGTTGTTTAGATAGCAGATGTAACTTTGTATAATAAAAAACTGAGCTAAAAAATCTTGCATGATAAACTGAATCATGTTTTTTTATTTTAACAATTCCTGATTTCAATAAATAAATAATTACAAGCTTTGGTAGTTCTTTTCTGTCTTCCCTAGCAATATTTTTTATTTTAATGTATTTTTTGCAATATTCGAGTGCATCTGTTGCTGCTTTTTTGACTACAGTACTAGCCTTTAATGAGCAATCAAACCTTAATATGTTTTCAGGATTTTAATAAAACTCTGGATTGTTAAGCTTATTTTTTAATTTTTTAAAAAAAAGATTTTCTGGTCCTACCTTTATTTCATGAGTAACATGTTTCTAAAAATGACTTATTCTAAGCTCTGTAACATGGTGCCAGCAGGCTGGAGAATGTATTTACTTAAATCATAAGTAATTCTATTAACAACCTCTTTCGAAATACCGGTATTTGTTACTGTTGTGTCACAATCCACTAACATTTGATTTAATACCATATTTATCTAGCAACTTATTATTCCATATATTAATTGTCTCCTGAAGAGGATGGTAAAGAAGGCACACCCAAAAAGTGTAATTCGTCATTAATATTTACTAGTACAGCTAGTCGCTCGTATTTTAGTTTCTTTCCTTTAATTGTCTCAAATATAATTTTTCCATCAAAATAAATTATACATGGGAATGTAGGTAAACGTACTTTTGTTTTAACATCTTTTTTAGCAATATTTGAAATTTCTTTCTCTTTTCATTCTTCTAGCTGCAGTTGAGAGACTTGAATTGATAACATTTATGTCTACTCCTGTAGCTTGAACAACCGCTGTTGTAATTCTCTGCAGAACCATAGGAGAGATGTTATTAACAGTTGCCATTAATGCAACATTTCCAAAATAAATATCTTTAGGAATGTTGGCCCAAATTTTTGTACTGCTTAGTTTATTTTTTCTTTTTATCTATTCTCCTGGCTCGAAGTCAGAATCAGAAAAGTTATTTGAATATAGTTCATCATTACTGCTGACTTCTTCTTCGTAAAATTTTAAGATTTTACTCGGTGATCCATTCTTCATTGCATTTTTGCACTTTATTATATTTAATGATATAAAAATAATTTTATTAGTTATAAGTTGTGACAAATTTATTAAATAAATCTATTTGTTATAAGAGTGACAAAAACACAAAGTTAGAGCATATTTAATAAATTTATCAAACTATTAAGAGTATATTATTCAAAACTAAATGTGTGGATGAGAATCAACTTAGTGTAAGTCCAAAAACAAAATAAAGTTAATTAAATCGATATTTTATATACTAATACTTCACTCCATATAGTAAAGTAACTCAATAGTTCATTTACTTTGAGAGCATCATTTAATTGAAATCTGACGCAAAACTGCCTAAACATTAAAAAAAATAAAACTTACACTATGCAAATTCTCACAACCAAAACATAATCAAATTACTTTCTTAGTATATTTAGTGTCTAGAGGACCCAAATAATATAATCTTGGACCTTCTTGATTTTCTAAGAATTGTAAATCTTCGATTTAAGATTCATTGGATCTTAGCTTGTCACTTTAAATAAAATCTTTTAGTTCTGGAATTCCTACCCAAAAAATATGTACAAATAGAAAATATGTAAAAATATAAAATACGTAAAAACACAAAATATGTAAAAATACAAAATACGTAAAAATACAAAATTTTCACAATACAATTTTTCACAATAAAATTTTTCAAAATACGTACAAATACAAAATACGAAAAATATAAAACACGTAAAAATACAAAATTTTCAAATCCTATTTGATTTTTAATATCTTGCTTTGAGTTTCTTTTGACATTCTTTAATAAATTAGAATATTTTTGCTCAAGATTTTTTAATCTTTTTCGAATATTTACTTTGCTAATAATTGGAAACCCTGCTTTAACCCATGGATGTTTTATTTTTGACATGATACATTCACATTCAACTAGTTAACAGCTATCAACCTCAAGTTTGACTTCGGAGGACAATATAGAGTATCCAACTTTTTTGTAATTCGATTTGGCCAATTTGGTTGAGAATATTTAAAATGTTGCAAGATATATATACCCGTTGGAAGTTCCGTTCCTAAACCATATAGGTTTTTATTAAAATAGTATTACCAATATTATATAAATAGTATAAATAAGCGCGCATTATTTATCTTACAGAGTATAATAGTGTGATGGATTGGTTTCGATATTGAGATGAAAATTGAAAATGACTTTTTTCAGGTAAATACAAAATAGCATAAAATCGAATCGATGACTGTACATTATTTTTATTTCTATGCAACACATACCTGAAATAGCAGGCGTAGCTTTATCGATAATATGAAAAATCTTTTTAGAAGATCTAAAACTGTTATTACGCAAAATCTTGGGTTTTTGATAACTTATATCATTACTTGATCAGTTACTTTAACTATATTGAATTTTAAAATTCAAAATCAAAAATGTCAATTTCAAAATTTAAATCAATGTAGTGGCTTCATATTAATTGTTTTTTTTTTTTATATAAAAATAAATTCATATGAAACTTTGGTAAAAGAACAGAAAGTGTAATGGTTTGTTATTTATTTTATTTTGGGAAATAGCCGGCGGAGGGGGATGGAAGAATGTCAAGGAAACTTACCTTCAAATATTTAACTAACTAAAGTAGCAAGCATTGTACAATATTTTTAACTAAGATACATTTTTATTATATTAGAAAAAATGTATTTGTATACTCCAAATGCTTTCTTATATATATATATATATATATATATATATATATATATATATATATATATATATATATATATATATATATATATATATATATATATATATATATATATATATATATCACAACAAAAGTCATAAATTTTGCAAATTTATTGATAGTTTGAATAATAAATGCTCAGTAATAAAACAAAAACAAATATACGTATGATTTTAAATGCAAAATATATGTAGTGTAGGCTCTTTTTTTTTTTTTAATTCAGTCAACTTGGTTTATATTAGACCCTTTCTCAACATCACTAAAATCAGCAACTTTTGACAAAAAAATTGACATTTTTTTTCACAAAAATAAGCCTTGTGGGAGGGTCTAGAGTGGTCAGAAAATGCCTGGTATATTTTAAAACCTAATTTTTATATATTTGCACCAAATTTAACGAGATACGTATATATCTATATATATATCTATGTATATATATATATATATATATATATATATATATATATATATATATATATATATATATATATATATATATATATATTATATATATATATACAGCTGCGAAAAATAAAATAGCACCACCACCAAAAATTGGTTGAAATTAGAATTTTTAACTATTTTTGATAGTTTGAAAATCTTTTAAATACATATTTAAAAGTAAAATGGCTTATAATTTTTATAAAAAACAAAATATTCAAGTTTTGATAAATAGTGTTCATTTATTGAACAAAAATTCAAAAAAAAATCAAATAAAACACGAAAAAAATAATAGCACCACAGTTTTAATGTGTACTTTAAAATAAGGAAATATTATGAGACCAAATGTTTTAAACAATTTACAATAAATATTAGTTATTTCTTAACATATTAGTATTTTGTACCTTTATTGGCAATGACGGCTACACAATGTCTTGGCATCGAGTTAACCAAATCCTGACACCACTTTAGCGGAATTTTGCTCCATGTCTCCTTAACTACGTTTTAAAGTGACTCCTTCGTGGTGGGTTTGGCAGCAGCAACCACCTCCTTTACATCAGCCCAAAAATTCATGATAGGGTTTAGATCTGGCGACTGTGCTGGCCACTCCATAACGTTCACTTTATGCTCCTCCTCAAACCAATTCTTCGTCTTCTTGCTAGTGTGCTTTGGGTCATTGTCCTGTTGGAACACCCAGGACAACGGCATTTCATAGTCTGCAAACGACAACATCACTTTATCCAATATATCAACATAAACGTGTTGGTCCAAAATAGTAGTAATGTGATGAATAGGCCCTACTCCGTAATAAGAAAAGCATCCCCATATCATTATACTACAACATCCATGTTTAATAGTTTTGATAGTATATTTTGGATTGTATTCTGCATTCGGCAGTCTTGACATACGCCCGAGAGCCTTTTCCACCATAAAGCACAATCTTACTTTTTTTGAAATTTTATGACACTTCTTATCATTTTATTGGAACACTCAACTAAATGACCAACTTCTCTATAAGATTTCCATGCTGATATCAGCTTTCGGATCAGTTCTCGTTTTTCTGCACTACAATGCTTTCTGCGTCCCATTTTTATATGTTATTGTCTCCTACTAATACGCACGAACATAAAACGAATAATTCAGCAAAAAAAAAATCCAACGCTTGCTGTTTTCACTATTATTTTTACCGTTATCAAAGTATTTTACTACAAAAGAGTATGTAGTGCTATTTTATTTTTCTGTCAGAATTGGCATTGTTGATTAAAATCGAGCAACACCAAACAGTTTTTTTTCCAAAATGATTTGTTTTAGAAAATAAACATGTTAGTTAATATTTTAAACAGTAAAGCTATAAAAAAAAATTTATTTTGCTGGTGTTTTCTTAACAAAAAAGAAAATTTCGCTTAGTGGTGCTATTTTATTTTTCGCAACTGTATATATATACATAGATATATACATAGATATATACATAGATATATACATAGATATATACATAGATACATACATACTATGTATGTATCTACTTTACTGCATGTTACATGTTTTTATTTTAAAACCTAATTTTTATATATTTGCACCAAATTTAACGAGATACGTATATATCTATGTATATATCTATATATATATGTACATATATATATATATATATATATATATATATATATATATATATATATATATGTATATATATATGTATACATAGATATATACATAGATATATACATAGATATATACATAGATACATACATAGATATATACATAGATATATACATAGATACATACATAGATATATACATAGATATATACATAGTTATATACATAGATATTACATATACATAGATATTACATATACATAGATATATACATAGATATATACATAGATATATACATACATACTATGTATGTATCTACTTTACTGCATGTTACATGTTTTTAACACAGTTATAGAAAAAAATGTGTATTTATCAATTTTTAACAAAAATTAAAATTAATGCAATCAAATTTTAATATTTTATTGAGGTACCTTAGCCATAAAAGTGGAAAATGGTAAACCATACTCTTATTTATGTGATACAATTAAAAATAATAAGTTTTTTATGAATAATATATTTTCCAATCGAACCAATAGATTGTTTGAGTATATTCCTTCAGAATTTCACTCGTACTGTAATTGTGAATATCGTGTGACTTGTTTTGTGTTAGGTGTTTTGTGTAATGTAGTAAGAAGTAACGTATTTTTTTTTTTGCTGCTGAAATTTTATTTCATAGTTAAGTTAATGTTTATTGAATCAATAATGCCTGTAGTCATGGATTGAAAATCTCACTACAATCAGTGCTATAATTATGTTTTACTGTTGCTACAACTACCCAGTGGGCACACGTTGTCCAAGGGACATATGCTGGATGTCTAGACATCCGTGAGATGTCCCCTGGATTTCCCCTAGAAACTAGATTAGCTATAAAACCTAGCTCATTCAGTAATAAAAAATATGATCCAGTTCTTAATAACTAGAACATCGTTTCAAATAAGTTGACCTTCAAAACCTCGGTCTAACTCACCATAAAAAAGCAATGTGAGCTTTCCGCATAACGAGAGAAACATCATTAAAAAAAATTAAAATATTAAATGTGTTAAAAAGCAACAGTTCTTGAATTAATTTTCGTAAAACCATAAAATGTTTTCAAAAATTTTATTTTTATCAAGTTCTATAACCCTTACAAGCTTTATTTTTTGGTTTTTTGGCTGGTTGGTTTTGTTATAAATAACTTTTTTTGTTTATATTTCATTATATTTTTTGTTTAATAGACTTTTGAAAAAGTTAGAAAGTATGAGAAACAATTTACGAAATCAAAATGAAAACGAAACTTTTTACATTGATGCATCGACTAATGACTTTTATTTTTCAGCTCAAGAAATTACAAACATTTTTAAATGTTACAAGTTTATTGCAACAAAGTTATGACTGTGGCTTCACTTACTAATTTGATCATTTCGTCAACGAAGTTGTAAACCAATATAAAAGTTTTAAACCAATAACAACAAGCTTTTTAAGACTTCAGAATTTTAAGAATCAAGATAATTCTTGTTGCGGCTCAAATGGTTCTTTTTGCAAATTAATCTACATTCGTTATCACTGCAAAATAATCTACATTCGTTATCGTAGCAAATTATTCTTCATTCGTTATCGTTGCAAATTGATCTACATTTGTTATCGTTGCAAATTAATCTACATTCATTATCGTTTTGAATGCGCTTGTTGCTTATTAAATTAAAAACGAGTTTTATGAAATTATGTATAATAATTGTGCAAGTTAAAAATGATATAAGCAAGTTAATACTTTAATAACTAAACTAATATTTTTGATAATAATCGAACTCTAATTTTTGTTGTTTGTAAGATATATTATAAAATATTTATTTGTAATATTGCGAAGTAATTTATTTTTATTTATTGTATCATTAAGTAATAACACAGTTAACTTATTGTCTTATTAAGTTTTTAATAAAAAGAGGGAAAGAAGTCTGTACTTTTTACTGATTTCAATTTTTCCATTTATCAATTATTTTTCTTGAATATTTTTAAATCCATGAAATACAACACCAAGTGATTGCAATGAATAGGCAATTAAACAAACAAATAACATTCGTTCAGCTTAATTAAGTACCTTTTCACAAAATTTTCACTATAAGACTCTGAAATATCAATTCGATGCTTTAGTTTTAAAAGATGCTTTATGAATACGGAAAAGCCATCTCAAAATCAGTGAAAGAGAAAAACAAAGTATTTCATTTCAGGTATTTAATCTATCGCAAAAAGCTGAATCATAAATAATAGCTAATGTATATACTGCAACTTTGAATACGTTGAAGAACCCCCTGTCTGTTTAATTCTTTATCTAATAAAGATCATTTTAAAAAACATTCCAATTTATATTTTATATACAAAACGGTGCCTGGTGACAAGATTTACAACTTTACTATGGATATGTATGTATTTTTTGTATATATAACTTGATTGTATTTATTAAACAGCGAAATAAATGTAAATAAATAAAAAAGAAAAAATATAGCATCTAAAATTGTATAACAGTCGTATCCGATAAAAATATAGCATATAATATCAATTTGTCACTTAAAATCATATCCCCTATGTTTCCAATGTAAAACTTAGTAAAATAGCATATTTAATCAATTTTTGTTTTAGAATTTCATACCCCCCCCCCCCCCCCCATGTATAGCAATTGTATCTAACATAATATGTGTAAATCTCATCCTACATATACCTGCTATAAACATTGTTTATATTGAATATTTTTTGGATGGCTTAGGTGCTTTTAAAAGTACTTTAGGATGCAATAACTTCTAATCGCGTCAGCTTTTTCATTTTTTTTATGAGGGGATATAATATTCTAGACGCATTGGATATTTTATGAGGGGATATAATATTCTAGGCGCATTGGATATAATATTATAGTTTAAAACTATAACTCCAGTTATCTCAGTTCCATACTTGAAGTGTCATCAGTGTTGTGGTTAGTGGGTTGGAGGTCCCCCCAAAACCTATCATTAGTGTTGTGGTTAGTGGGTTGGAGGTCCCCCCAAAACCTATCATTAGTGTTGTGGTTAGTGGGTTGGAGGTCCCCCCAAAACCTATCATTAGTGTTGTGGTTAGTGGGTTGGAGGTCCCCCCAAAACCTATCATTAGAGCCCTAAAATCTTAAGAGTTTTTTCTCTAGGTGTTGCTAAAAAAAAATCAGACTTTTTGCAGACTTTTAAAAAAAGTATTTTTCCCATTAAGTGTTACTTGAGTAATATTTTATGCTGATTTCAAATCTGAAAACTGTTTTGCTCCTTCAGGTCAAATATTTAAATTATTGTTGAATATATACATATACATATACAGTAATATATATATATATATATATATATATATATATATATATATATATATATATATATATATATATATATATTATATATATATATATATATATATATATATATATATATATATATTCAGAATGAATATCATTTGCTTGCACCAGGTACAATAACAGCAAGCTTTCGTCACAGGCAGAAAAATTTTATTCAGTACTTTGACATGAGTGACAGTATTTGCTTCTGAACCAATGTTGATAGTTTTTTGTCATGCCTAGGAGTTGAACACAGGTTTGAAGAATGGCGATTGTTCATCATCTCATCCAAGACTAGTCTAAAGACAGTATTGTTGCACAATGGAAATAGATAGTATCAGTACCAGTTGCATACTATGCCCACATGAAAGAGACGTACAAAACATGTCTCAACTTCTGGAAAAACTAAGTTACCGCAAGTACAACTGGAGTATTTGCGGTGACTTAAAAGTATTAGCTATTTATATGGGAATGCAGTCAAGATACACAAAGTACTGCTGCTTTATATGAGAATGGGACAGCAGAAACAGGAAGCAACAATACATCAAGAAGAATTGGCCAATCAGAGACAGAATGCAGCCAGGAAATAAAAACGTTCTCCATCCAATTTTGGTTGATCGTGACAAGATAATCATGTCACTGCTTCATTTCAAGTTGGGACTAATAAAAAATTTTGCCAAAAAACTAGACAGTGACTCTGTTGCATTTCAGCACCTGCGCAATAAGTTCCCAGGGTTAGGTTATGCAAAGATAAAGGTGTGTTAATTGGACCTCAAATAAAAAAAAATTATGGCTAATGAACAGTTTCATGATATTCTGTGTTATTGAAAAAGATGCGTGGGTGGCATTCAAGTCAGTCGTAACCAATTTCCTTGGAAATAACTATAATATATATATATATATATATATATATATATATATATATATATATATATATATATATATATATATATATATATATATATATATATATATATATATATATATATATATATATATATATATATATATATATATATATATATATATATATATATATATGAAATGACAAATAGCTTCATAAAGGTTAAAATAGTTATTACGTTTCTCTAATTTGTTTTTATATTATTATCTTTTCCATTTTGTTATTAAATATTTATAAATTTTCTTTTTAAATTAAATTCAATCTAACAATAATGAATTTTTAGTTTTTTTTATAGAGAGAGATTTTATAGAGAATACATGTTAATTTGAGTTCTATCTTTTTAGTCACCACTGGGAAAAATTTTAATGTAACTTAAGATTATTGATGACAACCAAACTATTTTTAGAGACATTTTTCTGTCACAATAGCTAAAAATTTAGCCTAGTTTTTAAACTATCTAAATAACTAACTAGCCTAGTTTTTATTAACTAAATCTTGTAAAGATACAAGAAAAAGACAAAGAGTTAACACAAATAAGAAGATGTTTATAATTGTAACGATAAAATATTGTTTCCTTGGTGTTCTAAAATAATCAACCATTTGTGGCAAAAAAAAAAAAAAAAAAAATCTTATCTTCTTTTTGATATAAAGGGTTTTAAATAATTTTTCTTCCTCTTTCCAACACAAACATTATGTGTTTTTAATAGTAGTAAAAAAACAAATAAACAAGAAGTAGACAAAACTTTCAACATGTATTTTACTTAACAAACTGATAAATTCCAACAACTTACACTTTTAAAGATGTTTAAAGTGCTGCATAGAAAAAGTTACCGTATAACTAAAGTTACAATGCAACAAAAAGAAATCAAAACGTCTTCGTGTTTTTCTATTATTGCTGATGAAACAGTTCGTTAGTTATAAGAATTTTCAGCTCCAATTAAGGCATGAAGAAAGAATTCACCAAACTTCAAAGTTCAAATAGTTTTGCTTTAGGTTTTACAAAAAGGTTTTTTAGTGTTTTACAAAAAAAAAATTCTAACTTTTCTTTGCTTAATACAAATTGTAAAATCATGACATGGATACTTTTCAAAAGCACATTATTTCTGCGGTTTTCTGTATCTGTGTTTAAATATTGATTAGCCATTTAATTTACTTCTTACTTTTTCTATAAAGTAAGATATCAATATAGTTATACAGTTCAATCCGCTAAAATTATGCGGTTTATGTATTTGGTATTTTTCCTTTTATTTTTGCAACAAAGAGATGTTAATATAAGAGGCGGACCCATCATTTTTACAAATTTCTTTTTTTTTTTTTTTTTTTTTTAAACAAACAAAAAAAATATAAACAGTATTTAAATAACTGAAAAACCGAATTTAAATAATAATAAATAGTATTTATATACTAATTAATAATTATACACGAGACTAGAGACCGGTATTAGAAATTATTGGATTAGAAATTCGATTTGATATCGTTTACAAAGTTATCTCTGAAACTGAAAAAAAACTGCTTGAGAAGTTAGAAGAAGGTTTTAACTTTATGTTGGCTTATCTAAAGTCCACTAATCTTGGCAGAGTATCGTACCAAAGACAACACGAAGGCAATGCTTCGAATTTATTTAAAAAAAAAAATGTGTTAAATAGATTTTTTGTATACATGGTCTTAGTACTCAGAGTGATAAATATATCATGGTCCTAATATCTTTTAGAGACGATTTTAGAAAAATGTTTTGGGAAAACGTTTTGCAAAACATACATCGACGATATCAAAACAAATCTTCAGAAGATTACAGAAACATAGGAGCCAGTGTAACAGGTAAAGTTTAAATACTTGGGCATAGGTTTTGAAGAATTTGTTGAGCTAAAAGGTATATTTGGTAAATAGGAAATATCCTTTAAATAATTTAAAAACTCAGAGAATATATTTACGCAAATATCTTCTCTAGGCTCAACTTATTTTACATTTACGCAAAGTTTTAAGAAGCATCATCCTAATTATTTGAAATCATTAAAAATTATTTCATTGCTTTTTTTTTGTATTGAGTTATTTTTGTAAATTAATAAATAACTTAGTTATTTTATAAGTCATTTTAGTCATTTTATTTTAATGACTTATTATTCATTTTAGTAGATTTGAGTTAAAATTAGTAACAGCTTTCAGACCTAAATTTTGAAAAATTGGGTACGAACTTAATATTTCTTTAACAATTACTACTAAGGTATTATTTCGTTTCACTTAAAATTTTTTGATGTATTGATCACTAACAGGTATGGTTAAAAAATGAAAAGTTTTGCAACTGTAAACTCAATCTGTAGCTTTCAATTTACTAAAAGTTTTACTTTACTAAAAAGTCAGTCGACTAAATTTAATTGAATTAAAAAGTTAGCCAATTAATTTTAGTTAACTAAAAAGCTAGTTGACTAAAATTGATTGGACTAAAAAGTTAGTTGTCTAATTTTAGTTTAAAATTACTAAAACTAACCTTAACTCCCACCCCTTTGAAGAAAAAGCTTCTTTCTCGGTTACAGTAACTTTCTACTGCAACCTATATGTTAGAAGGGGAGAGCCAGTAGCTCTGTGGCTATCGCTTTCCTTCCAACATTTCTATTGATTGCTCCCGCCAAAAATGTACTATTGCCCTTTGAATGTCACTTTCTGTGGCTTTTGAGTTTGGGGGACTTCCCATCAATGCGCCTATAAAATTAAAACACGCAAGACAACGTGCATATAAAATCAAAAAAGCTTATATTCTTAAACAAAGCTACATATTCTTGGTTTGTAAAAATGATTGCAGTAAATAAAAAAAAATAAAAAATTAATATATATATATATATATATATATATATATATATATATATATATATATATATATATATATATATATATATATATATTATATATATAATAACAGTTGAAATAGTAATTACAAAGCTAATTACAAAGAAATTATTTCTAAATTTACTTAAATTAACTTTTTACATCAATATAAATGTACGCCAAATGGAGCTGTTAAGGGAATCTGTAAAAAGATTTATTTTGGAGTTTTATACCCAAAAATGCTGAATCTACTTTGATTTCCTTTGTTTAGGTATTAAAGTTTAGAAAAATAAAATTATATAATAGTTATTATATCAAAATTTATATTAAGGTTTGCATCAATATTATATTAATCTATTTTTATCAATCTGATACATCAATAAAAGTTCTTGTTTTACAACGTTTTTCCTGGGTTGGTGTATTGAATTATAACCTGGTGGAAAAAAATTAGAATTTATTTCATCGCCATTTTGACACCAAGTTTCCGTTAGACAGATTACACTAAAATTGTAGTTTAAATTTTTTAAAGTCATTTTTAGAGATTCAAAATTTTTACTCATACTCCTGATGTTCAAATTTAATAATAAAAAATTTGATAATGAAGAATTTAAATATCTTGAGGCATGGCTTTATTAAAATAAACAGTATCTAATAAAAAGTTATTAAAATAATTCATGTCAGGGTCAAAGTCATTTATAAAACAATAGTGTTTTCACTAGTAAATATATTAAAAACATTCAAAATATAATTTTCCGCTAATCAAAAATTAAAAAAAAAAAGTATATAAATGTATGCGTTTAAATCCGCAGGTGTTTTTCAAAACGCCTTAACATATATTTCGATATAACCGTTATATTTCGAGAAAAACACAATTAAAAAAAAAAATTGTTTGGAGAACTCTTTGTTAAACGTTTTTTGAAACGAATAATTTTTGTGAATTTTTTCAGAACTCTTTGAAAATATGTTTTCAATAACGTTTGTAGACATATAAACCAACTTATTTTGTAAAAAAGTCAAAACTGATATTTTTAACCTTAAGGGGCAACTACTCTCAAGATATATATACTTTCGTGAAGTATATAGTTGCAAGTGCAACTATATACTTCACGAAAAAGAATGTTGCAGTAAGTTGCCATTTGGCAAACTTTGTCACCTTAAATACTTCTTAAATTTATATCCTTACAAGAATCGTCAAATCTTTTAAAATAAAAAAGATATTAACTAGATTTTCATCTTTACACTATTGTACCCAGCAATACGAACTAATGACATTTTAATATCAGCTTTATAAGGCAGTTAACTTGTTAAGGGAAAGTCCGGTAGCCCAGGACGGTGGGTAACTCCGGACACTCGATGTACAGCTTAAACTATAGAACCTTTTATTTTATATACTATAAAAATACTATTTGAGCGAAAATATGGCATATGCAAAATATTTACTATAATATGCCGAAGCTATTGGCTGGGAGTGCAAGATATTGTTTTTCGCCACAAGGAGAGCGATGTATCTTCATATTTGATTCACATATTATTATACCTAAAACTTATGTAAACTAATAACTTTTTATTGATTAAAGATTTTTGTTTACAATATTTATTAAAAAAAATTATTTAATACTTTAACTCACTGGTTTTAAAACTTTGTGAATGAGGTGTGATCGAGTGGTATATACGATCGGGTGGTATCGAACACATGTTTGGAGGGTGGCTCCGGAAAACTTTATCAATTTACAAATTAAAAAGAAGCAATTTTTTTATATAAATAAAATAGATTTAATACAACACGTAAACCTTTAATAGTAATTCATTTAATTCCAATAAAAAGACCAAGTTTCAAAAAAAGTGTTTTTAAAGCGTTTATTTTCATAAGTAAAAACCAATTTTTATATTACTAAATGAAGACATTTATATTTCCATTTCTTATATATCAGAGGCAATTTTTAAAGGCAGTTTTTTCAAATGTGTTGAAAACATTCTAATGTTAATCAATTATATATTATATTTGTGTCATACTGGTAAAAATAATGTAAAATCATGGTTAAACTATGTGTTCGGGGCTACCCTCCAATTTTGAAACACGTCTTTTTTCTAACAATTTTTCATTTATGTTTTGTACATTATTATGAGGGGCGATTGCCCCCCTTAAATACTTTTGAAATAATTTTTATTTTCAAATTTATATATAACAAAGCATCTTTTTTGAAAATCAAAGTAAATTAGGAAGTCTGTCTAAAAGGGATATAATGTTTTAATAGTTTTGTGTGGTGCAAAAAAAAAAATTGGACTGTTTAGATATCAATATAATGTAACTTCAGAGTTACATAAATACTTCATAGCTACACAGATTAAAATACTGTAAAACTAATATTATACAAACTAATATCTGTAAAACTAATATTATACAAACTAATATCTGTAAAACTAATATTATAGCAAAACTAACTAAAAAAGTTTTATGATTTAAACCTAAAAATTGCTCGCCCACCCTCTGCTTTATTAGAGTCTGCATCTATTGAACACATATATTCCTACTTCTTCTTTCCTGAATGGTCTGGATCCACCGAATCAAGAAAATCTGAAAATCGCCTCCTTACTAGATAGTCTGGATCCACCCTGCCACCATGGTACTACAAAAGAGTTTAACTCAAACTTATAACTATGCGGTAGTGGTGTAGTGGTAGGGCGCTAACCTCATAAGTTTCGAGAAGTTCCAAGATAGATCTCCACCAAGTCCCTTGTAGTATCACGCTCAACTTGTTTCTACGCGCAGCGGCCTTGTTCGTCAAGGTTAATGTTTCGTAGTTATAAAGTTATATTATAGAGTTATATTATAGAGAGGGTTATAACCACAATTTAAAAAAAATAGCCTTGTCGACTGTGGTGGCCTTCATGGCCTTGGGGAGGTAAATTAACATGTACATAAGAAAAAAATAAAAAGGTAAAATCAAGAAATAAAAAGCATATTTTTTGTCTTTCAACTTTGAATTTGAAAAAAATTGAAAAAAATATGTTTTATATAACTATGTGGCATAGTCTAAGAACTTATGTTGAACATATGTAATTCTTTCTTAAGTCAGGCCCGTATCTAAGGTTGGGGAGGGAGATGGGGTGATTAGGGTGGTTGTCACCCTCCTTTAAAAAAATGAGCCGATTTCAAAGCTTTACTAAATTTATGTGTTTTGCTTTTTTATTTTTATTCATTAAAAGCCTTTCTGAGTTGGCTTATGCACATCACTATGATTACAACTTTGGTTTAGGCGGAGTCGTTAAAATGTTTGCAAAGTTACATCCGAGAAGATTAGAACTTGTTTTATTTTTTTAGACGATTTACAACTGTTGTAATTAATTGAATACTTATCATTGAGACCAAATGTTTGTTGTTTATTTATTTTTCATCACTTACATTATATTAAAAATTGCAGCAAATTTTTTCCTTCGTGTTTTTTTCATAGACAAAATTTATTGATGAATAACCTCTTTTTTTATGTGTTATTACGTTGTGCGATTAAAAAATCTCAATAACTCATGAGTATAAAAACATTTTTTCTAAATGCAAACTTATTTAGATGATAAAGAAGAAACAGTACATTAAATTCAACAATGAAATACTTTAGTCAAGTCTTTATAAATACTAAGATATCTAGGAATAGCATTTTCGATTGTCTGAAGACTGATATATATATATATATATATATATATATATATATATATATATATATATATATATATATATATATATATATATATATATATATATATATATATGATATATCAGTACTTAAAGACTAATAATAGTGAAATTAAATGAATTAGTTTTAATGCAGTTAATTAGGCGACATTGAATGCGCGCAGGCCCGTAACAAGACTTAGGAGGATGACAAACTTTTTTCGGTAGCCCACTGTTTTTTTAAAGGGAAATTTCATAAATAAGGGCGCCAACAAGGGTTGCTGTAATTCGAATTCGAATTTTTACGCAATTTTAAATACATATCAGTATATACAAATGCTAAAAAATTTAGTAAAAACAATCCCAGCAAACACAAGACGTCTTTAAGACCGTCTTACTTAGGTCATTAAATGGTCTTGTCATAGAAAGACGTCTTCAAGACGTTTAATATCTAGCTTTTTAAATCCTTTTTTTGGCGTCCATCTAAATTTTCTTATATACGTCTTAAAGACATCTTTAAAAAGACAAGAAAATATTTGCTTGGTTTCGTATGACGTCTTTAGTGCGCCAATCTTTTACTTTGGGTATAATATTTTAAATAGCACTCTTTAAAACGTCTTAAAAACGTCTTCAGTAAGACTGCATTAGCGTGATAATATTTCGTGTCTCATAAACTTAATAAGCTTTTTTATAAAGTTTAAAAGTTTTCTTTGACTTACATTTGATTTCTAAACTTCGACTTATATTCCTTTTTAAACATTATTCATGGAAACTGAAAATCGAATGAAGCGTCGTCGCCTGAATAAAAGTATGTTCGATTTTATAATGACGCAAGATGAATTTATCGATATTAGCACTAATATGAATCGTGAACGTAATGCTTCTTATGAGCATGAAACACCTTGTGAAGCCCCTGCTAATATTCAAGAAGAAAGTGGAGTAACAAATTTATCTTTGAGTTATAATTATGAAAATTTTGAATGTTTTAATGCAACACTGTTGAAAACAGAATTTCAACACTATTGAAAACAGAAACATTATCACAAGGTTTGGCAAAGTG
>NC_061163.1:29668884-29671384 GCF_022113875.1 Hydra vulgaris
TTAAAAATAGAAACTAAAATTTATTTTTTATTGTATATATTATATGTTATATACATTGTTATATAAAAAGATACTTTATTAAAATCCATCTAATTGTATTATATGTCCCTTTTAACTTATTTTTTTTTAATTTTATTAATTAATTTATTTTTTTTTTAATTTATTTTTCCTTTATATTTATGTTTCTAATTAGAAACATAAATATAAAGGAAAAATTAATCCCGCATTTATTAATAAATGCGGGATTAATTTTTTCTAAATTAAACACCTTAAAGTCTTCTAAAATAAGACTTCTTGAGTAAAACGTATTTAAAGCGCTTGGTAAGACGTTTTTAATCTGTCTAGAGTAAGATGACTTTAAGCTATCTTGAGTAAGATATCTTTTCGATGGACAACCTAGACCTTTTTAAGACATCTTTAAGACGTCTTGAATAAAACGCCTTTAGACCGTTAAATTAAGACGTTTTAAATCGGTCTTTAGTAAGACGTTTTTAAGCAATCTTGAGTAAGACGTCTTTTCGACGGACATCGTAGACCTTTTTAAGATATCTTTAAGACATCTTGTTTAATCTTAAAAAGACGTTTTTAAGACAGCTAAAAGATGTCTTTTTGTTTGCTGGGTAAGCGCTTGAAATAATATTTAACTTTTATGCCTTAAGACTAAAGTAAAACCTTGTGTACTGCAATGTTTTATTTTTATAATTGCGTAATATTCTTTTTTTAAAAACAGTTCTCTTAGTTAACGTTAGAAAAAAACCCTGAGGATTCGCAACTTTTAATGAAAAAAAAAAAGCAAAACCATATATTTAGTAAAGTTTTAAAACTGGACCAGTTTTTCAAAAGGAGGGTGACAGCCACCCTAATCACCCCCTAAGTTATGAGCCTGGCATGTTTCCTATTTTGTCTTCAGAATTTTAATTTTTTAATTTATTCTCTCTTGCAATTGGCAGCAAAACCTTTTGATGGGTTTTTTATTGGCAAGGGTACAGTGGGAATTAAATTTGGCTATAAGCAATCATTACGGAATCAAAGTTAACAACAAAACGTTTTATAAAATACGGTGTTTTTAATATCAGAAATATTAACTCTTGCTATTCTACTAATCCAACGTTTTCAATTATTAATACATTTTGGGAGTCAAAATAATTTTACTTTTTTCTGGGGGTAAGGCATAATATTACAATTTGTGACACTGCATAGACAAATCATTGATAAAAAAGAATATGAACCCTTCATATATTTTTTAATCTCTCAGATAATTTGTTTTCTGTTAAGATTTGCAAGTCAGTTGAAAAATAAAGGGTGTATAAAAGATCTTTTTAAAGTTTCAACATTACTTTTAAATACGTCTAACTTTATTTCATTAAATTATTTATTTATTAGCTAATAATAGAAATTAAAATTAATAACTATTTAAATAAAAAACTAAATAACTTATTTGTATCACCATTGTAAAAAAAAAAAAATTACTACTATCTTTACTCCCCTGTAGTGTAAATAAGAGTAATATGAGAACCTCGGTAATATGAGCATACTTAAAGATTTCTAAGATGTAAGCAGTGAAGTTAAAGTTGCTTTGTATTTTTTGAATCGTCTTTATATGGCGATAACAGATATCAGTACAATTAGCGTAAGTTTACATACAGTAATTAGCGGCTACCCAGCAAACAAAAAGACATCTTTTAGCTGTTCTAAAAACGTCTTTTTAAGATTAAACAAGTTGTCTTAAAGATATCTTAAAAAGGTCTACGTTGTCCGTCGAAAAGACGTCTTACTCAAGATTGCTTAAAAAAGTCTTACTAAAGACCGATTTAAAACGTCTTAATTTAACGGTCTAAAGACGTTTTATTCAAGACGTCTTAAAGATGTCTTAAAAAGGTCTAGGTTGTCCATCGAAAAGATATCTTACTCAAGATAGGTTAATCTATCTTACTCTAGACAGATTAAAAACGTCTTACCAAGCGCTTTAAATACGTTTTACTCAAGAAGTCTTATTTTAGAAAACTTTTAGGTGTTTAATTTAGAAAAAATTAATCCTGCATTTATTAGAAACATAAATATAAAGGAAAAATAAATTAAAAAAAAATAAATTAATTAATAAAATTAAAAAAAAATAAGTTAAAAGGGACATAAAATACAATTAGATGGATTTTAATAAAGTATCTTTTTATATAACAATGTATATAACATATAATATATACAATAAAAAATAAATTTTAGTTTCTATTTTTAAGCGATGGAGCATTTTTACAATATCTTCCGATTTGCTGTCTTATATCAGAATTTGAAACTTTTCTAAACCTTTTAGTTACAACTTCTAAAAATAAATTAAAATTTACAAAAACTTGCCAAATAATAAAATGTAAACTTGCCACATAATTTATGCGGCAGTGGTGTAGTGGTAAGAGCGCTCGCTTTGTATGCTTTGTATGCTTTGTATGCAAGAGGTTCGAAGTTCGACTCCCACCGCATCTCTGTAAGTACCGCGCTCAACTTAATT
>NC_061163.1:29676384-29716384 GCF_022113875.1 Hydra vulgaris
TTTAAAAAGGTAAGTATGCGTCTTACTACTCCAAGACAAACCATGTGCATATAGTCTAAAATAAAATCAGAAACATAAGATATTTGAAGTTGAGCTAAAGGAGAAAAAGATTTCTGATGTATAGTGTACAAAAAGTTATTAAACTCCTCAGTTGAACTTGGAGTTGATAGGTTTTCATCAATAAAAACCACTCTATGATCCTCATATAATCCTTGAATTTGGCACCTTTTACAAGAGTAACATCCTGTATGACCTTGTATACATTTAAGAAAACAACGAGAAGGTGCATCACATATGAATGCTTTATGTTTAACATTAATTTTTTTATTATCGTAGTATAAACCTTCATTAGATAAAAATAAAAAATTCTTAAGTGAAATCACAGAGAAAATTATCTAAGCAGGTTGGTTTACCATTTCCACAGAAAAGTGCATTTATAAAAATATAGTTCTCTATTAAACCAAGTATTGGCCATAGTTGAAGATTAGAAGATTTAAAAAGAGGTAGTCCATTAACATTAACAGCAACAGATAATTCAGTATTTTGAGAATCTTTTTTGGTATTCAAAAAATAATTTAAGCCATCAGCAATGGTAAAATATGCATAAGTTCCGCCACACTTTCTATCACCTGTAAAAACTTTAGAGGATTTTAAAAGGGTTTTTCCATCTTTTGACAGCTCTGAATGACCATGCCTTCTGAGAATATTCAAAAGTTCCTTTAAATTACTTTGAGAAATGTTACTTTTTGACGACCACTTTGCCAAACCTTGTGATAATGTTTCTGTTTTCAATAGTGTTGAAATTCTGTTTTCAACAGTGTTGCATTAAAACATTCAAAATTTTCATAATTTTAACTCAAAGATAAATTTGTTACTCCACTTTCTTCTTGAATATTAGCAGGGGCTTCACAAGGTGTTTCATGCTCATAAGAAGCATTACGTTCACGATTCATATTAGTGCTAATATCGATAACTTCATCTTGCGTCATTATAAAATCTAACATACTTTTATTCAGGCACGACGCTTCATTCGATTTTCAGTTTCCATGAATAATGTTTAAAAAGATATATAAGTCGAAGTTTAGAAATCAAATGTAAGTCAAAGAAAACTTTTAAACTTTATAAAAAAGCTTATTAAGTTTATGAGACACGAAATATTATCACGCCAATGTAGTCTTACTGAAGACGTTTTTAAGACGTTTTAAAGAGTGCTATTTAAAATATTATACCGAAAGTAAAAGATTGACGCACTAAAGACGTCATACGAAACCAAGCAAATATTTTCTTGTCTTTTTAAAGATGTCTTTAAGACGTATATAAGAAAATTTAGATGGACGCCAAAAAAAGGATTTAAAAAGCTAGATATTAAACGTCTTGAAGACGTCTTTCTATGACAAGACCATTTAATGACCTAAGTAAGACGGTCTTAAAGACGTCTTGTGCTTGCTGGGTATCATGTAATTAAAACGCTCAGTTTTTTTGCGTTTTTAAAATAATATCATTACACATTAATGAATTTGTGGCGCGAAATTTTCCTGCTAAAATAATAAAACTAATTTTTTCATAAAGAAAAATATGTAAACAATGCACTTGCTAAATTCATTTGACGTGGTCCGCACACTTACGTTAACGACGTAGGGAAAAAAATAAAAAATGGTATCTTCTCAGATAAAAAAATTAAAAACAAATGTTCAAATCCTAATATTTATACTTTTTCTGGCTAGATTTTTAATACGCTTTCAATTAGTCAATTAATACGCTTCAGTTATAACATATATAAAGTTGTTTAAAACAAGTTTATAAAGAGAGAGATACACAAACATTTTGCAAAACATTATTATTCCAGATAAACAATATGAAAGAAATTAAAAAAAAATATGACTAACTAAAATAAAACTCGAATTAGTCATAAAAACAAAGTGATATGCTGTAACAAAAATGTAATTCAGCAAAGAGAAAATTTTATTTATAAAAATTATAAAAGAAATCGTTTGTATATACAAGTTCGAAAATAAAATTTTGAAAATCTTTAAACTACTTTTATCTCAAAAATTTACAATGGGAACAAAAATTAAGCTTTTTATAAATTTTCTTAACGGTTTTAACCAGATTGCCAAATTTGCCAAAACCAAATTGTCAAATTTGACCAAACTAAATTGCAAAACTTATTTTCAAAATAATTTCAGTTTTTCATTTTCTTCCAACCATATATTGAATATACTGTTTCTTCAACAATGACTAATAAGGCGTTATTTTGTTTAATTTAAAAATGTTTGATGTATTAGTCTCTAGCAGGTATAATTAAAAAAAAACAAGTTTTGCATCTGCACACTCAATCTGTAGCTCAATCTGTGGCATTAAACATAAAATTGAGAAAAATTTTCTAGTTGTTGTTCATGGTCCTACACAATTAACACAGTTTTGAGTTTTCTAGTCTAACAAACCTTTTCTTTCAGAGTCACATATCTTTATCATGGCTACAACCATATTTATTGATGGTTAGGCTAATAAAGTATAGGCATTTTTCAACTTTAGCTTTAGAAAGAAGTTTTCCAATAATCAACCTTTTTGAATATTTTTCTAAATGGCCTAGGCGTGGTGTAGAAACCTTATGGTCTTATTTTCAAAAACATTCCAATATAATATAAACGTTTCGCAAAAAAACCAAGTAAATTAGAAACCTAGTGAGAAATGAGCTAGCGACTAGTAAGCGACAAGCTAGCATTATAGCGATTTTCTAGCGGTTTTTTTTCTTATTTTTTTTTCTAATGCCTTTAACATCTTTAAAAACTTGATTTTTAGTGTTGAGTCTATTATATTTATGAGAATAATTAAACTTTAAACATTGCGATTTTGTAGAAATGTGTCGCTAGCTACATATCGTAGCTTTGTAGTTAGCTACAAAATATCCACAAATCTATAGCAGGTTGATAGCTACATATCAAATTTTTTTAGACAGCGATTTTATTACGATATGACGCTAGCTACAAAAGCCAGTGGGTCTTTAGCTTATTAAGCTAGCTGTCTTTGTAGCCAAATTGCTGTTTTTACCTTTAAAAATATCGATAATTTTTTTCTAACTTAAAAAAGCTACCGATCCTCGTGGCCAAATAGCTGTCTTTATCGTTACGATTACAGCTAACTATACGCTAGCCGATTTCCCACTGAGCAGTCAACTAGCTGTAATTTTATATTTTTTGTAATCATGCCACTATTTTATGTTTTGTTCTATGTTTATGTATTTAATACCACATCGTTTGGAACCATGCGGTTACTAAGGTCATTATTTACAACACCAGTATCTAAAAGCTCTCTATTAATGAAAAATATGTTACGCCTTTTAAACTGTTAGAAGTGCTTTGTACATCAGTATTTTCAGTGTTATTTAAAATGATATTAGTGACACTTTTGGTATTTTTAAAAATGTAATTTTTCCTAAGTATTATTATAATTTGAATATTCTGTGAGTTTATTGATATAGAATTCAATGTTTTCAGTTTTAGCTTTATTTATGTAAAGTATAATTAAATCAAATAATGAGGTAATAAAGCAAATACAATCTGATAAAACAATGACTATATTTTGTGACTATTTATAATGTAAATGTTGACAGACAGATGGTTTGCGTTCAAATTTCAATTCCATTAGTACAAAATAAACACGTTACAACTAAACAGCCATTTTTAGTGTTGTTTCAATTTTTAAACAATTAATGATACATCTTTTTAAAAATAGTTTAGTTCTGGATCTGCTGATATAGCAACTATGTCATCTCTTTTTTTTTATTATTTAAGGACTCTGTTAATTTTAAACAATGATTATACTTTCTAGCTGTTCTATGCAAAATAGAGCCTAAATTTTTTCTTTTGTAGTTTTCATTGCAGTTAGTATTTTTTCATTAATGTGTTTTAAAAAACACAAAAGTGAAAGTAAGCGAAAGTAAACAACTTACTAGAACTAACAGGACAACTGCAATGTTCTATTTCAGGATTAAATCAATTAAAGAGTAAAACAACTCTCAAATAGGCACTATATAATTTTATACTATTAGATTTAATGCATGCAACAATTAACCAGGTAACCGTTTTAACTTTCTAGCATTCTATATGCTTTTTCAGGAAATCCGTATTTCCCTTCCTTTTTTATGGCCACAATATCTGTAAAAGACATTTTCACTAATTTTCTTATCGTAAAACATCTTGTTTGAGGACCATTCAGCTTTAATTTTGGGTATTTTAAGTGAGACTGCATTGAAAATACAGGTTTGCTATTCAATAACAATATTCAATAGCCTATTACTAATACTTTCGAGGAGTTGCGAAACAAAATGCAAATGTATTTGCGTTATTTAAACTGAAAGTTTAATAAAAACTAATGTCTAATAGTATTAGGGTACACTTTATTTTTAGCTTTAAATAACGTAAACACATTTTGTTTCGCAATTCCTTGAAAGTACCACATAAGACTCTTTTTCTATCTTTTTTAATCATTTTCGTTTTTAATGATTTAGGAACTAATAGCAGCAGCGACAATATTGTTTAAATGATATTTTTTAACAACCATCTTTATTTTTTTCCCTAAATCGAATTAATTTCGATATCAAGCATTTGAAATGAATTTGGCTAATTTAAAGATGCAACTTTTGTGTAATATGAGCATGCTCAAATGACTCTGTGTTTTTCATTGAAATTACCTAGTCCTTAAATAGCAGTGATTTTAATTGCTTTTTGAATAAAAACAAAATATAGTAAAAATTTTAATATTTTAACAATACTTATTATTTTTCTGTAATTTAAATTCAAAAAATTTGAATTTTTATCGTTCAAAAGTTTTTGGTAATAAAGTTGAAAAAACAACGAATTTTTTTTTTACAGCGAATAAAATAAAATCGCTGTAAAATATAGTAATATTGTTTCAACAAAAATAGATTTAAAATTTAATCTTTTAATAACAAATTTTGTTAATAAGGAATCATTTTATTCCAAAAATTAGTTCTAATTGTTAGGTTATTATTTTTTTACGTGATGCTATTTTTTTGAGCTAATTTAAAGTGCTCATATTACCAAGTGGTCTGGGAAATATGAGCACTTTTGCTACTTTTTTAAAACCTCTGTGTTTTTAAGAAAAAAATTCGGATGCCCAAATATCTAAGTAGATCATGAGCAGGGGTCCCTAAAAATTGTTTATTCGCAAAAATTTTGGATCCAGCATATGCTGGCTCCAAATGCGCATAATTATTTTTGATTCTTATGCGCATAACTATTTTTGAAAATATTCCAATTTTCGCTTAAAGTGTTACCCTAATATTAGGGTGTTATTATCATAGGTAATATTAAGGTATTAACCTACCTTAATATTACCCTAATCTACCCTTTACAGATCTGTTTTCTTGCATTTTGTACATAAAAATTAATCTCCCTTCAGGCTTTTTACAATATAAATGGTCTTACCAAAGCATTACTCCAGTAGCGTCTTGGTAAAGCCAGGTACATAAACTTATTTCCATTTAAGTAAATTTGAATTATTTAAACAGCTATCCATCTTTATTTTTCAAAAAAACAATTAAAAATACGTACGGAGTTATCATCATTTCCATTTTTTTAGCTTTTCCGTTAAAAAATATTTTTTTGGCCAATCGAGCTAACAAAGGCTACTAATAAAAATCAAATCTTTAGGTTTCTAAATCAAAGCCCTGTCAGTCAAATAAGATTTAAAGTATTAATATTTAATTCGATTGAGCCATCGTTTTGTGACAAGTAGTTCTTTTCAGATTTAATAATTTTTTTTTAAAGTTCATAAACTGTCTTAACCTACGTGCGTGGGCAGACTTGTTGCTTTGTTACCTCTTAAATAATCGTTAAAAAACCATTAGTTGCTACTAATAAATAGAAATAAAGATGTCTTTACATTTTATGTTCTTCATTTTTGTTACTTATATATTTGTTAAACAAACTAATTGAGATTAACTTGATTTAAAAAATAGGGTTATGTACATATAACTGTTGTTATTGAAAGTAGAATTTCTAAAATTTTGTAGTTTATTATTAATATTTTAGGTTATTTATTTTTAGCTGTTCAATTAAAAAACAACAAAAAACAATTTGACATCGATTTACAATATGAAACTTTTCCGAAGATATATTGAATTTATTTTTGGGACAATATTTTATCTTTTTTGCACTGTGTCAAGTCAGCGTTTAGATTGTGTTGTTGACAATTGGGGACCTTGGAGCAAATGTAGTAAATTTTGTTCAATTGGAGAAAGCATAAGAAATAGAACAGTTAAACAAGAACCGAATTGGATATTTGCCAAACCATGCCCTTCTCTAAAAGAAAGCAAAGACTGTGGTGAGAAAAACATGTGTGAATATGTATGCAATGAACAATTAGAAGTTTGTCAATGTCCAAATGGATACGAATTAGATAGTGATCACAAATCTTGTCGTGATATCGATGAGTGTTTTCCTAACAATGGGCTCGGACCATGTCATCATAAATGTATGAATTTGAATTCTACATACAAATGTTCTTGTCATGATGGTTTTATTTTAGCAGCTAATAAACACAATTGTTTTTTTGAAAATAAAAAAGAATTATGTTCTCCAGAAAATAAACATTTTGTTAATGGTACATGTGTATGTTCAAATCACCTTCATGGTTTAAGGTGTGACAGAAATGAAACATTATGTAAAAATGTAATTTGTGAAGGTCAAACTGTGTGTTCATCTTTTATACAAGCCCCAAATAAATGTGTAAAAATTGAAAATCAACTTTCACTTTTATTAGAAATTCCACATAGCATGTATAATACAGAGATGTATAAATACAAAGTAGATTTGTATTTGGAAGCGTTAATCAGCGGCATTTATCCAGAAATAAAATCTCTTACAGAGTTAAATAATATAAAACAAATTAAAAGTATTTCTGAAAAATTTTATGTTGAAGGGACTCGTTCTATTGAAGTTACAAGTGCACACACTTATGTTAAATTTTTAGTGTTTGAATTTAGAGACAAAAAATACAGAGAAGTTGAAATTAGTGCAGTTTGCGATATTCTCTCATCGTCACATATTAATTGTGTGGGAAAAAAGGAGTGTGAAATATTACAAAATGCTGGCTATGAATGTCCCTCATTTATTTACAAAACCTCTTTTGGGGCTCAAACTGAAAAATTAAAAAAAAAATCGTTTCTGTGGTTGTATTGTTTGATCTCTATAGTTGCAGTCATTGGATTGGTTGGTTATGTTTTTTTTATGTTTAAAAAATTAAATAAAAGAAAAGATAAAAATCTTAATACTTTGCTGGATTCAAGACATACTGCTAAGTTTCAATGTGACCAAAATACTGTTAGCGTATGCGAAGACCTACAAGATAAATGCCAAGATATAAATTTAGATAAATGCAATGGCTTGTATGGTGAAGACTCTGATCGTCTCTATGAGTCAATAGATAATTTATCTAATTTGATAGACACTCATGATTCTGCAATTAAATCCAAGCAAAAACTAGTTGTAGACTTGAAATGTCATTATGATGTACCAAAGAAATCAGGTTCGCAGAGATGCAGTGATTCAATGAAATATACCAGTTCTGACAGGTACACAGATATATCAAATATGATTCGTCCAACCAAATATGAAAATTCAAGTATAAATGCTCAATTACCTAAGTGAAAAAACCAACACTTTGATCAAATCTTCAGAAGCTTCTAAAGCTTCAAATTATAAGTTACAAAGAAAATAAAACTTTATTTTAATTTCTGTATATTTTTCTGTAAATTAATTTTTTTATTTTATAAAATTTATTCGAAATTTTAAATTAGTATCACTATTTTTAAATTTTATTTTATTTAAGTAAAAAGCAGCAAAGTTTTTGATGAAATAAACATTTCTGTGTCCATCTATTTCAATTTTTAGCATCAATTTACATGAAATTTATAAGATTTTAATATAAATCTGATTGTAAATAATAAACTTTGAAACAATTTTTGAATTTTAACAAGAAATATTATTTTGTTGTAAAAAATAACAGGTTTATTTTTTAAGTTTTAAAACAATTTATTTTATATGTAAAGTTATTTATTTTTTATCAGAATTTTTTTTTTGTAGTTAATTTTGAATTTTTTTTCCCCCTTATTCTGTTAGCTACTTTGAAAATAATTGCTCTAGTTGTTACATAACAACTAGAGCAATTATTTTTTTGTATAGTTGTTATATTTATTACTAACTAGCAGTGCCGTACCCAGACTTAATTCCGTTTGTTATTCTCGTAAGCCGTAATATAGTAAAACTATAGTGTAAACTTTACTGTTGCTTATATATTTATATAACTATGAAATTTTAATTAGATGAATTTAAGGAATGAATTTTTTTTTATCGTTAAACGTTAAATTCCGTCGTAAGCACGTTTCGCATCGCGTCAAGATCTTTTAAACAATACCTCTAACAAAAATAACAAATGTAATCTAAATTCGTTATTAGATTTATATATTTATTATTGTTATCAATTTATATATTTCTTTATTATTTATTTTTAAAAAATATTTTATACAAAACATAATAATCTTTTGTTTATTTTGACATAATTTAGTTTTTTGTTGTTGTTTTCTAACGTATTAAACGAACTATATTATATAAACTTAATATACGTCCAAAATTAACGAGATTTTAAAAAAGAAAAAAAAAGTATTGCCATCAAATAAGGGGGTTTTATGGGGCGCCTACTCCTTCCGTCGTTTTTTATTCTATAGGCTTTTTTTTTTTTTTTTGCTTAAGGATATTTTTTTACCAGTATCGCCCAAACTATCACTAGTTTTTTTTCGTTTTAATATAAATACATTTTTAATTAATAGATTCTGAAAAAAAATTTTGTCTGCTGTAACATCAGGGCCGTACCGTGAAATTTTTTAGGGAGGTTCGTTTTTTTTTTTAAAAAAATGCAGTTTTAAAATACCAAACAAATATCTAATTAAATTTACTTTGAATATTCGTGAAACAGTTATATTTGTGTAAACAATGTTTACGTAAATGAATTTATTTTTTTTCGAATATTTTTTTCTCTTTTTATACTGCATAGGTGTATAAGCCTTGTATGGCTCCTTGTTAGAAAATGGGTATTGATACAAAGATTAATATATGGATTGATAATATAATAGATTGATAAATGGTACAAATTTTTATTCAAAAACTAAACTTTTTTCATACAATTTTCTAGGATGTAAAGTAAAAAATAAATTTGAGACTTGTTTATAATCAACAATTTGATTGTAGTGAAAGTTTATCTGCATTCATACTGGCTCTCAACCATGTTCTTAATCTTCGTATTGCTGAAAAGCTGCATTCACATTTTACGGACGTTACGGGTAGTGTACATCCAATCTTTAGAAACTCAAAGAGATTAGGATATTAATTTTCATCGCAGATTTTAATGGGTTTAGCTAGAGTATTAGGCTTATGTTCAGGTTTAATAACAGATCATTTTCTTTTCCAAAACATGAATTCTTGAACTACAGCTTCTGAGTTTGGAAGATCAATTTTATAGATTTCAACTAACTCCTGGAAAGCAGTT
Organism: Hydra vulgaris; assembly: GCF_022113875.1. Lineage (NCBI taxonomy): Eukaryota > Metazoa > Cnidaria > Hydrozoa > Anthoathecata > Hydridae > Hydra > Hydra vulgaris. The sequence goes on from NC_061163.1 coordinate 29,685,952, forward strand.
ATCCCCTCACTGCAAATTATCGGGGAACCAAGCATAAAACCTTAGCAGCAATGCAATTTGTCTTTTGGAATTTTTTTTAAATTTAATTTGTTATTTAGGTAGCCCAAGAAGTCCTAATGGTCTTGTCACAGAGCACCGGGGAAGTGCATTTAACCAGGAAGTTCTCACCTCCTTCCTTTCCGTGACGCGAAATATGTACAAAGCTTGTTTCAAACCTGGATCTCCTGCTTATAAAGTAAGCGCTCTAACCACTTCGCCACGGCCGCACGAATCGTGTTTTGATTTCTGAAACGATGTGTCGAAAAAAGGTATAGGGTCTCTCTGCAGGTACGCTATTTCTGTAGACCTGTCTTATATATGAGACAGGCCTACATAAATAGCAGAATCTTTATAGTGATTATGAGAATCGTTGGTTCTGCAAATAATTTAAATAATTATTAAATAATTTAAATAATTACTAACTTATTTCTTTCTAACAGTGATATCTTTGAACTTTTTAAAACAATGAACAAAGAGCTTATACATGTATCGAGTTGGTTTAAATGTAATAAGTTAACTCTAAATTCTAATAAAACAAAGTGGACCTTATTCCATTCGCTTTCCAAAAAACGATATTTGCCATTAAACTTACCTAAAATTTTTATTGATGAAAATGAAATAAAAAGGGATTCCGTAACAAAATTTTTAGGTGTTTACCTTGATGAAAACATCACTTGGAATCATCATATCGACTACATAAGCACTAAAATTTCAAAAAACATAGGAGTTTTATATAAAGCACGAATCTACCTCAATAAGAAAATTTTAATCAAACTTTATTATTCATTTATACACAGTTATTTAAATTATGCTAATATCGCCTGGGGTAGTACAGAAAAAAGTAAGTTGCAACGTCTTTATCGCCGTCAGAAACATGCTATCCGTTTAATCTGCTTTGAAAATCGCTTTTCTCACGCAAAACATTATTTTATTGAAATGAGAATTTTAAATATATACGAGCTAAATATATATAATGTTTTATGCTTTGTATACATGTGGAAAAATGACTTGTCTCAATCTGTCTTCAAAGATATTTTTACTCCGAAACCCATCAACAAATACAATTTGAGAAATACTGATTTTTTAAATGAACCTTTCTGTCAAACGAACTTTAATCAATTTTGTATTGTCTATCGGGCACCACACTTTTGGAATAAAATTGTTTTGCCCAATTTTGATTTCGAACTACCCATTACTTTTCGTTTTTTTAAAAGTAAATTAAAAATCTTAATTTTTTCATTAGAAGACGTATTATGCTATTATTATTAATAATATAAATTAATAACTTTGCCTTTTCTTATTTATATTTGTAAAAAGTTTATTCTTACTTATTTTGCTGATTTTATATTCTTTACTACACGTATACGTTTATATAAAATATTAGTGAGTAGATCCGCGTGATCTCTCTTTGGATTATATAATATATATTTGGATTATATATATATGAAATTTGTAAAAATTTGATACTGTTAATGCTTGTTTGAACTTATTTAAGGTTCTGACGACAAGATCCTTTGATCTTCTTTCAGATACCTTATTTTATATTTGTGAAAGTTTATTATTATCATCATTATTTTTTATTTTATTTTTTTTGGCAATATATAGTTGTAATACGACCAACAAATGTAAAATAAAAAAAAAAAAAAAAAAAAAAAAAAAAATTTACTTGCCATAAAAGTAGCTTGTTGGTAAATTTCGTAAGTTTTTTTTTCAACATTTTTCCATAGATGGTTCAAATCTTCGATTGTTTCTTGAATATTACTGTATGCATACACTATATCAGTTGTGCGTCCTTGTAACCTCTGTTATATACGACAACGGGTGAAGTAAGCGGTACAAAGTTATAATACAATTTATGAATTTGAACTTAGTAAGTGCATTAAGGAGTGAGTCGGTCTCTCTTTTTCCTTGTGCGTCCTAATCCATACTAAACTCTATATTGAACTGTTCTATATTAGAGTGTGTTCCTAAAATAATTCCTAGTACCTCTACCATAGATGGTATACCTAAATAAAAGTGTTCATATGTGGCATTTCTTTCTGACCATCTTGTTTTATACATCCCTATCAAAATCTTGTTTCTTTCAGTTGATTTACAACGTATCTCTGCAACATGCTCCACCAAGAACTCTCTTTTCGGAGAGGTATGGAAATAAATGGATATATTTCTGGATACCTCTATGTTGCAACAATTGATAAATTCAAATTATGTGAGCTACAATGTGTAACAATTGCTTTTGGTGATCCTTTTAAAATATAACTGGCATCACTTTTTTACAGATTGCATGTTTGGTGCGCTATCGTAACACTGGTCTCTCAAGAACTAAGATCAATTCCACTTTTGCTATAAAACTTCATCAAGCTTTCCCCAATATGTTTGCCTGTTATCCTGTCAAGATTCAAAAAGTCAAGAAATACTTCTTTTTCTCCGTTTACGTATCTCATACATACTCATAGAATTTGTTGGTTTGGAGTTGTTACCTCGTCTGCTGAAATTGAATGGTAATTTGAAGCTTTGATTTGATTAATTAGCCGCTCTTGTATAAATTTATTTCCAATTATATCAATTAATTCATTTTGTTTCTTGGGGCCAAGGCAGCTTACATCTTTGTGTAATGGTGTTTGTATATGTGCATTAAGCTCAGTGTTATGGCGAGCTATTTCTTGCACAATTGCAAAAACGTTTTCAGGACTACCTTTTTAGTCTGAGTTTTCTATACACTTTTCATAAGTTCCACAAAATGTAAGTCCTTGTCTACCCATCAAATACACTATTCTACCTAATGTTTCAACAATGTACGGGTACATTTGTTGTCGGTTTTTTAAAGTGCTATCGCTTTGTAATGGAATGGTTTGTTTTGGATCTTCAAAACAACAACAAATGCCATTAGCTTGTTCGATAGCTTCTTTATGGTATCTATTGCTTATATGTAATTTTTGATTCTCTAAAGCATTGTGCCGTTTCTTATATCCACGGTTAACAAAAGCTACTGAAGATTATTTTTTTAATCCTGCTTTAGAAATAAAATGCAGAATATGCAGTAGATTGCGTCTTCACTTAAGTGAAAACGCAATCTATTGCATATACAGCAAAATTTTGCTGTAGTCAAATCCATTTTGTAAATATTCTGCTTTACAAGCGCGCTTGCAACCATGTTTTAATGTTTTGGGATATTGAAAATGTATCTTCTGTTTTAAGTTATTCGTAATATATATATACATATTTCATGTGGTGACAATTCTTGATATCCGCGCAAGAGTTTTCAATATTATATCGTTTTTATTCTTCTTTAAGATCACATTCTTTTAAATTTGTTTGGTCTACTTCGCATGACAAGCTTTTGTTAACATTATTATCATCTTTTATGACTTCCTCTTTTTTTTTTAATTTTGGGGGTCAATCCAACCCAACGTCCCCCCCTCTCCACGGTACGGGCCTAAACATGTACATTAGCATGCATTTCAACATAAATCAATAGGCATAATGTCAACATAAATCAATAGACATAATGTTGAATGAAAACACAAGCTTTATGTTTTGTGTCTGTCAAAACTGTTCTATACATTTCCTTAATATATTAAAATGCTTCACCCTCTGGACTCAAAACCTATCCAAAACTCTTTATTAACCCAGTTTAATGTGAAAATGGACAGGTATATCTATAGTGGGTCCACAAGAGGTTAAAGTTGTAAATTATGCTTGCCTACAACAAACTCAGATCAAAGAGGCCAAACCTTTAGCTCATAGTGAGCTTTGTTATCATAAGTTTTGGTTTTGCCTTAAATTTTTTCTTTTGAATGAAAGAAGTAGAGAAAATTCTAAAATCTGAGAAAAATGAAATCGAGAATCTTGAAAGTGTACTGGCCCGGCGGTGGACAAAAGTCAAAAAAATACATTTCAAAAATTACATAATTATATACTATTTTATAACTTAAAAATTCAGCTATTATGAAATGTATATATTTTTGTATAATTATTTTATAATATGTATAATTAATTTATAATTATGATGACGTATGCTTCTAAGCTGTAGAATAAAAAACTTTTTTATTTTATATTTAATTTTTCCAAATATTTTTATTCAAATTTAAAATATTTTCTTTGTTACTAATAAGCATGAAATAAATGTTAATTTTAAAAACTTTTTTTTATTGCATAATTTAACAAAATCAAGTATTATCTTTGAGCTATTACAACACTATTTTGTGTCTAAGTTATGTCGAATAAAATGATTTTAAATGACGTGTTTGAAGTACTTTTTTTTAGTTAAAATTTCATTTGTATAGTGAAACACTTTTGCGGTCCAAGGTGGTCCAGTAATTTGAGACTTAAAATACAATGCTTAATATGTATATTATCAATATAAGTATGGTTTATAATCCGCGGATGTCCGTCTGGTCTTTAGTAATGATTTTTACAAGTTAAATGATGTATCCGATTTTAATGTGACAAAATCATATGTATTTTATTCTAAATAATTATGTAATAATTGGGTCTCATCAAGACTAGATTAATGTTACAAATTTTTTAAATATTTATACATTTTAAGATACCTACTTATAAGATTTTGTAAATGAATTCATATTTTTATATAGTTGAAACATGAAAAATATTAATATTTATTCATATATAATACAAGAAATTTTGAACTTAGCTAATACTAACATTTTGGATGCAGTTGTAAATGGTATAATTTTAACTGCAAATAATAACCTGTCTAATTTTAAAAAGCATCTTTGACAAAGGCATATATGCAAAAACTCTAAAGTTTTTTGAAGAGAATAACAAACAATGACTACAAAATGAACCGATATCAGTTCAGTTTGTAATTGATAATAAGAAAATTCTACTTACTGCTTCCATAGATAAAGAAAACTCTGCTTTTATCCAACTGTAGTATCTGGCAGGCCCCAGGCCCCAGGCCCCAGGTGAATTATGATACAGCACTTTTAAATGTAAAACAAAGAAAATAAGATTGACGCCTTTAGTTGCATTATATTTATCTTAAGAGCTATTGTTTGCATCGTGTTGTAGTTTGCGCCAAGATGGTCAAGATAAAGAAGCTAAAGCTAATTTAATATTATCAAAATATATGAGTTTTGGTTCAAAATAGAATTTCAAATTAAAACTTTTATACTATGATATAGACAAAAAGTTAGTTAAAAAAATTATGTAGTAGTTTTATAAAATATAAAATAGAGCCCTGGAACTGCATAAAAATATTTTATATTAGTAAAAAAGTTTTAAATGCATAATATAATTTTAAATTAGACTGTCACATTTATTATTTTAGTTTATGACATTGATGCTTTTAGAAAAGTTACTTAAGCTGGTAACTATGCAAAATGAATCGTTGCCAGGCATTTCAGGTGTCACTATGTGGTAATTAATGGTAAGTAATTGCTTTTTCCAGTTTTATTTTCTATTTATGTTTGTTAAAGTTATTAAAATATGTGATTGCTAAGCAAATTAGGTATCCATAACAAACCAAAATGTCATTACTAAAACCGTAATCCTCAAATTAGTAAACAGTACAAAAATGGTTCTTAAATATTTTTCAAATGACGAGTTATTAGTTTTGTCCAGTAAAAGTGAATTCTGGCCCACTGTGGAGTGTTTTTGTTCCAAACGATAAATTAATTTTTCTTGTCGCTCTTGGTTTATATTTGTTTAAATTTTTTTCAAAAAAGTTTGTCGTAAAATGCTCCGGCTACAAATCTAGTTTATTTTTAGACATAGAATAGTCATATAATAGACATTTAGAAAGGTATACTTAAAGAAATATTTATTTTAATGATAGAAACATTTATTTTGATAATAGACATTTAGAAAAGTATACTTAAAGAAATATTCATTTTAATGATAATTAGTTTTTCCGTTTTTTCTAATAAGCATGAGTAAATTTGTCTTTGTTGTACACTAATCTTTATGCATATTTTTGGTATAAGTATAGCAACATATATTTGTGAGTATTGCTCAAAAGTGCTGTCATGGTACTAAAATTTTAGTATTTGGTACTAATACGTATTAAAAAATTCGGTACTCGGTACCGAATTCGGTTCCTAATTGAAGGAAGAAATATAATGATCAAAAACCAAATTGAAAACGCGCGTAAATTCCTAAATTTTTAAACAATTTTGTAAACGTGCATAAATTCATAAAAACATCTTAAGTTTTCTTATTAAATGAAAACGTGTATTTTTGTATTTCTAGTCTGTTTTTCTAAATTTTGTTTTTCTATAAGGATATAAAATATTTTCTGACGTTTATTTCGATATACAGACTAGGAGAGTATGCACCCACGATCCTAAAAATCTATCAGGGCAACTTACTGAATATATGTTTTTATTTCAATCTCTAAAATGACAGTACATAATAGCAAATTTTATACCTTATTATAATTCAATTATAATTTTTTACCAGAATATTTTAAGTAGATTTAAAATTATAAAAACTAAAAATGCTCAATTAGGATCTTGGGTGCATACCAGTATGCTCTCTTGATCCTACCTATATGCACCCTTGATCCTATGTATGTATACTTGATTCGAGATCAAATGTATACCATGATTGTATAAGAATAATTTTTAAGTCATCAAAACAATGTCTATAATAAAAACCAATAAAGTTATTATTAATTTTACTACCAAATTTATCTTTCTTAAAAAAGTAAAAATTAATGAAAAAAATGTTATTTTTTACTGAGACTCAACGTTTTTATTTTCATTACTTTCAAGATCAAGTTTTCTTTTTCTTGTCATGAAGATCTTATTTTGCATTTCATGTTTTTTCTTTTTTGACTGAGATTTTTTTTTTATTTCCTGAAGCTTATTTAACTCATTTCGAACAGGAGTGTCTGTAAGTATTCGAGTACGCTGACGTTTACGTCCTTTAATGGATTTCCTTGATCCAGCTTTTGGAAATGGCCTAATTTTTTCTAGACTTGCTTGATGAGAGATATTTTATTAGAAACACTGGATTGACTTCCAGGGTCAGATATAGGCTGAATAGGCAATACACTACAAGCTGAACCAGATGACAGACTTGACATCAATGATTGATTAAAAGCTGGGGCATGAACTGGATCAACAACACCTGGAAAAAGGTTAGCAGTAATAGGTTCTGGGCGGTCTGTTACATATGAAGACAAAAACTCATTATCAGAAAATATGTTAGGATTAAAGGGTTCAATTCCTGCCACAACAAATCCTGCAGAAATGTTAGACAAAGTAAAAGCTTGTGCATAGGCTTTCCTTACAACTGAAGCTATATCATATATGGTCATCGGTCTTGGATTAGATACAATCCAATCATCACAGGCTGCATTGTAAAAACGTTTCAGTGGCCCATAAACTGACCGATCTAATGGCTGCAACTTGTGACTACAATGTGGTGGAAAGAACAGCATAGTTATGCCATTTTTTTAGCTAAATCTAAACACACAATTGAAACATGGCTCTCGTGGTTGTCAAGAAGTAAAAAAACTGGATTAGCTGGTGAACATTTCAAATTTTGAATAAAATGTTTCATCCACTCTAAAAACGTTGCAAAATTCATCCAACCAGATGGGTTTGCAACCCCAACACATCCAAGTGAACCACCATTTATCATACTTCCTTTGAAATGAACTCTTGGAAAAATAAAAAATGGAGGGATTGAGTTTCCTATTGAATTGACTGCACAACAAACTGTTACCAATGTTTCTCTTTCTGCTGAAGTTATCTTCCAACTTTTTTTTTTTTTTTTTTTTTAATTATCTTCGCTTCCAACAAGGTTGCAAGCAACCACTAATTAGTGTTGGAAGTTACTGGAAGAGAAAAGATGAATATTGTAGAGCAAGATAACGATTGACAGACGACTTAAAATATTGCAAATTATATGAATCAGGAAAGCAAGATGAAGGAAGCGAATTCCAAAGAACTGATGTTCGAGGGAAAAAAATAGACGAATAAGAGTTTTTGGAGCACTTAGGAACAGTAACAGAAAAAGGATGAGACTTAATTGAATGACGAGTAACACGAGAATGAATTTTAGTAGATGGCACCAGAGACGCTAGCTCTTTAGAGCAGTGTCCATTATAGTATTTGTAGAAAAGAGAAAGAGAAGCAACATTACGACGATGTGACAGAGGTTGAAGGTTGGCTGCAAGAGCAGGTCCAACTATGTTTACAATGCGTTTTTGCACCTTGTCTAAAAGAGAAAGGGCATCATTAGAAGATCCGCCCCAGATATGGCAACAGTATTCCATACAAGGCCGGATTTGAGATTTATAGAGATAGAGAATAGAATCCAGAGTAAGAAAGTGACGAGCTCGATAAAGAGAAGCAACTTTAGCAGATGCTAATTTTGCAACGGATTTGATATAAGGTTTCCAAGAAAGATCAGAAGTAAGAGTTAATTCTAGAAGATGAAGGGTAGGAGACTCATCGAGTACATTACCGTTCATAAATATAGGAAGGTCTAAATTATTGCGATAACGATTGGCCGAAAAAAATTGAGTTTTATCTGAATTAAAGTTCACCAGCCACTGCGAGCCCCATGCTGTAGCAGAAGTGAGATCCTTTTTGAGCTCAGATGCCCCCTGCAAGCAATCAGAGGGAGTTGGCCTCTTATCGTGACAAGAATAAATGGTAGTATTATCAGCGAACAATGCCACCTTAAATGTGAGAATATCTGGAAGATCGTTAATGTAAATTAAAAAGAGTATAGGGCCAAGGATTGAACCTTGGGGAACCCCTGAGGTTACAGAATAAGAAGAAGAGTGCTGTCCATCAAGGACAACTTTTATACTACGATTGGAAAGGAAGGATTCAATAATCTTAAAGATGTTTCTAGATACACCATAAGAAGAAAACTTATGGAGGAGACCAGCATGCCAAACTTTATCAAACGCTTTAGAAATGTCAAGAGCAATGGCCTTACCGCTCCACCTTTATCTAATGCGCGATAAAACCTATCGGTTATTACTGATAGCAAATCAGCCGTAGAACGAGAAGATCGAAATCCATACTGATGATCAGAAAGTAGGTTATGAGATTCGAGATGAGAGATTAAGTGCTTGTTAATTAAAGATTCAAAAACTTTGCTTATGATAGGAAGAAGACTAATGGGACGGTAGTTAGATGAGTCAGATCGCTCTCCAGAGTTTTTAAAAATAGGGATAACAGATGCTGCTTTCCAGCAGGCTGGAAAACAAGACTCTGATAAGCACTTGTTGAATAGTTTTGAAAAGATAGACGACAGCTCAGGAGAACACTTCTGCAAGACTATAACAGGTATGTTGTCCGGGCCGCAAGCTGTAGAAGAGTCTAAGCGGGAAATCACTTTAGATACAGAAGCTGGAGTGATACGAATGTCGAGCAATGGATCAACCTATTTGACGGGTATATCAGGTAAAACGCAACTAGTGGCATCAAGAGATGATATTGATGAAAAGTTCTTGGCAAACAATTCAGCTTTGTCTTTTGGTGAGGTGACAAAGTCTGAACCGTACAAAAGAGGTGGAATTACAGACTATTACCATCTACCCAGGGGCCATCACGAAGAAAGTCACAAAAAGAGTCCCAGTCAGCTTTAAGGTAGTTGTAAGATGTACGATGATAGGGGGATTCTAATGGTGAAGAAGAATGAGATAATAGTTTTAGAGAGACCAAACCATGATCAGACGCACCTAAGGGTGAGTGTGAAGAAACTGAGCACTGACTAGGATCAGAAACAAGACATAAGTCGAGTAGAGAAGGTAAATGATTCGGGTTGTCTGGAAAGCGAGTTGGAAAGTTGACTATTTGAGTTAGTGATTGAGAAAGACAAAAGTTGTGGGCCTTAATGCCTGCAGAGTCACTGACACTAGAGCCAAGCCAATCGGTGTGATGAACATTAAAGTCACCGACAACAACAATATTGACTGATGGATAAAGAATGAGGGCTTGGTCAATATAATCAGAAATAACATCAAGAAGAGTGCAGTCTTGGGATGAGGGAGAGCGATATAGAACAAAGAGAAAGGTGATAGAGTGAAGTGGTGCTAAACGAAAGCACATAAAAGAGTAGTCTGTGGATTCAAACCTAGTTTCCCGACAAATGGGTGAATTCTTACGAATGTAATTGCCCAGGTCAAGCATGTGACTATTGGAGTCTTTACGAATTAAAGGAAGATAACCATCAACACTAAGATCACAAGATGAGACAGAAATTAGTCTCACAAAGAGCAAGCAGGTCTGGTTAACTTTGCAAGAGATAAGACTCAACAGAAGAAAAGTTACTTCGAAGACCACGAATATTGGTGAATGAAAGGTTTAGCGAACTTGGTGATGACTGTGGTTTTTTGTGTTTTATAGTTTTTGTTACTTTATTCATTTTTAAATTTGTTAAAGAACTTGACTCGAAACATTGATAGTATTCAGTACACTGTTCTATAGCTCAAGCAATTGCCTCATTTCCACTAATAAACCCTAAGCCGTAACAAAGGGCTCCAATGTGGCCTTGGCAATGCACACCAAAAGTACAAACAGGGACACCATCCATGCGCAACATGGCACTGTTAGTACTCTGATATTTTTCAGCTGTTGATGGAATCAGCCTCTCTGAGAGCTACCACAGAGTTCGGGAAACCTGATTACCAGCCGGCCTCAGAACCATAAAACTGAGTTTTAGAGCTGTACCCTCATTTGGAGATAATAGAATGAGTTGCCTAGTCATAAAAACAGAGACACAAGCAAAACCCATGAATCGAGTCAAGAAGATCCAGCGTTCAACATCCTAAACTGGAAACAATGAATTAAAAATACATCTGCGCCAACCTAATAGATGACGAAGGGGTGCGAGGCTGGTTTATCTCCTTTTTTATCTTGTTTATCTCCTTTTATCTTGTTTATGTTCTTGTTATTATCTCCTTTTATCTTGTTATTATCTCTTATCTTGTTAATATCTTATCTTGTCTTTATCTTGTCTTTATCTTGTCTTTATCTTGTTATTATCTTATCTTGTTATTATCTTATCTTGTTATTATCTTATCTTGTTATTATCTTATCTTGTTATTATCTATTATCTTGTTATTATCTATCTTGTTATTATCTCCTTTTATCTTGTTTATCTTGTTTATCTCCTTTTAACTTTTAATTAAAAGCAGTTGCACGAGCAACTGCTTTTAATTAAAAGCAGTTGCTCGTGCCATACTAGTAGCTTCTGGATTTCTTAAAGATAACTCATTCCTACGTAACATAAAACCACGAAGCCACTGATTCCCAGCAATTTGTAAACTTTTCCACAATTTAAGAATGCGCTTAGAAAGAGTCATTGCAAATTCATAGGCAAGTTTTCGTGTTGTTTTGGTTCATAATCCATAGTGAAGTTTTGAGGCCCTTAAAAGATAATCTGATAAAGATGTTTCTTCTTTGATGGTAAAGATTTGCATGGTAATGAAGTTAGGTTAGCAGACTGTATATGGATTTAATTGACATTTCCTTACATATCTCTTAAGTGTCATTAAATTGATTCCCCTCTCTTTAGATACACGATAAACTGTACTACCATTAAGAACTGCATTACCTCTAGGTAGTCTATTATAGTCATTAAGAACTTTACCTCTAGGTATTCTATTGGTTTTTCGTTTTTTATGATACACCATATTCAACTGTAAAAAAATGAAACATATTTATATAGTTTTGCTATATTCCTAGCTTTTGGATAAACATTTATAAAGATTTTTACTTACTAAAATCTTCTTTATTAACTAACACACACAGATATATATATATATATATATATATATATATATATATATATATATATATATATATATATATATATATATATATATATATATATATATATATATATACTCTTGCATGTCTCTTGCATGGCATCAAAAAAAGTTTCCCATAAACTGTAGTTTTAAAGAGCGCGTTAATAAACCAGACCAGAAAAAGTTTTAAAAATTAAATTTTTTTTTTTAATTGAAAGACTGCCAGGCCAAACCAAACCCTCAGTCGATGTAGCAGCACTCTCTTGCGAGTCAGGCTATTTGTCAGTCGTTGTAGCAGCACTCCCTTGCGAGTCAGGCTATTTGTCAGTCGATGTAGCAGCATTCCCTTGCGAGTCAGGCTATTTGTCAGTCGATGTAGCAGCACTCCGTTGCGAGTCAGGCTATTTGTCAGACGATGTAGCAGCACTCCGTTGCGAGTCAGGCTATTTGTCAGTCGATGTAGCAGCACTCCGTTGCGAGTCAGGCTATAAGATAGTCGATGTAGCAACATTTACGCATGTTTTAAAAATGTTTTTTATTAAATCAATAACAAAAACACCACTAATTAAAAAAAACTTTCTAGTCGTAATAATTGCGGTTTTTTAAAATTTTTTTAAAAAACAATTAAATTTAATGTACTTCCGCATAAATTAATTGCTTTGACATTTCGATGACAATCAAAAACAGCTTAAGAGACGAGGTAATTAAAATTGTAGTCGTAAGAGACTTTTTTTACATTAAAACGCTCTTTCGACTACACTATATGGGTATATATATATATATATATATATATATATATATATATATATATATATATATATATTGAATACTTTACAATTATATTATATAAAAGTTTTAGGAGAACAAAAAAATACAAAATAGTATAAAATCTTCATTTTAAGGTTTTATTCTAGAAGAAAAAAATATATTTAAAAACAATATGACGTATTGTACATGTTACTTTAAAAGTTAAACATTTTGTGTGTGTGTGTGTATGTGCATAAACGCATTAGGATCAAGGGTGCTAACCCGCTCCATTTTTACAAAAATTCTTTTTTGGTCATATTAGATGCTTCTATAGCTTATCAAAAGCAACCATACAAGAGGTGAATAGTTAAGTTACAAAATGACATAAGCAAAATTATTCAACTTAAAAAAATATTAAAGATGTGAGGTTCCTTGTTAAAGTAAAAAAAATACTTTTTTTCCTCAAAATCAAACTATTTAGAAATAAATTTAATAGTGGTCTATTCTTTAACCAAAACACAATTAATTTTGAAGATACAATATTTATAACATGCTGGTTATCAGCCCTCTTTAATAAGTTATGTAAGTATGGAGATAACGCTATAGGATCAAAGGTGCTTACGGATCAAGGGTGCAAGTTCTCCCCTATAATTATTTTTTTTGTTGTATGCAAATTTCTGTTGTTTTACAAAATAAATAAAAAAATAAGTTAAGTTAACTTTGAAGCGATCGACACTGGTAGCACTGACTACAATTCTTTTTTTTTTTTTTTTTTTTTTTTATAATTAATTTTATTCAGTTAGTTAGAATTTAAATATTAGGTTTCCATTATTGTTTTCACTTATTGCATTTTTGATTGAAAAAATCTTATGGAAGTTTTCGGTTTTGTTTTCTTTTTTGGCTTTGTTATATTTGATTGTCCATATATATTTTATTTCTCTTTTGATATTTTCTATGATATGTTTTGAGTGGGATACTTTGTTTTCTTTAACGTATTTATTTCTAGCTCTCCATAGCTCCGAGGTTATTATGTGGGTTATCGTGGTTATTATTTTTGCTGTTTCATCGTTTTTGTTAAGATTTTCAATATTTAGCGAGAGTACTGTGTGGACAATATTAAAAGGCTGATCTGGTATGAGTCTTTCATATAATTTCTTTTAAGCAAGCCAGACACTTCTTGCTTTTCTGCAATGTATAGATGGGTGTAAAGTGTCTTCTGTTTTGTTGCATGATTTGCAGGATATTTGACCACGTCCACGATTCTTTTTCCATTTTTTAACTTTTTCTGTTGTAGGAAGGCTGTCTTGCAGCAGTCGCCAGATTGTGTTTTGGCTAGGGCCTTGAGCATAAGAATTAAAACTTCTTTTCCATATATCATTCCAAGGTAAAGTTCTTTGTAGTTTTGTTTCCCAATTAATTTGTAATCTATTAATCCATGTATTATTATTATTGTTTTTCAGATAGAGGTATATGTTTTTAGTTGTTTTATGTTTTAGTAGTAGTAGATTTTCATTTTTTTTTAAAACGTTAATAATGTCATTAAGATAGAAGGGCAGATTATTAATAGTTTTTGGAAATCTATTTTTCGTCAGAAATTTCCAGGGAGCATATTTCTCGGTGGCAATTTTTGTTAAGTGGATTGCTATTAAATATTGTAGCAGAAAAGTGGCTTCATGAGGTTTTTCTACTTCTTTAAGACTAAAGAGGTGTTTTGTTCTTAAAGAAATACATTGATTTGTTGGTTCCAGAATACCAAGCCCACCTTTGTCAGTCGGGAGATTTAAAATTTCCCGTTTGACAGGTTCGGCATAATCGCTTTGCCAAAGGTAGGCCGATATTCTTTTTTTGATTTTTTTTTTCAATTATCTTATTTATTGGAAAAACGTTTGCTACGTACCACACTTTTGCCAAAGCTAGAGTGTTTATTAAGGTTGCTTTACATTTAAGTGAGATATTTCTATATTTTAGTGTTTTTAATTTATTTTCTAATTTACACAGGGCGATTTGCCAGTTAAAGCTGGCTGTGTATCCTAAATCTGTAAAGAAGGTTACACCTAAGATTTTTAGACCTGTGCTATTTGTCCACGATATTTTGTGGTTTTGGTAGTATCCTTGTTGGACGTATTTTTCATATGCTAAATAGTTAAAGCCACCTAAAGCTAAAGCTTTAGTTTTTTTCTTTATTTATATTTGATTCTGTAGCTTTTTCAAAGTTAGTGAGTATTTCAAAAAGTACGTCAATTGAGGAAGGGTTTCTTACAAAGATCGTTGTATCATCTGCGTATTGCATAACCTTAAGAGGCTTCATAGATCCAGGTATTGGTACGCCATCAATACCTGTATTTTTGTTTATTTCTAAGGCCAGTGTTTCGACAGCGATGCAATAGAGCATAAGTGAGAATGGGTCACCTTGTCTTACTCCTCTGCTGACTTTGAAAGGGGCACTCATGAAACCATTATTGAGGATGATGGATTGTGTGTTTTCCATAGTTGTTTTTATTGCTTGGATAAAAGCTTTTCCTAAATTGTACTTTTGTAGCACTTTAAGTAAGTATCCTCTATCTATCTTATCAAAGGCTTTTTCTTGGTCGATTGATATTAGAATCGCATCTAGATTTTTAGAGTTGGTATAGTGTATTAGGTCTCTGGCAAGAAAAATATTGGAGAATATATTTCTGCCAGGTACGGAGCATGTTTGGGTTGGTGTCAAGATTTTATCTAGGACTTTGGCAAGTCTGAATGCCATGGCTTTAGATATTATTTTGAGGTCGGAACACAGAAGGGAGATTGGTCTCCAGTTTTGTAAAAGGGTCTTATCTCCATCTTTAGGTATTAGGCTGATTAGTGCGATTCTTTGACTCCATGATAGTTGGCCGTTCTCATTAAAGAGATTATTATTTGCGAGGTTGGTTAGCTCATTGCCATATATATGCCAGTATTTTTGGTAAAATTCAACAGGTATGCCGTCTATCCCTGGAGTTTTTCCTTTTTGTAGGGACATAGCTGCTTCGTATAGTTCTTCACTACTTAGTTTTTTATTTAAGTTTTGATTTTCTTCATTATTTAATTTTTTTTTTATGTTGCTTAGTAGATCTTGTTGTTTTACTAAATTTAGATCGGTTTTGGTGTAGAGCTTCTGATAGTATTTTCGGATTGTTCTCATAATGTTGTCTGTTTCATGGTGAGTTATGTTACCATCTCTTATAGTTTCTATAGTTTTTTTCTTGCTTCTTGATTTTTCTAGATTAAACAGGAATTTTGACGGATTTTCTCCTGTTTCTACTAAAGTTTGTTTTGTCCTGATGAAAATTCCAAAGTCATTTTTTTTGTAATTTTAGTTCCTTTTTTAAGTTTTTGATTGTTTCCTTATTATAAAGAATATTTTTTTTTTAATTGATATTTTCTTTTCCAGCTCTTTTATATATAATATTCTTTGGTGTTTGATATCTGTTGATCGTTCAATGGCACAGTTTTTAATTTCGAGTTTGGTTAGGTCCCACCATTGGTTGGGGTTTTCAAATTGAGCTTTTGTGTGTTTGCTATATTTAAATCTGTCAATTAAGTTTTTTTCAAAAGTTTCATCACTTAATAAGGATACATTTAGATGCCAGTAGCCTGGCCCTCTTTTGTTTGAATGAAGGTTTTGGTCTTATATTTGCAATAAAGGGCTTTATGATCACTTAGTTTATGATCTATAATTTTGCATGTACTAAAGTTTGCTTGACTGGTTGGTGCATATATTCGGTCTATTCTACTACGGTACGATCCATCAGGTTTTTCATAGGTGAAGCTTTTTTTTTGTGGATTTAATTTTCGGTATATGTCTGTTATATCTAGAGTGTCGCATAATCTTTTTAGTTGTTTTTTTCCAAGCATGTTATTTTTATTTAGTTGGCCGCCTCCTTCTCTATCAAGTATTGGGTCTTCCACCATATTAAAATCCCCTAGTATTATTAGGTCGTCGCATGGCCTAATATGTTTCTCAAGTTTTTCAAAGAAGTATTCTTTTTCAATTGGATTGTTAGGGCCGTAGACATTAATTATTCTTAGGGTACAGTTTTCTATAGTAATATTAGCTGCTAGTAATCTTCCACTTTTATTAGCTAGTAATCTTCCACTTATTAGCTAGTAATCTTCCACTTTGTCATTTTTACAAAAACAAAAATTTTCTTTTAGTATTTGTTTTATTGTGATTTTTATTTTTGTTTGGTTTTGATTGGAATTTTTATTTTTATTTAGTTTTATGATTTTTTATTTTTATTTAGTTTTGTGATTTTTTATTTTTATTTAGTTTTATGATTTTTTATTTTTAATTAGTTTTATGATTTTTTATTTTTGTTTAGTTTTAGTTTTATATTTCGATATGGTTAAGTATATTATTGTTATTTACTTGATACTGGGTATCGAGATTATTTTCATTATTTTGGTTCGTTTCGGGACATTTCCTATCATATATAATCCCGAAGTCTTTATTGGATCTTTTATAGGTTTGGATTTTTATGTCTTGCGGTGTTGTTTTTTCTTTTAAGTCCCTTTTCTTGGGTGTCTACGCAAGATTCTCCTTCCTCCATATCTTGATTTTGGATTGTTTCTGGAAAAGATAGTAGTAGTAGTAGTATTGTATTTGCCGATTGAAAATAATTTACACTCGTAATTTATAAAAACAAATATTTACATGACTGGGGCTTGAAGAAGACAAAATTCATCTTATCATTAAGCCCCCCCAAAAAAATGCATATTCATCAAATAAAATATTTTAACAAAATGTAAAAAATAAAATATATAACGTTTAAAATATTTAGTAATTCAAAGAGTATTTATATTTAAGAACTGATTAGTAAAATAAGATGATATATAAGTATTAATATTACAAAAAGAATTTACAATAACTTTTTTTAATAAAAATTGAAATTATAAAATTTTACAATATTTTTAGTAATTAGTATTTCAAATAATAAAACTTAAAAAATCGTTTGTAAATTCAAAACTTATAAGATAAGAAATAAGATGCTTCTACTTCATCCATATCTTCATATTCATTACTTTTAAGATTTACATTTTCTTCTTCAAAGGCCTCGTTCTGAGCAAATTTCTTATGGTTGTTAGGTTTTTCAGTTTTGTAATTTAAATTTTTATTTTTAGGATAAATATTTTCTTTAGCCTCCGTTATGTTAATATTTATTTCCTTTTCTTTTTCCATTGTTTTAATACTCTCGATGGTTTTGTTTAGGGATATTTTAGGTATTATTTTCTCTGCTCCTGTTAGGTCAGGCTCTCCTATATTATTGTTACATGTGTTGTTTTCGGTTTTGTTCTTCATGGCAAGGCTATTTTCTTATCCTGTATATATGATTCTCACCTTGTGTCCTTCAATCTCAATAGTTTTGGGTATGGGTGTTTTGATTTTATCCATACCGCAGTTAGGATACCCGAGTAATAAAGAGTTTTGTTTTTTGGGGTTTCCTTCATTACGGATCAGGAGTAGATGTGTTTCCCATAACCCATCTTTTCCAGGGCTCCAACAATGAATCCTTTATATTCGAGCGGCAAACCCAGCACAGATACAATGATCCGCTGGCTCGCGTGTCTAGTTGGGGTTGAGTTATTAAAGCGATGGTGAAAGCCTTTAATATCCAGACCCATTTCTAATAATTTGTTTTTTGTTTTTTCATTTTTTAAAGTTATTTCAATAAATGAGTCATTTCTAATTAATTGAACTCCTTCTATCTCTTTGTCTAAACCACTTTCTTCTAAAGCAATAATTACATCTTCAAAGTTTACTTGATGTTGTATTTTGCTAAGTAAGGTTTTATTCAATTGTTTAAGGTGTTGCTTTGATATTGTTGGTTTTGTAACCTGAGCATAAGACCTTTGGTGGTTCCCATCTATATTTAATTGGGGGGATTTCAACATTTTGGTTATACGTTAAACTATACTAAAGACTATAGCAAGTCTCTAAATACACACTAATCCACTCTATACGCCCCTCACAACCTCTATATAACCCTCAATACACCCTAATCTTTCAATAATCACAAATCACTCTATTAGGTCGCTGGCTCGTCAAAATGCTAATAAATCACAAGGTTACACCTATAGATCTTAGCCATTAGGCCGAGAAGCGATCGGTAGCACTGACTACTACGTTAGGTAATGCGTTCCATAGGTGAGCGACGCGGTTGTTGAAGGAATTATAGCGAACAAGGCAGTTGTTGTCTATTTCACGATGAAAGCGCTTGCGATGACCGTAGCTAGGTGGGATGTTAGGTTGATCTATATGCCAACTTATTGAGTCGATACTGTTTTCGAATTTATATTTTTGAATGAGGTCGCCGCGTAAACGTCTATTTAATAGAGAGGTGAGACGGAGTTTGATGCATCTTGTCTTGTAATTGAAGCGCTTTATTTTGTGCGGTACTTTGGTAACCCGATGCTGAACACGTTCTATGACATTTATGTCTTTTTCAAGATGCGGGCACCAGGTAGTAACTGCAAAGTCGAGATGTGGGCGTATATAAGTGGTGTAAAGTTTTTTCCATATTTTGGTATCTCTGTTTATAAACGTGTTTTTCAATGTCCCGAGGACTTTATTACCTTGGCAGCGGCTATTTATGCTTGCCTCTCATATTTTAAGTCGTTGGAAATTTGAACGCCTAGATCTTTTTCGGATGTTGAAGACTCGATAACTATTCTAGTGACGCTACCTTAGCGTCGTAATCGTTCATTAAATAAACGTGTGGGGAAACATTGTACTTACTGAGATGCATGACTTTGCATTTCTTGATGTTGAGATCCTTTAACCAGGTTCGAGTCCAGGTAACAACGCTATCTATATCGGATTGCAGACGAGCTTTGTCTTCAGTGGTTTTGACGACACTCAGGATTTTAGTATCGTCTACATACATTTTACATAAGTTTTCGCTACTGATGTGTTTGGGTAAGTCATTAATAAATACTATGAACAGCGTAGGACCTAGCACTGAATCTTGCGGAACGCCACCGGTAACCTTTACCCAGGTGGATGACGTATTACCTAATATGACACGCTGTGATCTATTTGAAAGGAAAGCTTTTATCCAGTTAAGAACGTAACCTTCAATTCCGTAGGATTCAAGTTTTTGAAGTAATCTTCAGTGAGGGACTTTATCAAAGGCTTTGGCAAAGTCAAGAAAAAGAACATCTACTGGAAGCTTGAGAAAAACGTTGTAGGTCAGAAAGTCCATGGCCTCAAGCAGATTCGTGACGCAGGCTTTTTTTATTGACGAAGCCGTGCTGGCAATCGGCAATAAGTTTATGAGCTACAAGGTGCTGCATGATCTTTTTTTTAACAATTTTTTCCATTATTTTGCATGGTACTGAGGTGATGGAGATAGGCCCATAGTTTTCTGGGTCGAGTCTGGAGCCTCTTTTGAACAGTGGCGTCACGTTTGCCGAGAGCCACGCTTTTGGGACTACACCTTGATCCATCGATTTATGAAAAATGATAGCGAGCGGGGTAGCCGCCGCATCAGCGCATGCTTTAAGCACAAATGGGCTGATACCGTCACCTCCAGTTGATTTATTGGCGTTGAGAGCAGATAGGTGTTTGTGAACGGAATCATAGCTGAAGATGACGGAGGAGATTAAAGCGGTTGTACGTTTAACAAAGGGAGGTAGTTATTGATCTGATGGTTCGATTGTGAATACTGACTGGAACTGGCTGTTAAGTATATTGGCTATGGATGCGTGGTCGCTACTTATTTCCCCAGCGGGTAAGCACATAGAAATTATCTGGTTACTGACGGCGCGTTTGTTGTTTACATAAGCGTATAGACGCTTAGGGTTCCATTTGTCACTAGCTAATTTGTGTTCAAATGCTCTAATTGCAGTGCAGGAAGCTTTTTTGACAAGGTTTCGAGTTTGGTTATACTCTTTGACAAGAGGAATGATTTGCCATTTGCTGTTGCGGTTGAGGTACCAAAGTTTTTTCTTACGTTTAATTAGTAAAAAAAGTTCGCTGGTTAGCCAAGGCTGCCTGCGTTTGACCGGTTTGGAGGTGACACGCGGAATAAATTTGTCACATAATTTGATATAGTTGTCGCAGAAGATTTGATAACATTCGTCGGCATATCGGTCTTTAAATAAACTAACCCAATCGACTTGGGAGAGTTTCTCGTTTAGATTCGCGTAATTACCTTTCCTATATATAAATTTTGAGATGTTAAAACGGGGAGAGTTGCAGACGTTTTTGGCTAGCTGGTGTTGCCATATCATAGTGCAGTGACCTTGCGAGGCGCATCAAGAGGAGGACCGATAGTAATATGGCTTAATCGTTCGGTTGTTTCGATAATTACAAGGTCTAGTGTATTTTTGAACAGACCGTTGGCTTGGATGAAGGTGGGATTGATAACGTGCTCGTGTAGATGTAGATCAAAAATGATGTCGGCAAATTTAGTGCCAAAACTAGTTTCAGCGCCGGTGGTATTGGTCCAGTCGTCGTGCCATATGACGTCGGAAAAGTTGAAGTCACCGGTGATTGTTAGATTTCGCGTAGGAGATAGCTTTTACTATTTTGTTAAAGACCAGAACATTATTGGTAAGTGGGCGATAGATGCAGCCGATTAGGAGAGATTCTTGTGGGAGTTTAAGTTCGAGCCAGATCTGTTCTGAGAGATTGCATTGGAAACCGATGTGAAGTTGAGAGTAGTCAATTTCGTTGGCAATAATGCTGTTCTTAACATATATGGCTACTCCTCCTCCACGACTAGAGCAATCTTTTCTAAAGAGACTGTAGTTGGGAATAGCTGGTGCTGAGGATTCGTCAAACCATGTTTCAGTGACAAAAATGGCGTCATAATCATAGAGGGACGTTGCTAATTCAAGTTCGGTGAGTTTATTAGGATTTAGAGATGTGGCGTTTGCATAGAAGCAGTTTAGTAACAATTTAGAAGCATTGCTTTGTGAAGTGGGAGAAGAAAAATTATTAATTATATGGAAACGGTCATGAGTTGAATGTTGCGACTTCTCATTGGTTGGTTTGGGCCGCCGCGAGCGCTCCTTTCCAGTTGATGAACGAGTATTTTTCCAAGCCATTGATGTTGACTTTTTTGCTAACGTCAATGCATTTGACTCTGTCGCTGCGGATGACAAAACAAAAGAGCTGATCAAGTTTACCGTTTGCTTTAAGGCCATTGTTGACCTTAAACTTTTCGTTGTTCAACTTGTTAAAAAGATCTTGCTCTGAAGGAGTTCTGTCTGGCCGTATGAAGACACTTTTTTATGATTCATTAGTGGCAAGGTTTTTTGCAATTGCAAGAAGACCGTTGCGAGTTTCATTGGTTGTGAGTTCGATAATAAGAGACGGTGGAGCTGGTTGAGTGGGGGCAGTGACAGTAGAAGAAGTAGATATGCTAGTGTTTGGCGGCGATTTGTTATTTTTGTTAGAAATTGCGGCAGGAATGCGTCCTACAACTTTGAAGGAAGCAGAGTAATGTATGTATTGTAATATATCCTTTACCGATTGATCGACGACGGAAGCATCGGTACTGGCTGCGTTGGGAATTCCGGTGATTATGGCTCTCTTAGCTTTTGACTGTTGAAGCTTGGCATTTATGTTCACGGCATTTAAGATGGCATTGTTTGTGGCTGATCCGGGTTCGGTAAGTTGCGAAGCAAAAGACTTTAGGATTGGTTGAGAAACAATAGGATAAACTGCCGGTGGTTGGCAGTTAGTAAGTTGAATTTGCAAGTTGGTGTTGGTTTTTTCGAGGGCTGCTACTTTTTCAAGCAGTAACTTGACTGTTGTAGCTAGAGAGCGGATCATGGCGTCACATCTTTTAGGTAAATAAGCAGCCTTGCCTTTTCCAGGACCCGTCCAATTTTCAAGCAGGTCTGTCTATTGGGTTTAAAGAAGGTGAAATGGACGATGTTTCATACAATTCGTTGGCGGACATTTTGGAATGTTGAGGATCTAATTAGATGACTGAATATCGGATTTGAGGTTTATGCTTCGGATAAGTGTTGTGGTTGGATAACAAATTTGGTTATTAAGTTGGTGGATAGCTGAAAAGATATTTTATATATAAATATAGATACGAGCAATAAAAATAAAATAAAAATAAAAACACTACATATTTAGTTACTATATAGTTAGTTCGAAGCAATTGACTTTAGTCGATATAATATATTATAATATAGTATAAGGTAATGAATATTAATGTGTATTTAGAAGAAGAAAAATAGTAAGAAGGAAAAAAAATGTTAAGAGAAAAAACAAATAAAGAAAAAAAATAGCTCAAAAACTTACGACAAAATAAAAAGCGTCTTATCTATTCAAAACTTTTTTAATCAAAAAAAAGTAATCAAAAAGTAATCAAAAAAAAAAAAAAATTACAAACAAATCTTTTAGGAATTGGTTTAACTCAGAAACCTCTATAAATTTCCAAAACATTTCACAACCATCAAAAAAAGTTGAAGCAGTTTTTTCTTAAAAAGTTTTAATTCTAATTTTAAGATCAAAAACTGTAAAACTGAATTATTCTATTCAAAAAAAACTTTGTGGGCTTGTTGTTGAAATTAAACAACAATGGGTTGGAATCTTCAAGTTATCTTTAGATATTTACTATATTTGTTTTAAGAAAATATTTTTTTATAAACTTAATACTAACACAAATTGTTCATGTTTAAAAAGAAAAAATTGAGTCAACCAGTTATAATTCAATCCCTTAGGATTATTTATTACACATTTAGATATCAGCATCTTATCGGAATATATCAATCCTAAATTGACGGTTTAGAAAGTTTTTAAAAACAAGTTAGAAATTTTTTTTTATATGAATAGTCAAGTCAGATTATCCTGGTAATGGTAACATATAACCCAGTACAACCTGTTTCATGTACTGCTGTCTTGTAGGATACGCTTTTTTTAGGAAAAGGTTAGAAGAAGCCAACTTTGACAAAAAATAGCCTCTACCATGGGGCTATTGATTGCATAAAGGCTAGAGATGTTATCTCAATAAAAATACTCATCTTGGGCAGACGCTAAATGCATCCAATTTTATCTGTTGACCAGTTTCGCACTCCTTCTTTATCTATTAGGTTGATGTAGATGTATTTATAATACATTGTGTCCAGTTTAGGATCCCACTGGGCACAAGACATACTTTAAACGTCTAAAAGATGTATTAATGCGTTTTATTACGTGTTTTAGACGTTATAAACACGTTTTAATCCCACTACAATGTTGAATGCTAGACTTTCTTAACTCGTTGCGTGGGTTTTGCTTATGGCTCTATTTTTAGAACTGGGCAACTCATTCTATAATCTCCTAATAAGGATACAGCTCTACAACTCAGTTTTATGGTTCTAATAGTATGGTTTTAAAAGCTGGATGGTAGCCAGGTTTCCGGACTCTGAGATAGCTCTCAGAGAGGCTGATTCCATCAACAGCTGTAAAATATCAAAGTAGTAACAGTGCCATGTAAAAAGAAATCGTTTTTATAAAACGTTATCTTTGTTTTTGAATACGTTATATATGTAGAGTGAAAGATAATAAATAGAATAAACTCCTATAAATATAAATTATATTAAATACAAAATAAAAAATAATATAAAAAATTAAGTTTAACAAAAAAGTTTATCCAAAAGGTTTATATATTAAATTTCAAAGTTTTCATTTGATTTCAAAATTTCTCTTTTTATATGAAACATAAATGAATTTACTGATTTCGCCATATTGGAATGGTTATTTTTAAAGCTATTCCATATCTTAGGCCCTCGATATTTTTATTTTACTCTTTATATTTAGTTATTTTACGAGGCAGTGTATAGATCTTAGAGAATCGTTTTTGTTTTGGTTTATTTTAAATTTTGTTTCAAAGTTTTTCGGTGTAAGATTTTAAAAAATGAATATGTGTTATACAAGATTAAAAATGAATATGTGTTATACAAGATTAAAAATGAATATGTGTTATACAAGATCATGTATTTGAATCTATTTTATTTATATTCAACGTTTTGATTTTTCTTTTTAATGGCTTTGCATGCATGAATTTTTTTTTTACTATATAACACATTTTTGGTCAAAATTTTTTTAAGTTTAGCAGGTTATGTGCTAGCCCACGCAATGCTATCATAATTATAGTAGCTATAAATTAGAATAAAGTATGTTAATTAAGGATTTTAGGCATTTATGAATGGACTAATTCTGTAAATTATGCCAATTTTTTTGTTTATTTTTATTTCGATGTATTTTATGTAAAGAAGCCAAGATAAGTTTTTACCTACAAAAACTCCTTGGCATTTTAAAAAGTCCAGCTTTTTAGTTTTAAAATGCCAAGGAGTTTTACCTACAAAAACTCCTTGGCATTTTAAAAAGTCCAGCTTTTTAGTTTGTTTATCGTTTATAAAGAGAGCTGGTAACTTAAGTGGCAGATTTTCTTCTTGTGTTTTATAATAAAATATTGTATACTGAGTTTTATTTGTGTTTAATGAGAGCTTGTTACCTCTAAACCATTTATTTACTTTCATCAATTCAATATTCATATCTCCTTTTAGCTGATTAATATCATTATTGGACATTGAAAAGTTTTTATCAGTATACATAATTTTTATTTAATTTTAAAAATTTATTTCAAAAATTGTTTATATCAATTAGAAACAGGAGGGGACCGAGGATTGAATCTTTTGGAACTCCACACAAAACATTTAATGTACCAGAATCCGGATTACATATTGTTTTCAATAAGTAACGTAGTTTTCAATACAACTAAATGTTTTGTTTGTTACACCATAGAAATTTAACTTTTATAAAAGTATGAAATGATCTACCGTGTCAGATGCTTTTGACAGATCTATAAATATTTCAAGTGTGAACTGATTTTATTCGAACCCGTTGGTTATTTTGGTCAACTAACTCAATATTTGCACATATATATATATATACATATATATATATATATATATATATATATATATATATATATATATATATATATATATATATATATATATATATATATATATATATATATATATATACCAGTGGGGGATTGAGGTTTAGTGTCGCTGGGGGGCCAAGTCAATAAATAGGGGCGACCGGGGTTGCCTTCAGTAATTTGATCTTATATATATATATATATTTTGATTGTTTTAGGGGGCGCCGTTAGACCGTTCTAGGGGGGCGTGGGGGGCGGCTTGCCCCCCCCCCCACGCCCAATACTAAACCCGCCACTGATATATATATATATATATATATATATATATATATATATATATATATATATATATATATATATATATATATATATATATATATATATATATATATATATATATATATATATATATATATATGTAAATACAAATATGTTTTTATCTGTATGTTTGTGTTGTGTCTAAAACTCTGGTGCGGTGAACACTTACTCGTAAGTTACTTTATGTGTGTTTGTGTTCTATTTGAACTTCTGGCGTGGTGTTATAGGATTTTGCTTATGTCTCTTTGATAGTGACTACGCAACTCTTTCTGTTATCTCCTAATAAGGGTACAGCTCTAAAACTCACTTTAATTGTTCTAAGACCGGCTGGTAGTTAGGTTTCCCGAACTCTATGGTAGCTCTCAGAGAGGCTGATTCTATCAATAACTTCAAAACAGCAGAGTATTAAAAGTGTCATATTGCACATGGATGGTGTTCCTGTTAATACTTTTGATGCGCATTTTCAAGGCTACATAAGGAGTCCTATGTTACAAATTAGGGTTGATTAACAGGGCTGAGACAACTGCATAGTTCATGGCTTAGGAGGTTGTGCTCTATCTATGATTGAGTCAAGTTCTCTTTAAACTTGCCAAAAGTTTAAAGAGAAACATAAAATATTAAACATAATAACCATACCCACTACCTAACTATTTTAACATATCTTTTATTAAATATTTGTGGTCTGCAAAGCAAACTTCCATTAGTTGAATTTTATCTCTAGTGAATAAAATTTACTAGACATGGTTACTCTTAGTGAGACTAATTTAAATTCCTCTCAGATCTCAATGTTGATGGGTACTGTCCTTTAATTCGCAAAGACTCCAATAGTAACATGCTTGACATAGTTGTATACATACGCATCAATTCACCTATTTGTCTTGAAACCAGGTTTGAATTCTTTGACCAATCTTTTATGTGTTTCCGATTAGCACCTCTTCACTCTTTCTTTTCTCTTAGCACCTTTTTCTTTCCACTTAGCAGCTGTTTACTTTTTCGCCTTTCTCTTTGTTCTTTGTTGTTTTCCTACTTCCCAAGAATGCATTTTTTTAGATTTCTTATCAAATTGACCATGTCCACTCTCTTTACCCCTCTGTCAATATTGTTACTATTGGTAACTTTAATGCTCATCACACTAAATAGATTGGCTTTAACGCCACTAACCCTACTGGCACTAAAACCTTATAACTTTTACATTTCTCAATCTCTTACTAAGATAGTAAAAGATTGAGAAAAGGTGAGGAAAATTAACTTTGTCACTCGTTTTCCTTACAACTTTTCGTTGGTTCCAAGTCAAGATTCATTCTAATGCATGGTTTTTTTTTTTTTTTTTTAATGTTGATTTAGGTGCCCCAAGAAGTCCTTACGGTCTTATCACAGAGCACCGCGGAAGAGCATTTAATAGGAAGTTTACGCCTCCTTCCCAACCGATGTCGCAAAACTTGCCCAGAGGTGGGTTTGAACCACGGATCTTACGTTTCTGAGGCAAGATCTTTACGTTTCTGAGGCAAGATCTTTACGTTCTGAGGCAAGATCTTTACGTTTCTGAGGCTTTTTGTGAAGATGCTATATCTTCTCGTAACCATTTTTTCATCTTTTGTAAAAAAACAACTCCGTTGAGAACAAACGACTATTTCTTATAACAAGAAATTGATGTAAAAAGGTTCTGCCTGATGCCAAGCATGTGGATGTGGAGATTTTGTTAATCTTTGATTAACAAAATCTCCACATCCCATCTTGAGTCAACTAACTTACTGTTAGACAATCAATACGATTTTTAATCCTCTCGTTCTACGGTTGATTTGCTAATTCTTGTTACTAAAATATTTTATTGTGCATTTGATGGAGACGGAGAAACTAGTGTTATAGCTCTTGACATGTGTTATGTGCTCTTTCTATATTCACTCCTTTAAGACAATATGTTTTTTCTATTTTTACTCCTCATTAAGATTATTTTCTAATAAACTTATTATTTTAATTTACGAATCCTCCCAACTTTCAACTCGTTTTCAATAATTCCGTCGAATTTTTATTTTAACTTTTTGCATTCTTAGGTCTTTCATTATTGAAAGCACACTTTTTATTTCTTATTATTTCTTTGTTTTTAAGTTTTTGTTTGGTTATATATTTGTTGTATATCTTCGTATATATATATATATATATATATATATATATATATATATATATATATATATATATATATATATATATATATATATATATATATATATATATATATATATATATATATATATATATATATATATGTATATATATATATATATATATATATATATATATATATATGTATATATGTATATATATATATATATATATATATATATATATATATATATATATCACATGCAGGGTCTTCTGGATTAGGAAAACGTCAGAGAATTCAGATTTCTGCACACAAAAAAAAAAAGAGAACTATCGGGGAAATTGTATTTCGGAACGTTCAGGGTAATCTCAGGGAAATAGCTGCAAGTCGGCAAGACATATATTAGTCGTATATCTTATAAATAATATTGGCAGATTGTTTTATGACCTATACATTTATTTGCAATAAAAAGGCGTTTTTCTAAAAAGATTCAAAGGTTTTTTCCCTAAACTTTCAAGTTAGAAACCAATTAGGAAAAAAAACAAACAATTTTTCAGGGTAAAAAAAATGTTTTTAAATATATATATTTTTAAATTAAAATTATTTTCTTCTTTTAGGTATTATTTACCTTAAATAAAAAACCGTGCATCATAAAACTAAAAAAAGTTTAAGTTGACACGCCCTTATAACCCTGTCAATTATATAAATAATCTTTAAAATGCGGGAAGTTGTAAGTTAGATATTCGGGAAAATAATCAAAAATAACAAAAAGTAATGTTTTTTAAAAAATATTTATAAAAAGTATTAAAATTGTATATTGTATTGATGTCAAATGCAATTACAATCATGGAAGTATAAAAAAGTTGAAACTTTTTTCCTAATATAAACTGCTTGAAAATGCTACTATATGGAGATTTCAATTTTAGCCATACATCTTATGAGTCTATCGAAGTTAACGGCGGCATTGCAAAAGTTGCTCACGTGAGAGATAAGCGTCAAGGCGAAATCAAATTCAAAAAGTGCCTTGATGAATTTCACCTAACTCAGCTTGTCACATTCCCAACGTACCGTAGTAGTCGACACGTCTAGCCCACTAGCACACTTGATCTGATCATAAAAATTGAGTGCTATCTTCATCGAACAAAGTGATCTCTCAGTAACATTCCAATAGGCCGATTATTTCATTGAGGGTCTACTCGCTGTTATAGGCCTTGACAACTACTTTGCCGCTACAACCTCGACTTATTTGGAGCCAAGCAAACTACAAAGTGATATCCTCGCACATTGCAGCTGTTGATTGCGAAACAGAATTCACAGGTCTAAATGCAAACGATTGCTAGTAGCTCCTAGTAAACGTGTATAATGAAGCCATCAAACTATACATTCCATCAACAACTTCTTCCTTCACTGAAAAATAGGAGCAATGAGTAACACCAGATCTTATTAAGGAGGACAAGGCTAAAAGCGTCTCTTGGAACAAGTATATTAACATTGCTAAAAACAGCTAACAGTAACATCACTACCGATGCAGGCGGTATATGCTCACTGTTGAACAACTATTTTTATTCGGTTTTTGTTTTAGAGCCCAAAGGTCTAATGTCAGCTTTTGAAAGTTGTACTGAGCCAATTTGTGTTGCTGACCTAGCAAGCTTTTTTATCGATATAGTACAAAAGTACCTCAACCACCTTGATGAAAGAAGATTAACCGGCTGCGACGGTTTACATCCACGGGTCCTTAGTAAATGTGCAGCTACCTTTGCCATACCTCTTTCGCTTATCTATAAGTGCTCGTTCGCGACTGGTGTAGTTCCCAACTTGTGGAGAAAATTGAATGTGATGACGGAAGCTATTCATTGCAGCCACGAAGCAGACATCAAATGCATAGACTTTGCAAATGCGTTTGGCAAAGTGCCTCATAAACGCCTTCTTCATAAGCTAAGAGCCTACGGTATTCAAGACGCGCTCTTAGACTTGATCTCAGTTTGGTTACGCAACCAAAGTAACGAATGGTCATCAACACTATTACATCTGAATGGCAAGTTGCTACTAGTAGAGTGCTTCAAGGCTCGGTCTTGGGCCCATTATTAATGACCTGCCGGACAGCATCAGCCATCATATGTAACTGTATGCTGACGACAGTAAAATTATTAACATAACTAAAAACAAGTACGACAGCATCACTCTTCAAGCTGACATTGACAGAGCAAGAATGATTACACATTTGACTTATGCATTTTAACATTGAGAAATGCAAAGTAATGCATATTGGCCCCGCATGTTACACGTTGACGCGCAATTGCTCAACGGACAACGTTGATGGCACGCATTATCCACTCAAAAAGACTGTAGTCAAACAAGACCTTGGTGTGATGGTGTCCAATGACCTTAAAGTTAGACCCTAAGTAGAGTCAGCCACATTAACTGCAAATAAAAGGCTCGGGAGACTCAAAAAAACACTTGGCAGTCGCATTTTTTATTTATGGCGCACATTGTACGTTATTTACATTTGCCCACACCTTGAGTTTACTGTAAAAGCCTGGTTGCCGCATTTAAAGTCCGACATTGCTATTC
>NC_061163.1:29721384-29766384 GCF_022113875.1 Hydra vulgaris
CTTCTTTCCAAACAATAAATCTTTCCAAGGAAAAGATTTATGAATATCCTAGGAATAAGCTGAAAATATCATAGCAGTTACAAAAACAGTGAGTAAATGTAGGATGCATTAGTAGTATGTAGCAGTAGGATGGTTAATATTGATGATAAAGAAAATGTGTGACCTCAAAAAATTCCTAGAAGCAATTCCAAGATCGAAATACAAAGTGACACAAAATAAAGCGGTATGGTTTAATCAAATTTTGGAAATCAATTTCTGAAATGTCCCAATGATTCATTGATAAATTTTAAAAGAAAATAAATTCGGCATGGATTACTTCATTTCAATGAGCTAAACCAATATAGGTTAATCAAAAGAAAGAAAGGAGGGTTGTTAATATGCATGCATTTATGGAGGCTTAAACTGTGCTTTATTAGAATCTTTATTTGAAACAGAAAAGGTTTCATGAGGCAGACAATAGAAAGTAGCTCCAACATAAGTCACTGTTTTATTTCTGCTGACTGAAACAATCTTGTGCCTTGAAAAATTTATAAAGAAATTTCCGCAATGCCAACTCATTTTTAAATCTGTAAATCCTAAAATAATTTGTCGCATCGATAGCAAGAAACCAACAAATAATTTTTCTTGCATCTACATTATCGTCATATGGCTCTTTAAAAAAGAAACTCTATTCTAGGTACTTCAATTGAGGCTTCTTGTTTATGTTTTTTAAATGTATTTTGGATTGCTTTTTTTTTTGCAAGCGGAAAGTTAACTTTTATTGAATGCTTATTGACGATTCTTTTCTATTAATGTACTTTGTAAAATAAGAATTTTATAAAACAATCATTCTCAGCATAAAAAATTCACGCTGTTCTTTTGATTTTTATCTAAATTTATCAGTTCAGAAGTTAACTGCATCATAAAAAGTGATTTTTATTGTTAAGTTTATATTGTTATATCGTTTCAACTAGATCAGCTTTTTCTAAGATATCAAAAGGTACATAAATTAGGCTGCATTAGTTATCAACAAGTGAAAAAAGGTTCACAATTTATTTTGTTTTTCAGAAATATGCTGGGCACTGTGAGATAATATTATTTTAAAAGTAATTTTTGTTTTGTTTTCAAAAACAAAAGCGTTGCTACTGACTATGACTTTTTCAAATCAAGTTTAAAAATTGTGCAAAATTTTGGCTTAATCCAATTAATTATTAAATCATCTTTTAATGATATTACGAATACCTTATTACTTTTTTTTTTTTTTTTTGTAGTTTTTTAGGTGCTCCCAGAAGTCCTTACGGTCTTATCACAGAGCACCGCGGGAGAGCATTTAACAGGAAGTTCACGCCTCCTTCCATACCAATGTTGCTTGTTGGGCTGGAGCTGGCGTCGAACCTCGGACCTCTGGGTTCTGAGCCAGAGCTCTAACCACTGCGCCACGGCTGCTTAAGGTAATACATTAATAAAAAAATACTGATTAATTAGAAAAAATTAGAGTAAAATGTCAAAATTTTGTTTTTTAACTCATTTTTTTCAAATTTTATCCTCAAAACCCATGAAAAAATGAGCTTCAGCAAAGCTTTAGCAACAAAACAAAAACCCTTAACTCCTCTTTTAAGTCAGCTTAAATTGACTTCTTTTAAAACAAAACAGTTTTTACCAAACTCAATTCCACTACAGATTAAATACCTGCTAATACCAATTTATAAAGGTTTGCAAGACGATCAACTAATATTGAAATATCTCCATGATTGGGCACAAAATCTGAAAGAGTCCTTGAATGCCATCATAGGGTCCAGAGTTTCAAATAACACTTTTTTCGGTAAAAAAAAAAAAAAAGTTTAAATACAAACATACTCTGCTATTATTTATTTTAATGATGGGAGTAAAGGTATTTTAAGTGTTTTTAACTTTGAAATAACAGTCATAACATCTATTCCGTTTGTGTGAAGCAAATGAAGCGAAAGTCAATACAAAAGTGTATAAAACAAAGAAAAAGGTTAAGATCAGTAGCCTAGAGTTCATAAATAAATAAAAGTTAAATGAAACTAATTTGCTCATTTTATTTGTTTATACATGAAATAAATATTTTTAATAGTATCTAATAACATAATATGGTATATAGCCGATATAGCTTATATATTATTTAGCCAATATTATAGATTTTAAGAAGTATTTCTAAAATGCAACTGGTTAACATTTTCTCATAAATTGTCAAATAATATCAAACTTGGTTTTCAAAAGTTATTTTAACATCTAGTGTCTATAATCAACTGTAGAAGAAACATTTTATAAATTATTTTAGAGTTTACCCCATTATTATTATTATTATTATTATTATTATTATTATTATTATTATTATTATTATATATATATATATATATATATATATATATATATATATATATATATATATATATATATATATATATATATATATAATTATAATAATAATAATAATAATAATAATAATAATAATCATAATAAACTGTGTTTTTCTATTTTAAACATGGTTATTTTAAACATAGTTACTTTACAGAAAATATACAGAAATTATACAAGAAGATAATATCGAAGTATGATTGAGGAATAGTAGTATTCGTAAGAAACGCATTGATTACTGGTGGAAAAAGGACTGTCTCAATTAAGAATAAGTACTTTAGCCGTTCTAATATGATCTAACCTTATTCATACAATACAAATAACTTTCGTTTCTAGAAAGTAGTAAATTTAGTAAATTTGATTATTATAAAACTTATGTTTAGAACAGAAAAACTCTCTCAAGATGGTGTCATTTTCTTTTTAATCCAGACTTAAAAAGTATAGCAATAAAAATCTTATTCAAAATCAAATAAGAAAGTTGTCAGAGCATGTATACAAAGTTAATTACTTCTTAAAAGTTATATATATTGGGTCAACTTTAATCTATATTCATTGAATCAACGTTGGGTTATTTACTCGGGATCAACGTTGGGTTTAGATGATTTTAACAATCAATCAATATATATTCTGAAAAAATAGTTTCATGGATATTTACAAATAGTAATTCTACTAATCTTAAGTAAACACCAAAATACAGACCTTTATATATATAATTAGAAATAGTTAATTAGAATAGTTATGATAATAACAAAAATAATATTTATAGTAACAAACATAAGAACCACAATAATAATAAAAAAAACAAACAACAATAACAATTATAATAGTCATTATAATAACAATAATAATCGAAATTATAAGTCACTTGTTTTCATAAACACACTAGCTAAATATACATATGAGTTAGTTACAAAGAGTTGACTGAAAAAACGTAACAAGTAACAAGGACATAATACAGTTATTTAAATTGAAAATTATAAAATAGGAATAATAATAGAAATGTTAAAAGTAATAATAATTGTGGTTACGATAAATATTTAAAATTAAAAGTAATAACACTCTAACAAAAAACATAACAAAAATATGATAAAAATTAAAGATAAAATAAAGAAAGACAAAAAAGCATTAAAAAAATGACGAAGTTCAATATTGTTACATACATACACAAACATAAATATAAAGATATATACACATACTTACTCACATGCATAGATACACACATATTTTCATATAAATACACACGTGCGCGTACATACGTATACATACACATATAGATACATATACATATATAATTATAAAAATATACATTTTACATACAGCTTTAAAAATATACATTAAAAAAAAATGTCCAATCAACATAAAACTAAAAAAAATGCATACCGATGCAAACAACGCACTAAAACATATAACACACTATACACTACAATGCTCAATATAAAATACACAAGAATACAAACACAAAAAACAACAACAACAACAACAACAACAACAACAACAACAACAACAACAACAACAACAACAACAACAACAACAACAACAACAACAACAACAACAACAACAACAACAACAACAACAACAACAACAACAAACGTTCGTCATTATAAATTAAATTTAAATTTTTTTTTTATTTTTTTTGCTTCTCTAAAAACGGAGCAATTTCTATATTTTATTTTAATTCTTTTGAATTACTTTCCATTTTCGAATGTTTTTTTCTTTTAACTTCGGTTTTTTGTCTTTTCTTTTTCTTTTTTCGTTTCTTTTTATGTTTTTTTTCTTTTGTTAATTTTTTTGATTTGGTTTTTGATTTTTTGTTTGTTTTTTGCTTTTTCATTTCTTTCTTTTTCTTTTCTTCATTCTCTTTATTTTTATTTTATTTATTTTAAAGCAGGTATAGAAGTTAAAAGAAGCTGGTTTAGTTCCTATAGTTAAGTGGAAAATTCTCAGGCGATGTAAATCGTATAATCCAACATCCAAATCTTGTAAACTATGTCTCACCGAAAAATATGAAATCCTTTTCTGCAATTAATCTTAAACTAGACATGTTTACTAAAAAATTATTGTTAAAAACCCGGTTTGCATTTCAAAGTTTTTAATCAAATATAAGATCTAATAACTTTAAGTAATGATTTTTGATTTCTTTATTCAAAAGTTTCTATACCTATTAAATTTTGCAAACGAATGATTTTTTGTAAGCAATCAAGATCTGCAATGGTTTTACATACTTTGGCCCAATGTATGCGTGCAAGCTGTTTTCAGTTGTGTAGGCCTAAAGCCTTTTATATCTATGCTATTGTTAAAAACATGACATTTTTTTATTATTGTATCATTTTTTTATTATTGTATACATTATTTGATCAACGTTGGATTTGCATCGAAAAAAAAAACAGTTGAAAAAAACCTTTCAAAGGAAAAATCTATCAATTTATTTAACCATAAAATCAAAAATTAAAATTTTAATTATAATTTACAAAGTTAGGTTCGGTGTCACTCATATAGTTAAAAACTAGTCAATGGAGTGACACCTTAATAAAGTAAATAAATAAAAAAATATTAAAACAACGAAATAATAAAGAAAGTAAACTACATTAATACAAGTAATAAAAAATGAAGTAATAGGAACAATAATATTAAAAAAAAGTTGGAATCAGAACAAAAATATAAAGGAGTAAGGCTAAGAAAAATTAAAAAAAAAGAGAAAGTGAACGGATGAGATAAGATGAGTGATAAAAAAAAGTAAGAGAAAAAAAAAATTTAATCACATAAGTTCAGTTATATAGAGTGAGAGCAAAAAATAAAAAAGCAAAATAAAGGCAAACTTAAACAAAAATATAAACATACACTACTACATACAATATTAAAACCTATATTACTCAGAGATTACATAGATTAGTTAAACAAAAGTAAATATCAAGATATAGAAAAAGCAACAACAACTAAATTGACAGAGAAAAAAGCAAAAAAAAAATACATTTAACATTTTTTATATACATAAATACATGACATTTAAACAATGTACAAAATTAATTTAAGTTTTACTAATTGTAAAGTAAAACAAAATATTTTTTAATGATTCATTTTTAGTTTAAACATACTCGAAAGACCAAATAATTAATTTATCCCCTTAAATACTGTATACTGTTTTATAAGGAAAATCTAATGGATAAAACATGTTTTAAATTAAAAACACAGTTTTGCATTTAATACCTTGTACATATTTCTTCAAATGATTTCAAGCTTTCGGTGTTATTGACTATACTTTTTTATTCCAATAATTGTTCAATCCCTGACAATGTTTTTACAAAGATGTGTGGCTATGAAAATAGGTATCTAACAAAAAGTATCAAAGAATAACTATATTTTTGTTATATTAAAATTTTATTTTGTACGCAATCAACGATTACTTATAGCAAACTTGTTAATAGTTTTTTATTATCTATTGATAACTTTGTACAGAGTTATCAACAGCTGTATGCATACTTATTAAAGCCAAACTATAGTTTAAAAACATTTCTTTTTATACAAGTACAAAAATAAAATCAAAACCTGTAATTAAACTCAGTAGAAAAGAAGGAGTAGCAGATACTGCATTATTAAATGTTCCACTTATGTTTAAGGACATTTTTTTGAGACAGGAGACCACAGGAAAAAAGCCCTTGAATAGAAACCATGTCATGTATTTTATCAATCCAATAATTTCTCAATACTTCCAAATAACATTTTTAAAAGCTAATGAAATAATTCATTCAATCCTCTTTTTTTTGTTGCCTGGTTAGTGAAAGTTTAAAAACACGGTCTTTGGCATGAGTTTTTTTTTTAGTTACTTAGGTGCTCCAAAAAAATCTTACTACAGAGCACCGCGGAATAGCATTTAAACAGAAAGTTTACGCCTCCTTCCTTTCCTAATGGTGCATTTAGGGCTACAGCCAGCTTTGAACCATGGAACTCCAGTTCCTAAGCCAGAACTCTAAACATTTCACCACTGCTGCTATTGCAAGGTTCCTGACCGATTGCGCATTGCATAAAACACAAACAGCTAAATCCCATTAAAAAAAAAGTTCTATAGAACATTTATAAACCTTTGAAAAATACTGTCGATAGAAGTCCTGATAAAATTTATAGAAACTATCAAAAATGTTTTATACTAATATTAGTCAGGGGCGGATCCAGCATTCACAGACATGGAGCAAACTTCAAACTTTTATATATTTTTACTTATGTCAAATAAGGATGCTTTGCAAAAAAATTTTTGACATTTTGTCGATGACGTGACATTTTGTTGGCCGAGCGATTTTTTTTTACTTAAAAATTTTTAAGTTTTAGCTTCCAATCATTTTGTTTAGTTTTCAAACATTTGTTTTTTAAACTTCTCAAAACTATTTTTAGAATTATTTATTAATTCTGTTCATAACTTTACTTTTAATAAATTGATTCCATTCTTTTTTAATAAAAATTTAAGTTCTGTTTTTAAATGGAACTTACATTTAGTGCTTAAGCCGTGATAATCTGTATTGTTGTATTGGATTGTTGTATAGCTTGTTATTCTGTTTTATATCAACATTATGATCACTAATTCGCATCATTAGATTAGAAGTTTTATGCTTGCAATATTTTGTGAGGTTCCTTAATTAAGGTTTTTTTTTTTTTTTAATGATTTACTTATATAGCATAAAAATTAAATAATACTTCACTTACAAATAAAAAAATATGAAAACTAGATGAACCCCGGTGAGAAAGGTTTGTGACTAGTTACCGCCTGGCTTGCGAGGGTGTTTGCCGGTATTTACTATGGGTTTCTCGGATTTTCCCTTTATATTTCTCTGATCTACAAACTGCTTTCCTTTATTTTAAATTACCGAAACTCAAATCCAGAAAAAATAGACTTGGATCTTTTTAGAAAAACGCTCTTTAATTTCAAAAGTATAAACACTGATAAAACAATAAAACAATAGAAATGTATAGAATTAAGAGAAGTTTATAAAACTATATGTCTAATAAAATTTTATATTACGTGTACGATATACAACTTTTTTAAGTCACGTAAGTTTTGGTGACGTTTTGTTTCGTGACAAGCAATTTTTCCTGGATATTCCCTGATGTTTTTTGAAATTTAACCCATGATGTTTTTAAAATTTAACTAAGTTTTACTTAATGTTCCCTGATTTTTTTTTTAGGATATCTGAACTCCCTGACTTTTCCTGGTTATTTTTGATTTCTCTGATCTGACAGACACTCAGCTAGTCTAGTTGTACTTGGAAAGATTTTTTTTTTTATCACTGTCATTGCTGTACTCACTTGCATCAATATATATATATATATATATATATATATATATATATATATATATATATATATATATATATATATATATATATATTCTTAATTTTTATTATCAACATAATAAATTGAATATTAATCATTGGTTTGTCAAAATTGCTAGTTTCAACCCCTCCCACATACACGAACTTTAAACACAATGTACTATTTCACACTCAATTAAACAATAAATAATGTTTTTAGGCAACATAATTTAGACCTAATGTAATGGTTCGGATGTTAATTGTGCGTCTTGTTAAAAATAAACCTTTAACCATCAACTAATAAAAAAATGGTGTTGTGGTTTATTTTTCATATAGTTGACTAACAAAGACCACATACTAAGTTTCAACGAAACCTGTTCAACTTCAACCAGAGCGTTATTACTAGAAACCGGTTGGATAAGTTTCGAAAAATCAAGATAGGAAACAATGAGAAAAAAAAGAGAGCAGTTTATAATTAGGTCAAAAGTGCGCCTAACAAAGAATGCACCATTAGCTGTCAAGCAAAGCCTATTATTTTAATATTTAGGCTATCTATAGATAGCAACCCTCATGAATTTATCATATATTTTATTATTTGTACATTGCATATTTATTTTTTATTTGTATTAAATATTAATTATTCATATAAGAGATATATTTGTATTTCATTTAACTTAATTTTATAAATATCATTTAGAACTTTAATACCAAAGTTTAATTAAATTATTATTTAAAATTTTTTTGCGCGTGTCAAGCAAATTAAATGGCATTTATATCTGCATTGTTTTATGATCAAAATTGATTGAACTATAACTATTTACTGGATTGATATTTAAAAATAATAATAGAAATCTAAATTTAAATGGCTATTATAATATGAATGAATAAATTTGTAGCTCTCTAAAAGCAAAGAAATTATGAAACAAGAATTTTTTCAAAACCAAGTTTTTGTGAATTACTTCATTTTGCATTGGCAGGACGGAATAGTGTTACTAGTGAAAAAAAGCACCACAACACAATTTAAAAAAGACTTGTACATTGTCAAGACTGTCGCGTATTGTCAAGTAGTGTTAACTTAAATTTTAAAAACACTTTTAAGAAACTTATTGTATACATTAATGATACCTTAATAATTTATTACTTTTTACGCAAACGATGTTAGTAATGAAAAAAATAACAAACAAATTAATTTTATCTGAATTTGAACAATTCGTATTAGATCATGACATCATTTTATCTTATGAATCATAAGATAATTGACAACTTTATCTTTGACTTTGACATTTTTGACGTGACATGTCAACATGATATGTTAGGTTTTTTCTACCAATATTTTGGAAAATATATCAGATGTTATTCTTTATAAAAAACTTTTGATGGAAAGCTCTTTTAGATGTACAAGGATTATTCATATTAAAATTGTTTGTCAATATAAATTAGCAAAAAATTATAAAACGTTTTACAATACGTTGTTAAAACCCAAACGTTTTTACGATTTTATATTGATTTAAGGCTTTTTTTTGGAGCTGTAACAAATGAGTTATGTAATTATTAGTGAAATTATTGGGTAGAGATTTGAATAAATTAAGTGAAAAATAGTTACGAAAAAAGAAGAAAATAAAAAATATAGTTTACTGTCGTATTATATATAGGTAATTACTGATAAATATACATTTAAAAATGATCTTGTAATTCAAGATAAGGGAATTAAAATATGTATTTCTCTCACGGCAAAATTAAAATATAATCTTTAATATTGTTTAAAATAGAAAACCTCGGATTTAAAGTAATCGAATTTATAAAGTTTTAAACAGTAGTTCAATAAAAATTCAACATAGGTTACCACCAACACTACACAAAGATTTAAAAGAATAATATTCGTAAAATGTCCGACATTTTAAAATAGCCTTATTGTAATATGAGCTCTAATATATATTATAATATATAACACATTGCCTAAAATGTTTTAAAATGTACAGAGAAAAAGTTTTTTAAACTTTGTTTTTAATTAATTTTTTAAATTATTGCAAACGATTTCGCAGTCTCCGGGGAAAAGATTGTTCCTTCATAGTATAAAATACAAAACTGATTTTTTATTTGTAAGTGAAACAATATTTAATTTTTTATTATATAAGAGAACAATTATAAATTTAAAGTTAAAATACTTTTTTTCATTCAAACAAGGTAAATTTTTAATTTACTTCAAGCATTTTATTTGAAAGTTAAACAAGACGATAAAAATTCATAATTTTCTTCATTAATTAAAACTAACATTTCCCCGCAAATTTATGTAATTATTTAGCAATCACACAAGGTAAAACTAAAATTCCAACGGTTTTTCAACTTTTAAAACTTTGAATTATTAGCTAAATATAAAAGTTAAGAATGCTAATTGCAGTGTGCTAATCTTCTAGTTCAAGTGAAATTTCAGAAATATTAACGACAGCAAAAAAAAAAAAAAAAAAAAAAAAAGCGATAAAGAAGAATTACGTCATGTTTAATTTCTTGACACAAATAAACATTTTTGTTTAAACGTAAAAAATACATTCCTAGTTCAATCTTGTTTTAAACCGGAATTAGATGGATAATTAGTGGTAAAACGGTCAACCTTTTTCGATATAATAGCTGAAGTATAATAATATCGTATTGCTCGAAAAATAAAATTTCATTTGTAAATGACAACGTGCGTTATTTTATTTTCAAATATTTTCAGGATTATCTATGAAACTCTAATGTAAAAAACCATAATGTTGTTTTGGGTGGTATATTTAAGCTTGTTGGTAGAACTTACTTTTACTGTCGAAGTATTTCGCCGAGGAGAAGAGTGCTCATCTATAGAATATAAACAAGTTTTTTCAGTTCCAGGATGTAAAGAAAAAACTGTCACAAATGCTTATTGTCAAGGGAAATGCATGTCAGGCTTTGTTCCAGAAAATGGAGGAGAACATTCATGCCGCTTATGTAGACCAACCGGTACAACTATAAAAACGATAGTTTTAAAATGTGATAATGGATCTCGAGTTAATAAAACAGTGGAACTTTAC
Organism: Hydra vulgaris; assembly: GCF_022113875.1. Lineage (NCBI taxonomy): Eukaryota > Metazoa > Cnidaria > Hydrozoa > Anthoathecata > Hydridae > Hydra > Hydra vulgaris. The sequence continues at coordinate 29,732,087 of NC_061163.1, forward strand.
AAAAACTGTAAGTGTGTTAAAAACACATGTAAACAGAATCAAACTTTTTTTTATTTGAAAACTCAAAATGTAACACTGTGTCAAAGCATTTGCAGGAGTTGTCGCAAAGCTAGAAGGCGTCGTCAAGAGCTGCTAAACATAATGAAATACATGGACATTCTAAAAGATAGCTGCAAACATTGCAAAAAAAGAATAGATCAAAAATTATCCAAAAAAATACATCGACAAAAATCAAAAATAGAGACTCGCTGCATAGATTGTCAAATATGCAGGCAAACAAAAAAAGTAAACGTTGAGTGATATACAATCAATCTGATATACTTTTATTTCAGCCATGTTCAAATCGTACAGACTTGTTTTAGTATAAATTTTGCCAAGCAATAAAATATTAAGTTTTATAACTTTTACGCTAACAAGTATCAAATTCTATAAACAAGCAAGTGATAAATTATTTTTTCGTTATTATTTAAAAATAATCAGAAAATTATTCATTCTACATAAGTAATTTTCTTGAAAACAAATTGTTTTCAAAGTAACAAAAAAGACCTCTGATATCAAAAGCACGCTAAAAGAAAACTGATTTTTTTATTTTTTAACTTCAGTATAAATTTTTTTATTATCTTTATAGTTAATTATTTTATTGTATCATTTTTTTCGTAATTATATTTATAGCAAATACTTTAAAAATGATATTTTTATATTTTTAATTTTATTTGAAATATTGTCTTATTTAAAAATTAAATATGGAAGAAAAAAAACTGTTATATATAACAAAAAATACAAAAAACTAGAAATTAACCCTAAAGTTATAATCTTTTTTATTTAAGCGTCAAAGTAAGATTTTGTACCGGCGTCTAATTCCTCTTTATTTTTTTGCTTTTTTTCTTTTCAAAAGGATTTCAGATAAATTATATTTTCGAAATATAAATAATAGTTACGAGTATAAATAATACTTACGAGTATGTACTAATTTATATGATCTTTACTATATTTCTCTAATAGTATTTGTATATACCTTTTTTTTCCAGGATAATAAAACTCGTTAATAGATAAAAATAAATAGTTTTAAAAAGGTTCGTAGACAAATACTATTACAACTATAAACAAGTCGAACTAAACTAAAAATCAAACAAAGATTGAATAAACTTGTAAATATGAAGTGAAGTGTTAAGATCTGTAGAAATAAATAAACCAAAATAAATATTCTATTACAAATTAAACAAAATTAGCAAAAAGACAAACAGAAAGAAACAAACAAACGAATAAAAAAAAGTGTTAATAAATAACTTATAATAATGACGGTGTTGGTAATTGTTCATTCTTCTCCAGCTAATTGTCTTAGAGGGATCGGGTGACAAGATCTGCAGAAACCAGTGCAACTTTAAACAGAGCATCATGCCTATCAATTACAGATCTCTAGTAAATAAAGTGTTATAGATAGATAATAAACAGTTAGAAAGATAACATAAAGAAGCTCAAAGGTCAAGCAAACAGTACAATCAAATATACATTTATAAAAGAATGCACTTTTAGCAGACTTATTAGCAATAACTAATTGATGATATTTTATAAATAGGATTTATTTTTTTAAGTGTTAGCCACAAAAAAACAAAGTGTATGTAAACTAAAATGTGCAGTTATCAAACTTGTGTCTTAATTGTTTTTTAATTTCAAAAAATCTTAGCCAATGTAGTTAATAATAGATAAAATTTTAACAAAAAAATTAATTTTTTTTTATGTGTCATATTTTGACCATTGCTTGACAAAAATAAAGTATTTTTTTAAAGGGAGATTTGTCCAAAACTATGGTTTACTAATAGAGCTATATTGATTGCAAAACTATTGGCAATAGAGTATTAACCACAAAACTATGGGGGAAAGAGTCATATATTAACTACATAGCAAATAGTTTAAAAGTAAGTAATATTTTTTAACTATTTAAAAAAATAAATATTAAAAAAAGGTAACATAAAAGTGTAGACATAAAATGATGCCGTTATCAACAATTTAAAAAAAACAAAAATCAGAAAAGTATTTTCAAAAAACAGAAAGTTTGAAAATACTCTTCTGATTCTTGTGTCTTTGGGGCTGGAAACAACGAAGGCATTAAGTGGGGGTGCAACGGATCGTTTTGTGTTTCCTTGCAGTAAACACAAAACGTGTTAAATACATCTAAAAAACATTAAACATGTTTTAATACGTAACTAAAATTGAATTAAGTATATAATTAATTTTTTTTTATCTTTCTTTTTGTCAGTTATTTATTTGTCAGATGTTCCAAGAAGTCTTAACGGTCTTATCACAGAGTATCGCAGAATAGAATTTAGTCAAGAAGTTTGCCTTTTCTTTAACAATAATGCATATATGGCATAGACCAATGCATGCATACATTTTAAACATAATGCATATATGGGATGGGAGGTCCATGTTCTGAAGCCAGCACTCTAATCACAACATTACAACTGATTGAAGGGACTATGTGTTAATAATAATAATTGAATTAAAAAAAAATATTAAACAAATTTTTTTGAGAAATTTTTATTTTATAAGGTTTTTGCTTAAATTTAATTAATTCCGCAAATTAATTAAGATAACTGTCATTATTTGTTACAATGCAACTTCAATTTAATCTTAACAATAATTAATTAGTACATACTTATTGATCTAAAAGTAGCTGAGTTATTGTATGACGTTTTTCCGATTTAATTATATAGTTTTATTTATATTGTATAGAAAAAAACTGCTTCATAACAACGTTATTTAAAAAAGTGAAATAAGTTTGTCAATATATTTTTAAACTAAAGTAGAAAAAATAAATAAAAAAAACATATAAGTATTAAAAAATAAATGTAAACCGAATATATATATATATATATATATATATATATATATATATATATATATATATATATATATATATATATATATATATATATATATATATATATATATATATATATATATATATATATATATATATATATACGTAAAAAAGACGTCTTTTAAACATCTTTTAAACGTTTTAAATGTCTTTTGAACGTTAGAAAGACGTTCAAAACGTTCAATAGCAATATTTTTATATATCTATATATATATATATATATATATATATATATATATATATATATATATATATATATATATATATATATATATATATATATATATATATATATATATATATATATATCTATATATATATATATATATATATATATATATATATATATATATATATATATATAATATATATATATATATATATATATACAGTGGCGGAACTACTGGACGCAGGACCCTGCGTTGCGGGGGGGGGGGGGGCTACCAGCTATAGGGGCCCCTCATATAAAAAAAGTTATACTCTCAATAATATTTATACTATAAAACTCTTTTCCGCAAAAAAAACATTCTTTTGCGGGGAGGCCCAAATTTTGAAGTTCCGCCACTGTATATATATATATATATATATATATATATATATATATATATATATATATATATATATATATATATATATATATATATATATATATATATATATATATATATATATATATATATATATATATATTATATATATTATATATATAATATATATATATATATATATATATATATATATATATATATATATATATATATTATATACAAATATACATATATTTATATATAAAAACATATATTGTAAAACTTCAAAATCTGTTAAAAAAACTCATCTATGTGGTCCAAAAATTTAATAGATTTTGAAAAGGCAGTCAAACAATGGAAAAAAATTTAAAGATTTGAGGAAAAATTGAACCAGCGTAGCAAAATAATAAAGGAAATTACAATATTTAATAGATATTTATTTCTTGCTACTGAAATGAAGTCTAATTACCATACAATGTAAAGGCGTTGCAAAGGATTTACAAGCACTATGGAAAAAAATTCAATTTCCCGTGTCAAAGTGAACGTTCTGTATTTAGAAAAGTGAACTTTGTTATAAGAAAGAAAAGACCAGATGGTGACATAAAATCTTTTTTCTTATTATTACTTGATCTAACAAATGTTAGATCTTTTTTAATTACTTGATCTAACAAATGTTAAAACAAGGAGCTTGGCTGAGAACAGTGGACAAAAATTTCTATAAATTGCAAATATCTTCTAATGGAGATATTTTCTATTAAACGACAAAACAATTCCCAAAAGAGCCAGTTCATCCATCGAAACAACAAGCTTTATTACACGGTTTGTCCTGAAAACCATCAACATCATGTGCTGTCTTTTCAGGTTCCACTGAATCATAAGTCATCCAATAAAGAAGATTGGGGCTAAGTCATCCAATAAAGAAGATTGGGGCTAAAATATTGTTGAATGCAGGACGAGTAAACGTAAGCCCCATTCTACTAAAAGTGCAGTCAAATCGGTAACAAAGACAAATTTAACAACGAAAAAATTTAACAACGAAAAAAGCATGTAAAGTTATAGATATTCTAAAAAATCTGGAATGAAAAAAAAGGAAACAATTGCCATAAATAAGACTATACAATTGCCATAAATAACTCTATACAATTGCCATAAATAACTCTATACATGTATTAGGGTTATGATTTTTTTAACTTTTGTCACAGTTTTAATTGGCCATAGTTTTAAAACCTGAGAAATTGATAGTTAATATTAAAATTTCATAGTAATATTGAATATAGTTAAAAATGCAGCCTCCCCCCACCCACTATTAAGTTATGCTATAAAAATATTGTTCTTTTTATGACTATTATGGAATTATTTGATTTTTAAATTCGCTATAAAACATAAAACACACCTAAGTAAAAACTATTTTATGTGCTTGTCTAATATGTTGGTCTGAACTGAAATATTACACAAATACAGAAAACAGTTAATACTAATGCGTTTTATGTTTTACTCATTTCTTTTGTCTTTACCCATTTTAATGTCTTTTTTAATTAATTTTATATTTATACAGTAAAGTTTGAAAAAAAAGTTTTTTTATTAAAATAGTATAAGAACATGGAACATTACTAACATATTATCCATGCATTTTAGATTTTTTTAATATGTCAAATAAATATAGCAAAACTGTTGTTGACAAATATTTAAGAGTATGGACAAAAAATATAGTTTCGTTTGAAAAACGTATAACATCAAGAATTGGTCTACTCTTTATTAAAAAACCATTGGATTCATTTAATAGAATGCTAAAAGAAAAACTTTATTATTAGACGTTATAACTACATTGCATCAATTGAAAAAAGCAGAATAGAAAGAATAAAGCTAACTGCAATCGAAATAAGTAAATTATGGAACAAACTCAACTTTCCAAGTATCTCTAAAAAATATGTTGGAAGAAAATTGAAAAGGGTATAGAAAAACATGACAAGTATCTTAAAAAGCTTGGCATAAAGGAAGAATGCTCTGTTTTTGGAGATCTTTTTGGTATCACCTATATTCTGGAAGATTAAAAATTTTATAACATACAATTATTAAGTTCGCAAGAAGTTGGTCACAGTACTAACACACAAGTGCTATTACATCCTTCAAAAGTCAGATGTAAAAGATACAACTTCTAAAAGCAAAGCAAATAATTGTCCAGTTAGCAGTTCGACTGCATCAGAAGAAAGTTGTTCAGATTTAGAATTACAAGACATTTATGAAACAGTGGAATTAAAAAAATCAAGAAAGAGAGTATATAATAGAACCAAGTTAGCATCTAAGCTTTTGATAACTGAGTCTTTAAATACAAATAAATCAGCTAGAATCTGTAAAAAGTTATTTGAAAAAGGTATTGAAATAGAAACTCCAAGTCAGACAGGAATATGGAGATCAACTATAAGGCAAGGGGAAAGCATAAAGAAAATTGTAGCTAAAATGGTACAAGAAGAACAGTTCTGCCTCCATTTTGATGGAAAGAAAATAAACAAGACTGAATACCAAGTAGTGATTCTTTAAAATGAGAAAAGGAAAATTAAATGGTATAGTTGTAAAAATACAAAATGATATGGAAACCAGAGGCTTTACTAAACCAATATATTTAGGATGTCAGCATCATATACTGGCTCTCCTTTTAAAACAAGTTTTGGATCATTTTGTAAATTATAAATCAACAAGTTCTGGTTTTGATTGTAATTTGCGAAGGATTTAACCAAAAATTATAAAAATCTTCAAAAAAATTATACATATGAAGCTGAGCCTAATAATTACATAAACTTAAGATGGCGAGATGACTTCAAATTCCTTTATGAGTTATGTGAAGCTTTTAGTTACTTCAAGAATCATAAAAAATTACCAAAAATTAGGTGGCATAAGCTTCCTCCATTGAGCAGTGCTATATGGAACTCTAGAGCATCATATGTTCTGTTTGCCTATTTTCTTTTACCTATTTTGTCTATTTACTTTTTTATGGAAGTGTGAACTTGAAAGTACAGCAACTTTTATTGCAAATCAATGGAAAAAACTTTGGTTCAGCAAACAATTCTTTGATGAAAAATTATATGACAATATGCTTGATACATTGACTGAAATTAAGTGTACAGCTGCTTTAAAGTGCTTTATGAAAAACTGGAGCAAAGAAGATAGTGTAGTTTATATTCCAAGAACAAACATCATTGCTGAACGAGGCGTTAAAGTGATAAAAGATCTCCTTCAAAATTCAAAAAAATGGGAATATGCAAATGTGAAATTTATTGGAAAGAATGACCTGTAAAGCATTAAAACTATTATGCTGAAAAAAATTACTTTTATTAATCTTCAATGATATGTAGTTTATAAATACTAAATATAATTTACATTTAGTTTTATTTATTTTTGTGGCTGTTCATAAATGGGTTTTAATCTTTGAAAAATCAGATATTTTTGCAACTAGATTACCATTAAACCAATTTTTTATCAATTACTCAACATTTCTCAAGTTATAGAAGTATGGCCACAACAGATTCAAAAAATGTCACAACCCTAATTTATATATATATATATATATATATATATATATATATATATATATATATATATATATATACACAAAAAAGCATACTTTTAGTTTTAACAGTATTATATATAGTAGCAATTTAAAAGATTTACAAAAGCAAAATGTTTGAATGTAATTAGGAAATCTTTGAAAATACCAAACATCGAGTTTACAGAATACAATATTTATCAAATTTTTAAAAAATATTCTCAAAACAGTTAACGAGTCAATAAGTACTTTAAACTGCATATTTATAAATTATAAAGACTAAATATTGTATTTTTAATTAAAGCAATCAATACAACCCTGCGTTAATGATTTTTTTGAAAATCGTCCAGAATAAGGACGCAGATATAAGTAAGTTTATCCTAAATTACTTGCTATGTAGGTTAAACGGAGTACCATAATGGCGTCAAGAAAAATATTGAAAAAATAACAAAAAGTAATTTTTTTAAATTTTAGGTCCAGATATAAAAAACAAATTATTATAAAAACAAGTATTAAATATTGAAATTTATTAGGCTAAATAATCTTTTTTGTTGTACTATAACCCAAAAAAGCATTTTATAACAGTATATGTACTTGTCAAAAAGTGTAAATAAAATAAACTAAAGAGAAAACGACTTAAAAAATCTTCTAGCTTCTTTTTTAAGAAACTTTGAAAAAAAATCTCCACAGATCTACATTTTTTTTTCTTTTGCAAGTGAAATATAACAGGCAATATGGTTTAAAATTAGGTACTATGAAAATAATTCCCGAAAAATTTGCCAAAAAATTCGCTAAAGTTTATATTCTAAACTTGTCACACAGAAAAAGTCACGTGACTGAAGTGCCTAATACTGTTTAATATAGTATTTAACGTGTAAAACAAAAAATTATTTTTTGGATGCAGAATTGCAAAAATATAAAAGTCTCGTAAATATTTCACAATTCTTGTATAAATAAACACAAAAAAAATTCATATTTTCAGTAAATACCTCGAGAAACTCTCTGAAAACACATTTTAATCATTTTCCTATAATGGGAGTTTTTGAGAGGTTTTGTATTTTTGTTTTTTTGTTGTTTTTGTTGTTTTTTTTTAATCAAGTTGCACTAAGCAAACAAAAAAAAAATGCGAGTTTTACATTTTCAACAAATTTAATAGCAACAACAGGTGATGCGTAAGTTATCGGACAAAATAAAAACGTCAATAACTTATTTATAAATGAAAAAAAACTATTATTACAATTTTTTTAAGTAAAGTATTTATCTTTTAATTAAAATAATTTATTTTTCGAAGGAAAAAACACCACAATCTGTATTTGATCTTAATTTCTCTCTGACGCCCTTCATAGTGACTGTAAAAAATTTAAATCAATTTCTTGTAGTTTTTATTTAATTCAATCAATCAAAACTTGCTCTGTTGAAGCTTACCAATTTTCTTCGTATACTTTCTGTGCCAAATGTCCCTAAAAAAGTTTTCAGTTGGTCGTGCTTGAGGCACATTCAGGGGATTGGATTCTTTATCAACGTAATAAATATAATTATAAATAAATATAAAAATAAATATAATAAATAAGTCCATCCAATTTAATGAATCTTTAGAACAACGAGAATTTACTAAATCTGGCCGAAATAAATAGTAAGTCTCAATGATACTTGTGAATAAATGAAAGAAGATGTTTTTCATCAATATAGATTGATGAATTAAATGCTACAGCCTTTTAAGAACGATACAATGACTCCGACATATCACGGCCAGATATGGCTATTCACATTATTAAATACTTTTGCAATTTTCTCTTTTCCTATAAAACGAACACTTTCTGGCCATTTTTTTTTGTTGTTTGTGTAGTATCCAGAATTTCCTGGCATGTTGTCCCTTGCATAACAAAATTATTTTTGTCATTGAGAGTAAAAACGATCTTGTGTTAGAGAGTTGGTTACTAGTTTCCTGCTTTTTTTCTTTGTCTTTAATTGCTGTTCTATCACGTCATCAATGTGAAACCTACAATGATCTTTACCATAAGAATTGTACACTAAACATAGAGACTTTTACTAAACCCATTTAAGTTGTTCAGGATATCTGTATAGTTGTGTATATTAATATAAAATTTTTAAAATTTCACACTTAAGATTCGTAGATTAGTCAATATTAGAATTAAAAATACTTCTACAGCCACAAAAAAAACAACAGGAAAAGCTAAAAAAGACAGCTATTTAACAAAAAAAATGTTTGCTTCAATTTGAAAGAGAAAAAAAGGAAAGAAATGTAAAACTAAGCCATTAAAAAAAAAAAAATTGGCATTAGAAAGAATATCAATAAACAAATAACTACTTTTGATTATTTAAAGAAACTGTGTTAAACGAAGAAAACAATCTAGAAATATAAATAAGCTACATCAAATTTCCCAGCCAGCATTGTGATACGGGTACCGTGTGGGACTCGGACGGGTTGTCCATTGGGGCTCATGTAGGTAGCCCTCCGGAATACCGCGAGTTTTTGGCCGCGGTTTCCATCCGGAGCTTATATGGATTTGCCCGCCAGGTTACCCGTACGAATCCCAAATAAATCCTACACTGTTAATCCGTAAGGCCCCATATAAGAAACCTTCCGGGATCCCGGCAGTATTTGGCCGCGGTTTCCATCTGGGCCCCATATGGGTTTATCCGCCAAAGAACCATTGCAAATCTTGCAAAACAATTTAAAATATAAAAGAGAAACGCTATAATTATATATGCTTATTTATTTCCAATATTACAATTTTTATTGAATATTTCAATCATCAGCATGCAAATAATGCCAACAGCAATTGTTGATATATTGCAAATCATCAGAAATATTGTCAACAATTATCAAAAAAAGGAAAAAATAAATCAGTATCATACATAAAATATTACTAGATATAATAAAACCTATATATATATATATATATATATATATATATATATATATATATATATATATATATATATATATATATATATATATATATATATAGTAATATTTTATGTATGATACTGATTTATTTTTTCCGTTTTTTTGATAATTGTGGACAATATTTCTGATGATTTGCAATATATCAACAATTGCTGTTGGCATTATTTGCATGCTGATGATTGAAATATTCAATAAAAATTGTAATATTGGAAATAAATAAGCACATATAATTATAGCGTTTCTCTTTTATATTTTAAATTGTTTTGCAAGATTTGCAATGGTTCTTTGGCGGATAAACCCATATGGGGCCCAGATGGAAACCGCGGCCAAATACTGCCGGGATCCCGGAAGGTTTCTTATATGGGGCCTTACGGGTTGGGTTCTAGTACAACAAAACAAATTATTTAGCCTAATAAATTTCAATATTTTATTCCAACTTTTCAAATATCAAATAATTCTGCTACTAACACTCTTGATCTAATCTTCACAACTCAGCCGGGAAGCATCTGCGCTATCGATCCAAGATCTGTTCTCGGTAACATAAATCATAGTCATAATAACAGATAGTCTGGCCAGTTGGGCCGTTTTCGCAAGATTCTTTTGTTTTCAAACAATCAATGTTAAAAATTTGAATTTATGTTGAAAACTGTTTATTTATCGTGCCCAGACTACTAATAAGTGCACAAAAATCTAAAAAATGGCGAAATCAGCAGATGAACAATCCACTGATCATCTCATATTAGATCTAGAGTCAGATGTTTTTTTCGAAAACGATAAGTTTCTTAGTGATGTTGACGCTCTTCTTAGTGAAATTGAGAATGGAAATTCTTTAATCAGTTTTAATTGCAAGCAGTGTGTTAAAAAATGTAAATCAGAGAAAGGGCTCAAGCGCCACATAACAGCTCAACACTCAAATAGTGACACACTAACACAGCCATTAAATCCAACAACTAATGTTAAACAAATGTGTTTAATATCATTTTAATATAATTTAATACCGTTTTAATATAATTTGATACCATTTTAATATAATTTAATACCATTTTAATATAATTTGATACCATTTCTTGGTAGTAAAATTTAATATCATTAAGTTATGTTATTATTATTATTATTATTAAGGTTTACAAATTGGATTTGTATAGGCATGAAATGCCTGTCAACCTGTCTTATGATTACTATATAAATATACTAGTCATAAATTGTTTTTTCTTTTTTTAGATAATTGTCGAGTTTGTTTTTAAAATTGCTTACGGAAGTAGCATTTACAACGTCATCTGGGAGGGAGTTCCATTTGTTGATTACTCGTAAGGTGAAAAAGTATTGACGAGAAGCTAGACGAGAATAAGGTTTTTCTAGTTTAAATGAATGTCCTCTTGTAATAGAATTTATAATTGTTTTTGGAAAGATCGTTTGACAGTTGTAGTAGTTGTTTAGCCATTTATAGACGTTTATTAAATCAGCCCGGATTAGTCTGTATCTTATGGTTGTCATATTAAGTTTCAATAGTCTTTGGTGATATGTTAGACTTTTTAATCCATGAACTGATTTAGATGCTCTTCTGAGTATATTTTCAACTTGTCGTTTGTCTTTCAGTAGACGAGGGTTATATACAGAACCACAATATTCTAAATATGGTCGTACTAGTGCTGAAAACAGTCTTTTAAAACAAAATGAATTTAGATAAGAGAAAGATCTTTTTATTAGAAATAGCATCTGCATTGCCCTATTAACTTGAGTAGAGGTATGTTTAGAAAATAGCAAGTTATTATCGATATGTACTCCGAGGTCAGTTTCTGAGTTGGTAGATTTGATATCAATCCTTGTTTTCTTCACTGGATCGTACATAGAATAGACAAGATGTTTATTTTTATGACCTAGGTGTAAAACTGAACATTTTTCTATATTAAATTTCATCCCCCATTTAGTTGCCCAGTCAACCAAGATATCAATATCATTTTGAAGTACGGTGTGTGAATGCAAATTAGTAATAGGGTAAAATATTTTTGTATCGTCAGCAAAAAGTGCTGCATTTGAAGTAATTATATTGGGAATATCGTTAACGTATATAATGAATAATAGAGCTGAGAGAACAGAACCTTGGGGAACTCCACTTTTTACTGATACCCAATCAGAGTAATTACCATTTATCATTACTCTTTGTCTTCGATTTGTGAGAAAGTTTCTTATCCATTTTCAAAGTCAAGGTAAATATTATCGACGGGAAGACCTTTATCTAAATTAAGTGTCCATGTATTGATTACAGTAAGAAGATTTGTTTCACAAGAGCGCCCTGGATAAAAACCGTGTTGACTAGGAGTTAGTAGATTATTTTTTAAAAGATGAATAAAAATATGTTTTTGTATTATTTTTTCAAATATTTTGACTATAGTGCATGTTAAACTAATGGGTCTATAGTTGGTAACTAGTTTCTTGTCTCCTTTTTTGAAAATTGGAATGATATTTGCTTCTTTCCAGATTTGTGGTAATGTACTAGTTTGAAGTACCTTAGTATAAATAATAGAAAGATGTTTAGAGATTTGGTGATGGGTTTCTTTTAATATTTTGGGATGTATCTCATCTGGACCCGGTGATTTAAATGACTTTATAGACAGAAGATGAGATGCAATGTTTTCAGGAGATAGATCAAGATTATTAGAGATTTGACTGGGACAAATAGAAGATAAGTTAAAACTTGGAACAATCAATGTATCATTATCAGAAAAATTACTAGCAAAGTAATTATTGAAGCATTGAGCCTTTTCAAGATCGGTGGTAGCAACTATCTTATTGTGGACTATTTCAGGAATGAGATTTTTTATAAGATTTTTTGATTTTATGTATGAAAAAAAAGCTTTAGGATTTTTGTTGATGTTTTTAGCAATTTCTTTTTCAAAATTTATTATAGCATTTCTGCAAGCTGCTTTAGTTCTGTTACGCGCTCGACAATAGTCAAAGTAAGTTTTACCATTCCGTTTATGAATGTAGTCTTGATATTTAATTTGTTTATTTCTTATTTCTTCTGCTACTTGGGCGGTTATCCATTGTGAACGCTTTTTAGGTTTTGTTGAGGATTTTGGAACATTTTTTTTAATAGTGTTTTTAAGGTTTGTGTAGAATGTATCCCAAAGTTGTTCTGAATTATAGTTTTGATTTAACACTAAGGTTGATAGATCTTTATTAATTTTATTATAGTTTCCTTTAGAGAATAATTGCTTATTAATAGTATGAGTTGGTTTATCTATTGGATCGGTTAGTACGGTAAAGTATAAAAGGTGATGATGACTTTTTCCAATTGGAGCAAGGTGGGTTATTGGTGAAATTATGTTTTCCACGGATGTTATTATAAGATCGATAGTAGTTGGTTTTTGATTTTTTCTGAAGTGGGTTGGTTTAGATTTATGTTGTGTGAGGAAACAATTGCGGATTGAATTTATGAATTTTAAAGATTTTGATGAGTGAGATATCGGGTTTCCTTTTTTGTTAGACCAAGTTATATCTGGGTAGTTAAAGTCTCCAACAATAAGGATGTTTTCGTATTTTTCAGAAAGATTAGTTATGTGTTGATTTATATAGTTATCATTTTCGTCATTGCTATTTGGAGATCTGTAGAATGTTGTTATTAGTAGCTTAGAATTTTTTGTTTGAATTTCACAACTAATTGATTCTGGTGCAATGGTATCAAAGGTAACCAATGACGATTTTAACGATATATGTACAAATATTGCTACACCTCTTTGACATAATTTATTATTGTGATTTGATAGTGTTATGTAGTTTTCTATAGTAATTTCTTGATCACCGCACATTGATCGGCAATTTTTAGGCAAAGTTTCAGTAAGACAAATGAGATGTGGTTTAAGTTTTTGAACAATGAAATTTAGTTCTTGGCGTTTGTTTAAAATCGAATCAATGTTGGTATAAATTAATTTTAGTGATTTGATTTGTGTGAGCTTGTTATTTTTATCAGATTTGAAGGATAACCATTTATTTATTTGTTTAATATTATTTAATGTGTTTGCTAAAGTTGAGTTTAACAATTTTGTTGCGCCTGATGCACCATCGAAAGGGCGAGTTTGGTTCATTTTCTAAAAGCTGGTGGTTTTTATTCTTTTTTTCTTTTCTTAATTCAAAATCTATTAGCCTTTCTGCTGGTGTCATATCCGGGTTTAAATAAACATTTTTGTAGTTGTCGTTATTTCTTAATTCCCTAGACGCGAATAGAACTTTATTGCGTTCACAGTTTTCAGGAAGTACAGCAATAATTGGAGATGGATTTTTTGAAACTTTTTTTTTTTTAAGCCTAGTTAATTTAATCGGTTTTTCATTGCTTTTGCCAATGTAATCAAATACTTCATTGACCATTAATTTATCATCATTTATTGTATCTGATTCATCTGTTTTACTCGATTCGGGAATTCCAAAGATTATAATATTGTTTTCTCGCTTTTTTTTATTTTCCTGTTCTGATATTATTGAATTTGCAATGGTGTTTACAACAAGTGATTTTTCCGTGGATGTAGTTTTCGTTGAAAATTTCGACCAAAAATTAGCAGATTCGTTTACTGTTGGTTGTTTAGATTCAAGGAATTCTATTCTTTTTATTAAATTTTTTATGGTTTCTTGCTGTTCTCGTACTATATCAGATAATTCTGAACAGCTAACTTTTCCTTGTTTCAACATATCGTTTTATACGATAAAACTTTTGTTAATGTTTTTCAAACTATTGTTTGTAATGTTAAATTATGATAGTTTTCGCAGTTTACGCAAGGACTAGAGTTCCCAGTGTTTTTTGTTGTTGTTGAAATTTTATTAATAAAAATTTTTTTTTTTTATAGATTAATGTTAAATTTAAAAAAAAAATAAAAAAAAAAATATATATATATATAAATTTATTCTTACGTTAATAAACACGTCTGATCTTTTTGAAAGCGGAAGCAAGATTCAATTCTGTGTTCTGTAGATGAGTTCAAAGTTTAGTTTTTGACAATGCAATTCAGTTTACAGAAAAAGAAAAAACGTTAATTGAATATTTAGGAGGGTATGTATTTAGTACCTTTTATCGAAGGATACGTTATTCAAAAATTTGGCAAAGTAGATTTGGTCAAGAAACACTTTTAATTTTGTTGGCTGGAAAAATTGTAGAAAATGAATTTGAAGACTATGAAACTAATAGAAAATTTATTAATTTAAAAAAATCGAGGTGGTCTTTGGTCTATATCATCTGATGTTTTTTCACTGTTTAGAATAGCAGAAATAGCATTCAGAAATTCAACAAAAATTTTAAGTAAAAATATTGACTGCAGCAAGATGACAACAGAATTGCTTCAAGATGTTAAGGTTTTATCTTACTTTTCAAAAATTTGTTATGCTAGTTCTGCTAAGGTATCTATAGAAATGTCTCTCAATCTTCTAGACCACCTTTTAACACTTTATTTTCGTGTTCGCTCGTTTTCCTATTCCAAGGAGCTTGTAAACTTGCATAAAATCAACACTAAGAAGAAAAGAGCAAATTCAATAAGAAAAGAAATCAAAAAAATATCTTTAAACTTTACTGAATAAAGATTAGACATTTAAAAAAGGCTATTTTTATAGCCACAAATTTTATTAAAAACATATCTAGCATATGAACTATATTGCAGCACAATGGAGAGATGTAATATGTAATTAAGTGAAAACAAAACGAAGTTATGTAAGTTTTTATTTTAAGTAATAATATCAAATAATGCAATCATTATTGACAGCAATCTTTTCTTTCATTATTCTTCATTTTTTCATTTTTTTCTGAAAAATTAAAGCGCACATTTATATAATTAAAGCGCACAAATGATATGACCTAATATATAGATTGAGTATTATATATATATATATATATATATATATATATATATATATATATATATATATATATATATATATATATATATATATATATATATATATATATATATATATATATATATATATATATATATATATATATATATATATTTATTTATTTATGAGAGATCCCTCCCTACCAACACCCTGTAAAAAACAACAGCAATTAAAATAAATTATTTCATACCAAATAAAGCCTTTAGAATGTTTGTGGCTATGAAAAAAGCCGTTTTTAATTTTTTTTGATGAGCTTATTTTTTATTCCAATTTCGGCGTGGTAATTTTTCTTTGGTAAAAGCCTTTGGTTCAGGATCACTATCAAGACTATTAGTTCCTACTATTGGTTGGAAGGTACATTGGTTTCTTATTGTATTGTCATTATAGCCGATATCATGCAAAGATGGGTTATCTTTTCTTCTTCCTATTGCTCGCTGTTGTCCAAAATAGTTTTCTAATGAATCTTGACAAAGCCGTTCCGTTAAAACATATTGGACACCACTATTTAAAAGGTATTTAACTAAATCAACAACTGAATGGACAGTGATATTGATACCTTCATATGTTTGCCAAGATAAAAACATATTCCTTTGATCAGCCTTAGTGAATTTTCCAGGTCTTTGATCAATAGACAATTTCCAATCTTCAAAATATTTTAAAAAAACTTCAGTCAACCATGTTAGTCTTTCATCACTTATCAAATAAAATGGCTCAGAAAATGGATTTTTCTTTCTAGTGCAATCTACAATATTTTTCACATTGACACAATCAAAAAAATTATTGAACATTTGACAATACTCAGCAGTTCTAGAGGCTTCAGCTGGACCAAATGTCTTCAAAGCAATGCTAACAGATGAACTGAGTACTTGAGCTGCTAATCTTACATTCATTTTGGAAAATGGGCTTAACCTAATATGTTCTAAGGAAAGATTCGGACACGTGTGAAGGCCACAGTTTAGATCTTCATAAAATAAATCTGATATGTGATTCCACAAAATGTGACTATCAGTATTCCACATATATCTCCCTTTACCTGAAGCAGAATGAAAAAGGCAATTTCGAGCAGTTTTTATCAAATGTGGAGGATCAGCTATGAAATATATATATCGATCATCATCAGCAAATTTATTTTTGATGCAATAAGTAAATTTAACATTTTTATTATTATCTTGCATCTCCGTCATATGAAAATGCATAGAAAAAAATTTACGATTACATGAGGCACCATCGCTTGTAGTAGCAATTACTTTTAGATTGCATGAAAGCTCTAAAATACTGACAGCTTTCCAAAATAAGGGGAATAACTGAATAGCTTGAATATTTGTTGTAGCAAAGTTTGCAAAACTATATTTAAAAGGGTTTACAATACCTCTGACAAGAAAAACAAGAACATGTGTTGCAATTTCATCAGCCTTATTCAGAGTTGCATAGTTAATATTAGTATCACCAAGGTCAACAAATCCTATAAGATCACCAGAATATTTATCCCATACCAAATTTTCTTGAATTTTCATTTCATCTAATAAAAGTGTAACAAACCGTTCTTGATGAGAAAAATTCTTTACCTTTAAACTCAGTTCATTTACAATTTCATGGTTAAAACCTCTTTGTGGTCGGATATAGTTTTTGTAGTCTCTCAAACGCCTTTGACTTGGTAAAATGACAAATCCAGAATTTGTTTTTTCATTGAAACGAATTTCCTCATAAACAGCAGGCGACTTTGAAACCAGACCTAAACAATAGCGAATAATCATTGGATGATAACGAATTCCCTGTTTTGAAGTATATAAGTATTTTTGTTGTTCATCCCAAAATAACTTCATAAATGGAGTGACTGTACTATCATTTTTTGATATGATTGAAACAAAGTCTTTGTGTAGGTCATCACTGACAAGATGTGATGACTTATTTAACTCCTGTTGCATTTCTTTGATTTTACCTTTAAGCAATTTATTTTCTAAACGGTAACTTTGTAGGGTTAGCTTTACACGTTCTGGTGCAGTTTTAGAAATCGGAGCTTTAAGTTTAGCTGGAATAAGTAATTTATCACTATTTTTTTTAACAGATAATTTATTTTGAGACTGAAGACATTGGCATCCTTTACAAATATCATTTTTTTAAATAACAACTTCACATGAAAGAGCTCGGGTATGTTCTGTTTGGTTTAAAGGTAAAAAATAACTATTAAATAAATCAAAATTTTTAGGTATAACATGAAGAAGATAGCCGTGGGAGCTAATTAGTTTATCTGGGATACCTGGACATACTATATATGACAGCAAAACTGAAATAAGGTTACAAACAGTTGTATTAAACATTGATCTTTTTAGATGCAAGTATATTTCATGATTATCTGGCAGAGCCCATAAAAATATACGAATAATAAACGAGAGGCTATCATCAATATAAATTTCGTATTTAGGAACAATGTGAATATCGTCCATCTTACTCAATTTTAAAAAAGTGTCACTAATATTTACATCCAAATCAAGTTTTTGTAGACTAATGCGTTTGACCAACTCCTTAAAAGACTTATATGATTTAATATGGACTGCTTCATCTAAAATAGAAGGAAAAGTTGATTTCTTTAGGGATATAGAAGAAGCTGGAAGATTTTAACTGGAAGATTTAATGTAGGTAGTGAACCTGGTTTTAAAGTAGTTTTATTTGGGTTAATAATTAACATGTTAGCCTCGTAATGCTTTTCACAAATAAACAATAACTTTTTTTTTATTTGGGACCTATTCAAAACTTTTATTCTCCATTCTTTGTTGAAATCATCATCGGAGGATGGTATTTTAAAAAGTGAAACACCTTTATTTTTTCGAGAAGTACCACAGCCAAAAATGGAACAATTAGCACCAGGCATTTGCAAATAACAAGGTTAAATTAATAACTTTTTTGTAAATATTGTTTTTAACGCGTCTTTGTTTACAAAAAGTGTGCACTCATTGGTAGACTGGGTTCTAAAAAAATGCTAACAAAAAGATAAACAATAGCGCTTTTTAACTGGCCAGACTATGTATTTTATGACTATGCATAAATAAAGGTCATATGGTTATCTTTTTTGATTTCATTATTAAAAATAGGGTTAATAACTTATTGCACAGCTACTTAAAGTTTAATTACAAAAAAGCTGACACCAATAAAATCTTTGACTTTATTACAAATGTTGGTTGGGTAATGCTATTTGAAACTTTATCTGTTCAGGAAATGTACGACAAAATAGTTCACTTTTCGAATGCAGCATGTAATCAATTCATTCCAGTTCTTGATGTATCTCGAAGTAAAAACTAAATTGCTCCATGGATAAAAAATGATCTTAAAACTCTAACTAAAAAAAAGAAAAATCTTAGATACCTGAACTGTGCTTGTAAATGGAAAGATCTTACTATGTGTAAAGAGTACAAATTGACTTGCAAGCTAGTTGAAAAAGAAATTAAAATAGCTCGTCTTGGATATGAAAATGATTTAGTTAAAAGATCCAAATTGAATCCGAAACTTCTGTATAAATACCTAAATAGCCAACAACTAGTCAAAGAATCAATCAGAGCCTTAAAAACAGCTAATGGTAATCTAACTCAAGAACCTAGAGAGATAGCTATTCTACTTAATAAATGTTTCCAAGATATTTTTGTAAGTGAAAAAGAAGGGAAACTTTCACATTTCACAGTTGAATTTAATGAAAATCACTCAAAATATGTTGATCTAGATCCAAATGATATCAGCTACGAAATGACATTAGATAAATTAAAAAACCTTAATCAAAATAAAGCATGTGGTCCTGATAGTATGCATCCATTTCTGCTTAAAAACTGTGCTGAAGCATTTGCTATTCCTCTAACATTAATTATTAGGGCATCTTTAACTAATAGTCAGCTTTCAGTTCAATTTAAATCAGCGAACGAAACGCCCCTATTCAAAAAAGGTGATAAGACTCTTCCCTGCAATTATCGTCCAGTTTCATTGACTTCTATTCCATGTAAAATTATGGAAAGTATAATTAGAGCTAAAATGGAAGAGTACCTGTATAAAAATAATCTATTAGCAAAAAAGCAACATGGTTTCGTTTGAAACAAATCATGTACCACTAATCTTTTAGAAAGCATTGACTACATTTCATCAGGCTTAGATATTGGTATTCCAGTCGATGTAATTTTGTTAGATTTTGCTAAAGCCTTCAACACAGTTCCGCATAGGAGACTGTTAGCCAAACTAAAAACTTACGGCTTTGATGGTCTGCTATTTAAATGGATTGCAGCTTTCTTAGAAAACAGAAGACAAAGAGTTGTTCAAGGTGAAATCATTTCTGACTGGGTTAAGATTTTTAGTAGTGTACCACAAGGTTCGGTAATTGCAGCACTTTTATTTGTTTTATGTATTAACGACCTTCCAAAAAAACTGCTTAATGTAACCAAATTATATGCTGATGATACAAAAGTGCTTTCTCTATCATTAGAGCTATGCGCTACTAATCTTCAAAATGATCTAGATACTGTCTACAAATGGTCTCAAACTTGGCTACTTCTGTTTAACATACCAAAATACACATTTTGGTTATGCATTATGGCCACAATAACAAAAACTATTTATATAATTTAAATAGAATTCAATTAACGGAGTCAGACACAGAAAGAGATCTGAGAGTACTTTTCAATACAAACCTAAAATAAAAAAATCAAGTTATTAATGCTTCTAACAAAGCAAATCAAATACTTGGTCGAATCAAAAAATCATTTGTTTGTTTCGATTACAAGTTACTTCGTTTGCTTTATATTACTTTTGTTCGTCCATTACTGGAGTTTGCAGTTCTAGTAAGGTCTTCATTTCTTAAATTAGATTGTGACTATATTGAAAAAATCCAGCACAAAGCTACTAAACTACCCAAGTAGCAAACAATATTGGCGTAATATTGGCGCGATATTGGGTATCTTGGCTAATCTCGGCCAAGATATCTGATATTGCGCCAATATTACGCCAATATTGTCTTACCAATATTGGCAAACAATATTGCGCCAATATTATCCCATTATCATTTTACTAATATTGTTATGCCAATATTGGCGAAATATTGTTTGCCAATATTGGCTTTATACTAAATTTTACATATTGGTATGCGTGTGTAACATTAAGGAATATTCATAATGTCCTTTAGTTTTGTAAAATGTGTTTAAATGTTTTTGTTAAATGTATATAATAGCATCTTTTTACATAAACAGACATCCTTCTGTTATTGATTTTTTGTTGGAGGTGTGTTTGATTCATGGGGTTAGGGAAGGTTAGCATTTCTTAGTTAATTTCAATTAAAAATAGCCAAAATAAATCATCGTTTTAATCACACGTGAATCAAATACACCTCCGCCAATTTTTTTACAAAAACAAATAAGAGTTCAAATAAAAATTTTTATTTATGAAAAGAGAAGAAGTAGGAAAAGTATTTTTAATTCAACATTTACAGAGTGAATCAGGAGAAGAAGTGTTGGTAATTTATTTTGAAATTTTTGAATTAAAGATTAAGATATAATTTACCTGATCCCTCAGATTCATCTGAGTCATATCCTTTTCTATTTGACTCATCTGAGTCATATTCTTTTCTTATTTTGAAACAGATTGTATCATGAGAAGAAGTGGTAAGAGTAATAAAATTCTCTTATTCAACATTTACAGATTGAATTACGAGAATAAGTGGTTGTAATTGATTTTAAACATATTGAATCACGAGAAGAATAGGAAAAATATTGCTATACTTAAGTATCAAGATTAAAATAGTAAGTTTACTCTTAATCGAAAACAGTTTAAGAAAATTTTATCTATAAAATATAAGTTTTATAGTCTATTTATTTTGTTAAAGATACTTGTTTAAGAAATAAATACGTCATTATTATTGTTTCTAACTGTTATAAGATTTTATTATATATATATATATATATATATATATATATATATATATATATATATATATATATATATATATATATATATATATATATATATATATATGTATATATATATATATATATATATATATATATATATATATATATATATATATATATATATATATATATATATATATATATATGTATATATATATATATATATATATATATATATATATATATATATATATATATATATATATATATATATACACACGTGGGTGCATATATGTAAATATTAAAGATGATTTCTTTATATTATCATGTATAATAATGTATATTTTAAAGAGTGCTCAATAGATAAACTAGAACTATATAATAAACTATATAGTATATATATTACTATAATATAATAAACTATATAGTATATATATTACTGTTACCCGCAGTATCAGGAATTAGCTAAATGCTAATATTTATAATATTATATTGCGACTTAGGTGCCCACTATGTCTATACGAGAAATTCGCAATTATATCCTATCATAAACCTGATGAACTCCTAAATAAATGAAACGAAATCATATCAAAGTGCCGCCACGAAAAAAAGTTTTTATTTAAAAACTACAAAGTTCGCTACAAACCTAACTAACCACTAACATTAACTACGCAACCCTATTTCGTACACCTCTAGGCAAACCAATAAATTATTCACATACACAGCTTTTGTAATTTATTTCGTAATATAATTTATATTCTAATACGCACTTTTGAAAATTATTTTTATATTCATTTATTTTTAATACAACAATTTTTAAAAACAATTTACATTATTATTAAATCGTATTTTTATAACAGACATTAAAACATACAAGAACTTCACATATATTAACTAAAAACAAATTAATAATAACATTAACCTTAACTACTAAACAATTTCCGTCCCATAACGATCTAAAATACTAATAAAAACCGTAAATTTTTTCTAAACACATTGTAGCAAAATTAACTTTTGACTACTTGCCTGATGATTGTGGTAACACATGAAACTTTAAGTCGCAATATAATATTATAAATATTAGCATTTAGCTAATTCCTGATACTGCGGGTAACAGTAATATATATACTATATATATATATATATATATATATATATATATATATATATATATATATATATATATATAAATATATATATATATATATATATATATATATATATATATATATATATATATATATATATATATATATATATATATATATATATATATATATATATATATATATATATATATATATATAGATATATCGATCGTTAAGAGCACAAAGGGAATATGTCCACTAACCATTATTTTGAGAAATCTGAATTTGAAAGTTTGAAAACATACAATAATTCATGATATTTATTTATTGTCATGTTTTTTAACCAAATGCATTCCTCAATTAGTTCTGTCTTGTTTTTTACTATTTTATTTTCATTTCTTTTACATACTTTAATACAATATCTGCACAATAACTCAAGACCGTAAAATGTTGGACATATTCCCTTTGTGCTCTTAACCATCGATATATATATATATATATATATATATATATATATATATATATATATATATATATATATATATATATATATATATATATATATATAAACACCGAATAGGTTTTAAGTTTATTTTTTTAGTGTTGTATATTAAAAACACTTTTTTTCAGTGTTCCATAAATGAGAAAAATATTCTATGCCTGGCTAACTTATTCAATTAAGCATGAGATCTTGATCTCATGCTAATTTAAATCTCGTAATCTTGGGGTAAATATTTACTTAGAGCCTCAAGTTGTTTATCTTCCTTAATGTCATATTTAAATAAGAAAATATTATCATAGAAACCTTTCCAAACCGCACAAAATTTAAAGTTCACTTTTTTTTACTAAACAATAATTAAACTCGAAATAAAAAGCGATTACATTAAACATTAAGAAATGAAACTCAATAATTTTTAGACTAATATTTTCACTTAAAAAAATAATAATCTGAAAAAAAAGTTAATCTGAAGTTTTTTTATATCATAAATTTATTTGTGATTATTTTTTAGCTGATGTACCGTTAAACTGAAGGTGGTAATAAAGTTTATAAAATTTGCTCTGGCTGAATTTTTCAATAAAAAAACAATATTTGTGCCATGAATGTAATCTGTTTTTCAATGTAATTTGGATCAATGAAAGGTTGGTGTATTGGCCAAATCACTTGCAAGCATCTTGTCTTCAGGCTACCATACGTAAAGTCACGCTTTTAAAAGTAACTGAAAGCAGCTGAAAATAAGAATTTTTTGGTAATTGTCTTATTTTCAATATTGTTTTTGTTTTATTTACAGTTTTGTCTTTGTTTTTTATCTAAACAGCTATGTTTGACTCAAATATAGTAAATGTTGATTGTTTAGTATGGTTTCATCTCTTCTTTATACTTTTTTTTGACAGTTATGAGACTGCTTTAGAACGGAATTATCTGTGCCTCCAAATTAAAAGGATGCAGGTTACAAAAAAAGTGACACTGATGAGATTGTCTTACATTTTATTATGATTTTTATCTTTTATGCCCAGTTAGCGATGTATTTTGTGTAGCCATGACTACTAATCTCAGATATCTATGACATCTGTAGGGTGTATTCACCGCTACAGATGTCATAATCTATTTATAACCAATTGCTTTTACTCTTCCATAATGTCATATTTTAATAAGAATCACATTATGGAAAACCGTCTAATACATACACATGAGGAACTATTATACTTTTAGTACAACCAATTATATTACATTTGTTTTCTTATTTTAGATGAACTTTCTTACTTCGGTTGGAGGAGATGAGAAACAACTTACAGAATACAAACAAACATATATATATATATATATATATATATATATATATATATATATATATATATATATATATATATATATATATATATATATATATATATATTATATATACATATTTTCTGTATATGTATTTAAATTGCATTGATTTTATTTTGTTATATTTTGGTTTTGGAAAATTCTATACCTCTTTTTTTTCATTTGTATCTGTTTCATATAACTTCAAATAAATTTAATGATTTCGATTTTTTTTTTTCTTAAAGCGTGTTCTATGATCATTGTCATCTGTTAGACTATAACCTGTTTAACTCAAAAGAATAATGCAGCATAGTACTATAGTATCACTTAAACAAGAAAACTGTTATAAATTTTAATTATTAAAAATTTGTAGAAGGCAATATTTTTTATTATTTTTTAATAATAAAAATTTAATCAATATATAGCCTTAATTTAGTTATATATATTATATATATCTGGATAATATTGTAAACTATATTAGGCCAATATTGGCCAGTATAATATCCCCATTATTGGCGCGATATTATTTACAATATTGGCGCAATAAACATTTTGCCAATATTGGCCAATATTGACTTAACAGTATTGGCGCAAAATTGTAGCACCAATATTGGCCAATATTGGCAAAATGTTCACATTACAACATTGGCCCGATATAGTTTACAATATTGCGCCAATATTGTAAACAATATCGCCCCAATATTGCGCCAATATTGTAAACAATATCGCCCCAATATTGCGCCAATATTGTTTGCTACTAGGGTAGTATCATCAATCAGAAATCTTTCATAATCAAAAAGACTCGAAGAACTAAACTTAACTATTCTAGTAGAAGGAAGACAAAGAGGAGATCTAATACAAATGTATAAAATTATGAATAATTTTGATAAATTAGAAAAAAAGCATTCGTTTTCCGATTGTTGACAATCATACAAGAGGACACTGCTTTAAAATTTCTAAGGAATTGACAAAACATAAGTACAGAGAAAACTTCTTCTTTAACCGAGCAGCGATTTTATGGGACTCTCTACCAGAAGAAATTGTTAAATCGCCTTCAGTCAACAGCTTTAAAGCAGCAATTGATTGCTTGATGAGCTGCAATCGATTATATCGGCTGTCAAAGTGTGCCTAATAACACACTCACTGGCCAGTTACAGCATTTACTACTAACTAACTAACTAACATATATATATATATATATATATATATATATATATATATATATATATATATATATATATATATATATATATATATATATATATATATATATATATATATATATATATATATATATATATATATATATATATATATATATATATATGTATACAGGGCCGGTGCAAAGGGGTTATGACACCCTAGGCAAAACTTCAAAAATCGCACCCCTTTTACGTAAAAAAATCAAAATAAAATGCAAAATAAAGTGAAAACACCAGGTAAGTATTTATTTATTTAAAAATATCAAAACTGTACTTTGCGTGCCTTTTTCTGGGCAAAATCGATCACAAGGTCCTTCAGGTCCAGCTTGTCTGCAAGTTCGTGCTCAATGGAAAGAGTTGCCAACCCAACCAATCTGTCTTGGCACATGGATGATCGAATGTATGTCTTTATCAATTTTAGTTTGGAAAAACTACGCTCTCCACTAGCGACAGAAACAGGTAATGTCAGCAAAATACGAAGAGCAATACAAAGGTTGGGTAGACTGTCTTCCAAGTTTTGGCAAAGAATAAATCGAAAAACATCTTAAGGAGACTTTGTTTCTTCAGAAAGTCGTCGTGCAAAAGACTGTAGTTCGCCACACAAATCTGATGCAACTAAATCTCTGTTATCACCATGTTGTAAAGCAGATTCTAGTTTCATGCAACATTCCAATATTTCTTGTGAAGTTTTACTCTGTAGACTAAGAATATGATATAAGAAACCAAATACTCATTTGTTCAAACCTTTCTTCAACCGACCTTATTGCTGTGTCAAGTATAGCAAAGAAAAAATTCACTTTGAAATTTTGTTTTGGATCTTGCACAGGCTCATCTTCAGCTTCATATGCAAATTGCTTTTTTCTCCGCCGTAATCGTGGTTCTGCCTCAAAGGTTGGTGGTACCTCCAAATCCTTAGCAGTTTCAGCATCCACTAGCATTCTTGCAAAACCTATGTCACTCCTACAGTCAACCAAATAGGCTTGTGTGTGTTGTAATTGTTGTACAGCAGCATGAATATCCAAATCTTTAGCTTGGAGCTGCTTACTTGTTATATTGATTTCAAAAAGTATGTTGTACCATACAACAATTGAAACCACGAACTTAAACTTTGCAACACTATTCGCAAGTGCTTTAGCATCACTGCGTGCAGTGCTTCCTGAGGATCCAGTTTGAGAAGTATCATCAGCTATTTCTAGCAGTGCATCATATATTTTACCAAGTTCATATCGCAAAGGCTTTATAGCATCTATTCTGCTTTCCCATCTTGTTTCACTTAGAGGTTTAACAGTTAACGTAGGTTGATGACTAGTGAAAACTACCCACCGATGTGTTGAAGACGAAAAATATACATACACACGTTGGACAATATCAAAAAAACTTGTAGCCATTAGACAACAATTTGCAGCATCATTGACAACCAAATTAAGAGTATGCGCGCTGCAAGGAACAAACAATGCTCGAGGATTAATGTTTAATATTTTCTTTTGAACACCATTATTTTTGCCTATCATATTTGCGCCATTATCGTAGCCTTGGCCACGTAACATATCAATAGGTAACTCCATTTCTTCTAGTTGTTGTATTATCGTTTCTGCCATATAGGCTCCAGTTGTTTTCTTTAAAGGTACAAAGACTAAAAAATGTTCTTTGATACTAAACTCCTTTTTCAATGAATCAACTTTAACAAAACGAATAATTATTGTCATTTGCTCAACATGGCTACAGTCAGGAGTACCATCGAGAACTATTGAAAAATATTTCATTGCATTTGCTGTTTGTATGATTTCTTTCTTAATAGCATTTCCTAACAGTTGAATAAGTTCATTTTATATATCTTTGCCAGGATAGTGTGTATGAAGCTCTTTATTTGATATCTTTCGTAGATGTTCGTTCATTAATGGATCAAAAATGGCTAAGTATTGCACAAATTTTAAAAAATTCCCGTTATTGGCACTGTACAATGTTTCATTTGTACCGCGAAAAGCTAGATTCTGTTCACCCAAAACTCTCACTAATGCTATTAAACGCTTTAGTATTTGCTGCCAATACTTTTTTTCATTCTTCATCTTGCGCAAAATTTCTGCATCTATTGTACTATCCCTCTGTAATCGCTGATGTAGTTCTTTCCACTTTTGATAGTTCTGCAAATGTTCAGGACTTTTCTCGTGGGAAGAAAGAATTGCCGCCATGTTTTTCCAGTCACTTGAACCTGTATGAGTTAGTGATGGTATGCCAATTGCTTTCATACTGAACAGTTTGCAACAGAAACAAAACACTGAGTCTTTTAATACTGAATACAAGAGCCAGCTGCGACATAATTCTTTTCCATTAGGAAGTTTTCTTAAGTAGTGAAATACTGAAAACTTTCGATTGTTTTTATCATTTGGGAAACTGATATCTTTTATTTGCTGAGGTCCACGTTCTACAATGATTGCACGTGTATTATGATTAATTAGTAGAGGCCAAAGTGCTGGATCCTGTGAAATAACATTATCCGTTTTTTCTTCACTTGCTTGCTGTACATGTTCCTCGAGAGAATTATTCAATTGGCCATTATCTGCATGGGAAACGGGAACTGTTGAGTAAGAAAGTGTTTCACTCATCATCACATTATCATTATCAACAACATTAGATATTTCTTCAGCTTCCATATCAGTGGGAATCTGTCCACCATTACTATCCTCTTTAGTAGAGTCTTGTCGGCATATAAACTTTAGCAATGAACCCTTCTGTTTTTCTTGTTCCCTCTGCTGTTCAACTTTTCGTTTACGATATTGAGCTCCTGAAGGCTTCTTTCTCTCAGCCATATCTGAAATGTAACAAGAAAATAATAAAATAAATGAATGTTGCGATGTTTAACTAATACATTAATAGGTCTTCTGTGATTGGCTTTAAGAATAAATTATATATAGCTAGCTATAGTTTCCAACAGGTCTGAACAGCTCTGTAAGGTTTTAACAGGTTATCATTTAACTGTATTATACAAAAAACAACTTGGCAAAGTTATACGTCCTGCTAGTATTTTTTGTGTTTTTTTAAATGGAAATGGAAGTTAGCTATATGAATGAGATTTCAATGTGTAATTAGCTGGTGCAGATCAAGACATATTGTAGAAGCGACTCAACAAAAAATTTAACCTGCTAGATGCATTGTGTTTAAATAATTCAAATTTTATTTTGTATAGCAAAGTTATACGTATGGTGAAGTATAATAATAATATAATACGTAATATATAATAGCCCTAGATTTAAGCTAGTTATTATATATTCATATAAAAAATATTTTACTTTTCTTAATAAGTGTCTAAAACTTAATATAAATGTATAATAGTATATAGAATGTCACTATTCATCTATATGTATATATATATATATATATATATATATATATATATATATATATATATATATATATATATATATATATATATATATATATATATATATATATATATATATATATATATATATATATATATATTGTCAGTATAAATTATATAAAGAATATAGTCGACTAACTATTGAAAGTTGTTATGAAAATCACTTTGATTGTAAAGACGCCGCCATATTTGTTATGATTTAGATTGCGTTCGGTAAAATGTACGTACATATTGCTCAATGAGCAAAAGCGTTGTTTTTTGTTAGCATAAAAAAAAACTTATCAATTTTTAGGCGCCCCTAAACTTTGGCGCCCTAGGCGATTGCCTAGTTCGCCTATAGGGTGCACCGGCCCTGTATGTATATATATATATATATATATATATATATATATATATATATATATATATATATATATATATATATATATATATATGTATGTATATTTGGGTTAAATTTTTTCAAATTTTTTTGGATTTAGGGGGAGCACAAGACTCTTGAACACTTACCAGGTCCCTAATATTATTATAAAAAGTTTTTCAAAAGTATATCATCTTGGGTCTCAAAAGAAACGAAATTATATAAAAATTTACAAAACCATTTTATTAAAAAATTATTATTTTAAAAACTTATTGCAAAAAAAAGTGTGTTTTTTTAATAATACTTCCCAAAAAAAAATTTAATAATAATATTTTTATAAAATGATTGTTTCTTTTGAAATTTTTTATTGAACTTTGCTTCTTTTGAAACCCAACATGATATACTTTTAAAAAACTTATTTTATAATAATACTAGGGACTCGGTAAGTGTTGAAGGGTCTTGTGCTCCCCCGAAATCCAATAAAATTTTGAAAAAAATTTTAGAGAGTTTCTTGTGAGAACCAATAGAACGTTTTAAGAATATGAGCAGATCTTTTTTAGAATATAAAGGGCGGCTGGGACACCCAAATTTATATATATATATATATATATATTATATATATATATATATATATATATATATATATATATATATATATATATATATATATATATATATATATATATATATATATTATTTATTAAAATATAATTATAGTGATAATATAAATACTTTCTCACCTGTAATGAACCAACAACATAATACAGATATACAATTGACAGTTGTTGTTCAGTGAAATGTATTTATATAGTACGCCGTGAAATGTGTTTATATAATACGCCGGGTGAATAAAAATGAGCAATTGCTTTTACTCTGTGTTTGGTCAGCTTTAGGTGAATAAAAACTTAAGCAGTTTTAGTCAAGTTTTTATTTACATAAAGCTGGACAAATACTGAGTAAATTGCTTAACTTTACGTAAATAAAAATTTGACCGAAACTGCTAAAGCTTTTATTCACGTAAATCTGACCAATTACTCAGTAAAAGCAATTGCTCATTTTTATTCACGTGGCCTAATGATTCATGAGTAATTGACTCATGAATTGATTAAATTGAAAAAGTTACATATATGTAACTTTTTACCGCATATTACACAAAATAATAATGGCGGTTTGTTTTTTTATTTGAAGTTTGGTTTCAAGACTGGTCGGTGCCTAACTTAAAAAAACGACTTGAAATCAGATTTTTCAAGAATTCATTTCAAGTTTGTTACTTGCATAACACTTTAGTTAGACTTCAGATTTGAAGTATAACTTTAAATTTCAAGTTGACTTTTCAAGTCTAACTTGAAAACGACCAGATTCAAGTTAGACTCGAGTTAGAATTTGAGTTCAAGTTCGCTCTTTGACTTCAAACTTCAGGCTCGCTTCTTGCATTCCACCCTATGAAACGATTCACTGTGCGTCGTAAAAAAAACATTTTATTGTGCTTTATTAAATAAATTGGTTCCTAAATAATTACTAAACAGTTAATCAATTACGTAAACAATTAACTAGCAAATAATTTACTGATGATCATATGAAAGTCAATTGGTTAAACAAGCAATAATAAACTAATTCATTTTTTATTTTTGTAAAAGTATGGTTTGAAATGCTGGTATTGTGGTTTAACCTCCTCCGGCTAATTGCCATATAGAGGTCACCTTACCAGAAGTCCGCAAAGACTAGTTGAGCTCCCGAAGGAACGTCATACCCGCTCTACGGACTGAGAGTAAGGTGAGTTTTGGAAGAACGAAGATATGTTAGAGTGAAAGATAGAAGTAGTCGAGTTTGAAAGATAGCATAGTGAGCGGACATGATTGCACACGATGTTAGAGAATGCAATACATACTAGGGTGGATCGATTTTCATAGCAAAAAAAAAAAAAAAAAAAAAAAAAAAAAATATTCCTGAGACACGAATCGATGTCTATTAATTATAAGATGAAAGTAAAAAAATATTTTTTGATTTTGATGAGATCTTGAGGTTCCTCTTTGGATTCTAAATCCTTGACGGATCCTAATATTTTTGAATTTTTTTTTTTCTAAACCATATATATATTTTTTTTATTCATATATTTGTCGTACATATAACATTTACAAGTTTCGTAAATTAAAAGTTGTAATATTTACAAGTCTCGTGAGTCAAAATTTATAGTGAAATTTATAATTAAATAGTACAGGCAGGACTTCAAGAAGATCGTAATGATCTTATCACGAAGCCCTTACAATGTGTTTGATATATATTATGATTATGTTAAATATAATTATATATTAAGTACAACTATATTTTTATATTCTTTAAATTAAGCTCATAATAAAAAATAAACTCAAAATAAGCTCAGTATAAAATATTAGACATAACAAGCAGCATAATAACTAAACTTGATAAGAAAAAATCAAGTGTTTTTTTTGTGTGTAATAAACAATTTTTGATGTATTGTTTGGGAAAGGTAAGAGTCATTTAGATAATACACATAAACGAGTCAGTTCACTTTGTAGTTGATGTATATGTATTTTAATTTATAGTCTTAGAAGAATTCTGAGTATCTGTTTAGATTCAGTATCAGATTTTTTAACTTTTTTTTCAAGGATTTTTAATTGCAAATTGAATCTAGATTGCAAATTGATTTATTTTTAGTTACTAGTTTGTTGTATAAATAAGGACCCGATATGAAATTGAGAACTGGGAAAGTTTTGTTTTTTTGAAAGGTGTAATAAAGTTTCCTTTTTCTCTTGTGTTATATTTATTAACGTTATTTATAAAAAAGTTATTTAAAAAATGGTTTGGTACTTGATCTAATTTAAATTTTAGCATAAACAATATATTTTGGTAAATATTAATTTGATAAATATTAAGCACATTCATTTCTTTAAATAAGGGTTCAGTGTGTGTAAATTTGTCTTTATGGTAGATTAGTCTTACAGCATGTTTCTGACGTCGATATAAAGTTTTCAATTTGGTTATATGCGTACTCGCCCAAGCTATATTCGCATATATGAGGTAGCTATGTATAAAAGAGAAATATATAAGTTTTAAATTACTTTGCGACAGCATAGGTTTTGCTTTATAAAGTAGACCTATGTTTTTTGATATTTTAGTGTTTAAAGCATTTATGTGACTTTTCCAAGATTAATTTTTATCATTTATAACTCCTAAAAATTTAGTTTCGTGAGTTCTCTCAATTACTATATTTTCTATATTTAGAGAGGGTAGAATATTTGGTAGTGTGTTTCTTTGTTGGTTTGAGTGAAATAAAGTGTATTTCGATTTTTCTATGTTTAGGGATAACTTATTTGTTTTAAACCATATATTTAATTTTTGGAGTTCTATGTTTACATTATCATACAGATCCTTGATGTTTGTCGAAGAGTAAAATAAATTTGTATCGTCTGCAAACATTATAAATTCAAGTTTGCTAGAAACTTTTGGAAGGTCGTTTATATAGATAAGGAACAAAGGAGGAGCAAGAATCGAACCTTGAGGAACACCCCAAGTTAATTTTAATAATTTACTGTGGTAATTATCATCTGTAATAACACACTGTTGTCTATTATACAGGTAACTTTTAAACCACTGCAGTGTATGGTTTTTTAATCCGTATTTTTCCAATATTTTTAGTAGGATTTCATGATTTATTGTGTCGAACGCTTTTGACAAGTCTACAAAGACTCCTAATACGAACTTCTTTTCATAGATTGATTCACTAATCCTATTGACGATAGCATGCTCTGTCGAGTGCTGAGTTTGAAAACCATATTGGTTTTCATTCAGGATTTTGTTTGTGGTTAGGTATTTATATAAACGATTGTAGATTATTCGTTCGAGCAGTTTTGAAAATACGGGAAGGATTGATATTGGTCTGTAATTATTTAAGGAGGATGTATCTCCGGATTTATAGATAGGAATAATTTTAGCTATTTTTAAATAGTCGGGTACAATTCTTCAATAATTATTGAAGAGTTATATATATGAAAAATGGGTTTACTTATTGTCGATACCTTGACCTTTGTTAATTTTTAATGTTTTAATTGCTGTTTCATATCAAGCTTGGACTCAAAAAAAGCAGAAAAAAATGCTTGTTTTATCAATAATAATTTTCTTAAAAAAAACTTTTTAGTGAAAAAAATATTTGCAAAAATATACCTTAAAACCCCCGTTTTAATGAAGACGGATGAATTATAATTATAACTACGTACGTCTTATTAGCCGTTTTTAATAAAACGCATTTCAAACCAGACGACAAAAAAAGATGAAAAAATAATGCTGTTTTTTTAATGAAAAAACGGCATTATTTTTTTCTTTTTAGTGTTAAATTAAAACAAATATTATATTTAAAATAAGCTTCTTTTGAGTACCAGGTTGATATAGTTTAGAAGAAAAAAAATTTCAACAATATTAGGATCCGTCATAAATTTAGAACCCAAAGAGGAACCACTAAAACTCATTTAAATTGAAAAAAAAAAAAGTAAGGTTCTTTTTTCACCAAAAGACATCGATTCGCAGCTCAGGCAAATCAAATTTCAAAAATTTTTAAAATCGATCCACCCTTACTAATGTACGCCAACTTTGTTGGCGTACATTAGTTAGGTGACCTAACAAACAGTATGTAGTACAGTATAACATACTGTTTGTTAGGTCACCTAACTAATGTACGCCAACAGAGTTGTGAACTCTTCCTCAACTTTTTTTGTCGTCTGGTTTGAAATGCATTTTATTAAAAACGGCTATGAAAACGTAGTTATATTATAAAGCAACTGATTTCGATAATTTTATTATTTATTTACATGTGGG
>NC_061163.1:29771384-29803661 GCF_022113875.1 Hydra vulgaris
GAGTGTAGCAAGCGATAAACGTGAGTGTAGCAAGCGACAAACGTGAGTGTAGCAAGCGACAAACGTGAGTGTAGCAAGCGACAAACGTGAGTGTAGCAAGCGACAAACGTGAGTGTAGCAAGCGACAAACGTGAGTGTAGCAAGCGACAAACGTGAGTGTAGCAAGCAACAAACGTGAGTGTAGCAAGCGACAAACGTGAGTGTAGCAAGCGACAAACGTGAGTGTAGCAAGCGACAAACGTGAGTGTAGCAAGCGACAAACGTTTTGAGTTTGCTCCATGTCTGGAATTTATCTCAAACATCAAAAAATGCTGCACCCACCCCTGCAAAGCATCTTTATTTATGTATAAACATATATATGATCTCTAATATCAAAAATTGCTGCATCCGTAAAAATTAATATTAGTTTTGTAAACAACATAAAAAAAAAAACATTTTAAATTTTACTCTGTTTTTCACATGTATATTTGTTCAATCTAATATCAGATGATTAAACAAATTTATTTTATTGACTTTACCGATAACTTAATATAATAACTGATTTTTGATATTTATTAAAAGTAATTGTGTCTCTAAAATAATAACCAGAGTGGCGTCAGAATGGTGTGTGGCGTATGGTGTATGGCATGAGAAGTTTACTGTAATATTTTGTTTTTTTAGGAAAATTTGTACTTGATAATTCAGACTTCAGAGAGGTACCAGAAGGAATAAACGATTACCAAAACGTTATTTGCATTAAGCTATCTCAATTACACAACGGAAAAAATGGTGGAAGGGAGTTATATTTATCCCTCAAGACAGAAGAAGAAAAGAAATGTTTACTTAAGGTCCTCCGCGATCATATTAAAATTGTGAGTATACTTTTTCGAAGCGATAATTATGTAAGAAGTTGTTTAATTGGTACTGATTTAAGTTAGTAATCTTTTTTATTCTCATACAGAGCCCAAGTCATAACGAATATATTGAAGATACACTCAAACCTCCTACAAAATTTATCCCTTTTGATGACAACAATCCGTGAGTTTATTGAAGCATAATACAATTTATTTTTTAATTGTATTGTATGTTGAACATTGTGTGTGTTTGTGTGTGTTCGTATGTGTGTGTATATATATATATATATATATATATATATATATATATATATATATATATATATATATATATATATATATATATATATATATATATATATATATATACATATAAATATATATATATATATATATATATATATATATTTGTTTTTAAAAGATGTTGTGTCTTAGCGTGGCATCCTAGGGAAGGCATGCCAAGGCACGCCTTATTCTGTGTTGCACCGGAGAAACAAACCATTAAACTTTCTTTTCTGTTGCGTTTGCTCTAATTAATATCTTGGTATATTTTTATCAAACTTCAATTTTAATATCTTTTTTTTTCTTGTAAACTTTTTGAAACAAAGTTTGATTTAAAACCACTAAAAAACGCGTCAAACTTTAAAATAAGTTTTGCATTGAAAAATGTTTTTAAACTACCAAACTTATTTATTATTATTATTTATTTAATATACCAGATATTAAAAAATCCATAAATGGGGCTTGATTGTA
This sequence comes from Hydra vulgaris, assembly GCF_022113875.1. NCBI lineage: Eukaryota > Metazoa > Cnidaria > Hydrozoa > Anthoathecata > Hydridae > Hydra > Hydra vulgaris. The sequence continues at coordinate 29,772,971 of NC_061163.1, forward strand.
ATCATAATCTCGCTAAAACCTTTATCACTTTTTCAACATCAGATTCACCCCAGCATCACATAACCAAATTGAAATTAAGAGGGACTCTGTCATAAAGTTTTTAGGAGTCTATCTTGATGAGCACATTACATGGAAACAGCATATTGATCACGTATGTACCAAGATTTCTAAAAATATTGGAATTTTATATAAATCTAGAGATTAAATAAAAAAAGCTTGACCCAACTCTATCATTCGTTTATCCATAATTATATAAATTATGCAAATATTGCTTGGGGAAGTGCTGGAAAGAATAAGTTGAAACGTCTTTTTTCTCGTCAGAAACACGCAATTCGTATTATAAATTTTTCCGATCAGTTTACTTATTCAAAACCTTTATTTAACGAAATGAGAATACTTAATATTTATGAAGTGAATTTATATAATACTCTATGTTTTGTATATGTGTGGAAAAATAACTTATCTCCTGACGTTTTTAAAAGTATTTTTACTTTGAAACCAGACAATAAGTATGCACTGAGAAATAATAATTTGCTAAATCAAGTTTTATGTCGAACCAAGTTTAATCAGCTTTGTATTGATTATCGTGCACCTAATCTTTGGAATAAAGTTATTTTGCAAAATTATGATCTACCTTCCTCTTTTTTCGATGGAGAACATTTTTCTATATTACTAGTGTTATGGGTTTGTCTACCTATTATTAAAACTAAGTTTACCTAAGTATATAGTTACATTGAGATTGTACTGAAACTGATAGCAATGAATAGATCTATAAATATTTATTATTTGAGTTCGTATTGTATATTGCTTTATATTTTATATTGCTAGTATGTATAAATTTTCAGGTTTATTTTATTTTTTATTAAGTATTTGAAAAAACAACAAAAAAAAAATTTTATTACGGTTTTTATAACACGGTTTTGTAAAAACTTAAAAAAAAAAGAAAAAAAAATTATAAAAAATAAATAAATAAAATAAAATAAAGTAAAAATAATAAACTATGTATAAATGTGTATGTGTATCTGTGTATGTATGCATTTATGTATGTATACTGGTATATATATATATATATATATGGGTGTGCTTGCAGTCTATGTATATTCAAAAAAAAAAGAAAAAAAGAATAGTGCTGCATAACCTCTGGCGTAGGAACACCCAACTAAGACTGCTTGGCAATCGTTGGGCTGGATTAGGATTCGGTGATACCACCTATGATCGCTTGTATGGTAAAGATGCAAACATAATATATACTTAAAAAAAAAAAAAAACTATATTAGAACAAAAGCTAATTATCAACAAGAATGTCCACCCCACCCTGATTTTATTTTCTACATTTTTAATGCAAGAAATGTTCAATTCAATTATTATTTTTTTTAATCTATTCGATTTATAATATCACAAAAACACTATGACGTCATCAAACACATCAATAATTAGGCCGGGTGAATAAAAATAAGCGATTGCTTTTACGCAGTAATTGGTCAGCTTTATATGAATAAAAACTGTAGCAATTTTGCTTATGTTTTTTTTCACGTAAAGCTGAGCAATGACTGAGTAAATTGCTTAACTTTATGCAAATAAAATTTTTAGCAAAACTGCTTAAGTTTTTATTCAAGTAAAGCTGACTAATTACTGAGTAAAAGCAATTGCTCATTTTTATTCACCTGGCCTAATATACTGAAGTATATTAATTATTTTTTACTATTCTTTGCAACGGTTTATATAATTACTTATCGAAACATTTTTTACTACAACTTTAAGTCTAACTGAAATTATTTTCATAATTTTCTTTGGGATGCCATGGTCTGATATTGTTTGTCTCTCTGCAAAAAAATTGCGACTCCTTTCGATTTTCAAGATTCAAACAAACATTCAAACAATCAAAACAACAAACAGAAAGTTTTAATTTTTTCAGTTGGTTTAAGATACTTTAAACAATGTTACAGTAGATTTGTTTGAGTAGTGGTTTCGATAAATCACGTGACTGGTATATTTTGATAAATCACGTGACTGGTATACTTAGCAAAAATGCTCTTTAGAAATTTCTTTATCGCATTTTAAACTATTTAATAATGCTTAACTGATACTTGTTTGATTAGCTTCTGAAAAATAGCATCTGTTGTTTCAGTTTATAAAAAAATCTAAAGATTGTTCTGACCCCTCTAACTATTGTCCAACTCGTCTTCAGCCTTCTTTCTATAAAAATCAAAGTTTTTAAATTTTTAATTAATTAACTTTTAGCTTCTCGTCTGAAGTCAAAACTCCTAATCTTAAAAAATCAATAAAGATTTTGAATCTCTTATTACCCTGCTGGATTCTTAATTATTGTAAAGGAAAAATTCTTTTAAAAAAAGATTTATAGATCCTTAACTGAAAATGACTTTTTTTATATTGATCTTTTCATACTACTTCTTGGTAATTTTTATAACAAGTTGTTGATGGTTTTGTATTTGTATGCCAACCTGTTGTTGGTTTTGTACTTTTTTGTATTTGTTGCTTTTGCATAATTATAAAAGGTTGTTGTCAGTTTTGTATTGATGTTGTCATTTGATAAAAGTGATAATCAGGGATGCGGAGTTCCATTAAAATTTTGGGACTCCTAGGTCAAAAATGATGGACTCCTTTGTCTACGGAATTTCTTTTTGTTATTATTTTAAATTAATTATTTTGATTTTAATATCTTGATTTTTATGAATGAGAAAATCCCGGAAAAACAATGGCTACTATTGAGTTTATTATTATTAGTTAAACGCTAAAGTTTGTCCCATAGTTGTAATATAATAATAAAAATTATAGCTTTACTAAAAGTGCACGTAATTTTATTATATAGGCATTAAATGCTGCATGAATAGAAATATAGGTATTTATATGAATTTGTGAAATACATTTTTCAATTGAAAGGCGAAACGACGTTTTTTTGCATCAATTTATTAAATCTTAAGTATTTTCAAAAACCTTTTGAAAATCTTTTGAAAATCTTTTGAAAATACACTGTAGCAGCGAAAAATGCATAAATACAAAGACGTTTATGAAAAAAAGTCCTTTCTTAAAAAAATTGTTGCTCATGAGAATTTATGTTTGTGAACTTCCTGGTTAAATGTACTTCTGCGGTGCTCTGTGACAAGACCGTTAGGTCTTCTTGGGGTACCTAAATAACAAAACAAAATAAGTAATATATATATATATATATATATATATATATATATATATATATATATATATATATATATATATATATATATATATATATATATATATATATATATATATATATTTAAATATTTATATATATAAATATATATATATATATATATATATATATATAAATATATATATATTTATATATATATGTAGCTGGATAGTTCAGTTGGTTAGAGCGTCGAACAAAAAGTTTAAAACCGGACTATTGTACGATACGAGTTTAACTCCTGCCACCGCTAACTCAGGGCTTGAGTAGTAACGCAAAAAGTTGGTCAATAACGGACGCAATTTTGGATTAGTCTTAATGACTATTTGTGGCTGTTCCTATGCTAAGCCAACAATATCTTCGGATATAAGAACATTGTATAGAAAAATATAGCATAATAGTATATTTTTATACTTTTATAAAGATATAAAAATATATTATTATGAAAATTCTAATAAAATAAAAAAAAAAAAAAAAATTATATATATATATATATATATATATATATATATATATATATATATATATATATATATATATATATATATATATATATATATATATATATATATATATATATATATATATATATATATATATATATATATATATATATATATATATATATATATATATATATATATATATATATATATATATATATTGAAGCGCAATAAACCCAATTATGGCTCCCAAATAAAATCACTTTAAAAGTAGCTTTCTGTTTGCAGGAATTCAGTATGTAAAAATTATAATAATAAACTCTCTGTGAAAAATATTACTCAAAATTTCCTAACTTTCTCATAGGGTATAGTTTTTAAACATCTACAGGTCAAGATGTCTCAAGGTTATGTTCTTATAATTAAATATAAGATCTTAGTAAGTTGTTTCGTAAAATAAATAACTTTGTTATTTTATTATAATATAAAAGTATAGTTTTTAACAATTAAAAAGAAATTCCGTGTAATGACATCGTCAAAAGGACAGTCTTTTTATTTATAATGACGTATAAAAAGCAATATATACAAAAAAGTCAAAATAAATAATACTTTAAATGTGTGTAAAACAAAATTTATTTGAAATTTTTTTAAAGTTTATTATAATTAGAAAATTTTAGGATGTTCTAGAAACTTTTGTTTTTATCTTTTCAAGTTATGCATATTTTATTTCTGTATATCTTATAGGTTTATAATATGATTTTCATAATGATTTTTTTGTTTGTTTAAATTTCATTATGGCTTTGGTTTATTAGGCTGTTAAAAGAGTTAGAAATTATCCAGAAAACAATACGAAATCAAAATGAAGACGAAGCTTTCAACACCAATGATTTGACTCGTGACTTTAGGCTTTCAAGCCAAGAAAATACATACAATTTAAAATATAACACAAATTCGCGGCAAAGTTTTGATTCTGGCTTTGGTTCGATCATTTCCCCTACGAGTTCTATCAGTAGAAACTCTTATTCTAGCAGTATTTTCGATATTGACAATATATATTTATCAGAGCAGGATGAAGCTGATAATTTAATAATCGAAACGAAGTTGTAAAATATTAATTAGCGACAATAAGCTTTTAAAAAGACGTTATTTTGAATTAAGTTATATTAAACTAGAGTTTATATCCTAACTATTAGTTATTAGAACCAAGCTTAGATATTTCTTGTCGTTGCTTAATTTATTCTCGTTGCTAAATAATTTAAGCATGTTATTGTTAACAATATATTTGTTACTGCCTAAATTACATTCTAGGATATTGTTTTATAAATTTAAATACATAAATTACATAAATTACATAATTAAGCAAGTTAAAAGTTGTATAAGCAAGTAAATTTTTCAATTATTGAAATTTTCAATTATAAAAATTTTAAATTTTTTATGTTATTATAGTATATATTATAGCAAATTTATTTTTAATATTACTAAACTTTTTATTTATTGATTTATTAAGTTTAATAACACTATTAAACTTTGTTTTTCTTACGAAGCCATTCTATCCTCTTTTCTTAGCGCGCGCAAGTTTTATACTCAAAACTAGTTTTTTCGTGGGAAAACAATCCATATTCAAGTCTTGATTTAAATATTTTAAATTAACAAAAAAACTGCTTACTACCCAGTGGGCACAGGACGTAAAAAAGACGTCCTTAGGACGTTCAAATCGCGTCCGTCCGTCCCATTAAAATTCTAAACGTCTTTTAAACGTCTTATTCGCGTCCAATAATTTTTTCGTCCAAAAAATATCCATTAAATAAAAAAAATCAGTTAAATCACGCAAGCGGTAGGCTCTCTTGTCAAACCCCTATTCCGACGTTGAGCGTTCTTTGCGTCCGCGAGCTTGTATTTCTAGAAAATAGGCGAAATGGGGTATATAGGGATTCGCGCTGCGGTGTGCACATACACCGACTGATTTTTAGAGAAAACATGCAGCGGAGTGTGGAAACAACGACTGAGGGTTTGGAGTAGGCAGGTTCTCTTTAAAATAAAAAAGTCGTTTTTTTACATTTTCGGACCTTGAGGACAGCGTCGGAATAACGGTTTGACAAGAGAGCCTACCCACGCAAGCGTTAAACTTCATAAAATTTTTAAGTAACGCACTTTTAATTAAGTTTTTTTTCAATTACAAAAAAAGTCTTTTTACAACAGCTAATAGACACGTTCCATCTAATTTTTATTTTTGTTATCAATTGAAAATTGTGGTAATATTGATACAGGTAATGAAATTTTTACAGATAATGAAAGAAACGGTTTAAAACTGAATATATGCTATACTATGTATATATATACTTGATATACTATTAGTATAGTATTGCTATATCAAGAACCAAGTTCTAACAATAAGATTTAGACATCTCATGCAGAATCAAATTTTTCAATAGGAAAACCTGTTAATGATCATGGAACAATTATCCTGATAATTCTTTGAATTCAATGTCTTTACTCGACAACATTATGCTATTTTATAATGGAACCGGTACATTAGTAAATGATCTTCTTGAAATATTGCCAAATCAAGGTTTGGAACTTCCCAAAGATTCAAGGAGAATTTTAAAAGCACCTTATGAAAAGCGACTTATAGACAGGTTCTTGCTAACTTATATATATTATTTTAAACATTTAATTACTTGAGAATCGTATTAATATTGATACATATCAATATATGTATAATTGATACAGATATTGAATTGATACAGATATTGAAATAAATAGTTAAAAACTAGGTATATGATATACTATATATATATATATATATATATATATATATATATATATATATATATATATATATATATATATATAATATATATATATATATATATATATATATATATATATATATATATATATATATATATATATATAAGTTACTATTAGTTTAAGTTTAAGTAAATTACTAAGTATTTACTAATTACTAAGTAAAAATTACTAAGTATATTAGTATTAGTTTAAGTTTAAGTAAATTACTAAGTTTAAGTTACTATTAGCTTGAAGTATAAACTTGATTTGAAGTATAAACTTGATTAATATAAATATTATTATAAATGAGATTTATAATAATATTTATATTAATAAATTTATTTTCTTTAATTTATATCAGATCTATAAAATTTATTATTATGGATTATTATAACAAATTTGTGAGAATTATTATTACAGATACGTGATTAATATTATGAATTTATTATTATATATTTATTATTACGGCCGTTTTTGGATTTATATTTTCAGTTTTATGGTATGATAAAATTGTAAAGGTTCTGATGATAAGATCAGTAGATCTTCTTTCAGAAGCCTTGTTTTCTTTGTTCTTGTAAAATATAGTATTTATTTTACGGCAAATGTAAACAGAAAAATATATATATATATATATATATATATATATATATATATATATATATATATATATATATATATATATATATATATATATTTATCAGAGCAGGATGAAGCAGGATGAATATATATATATATATATATATATATATATATATATATATATATATATATATATATATATATATATATATATATATATATATATATATATATACAGTGGGGTGCAGAATTATAACCTCACCTGTATAGTCACCTTAAAACTATCTTTTAAAGTTTGTTGATGAAATTCTATTTGTAGATCATTTTTTGAAATAAACAAAATAATTTACATGAATCTATTACTACTTTAACTAACTCAAATTATAAAACCGTTTAAAGCCGTGGTGCACAATTATAACCTCGTTATCTAAATTGCATCAAAAGTTGTTAAAAAATAGTAGTAAAATCCGTTTTCAAATAAAATTTATTACATTTTAAAATTATAAAAAACATTCTAACGAATGCCAAGAGGAAATACACTCTCCGATGAAGAAAAAGGCAAGATCGAAGCCTACAGATCATTGCGTTTATCAAACAGGGCAATTGCTTGCAAACTGAGACGTTCACCACGTTTAATCAATAATTTCGTAAATGATCCAACAAATTATTGCACGAAGCATCAAAGTGGTAGAAAACCTATACTTACAGCTCGCCAACAGCAACGAATTGTGCATGCTGCTAGTAACCGTACAATCTCCGCGAGACAAATAGGCGCTGTTTTGGGATTGAACTGCTCATGATGGACGGTGAATCGTGCAATTAACAAGTCAGGCATTCTTATATATGCAAAAAAACGCACATCTCCAGCACTAACTGAAGCGCACAAACGCAGTCGTCTTCAATGGGCCAAAGACCACATGACTTGGGAAAAAGAATGGCGAAAAATTGTGTGTCCGATGAAAAAAAATTCAATCTTGATGGTCCAGACGGCTTCAATTACTACTGGAATGACATAAGAAAAGAGAAAATATTTTCAAAAAGAAGGGCTATGGGAGGCGGAGGAGTAATGATTTGGAGTGCGTTTGGTTATTTTGGAAAGACTTCAATTAGCTTTATTACTACTAAGTTAAATGCAGAAGGATATAGAAACATGTTTAATGGTCATTTGAATGATATTATACAAAAATTTGGTAACACCAATTTCATTTTCTAGCAAGATAATGCTCCAATTCATAGAGCAAAGTCAAATATCTCATGGTTTACCAGCAAGAAAATTCAATTATTAGAATGGCACCTGATTTAAATCCCATCGAAAATGTATGGGGCATCTTAGCAAGACGTGTTTATGCAGAAGGGAAACAATATTCGAATGTCGATGAATTAAAAAAGGCAATTGTTCATGTTTGGAAGAACATATCTCTTGCAGATTTTAGAAAACATTCGGAAAGTATGCCTAATCGAATATTTGAAGTTATTCAGAATGGCGGCAATAAAACAAAGTACTAATAAAAAATTCAAGTAGCAATACAAAACATTATGGAATTTTGTAGAGTAAAATTAAAATGAGGTTATAATTTTGCACCATAATTTTTCTGAAATTTTCAAGTCAGTTAACGAAATTAAACCATCATTTGTAATAGAGTCTCTATTACAAATGAAATATTAATCAAGTAAGATATTAAGCAATTGAATAATTTAAAAATGATTATTTATTTATTTGTAAGAACTTGATTTTTTGGTGAGGTTATAAATTTGCACCGCACTGTATATATATATATATATATATATATATATATATATATATATATATATATATATATATATATATATATATATATATATATATATATATATATATATATATATATATATATATATATATATATATATATATATATATATATATATATATATATATATATATATATATATATATATATATATATATATATATATATATATATATATATATATATATATATATATATATATATATATATATATATTAGGTACGCGGACTGATTTTTTTAAATTAATTAAATACTAGAAAATTATATATCATTAGAAAGCCCTCAAATACAGTATTTTAATGGTGAAAAAATTATGAAAATCGGACAATTCTATAAGAAGTTATTGCGTTTTTAGTAGCAAATTTTCGATATATGGATTTATTGAAGAAACTGGTTCCAAATTTTTTTTTTTCCCCACTAAAATTGTTATAACTTTGTCAAATCTTATCCAAATGTCTATACCTTGGTATCAAAAGATAGATGTAAGAGTAGGCTACAAGTTTATATAACTCTATAGATAAAAGGGGTGTCTAGAAGACCGGAGGGGGTACCGAAACACCCTCGTACCCTTAAAAAAATACAAGTTTTTTACACGAAAGACTGTTTTTCTGATAAAATATGTCATCTTTATACACAAAAAATTGTTCCAATTTGCTTCCAATCCATTTCCAAATATTAGTGGTCTATTTTAGATTGAAGGGTGGAGGTCTTTGTTACGTTTTAACACCCTCGTAGTGAAATGCTACATTGTTATAAATATTTGAACCTAAAAAACAATGATTATATTTTGTATGAAAAATTTTAAATTAAATTTTCTTAGTTTACAGCATATACAAGTGGTGTATAAGTTGACATAAGAGACGGGACATGTGCTACGCCAAACGCCCCCCTTCTTGCCCAGTTGTATCCAACCTAAAAAAAAAAATTTAAAAAGATATTTGAAAAATAGTTTTAAATTAAGTTTATTAGAAAAGAGAAACAAGTATTCAAGATTATTTTAATATGTTAGTACAGGTAGGGGTGTGTTACACCCAACGCCCCCTCCCCTTCTCATTCAAACTTGCAAATAATGTCAAAAATTTTTTAAATGTTTTTAAATTATGTTTATTTAAAGAGACTTAACTTTTCTAATCTTACCACATTACAAAATGCAAGTTGGAGTATCCACCCTAAAAATAGGCCAAAGATAAAACTAATTTTAAAACTTATATAATAATATAATAATATTATTAACTTATATAACAAAATATAATAAATTTAAGTCTTGTAAATTTTTTTAAACAATATCGTTTACTAATTTAGTAAACGATATTGTTTAAAATTCCAAGATTAAAAATATTATAAATAATGTATAAAAAAATGTACTAAATTATATAAACCTAAAAAATATCAAATAATTTAAAAAACTCATACATACCTTCTTTAAACAAGTTACGATTACAAGAAACTGATATTTCAACCTCAATAATGCAAATATAATTTTTAGGAACTGTAAACATAGGGTACAATAATATAAAATCAAATAACTATTAATAAAGTCAAACAAACATTTTTAATAAACTAAAACAAGAATAGTAAATAAGTTTGCAAAATACACTTCACATTTATCAACATTTGAAATATTACACATAAATTTAAAATTACATTTAACGTGGGCTACAGAGTCTTAAAAAAAAAACCTTATTCTATTGAAAGGTCCACATCTATCTATAGTGTAAACTTTACAAATTTATATAATACAAAATTTTAAAAGTGTAAAAAGTATTTCATTGGTACTATTACAATGTTTTGCTTTTAAATTTTTTTGGGTAAAAATTTGAAAAAATATAAAGCAAATGTTGATAATTGTATAAATTTGGAAAAAACGGAAAATAAACTTGCAGAAATTAAATATATATTTAAAAAAAAAAAGGAATGGTGGTGCCTAATAATTGTAATAATCTCCCTGAACCACTAGGCTGCCACCATTCCATCTTCTCCCTCTGCTTCCTCCACTTCCACGACCTCGACCACCTCCCCTTCTGCTGCGGCTCCCAGCACCATTGTTAGGAGGATGATAGGGCCATTTAAAAGAATTATTTTCCCTTCCTCCTAACCGGACCCATCGCTTAAATGAACTATTGCTGGTGGGTCCAGGATGCTGGGACCTATATAATAGGTAATATTGATAAGTTAGCTCTAAATGACAATGATTCGTTAATAGATTAGTACTGAATGGCATTATGTAAAATTTAATATAAAACAATTAATTGCAAAAATGATAGACTGAATAAATAATATGAACAACGTATTAATCAATGATAACTTAAACAGCATTAATGAGAGTAATAATTTCATTCTGCTGCACTTTGAGGGATAACACAACACTAATGCAATAAATAGTGTATATAAATATAAACATAAATTCAATAATCATTAAGAAACATTTTTAAATCATAAATTTACCAGCAGAAGGTTGAACACCTGGAACTTAAGATAAAAAAAGTTTCTATAAAAATTTGCAATTGATAAGAAAGGTGTGTAACCATTCGTTGAACACGTAAATGTAGCTAAAATTCAAAATTTGTAATAAAAAATAAATATTGCAAATAATGGCTTTGAAACTGGTAATCTTTGAAATCTATTCACAGATCAAAAAGTACTAGCTTTTTAATATGTTAAAAATAAAAAACAATGAAGGTTTTACATTAATCATTTTTTTTTTTGGAGTTAAAAATAGTTATTAATACTATTATTAAGAATAAAAAAAATTAAACTTACTTTCTGTTAGGGCATCTAACATATTTTTGCTATAATTTGCCATATTTTTTTAAATCTAATAATATATATCGCAATAATTCAAAATAAGATTATTAGTTGAAACGCCCCCTTATCCGGATTTCGGCGCCTACCGGATTTTGCTTACCAAAAAAAACAACAGAAAAACCGAAATTAGGTACCTAAAGTTCAACACTAATTAGACTAATTGCTTATAATTATTTTTCGTTGAAATTTGGCATGTTCATAGAAAATGCATGAAGAAAACTATTTTAATAATAAAAAAAGCAGACTCTATATTTCTTCGACTACAAATCCATGTTACAACATCAGCCAAATTTCCATGCAAAATTCTCAGCAAAATACTACATAAAAAGGTATGATAGCGATACACAATAGTTTATAAAAATCAAGCCTAATCTTTCTTCTTTCAAAAGTTGTCAAGGTTTATATATGTTTCTAAAAAAAACCACCTCAAAAAACCGTTTGCCTAGGGCTACCTAAAAAAAGTGGTATACTTGGTATAACACTAATTAGACTAATTGCTCATAATTATTTTTTGCTGAAATTTGGCATGTGCATAGAAAATGCATGAAACAAGCTATTTTAAAAATAAAAAAAGCAGACTCACAAATTCATGGGAGAACATCAACCTAATATTCAGGAGCAAAATATTCCATAATAAAGTTTAGTAACCATACAGAAAAGTATTTCAAAAATCAAGATTAACTTTTCTTCTTTCCAAAAAGTATCTATGTCTATATATGTTTCTAAAAAGAAACTACTTAAAACTACGTCTGCCTCACGCTGCATAAAAAAGAGTGAAAAATACGAGAACCAAAATTTTAGCACAAAAATCGGTTCCGTAAATCGCGATTTCCGCGTACCTATATATATATATATATATATATATATATATATATATATATATATATATATATATATATATATATATATATATATATATATATATATATATATATAAGGTATATATTTGACACTTGATATAGTATTTCAAGTATAATAATTGATATACTATATCAAGAACCAAGTTCTGACTGTTTGAAAGACTTAGACATCGCAGAATCTCATGCATAGTCATATTTTTCAAAAGGAAAACCTATTAATAATACAGAGAGTTTATGGTGATAATTCAATATAATTCAATATCTTTAATGAACAACTTTTAGATTGTTCTATTCGAAATAATTGGACCAGCATTATTTGTCGACCTCAAACACTTTTAGGTTAGCATTGCTGCATGCCGACTCTAATTCCAAAGGTTATATATATATATATATATATATATATATATATATATATATATATATATATATATATATATATATATATATATATATATATATATCTTCTTCATATCCTGTAACTTCAGGGGTTCTTCAAGGTTCAATCCTTGGCCCTATACTCTTTTTAATTTACATTAACGATCTTCCAGATATTATCACATCTAAGGTGGCATTGTTCGCTGATGACACTACTATTTATTCTTGTCATGATAAGAAGCGTACACTCACTGATTGCTTGCAGGGGGTCTGAGCTTGAAAAGGATCTCACCTCTGCTACAGCATGTGGCTCACAATGGTTGGTGAACTTAATTTCAGATAAAACTCAATTTTTTTCTGCCAATCGTTATCGCAATAATTTTGATCTTCCTATATTTATGAATGGTAATGTACTAGATGAGTCATATACCCTTCACCTTCTACGATTAACTTTTACTTCAGATCTTTCTTTTAAACCGTATATCAAATCCATTGCAATATTAGCATATGCTAAGGTTGCATCTCTTTATCGAGCTCGACACTTCCTTACTCTAGATTCTATTCTCTATCTCTATAAATCTCAAATCCGTCCCTGTATGGTATACTGTTGCCATATCTGGGGCAGATCTTCTATTGATGCCCTTTTCTCTTTTAGACAAGATGCAAAAACGCATTGTAAACATAGTTGGACCTGCTTGTGCAGCCAATCTCCAACCATTGTCACATTGTCGTGGTGTTGCTTCTTTTTCTCTTTTCTACAAATACTATAATGGGCACTGCTCTAAAGCTAGTTTTTTTCTTCGAACATCAGTTCTTTGGAATTTGCTTCCTTCATCTTGCTTTCCTGATTCATATAATTTGCAATCTTTTAAGTCATTTGTCAATCGTTATCTTGCTCTACGAACTTAATCTTTTCTCTTCCAATAACTTCCAAACTCTTATAGTGGTTGTTCGCAGCCTTGTTGGAAGTGAAGATGTAATATATATTTTTTCTATTATAATTTATATATATATAAGTTATAATAGCATATTGTTTTTTAATTAACTAATATATAGTCTTTAACTCATTTACTTACTTATCTTAAGAATAATGAAATATAAAAAATGTTTAAAGTTGAGAATAGTTTTGATCTTTAATAGTTTGATTCTATCAACAAGTTTCTTGAATGTGATCAATCATTTCTCGATACTAATGTTGCGAAAAGTAGTATATTTTTTATTATGGTTAAATGTTTAGTTTTTTTTTACAAGGGTAAATTACATAAAAAATTTTGATCTGTAATTATATACATAATGCTCACTTTACAAGTAAACATTTTTACACAAATTTACACAAAATTTTTATACAATACAAATTTTTGTTTTTAAACTTTGTTTTTAAATTTTTTGTTTTTAAATTTTAAATTTGTTTTTAAATTTGTTTTTAAATTTTAAATTTTTTGTTTTTAAATTTTGTTTTTAAATTTTAAACTTTTGTTTTTAAATTTTAAACAATACAAATTTTTATACAATACAAAAACAAATTTACACAAAAATTTTTGAATTGAATAAAACACTAATGAATTGCTCCTTTGCCCAATATAACTTACACTAAATTGTCCCATATCAATTACACTAGTGTTATCTTTTGAATTTAGAAATAGAAGTTATTAAATGTTGGTGGCTCATCATGCAATGCATTTGAGAAGGGCATGCTTTCAAAGTAAGTATAATTTTACTATAAAAAGAGCATTTTTAATACCGCAATTATATTGCATACTTGATATACATAAATATATACGCTGGTCACAACAATCCAGTCAAAAATTTCTTTAAAAAAATAAATTTAGTGTTGAGAAATTCGTATTTTTTGATGTTTGATGTTATGTTTATAAAATAATAATTATATATATGTGTGTGTGTGTTATTTATTTCTTTCCCCTTTATTTTTACATACTTATCTTAACAATATTTTTTTAAGGTTAAGACTGCTTTCCTGATTCCTACAGCAAAAAAAAAACTTTAAAATGCTGGTGGCAATATTTTAAAGAGTGCATCTGATTGAAAAGAAAGTGAATGACGTCAACTGTTCGAAAATTCAATTCTTGGAAATTAACAAGTGGAATAAGAAGTTTACAAAGTTGTAATTTGTAAAACTCAGCACAATTATATTATTAAGAAATATAAATGATTTATTATTTTTTTCTTATTCTCAAGAAGTTCTGTAAAAACATAAATTTGAACCTTACGTTTAAGAATGTTAGAACATGTATTTTAGACGTCAAAATAAGAACGTCTAAATTAGGTTATTTAAAGACGTCATTTGGCGTTTTCATTTAGCACTAGTTCTGAACGTCCTAAATTCACGTCTTTTAGACGTCTCAAAACACATCTTTATTCCGTCCTAAAAAGACGTCCTAATTACGTCTTAAAAAGACGTCATCTGGCGTTGCCATTTAGAACCAGTTCTGGACGCCCTAAAAAGACGTTCTTTCGACGTCATATGGACGTTTCCGTGCCTGCTGGGTATACTGTATTGCAATGAAACATTGTTACGTTTGCAAGTCCAATTTATAGCAAAGGTTCGCTATAATTTATTGCAAAGGTTCGCTAGACAGTAAGTAAGGTCAACTTAGTAAGGTAAACTTAGTAAGGTAAACTTAGTAAGGTAACATCAATTCGTTGCTTTGTTGTTAAAGTACCACCACATGTTTCACCACTTAAATCAAAAAATAAATCTGTCATCAAAAAATATTATTGTGCGTAAATCAATATAAATTATGGTATTCCATCGAATCTGTTGGCTAAAACCTATGGCACTTTTTGAGCTTTATAGATTTTAGTGTTATGATTTGGAAACATATGTGCAATTATAGGATACTATTTTTGATATTTTTGAAGAAACTAATAAAAAAAAACGTTTGTTAATTATTTTTCACATGGTATTATTGCTTATACTTAAAGAACTTCGTAAAAAATTAAAACAAACAAAAAAAACCATCATACACTATGTGCAAAAAACTACTCAAACAGTATGCATACAAGTTAGTATTAGTATTATGTTTAAAACGTTTCTTATATATATATTTATATATTTTTTTATAGTACTACATAATGTAAACTTGTATAACTATTTGCATTGCCATCTGCATATATGTTAAATAAGTTTTTACAAAAGCGATATATTCATCCATTTACCAACATAAAACTCCAACCGGGGCTAGTTGGCAGCAGTGGTAAGCTGAAGAATAGAGTTTAACTTCAGAGCTTTCCATCAGAAAACGCCAGAAATCACACGGAACCATTCTAATTAACTATTTCATTTTAATTTAGTATTGTAATTATTTGCGAAATTAACCACACCTAATTCCTATTTAAGAAATAGGAATTAGTTGTGATACATATGAGGTAAGATTTAAGTATTATTTGAACAAAAACTTAAGTTTTGAAACAGCGCTTTCTTTTAGTAAAAAGTAATATTTTCTTATTACAAAGAAAATATTAGTATAAAAAATAAATTATAAAGAATTCAATGAAAAATGATTTACTCTTTTATACCAATTTTATTTTAATAGTTGTTTTTTTGTCAGGTTTTGCAGGTTTATTTAAGACAAAGCATTTAAAGTTAATGAAAAAATATTTTAATTGGAAAAATATTTTACAGGGCTAATTGGCTTATTAATTATAACCAGCGCACAGTGGGCCAGGTGGTAGACAAAACCTCAAAAAAAAAATTTCGAAATACTTCCAACTACTTAGTACATTATATTTATAAAAGCATAATGTATGGTTTAAAACATTATTTGTAGTTTGATTGTACATCATAAATGTACAATTATTATTTACAATTGAATATAAAGATTAATTAATTAATTTTTTTTTTTTTTTAATATACCATAACAACATAACTATAACAACAAATAACTTTTAAATTATTTAACATATGCGAAATTAATTGACATATTATTAAAATTTAATTTGATAGCTTTTCAAAAAATACCATAACAAATTCCAAGGTCTTGTATTAAAGTCACAGTTTTATTTTGAAATATAAAGGTAAGATTCTTGTTTATAGTATAAAAATATTATGTTAAAAGTGGCTCATATAGTTTAGAACCTGATGGAACAGCATATTAATGTTAGAATAAGTTAATACAATATATGTACAGCCTGTTGGTGCTGTTTTATTCAGCTCATAGCTGCCCCTTTAGGTTTGGTAAACATTTAAAAAATATATAATGTTGTAAAATGCTATTCGCGACAAACCTATTTTTTGGTTTGTTGTCATTATTAGGTGTTGTGCTTATTGTACTGGCCTAATTAAATATATCTGAAATAAAAATAATGGCCATATTCATGTTATTTTAGTTTATAGTGGTTGCACTAATAATTTTAAATTAATTTTTTTGTAGTTGATATGAAGATAAGTGATGTCCATAACCGTATACGGCATGACCAACTAAATCCGAGTGATAAATCATTTTCTTTGTCTGTAGAAGCTATTTTAGTCTCTATGAATTTGGGTTCTACTGGGTGTGCTGCATTTTTAAAAGTTTATCAAAAGAAATGGAAGGATGCAAACCGAGGAAACATAAAGTTTGAGAGTAAAAATAAAAATTGGTTGACTCAGGACTTTAAATCTACATACAGTAATAATATATCTAAGCCTGATAATTCTAGTCAATTACATAAGATTGGTGGAAGACCAAGTTGTTCCTTTAAAGATGCTTCTGACAAAACCAAAAGGAGAAGACTTAACTATACTCATTTCTTAATTAAAGCAAGGCTTAAATTAAGAAATGAGTATAATTATGAGGCTGCCAAGCAAGTTGCTGAGATATCAGAACCTTCTAGTCAATTTAAAAAGTATACACCTGATGAAGGTCTGGCATTAATTATAGATGGTGGCATGTCAAAATCAACCTACCAACTTATGAGAAACGGAGCTGAAGAACGTGACTGCCATATATATCCTTCATACAACAACATAAGATTGTCCAAAGCTAAGTGCTATCCAGAGAACATCTTTGTTGATGATTATCAGCACATGTACCACTACAAGAATTATTAAAACATACAGTAAAAAGACTTTGTGAGGTGCAAGCTCCCGTAATCAGCACAATGCTAGATGGTTTGACCCGGTTGACTTTGCGTTGCAAGGCTGGGTTTGATGGGGCTACTGGGCAAAGCATGTACAAGCAAATTAGTAGTGAGGAAGCTGGAGATCGTAGCTTAAAAAAAGAAGAATCTCTGTTCATTACCTGCTTAGCACCACTAGAACTCGGTGGGTTCTGTAATAACAAAAAAGTACTATTATGGCAAAATGAAAAGCCATCATCTACTGCATATTGTCGTCTAATAAGATTTTCTTTTCAAAATGAAAGCAAAGCAGTTGTTATAGAAGAAGCAAAATATTTAGAATCTGAAATCAAAAAATGTGGTGTTTTTAATTTTACTTTTAATGGAAAGGAACTGGTTGTCAAAAGTATTATTGAACTGACCATGATTGATGGCAAAATTCAAACTATTCTGTCTCATGTGACTAACTCAACTCAATGTTGCTCTGTGTGTGGTGTGTCTCCAAAAAACATGAATAACTTAGAAATGGTGCTGAAATTGGACAATTCTAATAATTTAGAATTGAAATATGGTCTTTCTAGCCTGCATGCCTGGATTAGGTTTTTTGAGATGGTATTGCATATTGGATATAAACTAGAAACTCAAAAGTGGCAGTCTAGAGCTATAGAAGAAAAGGAAAATGTTATGCAAGTGAAGAAACGTATAAAGATAGAAATTATGAACCAAATGGGACTAGTTGTGGATTTCCCAAAAAGTGGAGGATCTGGTAAGTGAAATTACATAAATACTTTTATATAAATCATCAGGTTAACTATCACATATATACAATTTGTAGGTACCAGTAATGATGGTAACACTGCCCAACGAGCCTTTGCAAACTATCAATCAACTGCCAAAATTTTGAAAGTAGATGAAACTCTTTTATTTTATTTTTACATCAT
Organism: Hydra vulgaris; assembly: GCF_022113875.1. Lineage (NCBI taxonomy): Eukaryota > Metazoa > Cnidaria > Hydrozoa > Anthoathecata > Hydridae > Hydra > Hydra vulgaris. The sequence continues at coordinate 29,791,796 of NC_061163.1, forward strand.
ACTAGTCACTTTATCATCTGGATTTGAAATTGACACTGTCAAATTTAAAGAGTTCTGTATTACTGCTCTTAAACTTTACATAACTAAGTATTCCTGGTATTACATGGCACAATCAGTACACAAAATTTTAGTTCATGGCCATGCCATCATTGCTAGACAGTACTTGCCAATTGGACTGATGTCAGAGGAGGCCCAAGAGGCCTGTAACAAGGATTTTAAAAAGTTTAGGGAAGATTTCAGTAGAAAGACTTCCAGAATCGATACAAATCGTGACCTAGTTAACAGGCTACTTGTATCTAGTGATTCTGTCATAAAATCATTAAGAAAGTGTCATAAAAAAAATGGTAAGAGTTTAAAAAAATACCCCAGTGAAGTTTTGGCTTTGCTGAGGGAATCAGCTCCACCTTCTTTTTTTTTCTTTGTAGCTAAACACAATTTGTTGTTTGATTTTTAAAAAAGGTTGATATTGAAAAAAATATTTTTTTACTACCTAAGCCTATTAAATGTTTTTTTTTTTATTAAAAATTAAAATATTCTTGTTAAAAATAAATATTATTTCACATATAATGATTATTTATATATCTAAATGGGTTTGTTGACCAATTGGGTAATAATTAGGTTTTGTCCACCACTTCCCATATACCTGGCCCACTGTGCAGCGATGGGTTTGCGCCGGCTCAAAAGTTTGTTAAAAAAAAGTTTGTAGAAGTGGTTCTTAAGGTAAAAGATTACTACATCTGTCCAACAACATCTGTAGAGTAGTCCAAGATCATTTGCACACTTTAGTCCAAGATCATCTGTATTTTGTTTTTACTCAAACAACAACTTAAGATTGTAATTTTTCTCCTATTATCTGGTTAAAATAATGCATTTTCTTTTATTGTTTTAACTAAATCTCAAAAAAAACTATATATGTAACTACTTCTGGTTGAAATAATACATACAGATGCTGTTAGATGTTGCTGCACAGATGCTGTTAGATGTTGTTGCACAAATGCTGTTATACTTAGATAATTGAAAAGATGTAATTACATCTGTAGAAGTCATTCAATTTTTACTCAGATGTTATTTGACATCAATGAAATTTCAGATGTTGTCGGACAGATATTATTTTACTTTTACAGATGTTATTGGACAGGTGTCATTAGATATAGATGAATTTCAATGTTTACATTTCCGTCGCATGCGCACTAGGTGGCAGGAATTTAAAAACCGATGTGCAAACATTGAGAACGTTTATTAAACAAACATTGATATAATTAATCTGCTTGCTAACTTAATTAGATTAAAGTTTTTTTAAAATTCTTAAAATATAATGCCTGACAGTTGTTGTGCTATAGGGTGTATGAATAAAAGGATAAAAGGCGATAAAAACTTGAGTTTTTACCGCATTCCTTTTGGAAATACAGAAACATCAAAAAACAGAAGAGTTTTATGGTTGCAAGCCTTAAAACGTAAAAACTGGCCAATAAGTATGATTGATAACGCAAGATTATGTAGTAAACATTTTATTTCAGGTATTTAATTTTTTTCTTTCTTTTGATAACTAGAAGTTTTTATAATATTATTATTATCTTTGTTTTTATTTAATTTAACATAAGTTCATTATTTTAATAAAATAAATAAGGTTTTAATTTTTTTTCTTCTCTATTTTTAGGCAAAAAATCAGACAATCCTAATAGTCCTGACTATGTTCCATCTGTTTTTTTATATAGACAGCAATCTTTTTCAAAAAAACATCAAAGTATTGAAAGATTTGAAAGAAGTTGTAAAAGAACAAAAAAAAATACTGAAGATAATTTATCTCAAACAAAAGCTGAAAATGAACAGATGTCAGTTAATATGGATGCAGTAACATCAGTCGACCCTTTCAAATTAAATCAAGGTAAATAAGTTTTAATTTAATTTTAAGATTTTACTTTCGTTCTTTGATAAAATAAATGGTTACATAATTATGTTTTTAGAATCTCAGACTGATGATGTTAATTTTGTTGCTGAGCTACATTCTAAAGTCAAAACTTTGAGTAAAAATAATGTTGAATTAAAGATTACAATAAACAAAGCTATAACATCATCTGTTTCTCAATATATTTCGTTTGAAAAACTAAAAGATGATAATTCACTTTTATCTTTTTATACTGGTTTGCCAAATGCAAATTTATTTTTGTGGTATTTATCATTGTTTAAAGATTGTGTAAAACCAATGAAAAATATACCAATGGAAGACCATTTATTGCTAATATTAATGAAAATCAAACTTGGATTTTTAAATAAAGACTTGAGCTTTAGATTTGGTTTTTCTGAGCCAACAGTCACTAGAATATATAGATCTTGGCTTCCAATTATTGCTGAAAATGTTAAGTTTTTAATTGTTTGGCCAGAAAAGCATGTTTTGCGAAGAAATTTGCCAACAAGTTTTCGCAAAAAGTTCTATAATTGTGTTGCAATAATTGATTGCATGGAAATACTCATTGAAATACCTTTTAGTCTTCATGCTCGAGCTCAAACTTGGTCAAATTATAAAAACAACAACACAATTAAATATCTCATTGGTATAACTCCATCAGGTGCTGTAAGTTTTTTATCCCCTGGATGGGGTGGTAGAGTTTCAGATAAAGAAATTACAATTAAATCTGGATTTTTAGAAAAAATAACCCATGGAGATTGTGTACTTGCTGATAGAGGATTTACACTTGTTGAAGAATTTGCTACAAAAGGTGGGATTTTAAAATTACCAAAGTTTACCAAAGGAAAAAAGCAGATGTCTTCTGCTGAAGTTGATGAATCACGTCAAATTGCACATGTAAGAATCCATGTTGAAAGGGTAATTGGACGGTTAAGAAAATTTCGAATTCTTCAGAACATTATCCCATTAACTCAAGTTGATTTACTTGATGATGTTATGGTTACAATAACTTCATTAGTAAATATTAACAGTAGTGTTGTTCCTCCAAGCTCATAGGAGTGAAAAACCTTTTTATTTTAACTTTATTTTGTATTATCTTACATTTGGATTGTCTCAAGTACTCTCGAGTCCTTAATACAAGGGGAAGGGGGTGGTTTGTCAAGATCTAATGAAAGTAGGGGGTGAGAATTTATACTAAAAGTTTTATTATTTATTAGTTACTAGTATATATTTTGTAAATTATAAGGCCGATTTTCACTGAATTATTTTTTTTAGTTTCGATAGTTTTAGAAACTTTTTGTTTATAACAAGTGAAAATTAATAAACAGAGTGGTCTTAATAAGCTTAAGGTAGGTGGGAAAGTTTTCAAAAATTTAATAGAAATCCCTCCTACCCTTCTAATAAAGACTCGAGAGTAGTAAATTTTATATTACTAAATAATAAGAATTGTTAACCGTTTATTGATTTTTTATTTCTGAAAAAAGTGCCAAAATGTCGTTGACAAAGTAAGATATTTAATAAATATAATATATCCTTTAGTTTATTGATATGCAATCCTTGCAGAACCATTTACCTTTAGGGGCATTTTTTATTTCAATACAACTGTAATGAAACCATCCTATTTTACAGTTTTTTCCGTCGCATCCAATCATTGGTGTAAAACTTGGACGTTTGCAAATGCAGTATGTTTGATCGCTCAAAAGGTTGTTAGGATCATTTTTTCTAGTCACTATTTCAGGTAGTAAAAATTTAAAAAATATTGTTGTCAACTTTGTTTCCAGTTTTTCACAAAAGACCCTATCAATCGGAACATTAATTAACATTGTATCATTTTCATTTTTTCCTTCGGTCCAAATGTAAAAATGGCAGTATGTAGTATTAGTAATATACATTTCTTGCTGCACTTGAAAGTAATACTGGTGTGTTTTCTTTACTGTATTGTCAAAATTTACAGAAAAATCCGTATCTGTTTTCCAATTTTCTAACCCATTTCTATACTTATATGGGCACTTTATTTCCACTACACCGGAACCATGACAATCACAACACACCATACTATCAGGTGAAGCACCAAGACATGGATTTTTGTGAAGAACATGCAATCCAGTTTCTGTAACAACTATATTTGTATGTGTTTTTGCGACAAATTGCTTGTAAGAATTTATTGCTACAGTCTCCATTTTCTTACCATAACTCGTAGGTTTTGTAATGAATTCTGCGTTGTATTGCATCACTGTGTTTATAAACGACTTAGGGTATTTATCAACTTTTATGTTGTACGCAGTTTTTGATAACGATGCTGTTATTCTACCTGCCCTGTGCAACTTCCAGATTCTACTAGCGCTCTGAATATTTGTAACTTTAAGTAAATTGCTGTACATGTTAACACTTTGAGTGATTTTGTACTCCTCGTATGATTCTGCGCAATATTTTGTTAAGGTGGAATCATCTAAATTAATTGATGCAGGCAAATATAGTGAAGTAAGTGGTTCCGGCAAATTATATTCATTGTAACTGTCATCCTCCTCCGCAGTATCTGTATCACTACAATGTTCTTTGCTTTCATTTTTAATGTCTACAGACTGAAGAACAGCAGCATTCTTATACAATTTTTTAGTTCTAGCAACTTTTTTTTTTTACTATCTGATGTTGGTGTAGGATCCTTAAAGCTGTAAGTTCTTTCATCCTGTGAGTTTTCATTGTCACTAATATTTGGAAGAGTTTCACGCTTCTTTGGTCGCGAAAAGTTTATTTTTTTTAGTGGGGCTGGGGTTGCTGATTTGCGTGATTTTTTCCAACTGCACAATGTGCTTGTGCAAGATATTTTATTTAAACCGAGCTGTGCACACGCAACAAGCTTAAACAACAAAGCACCGATGTGACTACACACAGAGCCCAATCTATAGTTTCAAAAATGTATAACCAATTAAATTTCTTAAAATACTTGTTTAAAATAAAATTAGAATAAAATTATTTAATTAATGTACTTACCCTGCCATGCATTTGCAATTTGCCGTTAAAATCCACCCATTAACTTTATTTATTGCAACCCACACTTCGTAACATTTCTGCTTCTTTCCTTGTCTTTGACTTGGAAGCACCTTTAATAAATTAAAAGTTGAATAAATAAGTAAAAACTTATATCATTTTACATTTTACTCAAAATAAATTTTATGGTTTTAACTTTTCAAACACTTTTTTTTTGCACTTTGACGGTGAACTTTACTTTGGAATATGCAAAATTACCTCAGATTTAATGAAACAAAATTCATTCGTTTCTTCAATTAAATTATAGTATACATCTTGAACATGCCCACAAATGTAAAAGTTGTACGATTCCAATGATTTATAGGCTTTCATTGAATCGTGTGTAAAGTTACTTGGGGAGGAGTTAATAAGGTAATTGTACATGTCACCCCATGTAATGTCGGGCATCATTGAAACGTCGTTTTTCCAATTTTCAAGTACGAAAGGGTCAGGGAGTAACATTTATAAAAAACCGCGGTTTCGGTTTTAATTAAAAAAAAAACGCGGTTAACCGTGGGGTTTGGTTTTTCTTGTTAAATAATAAAACTTATGTAAGATTATCTTGGATTATTCAGTCTTCTAACATTATGTTTATATTTTGAAATAAAACTTACAATGACTTATTTTTAATGTAAAAATTTTTTTAAGAAAACAAAAGATTTTAACGATTCATCAGATAATTACGTGATCTGTGATAATCGTGATCTGTGATAATCTTGATCTGATTTTTGTGCAGAAACTAATGTAGCTCGAAAATACGCGATCGACATCTGTTGATGTGGGTGTAAAAAACTTTAATTTAATTATTTTAGACACATTAATTGAGAAGGGTTTTAGCTAAGTTATTCTCTTTCTTGTAATATCGTGTTAACTAATATATCCGTAACAAAAAACTTTTACAATCCAAAAATTGAATAATCAAGAAAAACCAGATAAAACCGGTAATAAATAACAAAAAGCCGTATAATAATAAAACACTTTTAACATACACCCCTATGTTGACTTGGTCAACTAATAATATAACTCTTTTAAACGCCGCAATTTTTCGCCTGCGCTTGCTGCCTGTCTGATCGGCCGCTTACAAATTGACCTGCACGTTTCATCAGTAGCAATCACACCTAGTTCATTTTCAGATGATTTGTTGGTAATTTCAAAAGATATTAATTTTTGAATAGGTCGGAAACATGTGGTTCTAATTCCTTCTTTGGATAAAACTTGTAAACGCGCACCTCGTACTTTTCCTTCAGCTCCTTTTCCATAAGTTCTAAAACTTTTCCCATACGCCATTGAATTCTAGGGATCTTGATATCATCTTGTATAAGAACTACATCGTTTAATACTAGCTGTTCGTTTTATGAAGTTTTACTTTTTACGTATAAATGGTGTTGTTTAAGTTCATTAAGATAAGAAGTTGCAAACCTTCTCCAAAAGTTAAATATCGTTGTTTTTATAAATATAGCTCTTTTCGAAATATCATTAGGTAGTAGACTAATTCCATTCATTTTATTAACAATATTTCGTCCATACATTAAATGGTATGGTGTTAATGCTTCTTCAGTGTCATCCTCGCTCATTTAAAATAATGGACGACTGTTTATCACAGATTTGATTTCACATAAAATTGTTTCGAGTTCTTCGTAAGATAAAAGAGACTTACCAATTGTTTTCTTCATTGTAATTTTAACAGATCTAACTAAACGTTCGTAGAAACCGCCCCACCAGGGGGAAGCTGGTAGAATAAACTTCTGTTGCACATCATTTTTTATCATAAAAATTTTAACTTCCTTAGATATAGAGGTCTTAAAACTATCGGAGATAATAAGGTCAGGAAAACCTCTTCGTGCTGCAAAACGCTTAAAAGCTCTTATGAAGGCCGGAATTTTCATGTCAGGTGTCAGTTCAAGATTAGACGCGCAAGTCAATAGTAAAACATAGACCTTACAGGCAGCATCCTTATTAACTGTTTTTACAAATAAAGGTCCTGCATAATCTAAACCAGTTGCTTGAAAGGAATATAAATTATTAACTCGAAAATCAGGTGAATCTGGGCTGCTAGGTGGTAACAATGTTCTTCCTTGGAACTTCTTGCATGTTACACATTGTCTAATAATACTTTTTATCGTCGATCGTCCTTTTATTATCCAGAATTGAGATCGTACTTTATTCAACGTCGATTCGATTCCATGATGCAAAACTTGTTCATGACAATTACGAATCAGTAATATTGTAAACCAACTTTCTTTTCCACGTAATATTAAAGGATGTTTTTCTGCAAAGTTTAAATTAGCATTTTCAAATCTTCCTCGTAATCGTATTAGTTTGTCTTCACCATCAAATAACTTTAAAGAGTTATTCAGTTTATCAAAACTTTTGTCATTTTGTAAAATTCTTTGCTCATCTCTAATACATTCATTGAGTGCAAATTTGTACTCATCTGTCATCAAAGTAACTTGTTTGTATAATGGTAGCTTTTTAATTGTTTTTAACAAATTGTTGATAAATCGAAATACATATCCAGTACTAATAATTAACTTTTCAAATGAACTAAATCTACATGCATCAATGGTACTACTCAAACTTGTTGATGAGTCCAAAACAACATTACAAATAACTACATTTTCTCCTCTCTTACACTCAGACATAATATCAACCTGAAACTTTTTATCAACTTTAAATTCATTTATCTCTTTGTTCATATTTAACAAAAATTCTGGTCCTTTCAACCAATGTCCAAAATTGACAAAATTACTTATTCGAGTAGGAAAATCAGCTGGGTTCAACTCCCCACTAATATGATTCCATTTTTCTCTATCAACCACTTTTCTAATGGCATTCACTCTATTCTCCACCCATGGTTTCCACGTTCTTTCCCTACCTTTAATCCAATACAATGCCACTTCTGAATCACACCAGCAACTTACATCCTTAAAGTGCACTCTTCCCTTCAAAACTCTTAACACTTCCTCTAAAAGTCAGCTCAGTAACACACAACCTAATAACTCTAATCTAGGTATACTTAATTCTTTTAAGGGTGAAACACGTGACTTTGAAACTAAAAACTTCCTATTCACTCCTAAACTAGTTTCTACAACTAGATATATAACGGCACAATAAATTAATTTAGAACTGTCACAAAATCCATGCAATTGAACACGCTTACTATTCTCATTCACTCTCTCAAACGCAAAGCTTGGGATTCTAACAAAACTTAATAATTCAAGATCCTTTAAAAATTCTGTCAAAGCTAATTCTATTGCTTCTGTTACTATTTCATCCCATCCACTTTTATCTCTACAAATTAATTGAAAAATTGTTTTTACTCTTGAAGTTATTGGTGTTAAAAAACCTAGAGGATCAAAGAAAGATGCTGCTATCTTAAGAATATTTCTTTTAGTAATTTTTAGCATTCTTGCATTTTTAACAAATTCTTTATACTCAAAAACAAATCCATCTTTTAATATATCCCACTCAATTCCTAAATTTTTTATAAAATTATTATTGTTTTCATTTTTAATAATTTCACTTTCAAAATATTTTAATTCATCAACTTTTAGATTACATTTTGAGTTTTCACTTTGATTAGTTTCTTTTTTATTAAAATAATTTTGTAATTCGTGATCATTTGTAATCCATTTTCTTATTTTGAATCCTGCATCTAAAAATATACATTTAGATTTTTTATAAAACATTTTTCCTTCTGAAATTGTTTCACAGCCAGAGGCTATGTCGTCAACATAAAGATCATCTATTAATCTTTCAATAAATTTTTCATCATGTTTAATGTATTTATTAAGATGGTGTTTTAAAGTAGCATTTAAAAGAAAAGGACTGCTAGTTAAACCAAAAACAACTCTAAGAAATCTATATACAATTAGTTTAGCCTCTTTATCAGATATTCTCTCGTACCACAAAAACCTTAAGTAATCTCTGTGTTTAGGAGAGATTTCAATGTTTAAGAATGCTTGCTTTATATCAGCAGTTATCCCATAGCATTAAACCTAAATTTTAGTAAAATATCAAATATTTTTGACAATAAATTCGGACCTGAATACAAGCAATCATTTAAAGACGGTCCTGTTGTCGAACAGGACGCATCAAAAACAGCTCTAATTTTTGTAGTATCTTTATCTTTTCGAATGACAGGCCTATGAGGCAAATAATGCACACACCCTGGTTCTTTAAATATATCAGACTCACTAACTCTTTCTATTATATTATTCTTTTCATAGTCTATAAAAATTTGATTATATTCTGTAACCAGTTGTTTATCATTTAATGTTACCTTTAAATTAGCCAGACGTTTTTTACAAATATTATAGTTAACAGGTAAAAAATCATGATCAGTTTTGAATGGTAACTTTGTTATATATCGTTCCCTGTTATGTGTGAGATCTCTTTCAAACTGATACATCACACAACTCTCAGGAGATTCTATGGTTTCAACAGACCAAAATTTATTTAGATCTTTCCTAAGCTCATCTATTTCACTCTCAACCTCACAGTGCATAGAAGCACATTGACACATTTCAATGTGCTTATCAAATGGATTTTCATTAGAAGAGTTACAAAATGAAGACAATGTTGATGGTATCGTTGACATTTTTACCCTCTCGATGCCTGTTATAAAAAAAAATTTTAAAAGCTCTTGAAGTGATGATTTCAAACGGGTTTACAAAGCGACTCTTGTCTGGTGAAATAAAAATAGAAAACACTGTTTTGTTTTATAAAGAAATTGTCAATGCCATATACAGTCTACTAATTAACAATCTCGCAGAAAAAAAAGATGAGCACTGATCTTAGTTTGGAAAAATATTGCAAAAAGAACTTTAACAATTTTAAAGGCGTTTTTCCCTTTGACCAAGTCAACAGTGTATTTAAACAGAATATTCAAGTCGGTGATTTTTTTATCTACAACAGTGACTCGTCTAAAAAAAATGGAACGCATTGGCGTATGATGCTCAAATTAAACGATAATAGCTTGATTTGCTTTGACAGTTTAGGTAAGGAAAGTTTTTTTCAACAAATTCCAATCGCTGTTCAAAACAATCCTGACCTCTTAGAATATGCCGAAACAAACTCACTATCGACAGCGTTAAGTCAAATGACTCTTAACTTCAACGACCATCTTTATACTAGACGTAAAAAACATTTTCCGCTTCGCGACACGCAAGACGAATGGTTTACAAAGTTTTGTTTTTATTATTCGCAAAAGCAAAATATTCAAAACGTGAACATTGTTTTTAATGATTTAGCTTATCAACTTAGCAATTCGACACTTTGCGGACCGTGGATCCTCTATTTTCTCCATTTACTAAAACAGCAATGGTTTAATTCTAGCGATATCGAAATTGATACCATAGACAGTATTCTTAATCAATATTTTACTTTTGAAGGAGATAACAGAACAAAAAACGAATGTGTTTCAAATTTGTCAGATTTTTTTAATTTTGTTAAAACATCGTTTGGGTTATACGCTGACAAAACAGCGCAAAAGTTATTCGAAAAAGATTTTCAAATTTTTGATCGTTTAAATGACAAAGAAAGAAAAGCCGGCGAACTCTATCGTCGAAGACCAACGCCTTATTCAGGCATAAACAAAGACGTTAATAGAATTATGTGGAATGTGGTGTTTATTTATAGTTTACTTGAAAAAAAATTCAAAGGATTTTTTAGGCGACGAGTTTTAACAAAGCTTGTGATTGTGCTGATGAACTTTTGGATAAAAAAAACTTATGACAATGAATACGGCATCACTGACATGTGAACATTGAGAACAAATTTTTTTTTATTATCGATCCCAGTGGGCACAGAAGTAAAAAAGGATGTCTTTTAAACGTCTTATACACGTTTTAGACGTTTTCTGAACGTCTTTTGAACGTTTTGGACGTATTTTAAACGTTTAAAAGACGTCTTTTTTACTTCCGTGCCCACTGGGATGTAGGAAAATTTTTTTAAAAAAAGAAAAAATATTTAAAAAAAAAAAAAAATATTTATAAATAGTGTTTTTTTTTTGCAAACATTTTTTTTTTTTAATTGAAATTAATAATTTTATGGTAAATAATTTTTAATAATTTCTGCAAATTAAATATTTATATATTTTTTTGTTAATAAATTTTTATAATAATTTTTTTTTGTAAAAAAAAATAAATTTAATATTTTTTAATATTTTTTTTTGTTGGCGAAACATAAAAAATGAAGCCTCAGCTTGCAAATGATGTGTACAAATCCTTTAAATGTAAAGACAAACGGAAAAAGTGTTTAGGTAAAAATCTAATTGATTTGTTGGTAGATGATAAAATCGAAGAACCGCAACATGTATGTGATAAGTGTATTGATAAGTGTGTTATTGAGTATAATTAAATAAGAAGTAGAAGAAATGCGAGACTAGTCAAAAAGATGTTGAAGTTTGTGCATGAAATTCAGTTAGCAGAACAGGAGAGGCATTTTGCTTTTTCAAAGTATATGATAGACAAACGAAGTTGTTATGACAGTGAAAAAAAATGTTCTTTTTATACTCGAGATTTGTTAAATGAGGAATTGGAATCGTATATTGATGGGCAGTTACATTCAAAGCCTATTTTTGAGGCAGTGCAACAAGATAAATTAGGCATACATGACGTGACTCATAAAATTGTAACACCGACGGATTGGAGAGTTGTTTCTCAAGAGGCGATGGGTTTTGCTTTGAAAACAATTGAAAAAGCCCACGATGTAAGCATTGCAAAAACAGCAAAAAATGCATTGCAAAAATATATTTAGTGTTTTTGTTTAGGTTATTATAAAAAAAAAAAAAAAAAATTGTTTTTTTTTTTTTAATTTTCTTTTTTAAAAAAAAATATTTACTTTTTTTTTTTTTAATTTCACAATTTTAATAATTTTTTAACATTAGTTTCTTTATTTAATACATTTTTTTATTTCATTTTTTATTTATTA
>NC_061163.1:29804659-29954659 GCF_022113875.1 Hydra vulgaris
ACGGTTCCTATTACACGTTACCGACGTTTTATTCTATCAATAAATGCTCTGAAATAAATAATAAAATATAGATCTCTTAACCGTGAAAATAAAACTTGGCCACACAGTTGTTTTTAACGTGTCCGATTTAGAAAAATATTCTGTTAAATAGAAGCTAATAAATTAGGGTTTTTTATTCGCTACTGTGATCATTATCATTAGTATCGAAACTAAGATAATGTGACTTTACTTGATTATTTAATTACTTGATTATTTAAATATTATAAAACATGAATCCTTATTTAAATATAGAATTAGTTGCTTGTACAATAGAAACAAAACATGCTTTTTGATAAGTCTAATGTCTTAAATTACAAAACTAGACTCATTAAAGAGCTTTCGGAATTAAATCTAATGTTTCCAAGAATACAGGATTTTTACCAATTTAACACAGATATGATGGATTTTGTACCCTTAACTAAAAGAACTCTTGTTCATACAGCATTAAGGTATTTTTTGTTTGTTTTATAAAACAAACAAAAAATACCTTAATGCTTAAATTTAAGCTTTATAAAAGTTTTATTTAATTAAAATAATATTACAAATGGACCTACATCTATGTTGGATTTTAACTTTATTTATTGGTGTTTAACTAATTGTTAACACATTTTACTACAGATTTATATTCTTGATAATGTGTATGAAATTGAATTATTAAACACACAAATAAACTATAAAAGTGATTTAGTTTTTTAATGAGAAATTATGGTATATACTAAAATGTTATATTCATAAAAAAAATAAAAAAAAATATAATAGTTAATCTATTTTTGTTTTGTTATTAATACTACACTTTAGTATATTATACTTATTATTCAATTTGAATATATTTTACTATTTCTCTCAGGTCTACTAAAATGTAAATTGTCTTTATAGCTCAGTATCTTTGATTTTAAATGACAGTAAGCATACTTCAAAAATTCTAAGATTACTGACATCAATTGAATTATTTGAAAGCATAAATTTTTAGACATAGTATGATTATTTTTTTCTACATAGATTAAGAATTCTCAGCTTTCTAAATTTGCTTTTTATTGCTTTTTCGTTTAAATACACTGACAGTTTTTCAACAGTTAACGATAATATGATTTCTGAATGTCATCTTTCATTTGCCTAATAGCATTATATAATGTTATAAAGCAACCTATTAAACCTATCTATGCTGATATTGGTTTCAAAAAGTAATCATAAATCATAGTTTTTTTAATACCCTTATGAAGCCTTGCATCCAAAAATTATTGTCCAATTAATTTTTTGTTGTGCAATTTAGATAAAACAAAAAATAAAAGTGTTTTATGCTTTAAGCCAAATTATTTTGTGGCACTGGTTAAATATCTTCATAAAAAATGACCAGCTGTTGTTAAAAGTGATTCAAATTTACTCAGCATCATAAAATATAAATTTTTAAGTCTAGTTTTCCACCTACAAATAACAAAATACATAAACCAATTCAGTCTAAATTATTCTTTCCTAGTGTTTCTAAGAACACTTCAGATAAGTCTGATATTTGTTATAAAACAGTTAAAACTAAAATTTTTATCTCAAAAGATGCCAACAACAGTGATAAAAACACTCTTGAATCTAATGTTCCACTAAAGAAAAACAATGTTTTTGACATTGTTTATTAAATACACATCAGTTAGCATCTTATTTAATTATGATGATTCATCATATCATCTGTGTGGTAAAAAATCATCATATCATCTGTGTGGTGAAAAGTTAAAACCAGGAACAAATTATAATGAAATGTTATCTCTAATAAATAGTCTAAGTTCCAGATAAATCCTTCCAATTCCCTTTAAAGGTAAAAGCAGAAAAAGACATTTTTTGCTAAAATGATTAGTTGACTTTTCTTTGCTTACTTTAAAATTTTATTCAAAAATTGAAGATGGTGCATATTGTCTTCCACGTACACTTTTTGGTACAAACATACGAAACAATATGCATTATGTAAATTGTTTAAAAAACCATTCAATACCTGACGTAATGCTATAAAAGATTTAAATGATCATGAGAAAACTGTTGACAGATTACATATCAATCCATACATTGTTATAATATGCTTTTATCTAGAACTAAAATTAACACTTTTCCTATTGAAGTTTTTCAAGATATTTTTAGGAAGTAGCATATAGAAGAAAACAAAAAAAAAGATTGAATCAATTGTTAAGACTATAATATTTTTAGGTCAAAATGATATACCTCTACAAGGTCATAGAGACAATAGAAAACTCAAGGAGAAAAAAACAGGAACAAGTGGTTTAAACATAGCTACCAACATTCTTGAAATTTTAAAAGAATTTGATTTAGAAAATGCAGAGGCCAGTATTATGATGGAGCTGCGTCAATGTCAGTTTAATACAAAGGTGTTTTATCTCTTATAAAAAATGTTAATTCTAAGGCATTATTTATGTGTCTCACATAAACTTAGTTTAGTTGTTAGGAAAAGTTGCTAAATCAAGTGAAAAGTTTGCTTTAAAGTTAGTCTTATTTTTTGAACTTTTCTCCTAAAAGATGTAATTGCTTAAATAAGAACTTTCTTCCTGGTCAAGCAAAACTTATTGACACATGTCAAACTCGGTGGGTAAAAAAACTTCGTGGACTTGGTTTTTTGATAATTATTCTACAGTTTTTTCTGCTTTTGAAGAAATAAAAGGCAATAATTTAAAAGAGTACAATAAAGAAACATCTTTAAAAGCCTCTTCTTTTATGAAGTTGTTGACAATTTTTTTTATAGTTTCTTTAGTTTTAACTTAAACATTTAATGGATTACTTTTATGGAATTTCTGTCACCCTTGAAAATAAATCTTTTGATATTTCCCAGCAACTGGATGAAGTTCAAAATTTGACTAATCGTATAAAAAAAATACGAAGAAATGCTGATGCTTACCATAACAAATGGTATAAAATTGCTCTTGCATTGGCTAAAACATTTGATATTGATAGAAAAAAACCTAGAACTTGTGGTGTTCAAAAGCATATAGATAATTAAATATGTGTTACTGTATCTGATAGTTTAAAGTTTATATTACATTGCCTCTTCTTGATCATCTTCTTAATGAACTAGAAAATAGGTTTGATATTGAGAACTTAATTGTTTATAATGGTCTTTGTGCTATTCCTGCTAGTTTAATAAAGTAAATTTTTAGATATTGTCCATGGAAAAAAAAGTTCCTGATATTTTTGAATTTTTGTAAATCCAATCTTTCTCATTTCTCATCAATTAATGCTGAATTAGAGTTATGGGTGGAAATTTTGGAATGAAAAGACAGAATTACCATCTACTATTTCAGATACATTTAAGTTTAGGGATATGAGAGGCTTTCCAAACATTTTAGAGGCATTTCATATACTTGCTACAATACCAATCACAACTTATTAGTGTGAAAGGTCAATTTCTACTCTTAGGAGAATAAAAACTTACACGAGAGTACTATGTCAGAAAATAGATTGAATGGACTTTAATGTCTATTTAATGTTATTGAAATATTTGCATTCAAACGAGACAAAAAATTTAAGTTTTTATTCAATCAAAAATTTTGAATTTCTGAGTAAAAAATTTAAGTACTGTTAAATATAAATAATTTCTCAATGTAAAATGGTAAATGTAAATAATTTCTCAATAGCAAATTATTACTATTCATTGTTTTATATAAACTGTGAAACTCATACTTCATTTGCTATTTCTTTTAATTCCTAATGTTGAAAGTGTTTTCATGTGATTTAGGTTGTTACTTTTTTGATTGTTGCTTTATTTGTTGTATTATATTTTGTCTTGTTTATTTATTTATTAAAATTTATTTAAAAAAAAAAGTAAAAAAATTTTTTTTAATGTTTTAAAAATACTTGTACATAACTGCCTATCAAAAAAAAAAAAAAAATCAAGAAATAGTGGGCTAATCTTAGGCAACACGACAGTTTACTGATGGAGTGCAAAGTCCTATGGCTTACCTTCTCGTTGGTGCACTTCGTTAAGTGATTTAGACAAGTACTATGTCTAATTTATGAACTAAATAGCCAAGACAATAAATTGAATAACTTTATTATTAAATGGATAACTAAAAAAAAAATGCAAAATAAACTTTACCACGATTGACTCGATTGTTTAGAATAACTTTGCATTAGCAGAATATTGTCAAACAAACACGAAGTAAATAGATTTCAATTACAAGTAAAAAGTGAAATATCTGGTTTACAAGTCGACTCCTCATTTATAACATTTTTATACCTATAATGCATTTTAATATTTTATGTAATAATTAATAATTTAAAAAATGTTTGCGTTTTTGAATTACACGATTGTTTAGAGAGTTTATTTCTAACGAGAAATATCAAAATTAAGTGTTTTTTTTTATTCAAACAGAAAGCTATTTCTACTGAATAAGATTAAAATATGATATAATTTTTGTAAGTCTATGTATATAATATGAATGATCTCTTATTAATTTTATTAATTAATTCCTTATATAAAAATTCGTCGGAGACGAATTCGTCGCTCATTTTGTCTACAACAGAACAACAAAGTTTTTAGCCTCAAGCGTGAAAACTATTATACTTATTGTAATAATGGCGCTCTCAGATTATTAAATCTAAAGTAGTTAAGTAAAGTAGGTTAGTCTCCCTACGTATTAAAGCTTAAAAAAATGATACATAATGAGTCCGTGGGATTACTTCATTGGTCCTTCCCACAGAAAAAAACAAAAGTGAAGAAATTTATCTTAAAATGGGAGGAGGGAATAGGGTGATGTCATCCCCTCTTCCTCCACTGGCCAATATCGAATTTTATTTGGCAATTTTAAATATAGATGGCAAATTTTGACATTTTAATGGAAAAAATTTTAATTTTAACCTTTTTTTTTTTTTGTCGTTTATCGTTTATGGCACTCCCCCTCCCCCCTAATCACTCAATAAAAAAAAAAAAAATTAGCTGATTGCGCCATCCGCGAACCCGGACTTGGCCACACAGTTACAAATTCCTGGATCCGCGCCTGATATATATATATATATATATATATATATATATATATATATATATATATATATATATATATATATATATATATATATATATATATATATATATATATTATTATATATATATATATATATATATATATATATATATATATATATATATATATATATATATATATATATATATATATATATATATTATATATATATATATACGAACATGCAAATAACATATATATTTATATTTATATATATATATATATATATATATATATATATATATATATATATATATATATATATATATATATATATATATATATATATATATATATGTATACATTTATATATATATATATATAAATATTAATATATATGTTATTTGCATGTTCGTATATATATATATATATATATATATATATATATATAAATATTAACATATATGTTATTTGCATGTTCGTATATATATATATATATATATATATATATATATATATATATATATATATATATATATATATACGAACTATACTACCACAGGAAACAGTTCAGGAGTCTGGAGTCATAGCATGCTATGACATGAGCAATCAGCTGACAGGTGACAGTACACAGGCAGAATTTCGTTGACAAGTGCCATTTTGTAGCAGACAAAACAAGTGCAACTTTTTTGGTTTGTTTCATTTTCTTAAGTCTAGTCCGTGTCAACGTCACGGAAGTTTTTTAATAAATAAAGGAAGTATCCAGAAGTTTCCAGAAGCATGCAAAAGCTTCCAGAAGTTTCCAGAAGAAGCATCTGGAAGCATCCAGAAGTATCCAGAAACATTCAGAAGCATCCAGACGCATCCAGAAGCTTCCAAAAGCATCGAAAAGAAGCATCTAAAATCTTCCAGAACAGGTTCACAAAGGTTCATTTTACTATATAAGAAACATGTAAACCAACATGTAATTCAGTCGGTATATGGAAGTCAATCAGTCAGTATTATCAAGACAATTTATCGAAGTGAGTTTTATCAAAGTGTTTTATCATCACAAGGTAAATGTAACACGGTAAGCCTTGAGAAGCGTGATTATATATTTTTATTATTTTTATGACTTCAAGTGCAAAAATGGCTCCCGACAGTCTTGGATATGAACTAAGAAAGAAAATTATTGGTGATTACGTAAGTGGAATGTCACAAAAAAGTATTTGTGATAAATATCGAAAATGCCGTTGGGTCAATTATCGAATTTTAAAACATATGGTGGCATCTGCTGTTCCATATTTCACTCATAATGGTTTGAGTGACTGTCAACAACAGCTGCGAGGTAGGGTTTTTCTCCGATAAATTCGCAGTTTCAATCGAGAAAATCGAATTTATTGGAGAAAAGTTTCCAGAAAAGTTCGGCTGGCACGACTGTCTTTTTGTTTTTTACCACTTCTAAATAAAAGTTTTTTTGTTTTTAGGGAGATGTTAAACAGGGGCCCCTTATTTGCCTTAGATTTCAATTGTAGTTTTGTAGTACTGAGACATTTTGTTGTCCCAGTGTTTCGGAAAAATGTTTTGTCTTAAAAAATCCAGCTTTGGTTTTGTTTAGTAAATTTTACAAGTAACCTTGCCAACCAATACTTTGAAAAGTAGTAAAAATCGTGAGTTTTGTCCTCTTCACACTCTTTTATTTGAAAGAGTGTTTTGAGGCGGAGCGCAAGACTTTGCTCCTTTAGTGATAGTATTTTGAGACCCCCGCTTTTGATGGGTAGGAAAAGTGTCTCTCGTTTGACCGGGTTGAAATTGGTCTTTTGCCACAGATTTTCGAAAACTGCTGAAAAATGGCGAGAAAAATTTCATTTTTTAAACTGAAATAATTAACTTTAAAAATTACGTTTTCTATTAAGAATTTTTTTGTGAAAATGTATAAAACTGTTTTTGTATTAAATTTACAGTTTATAACAGTTAATGTCTTTTATAAATGGTACATTTAAGGTCATTCTTAATTATTGTTGTTTATTAAAACCACAAAGAGCCTTTCTTTTTTTATTAGAAAAATTAAAATTTTATAAAAAAAAATTTTAATAAAAAAATAATAATTATCTTTGATAAAGTATTGCAAACTTGCACTATTTTAAAAAAAAAGTGTCTATTTTTTTTTTTCATTGTTTTTAGTGGTAAAAACTGTACCATTTCACTGAAAGAACACTTATTTTATATGTTATTGATGTTGTTTTGTAAACAGATTTAAATTCCAAAAACTTAAATTGATGTATATTGTTGTTAGAACCCTTTAAAGCACTAATTAGTAATAATAATTGAACTTTTTTAATCCAAGAAGTATTTTTTTTTAGTATGAACTATTGTTTATTGTATTCAGCTCAGCCTATTGTGTGCCTTACGGTTGAAATGTAATAATTAAATTATGGACGCTCGAATAAGCTTGATATTGTGTAATTTAATTGCAAAACATATTGTATTTGTACCGAAGTACAAACAAATTTTTACATAAATACTTATTAAACAATTGTTAAATAAATAAAGACTATGTTATTTCAAAAAAGGATTATATTACGCAAATACTAGCAAATATAAGTTTAAACAGTAAGTCCGTCTAAACCAATAAATATATATGTTTAATTAAAAACTAAAAAAAAAAAGAAAAAACGTTGGGTAAACCTCCGTGTTTGAGGTGAACGTTCAAGTGCTATCAAAAGAACCTTTGCAGTGAACACTCTATGTTTATTATTTGAACGTTCGTATTGAACGTTCAAGTACTATAAATCGAGTTCACAAATGTTGGTTCACGTAACGTTTACAGCAATCGTTATGCGAACCTAAATAAACGTTTTGGCGACATTTTATGAACGTTTGTTGTTAGCTGGGTAGCTGACCATTTATAAGGAAATTTTTGTATCCGAATTCGATGATTGGTGACGAAGCCTTTTCCATTATTTAATTTTTTTAAATATAAAGAAGAATAGCTTGTTAGTTCAAAGTTGCATTTTATAAATAAAGTTTTTATTTTAATAAAATTTTATAAATAAGAAAAACTCTTTTAAAAATACATTACCAGCAATTTTTATGAGTAGATTTTGATTAGTTAAATAAAAACAGTATCAATAAAGAAAAAATACTTAACAATAAATTATAACTTAAATAAAATATATTTTTATTTAAAAACCTTTAAAGTTCTATTCTTAATTTATAAAAAAACTCACGCGTTTAAATCGTTTTTTTAATTTTGAAATGTATCAACCAATAAGAAAAACATTAAAACAAATCATGTGACTTAGCGACGGATCCAGGGGGGGGGATGATAGAGTATGAACACCCTCTCAAGGCTAAATTTTGTATCAAATATGAACACCCTATCCCTCCACCAGAATCAGAAAGTCCTAAATTATCTTAGAAATAGAGGAACTTTTTTTTTAGGAGGCACAAATGCGATAAAAAATTCAAAAATATTTCAACTTGAAGCCCTTCTTCCCCCATCCCCCACACCACCATCATAAATTCCTGGAGCCTTCACTAAAGTGATTTGATTAAAACTTAAAAGTTGTAATAAATTTCCGTTAAGCAATCATTTAATTGATAAATGTTTAAAAATGGCTAATCAAAAACTGAATTTAAACAGAGATATTAAAACAAAATTAATTTGTAAAGTTTTCGATAAACAAAAATAACTCTTGTAAACAAAACCAGCTGTAGTAAAAATTTTAAAATGCAAACACGAAAGATAGTCTTGAATTTAATGAAAAGGCCAAGGCTAAAATATTCAAGGCCATGGCCTTAATTTTTGGCCTTAAGGCAAGGCCAAGACCAAGGACAAACAACTCTGACATTTTGTATCAAATTTGTAAAAAAAAAGTGTTATTTAAAATTTTAAAATATTTTTCTCAAAAAGAAAAAAGTTGTAATTAAAACTTTAAATTGACTGTTCTTAATTGTCTTTGTTATTGCAGAATAATGCTGATTTTGGTACATTTTTTTCGTGAAACTTTTGAAACTGATCATAACTTTTTTCATTGGTCTCACCTGCCCTTGATTTCAGAAGGGGCTACTATAGCTGAGGAAACTCTATAGCTGTGTTTATTTTTTATTTGAAACTCACTTAACCTAAACCTCTTATACACAAACCCTGCTCTTTTTATGAGGCGTAGACTGGATTCAAAACTCAATTCTTTTGATAGTGAGCCAAGCGTTTTACCGCTAGTTCAGCGCTCGAGGAACTCAAGATATCAAAATATCTCTGCCCTAAGTATATAAATGTGTAAACAGAGTCAAAATTGTTAAAACATATACATAAATTTTAGCTAATTCTACATGGGTTACAAAGTACTTTTTTCTAAAAGCATTAATGCCACAACACCATTTATTGCATTTCTTTGTTTCTGCTATACTTCCATCTATAGATACACAACAGTTGAAGTAATGTCAGTAAAACCATTACTAACATTATTATGTTCAAAATATTTCTAGGCTTGAGGCTGTTTTAGGCTGGAGGCCCCTTTCCACATCATTAATCAAAAATTCTACTTTAAGAGTTTCTTTTTAAAAAAAAATTATTTTGAATCGAGGCCTCAAAACTGCCGGGCCCGGGACTACAGTACCCCTCCCCCTCCCTTAATCTAGTACTGGGTTATGTCAAGCATTTAAGCAGATAGTTAAAAGAAAGATAAGAAATTCAATAAGATATAAAGAAAGAAGATAATACTAAACTATTCTGCACAATTATTTTTTTGCCTTAAACCAAGCATGAAAATGACAAAAGTCATTTTCTACTAAAAATCAGTAATAGCACTTATCTCCTAGGTAGTTAACCTCAATAATACTTTTTGATGATCTTTCAGAAAAATGAATAAAAAAAAAACTTTAAAAAAAAAATACTAAAAAAATGAATAAAAAAAAAACTTCTCTTTTCTAAAAATTTTTTTAAATTCCTTGTTTTTTTTTACAAAAAAAGGAGGAATTTAACACTTTAGCATAAAAAAAAAAATACTTTTTAAATCGTTCCATATATTATGAAATCAAATAAATCGTATTTCACTTGTTTAAGTTAAATTTGTTTTCAGAAAAATAATTTTCTTAGAAAAATAACCTAGATAAATATTTTAGTTATGACATATTGCTTGCGCAATATTTCCTAAATACGTTATTTTATAAATCAGACATATAAATCAGACCTATCTTTATTACATTTCGACTAATAAAATTTGATGATAACGAGATATGCCTAATTTATAAAACAACGTATTTAGAAAACATTGTGCAAGCAATATATCATAACAACATCACTAATTATTTTCCTATATCAGTTATATTATTTCTTTATCCACTATGTGAATGACGTCAATTATCTCTCAAATATTTTGGAGGGGAAATTTAGACTAAGTATTGTAAGACAACTCAAAACAAATCGATTTGAAGTGTAATTTGAAACTTAGATGAACTTGTTTACTTTAAAAAATATTCCTTTTACAAAATTTTTGTTAAGTGCCGACCAAAAAAAGTTATTTTGAAATTTTTACTTAATAGTTTAATGAAAGACTCTTGAAATCCATAGCTTCTTTATTGGGCAGCCATGCTTTTCTATGAAGGTTATATCACCAAGTCGGCAAGCGATTTTGTCAAACCATTTCGCACTAGATATTGCACAGTTTCTATGGAAAAAATATATAATTCAGATCAAATAAGAAAAAAGAAAAAAAGAGCTTCATTTCAATTAAGGCAAAGATCAGCTTCACTATTTGATCAGCCTTTGAATCTTCACGAAAGTAGCGATCCTCTTCAACAAAGAGTAGTACTAACTTACTACAAAAAAGAAAATAAACCACATCTTGGTAAGATAAATTGCGTTTTGCGCCAAACTATAGTTTATTTGCTAACTTTAATTAATACCGTTGAAACTTATAATCCGAACTTTATAATTCCTTAAAGCTCACTAGATGTGAAGCTTGGCTGGATCTCTGTTTTGAAAGAAAATTAAATGCATGTTTATGATTTAATAAGACTAATTTTTTTTATCTTTTTTTTTATACTTTTTAGGAAAGTTTATACTCGACGATTGTGGCATCAGGAATATAAGTGAAGGAATAAAAGGTTTCCAATTCGCTGTTTGCGTCACGCTTGTGTATTTGAAAGCTCCGAGAGATTTATATTTGTGTTTTGAAAAGGAGGAAGAGAAAGAGAATTTTCTGAAGGTTCTTCAAGAACATACACAAAATGTAAGCATATTTGGTAAAGTAGGGTAAAGTAGGTCTTGGCGTGTTAAGCTTTTTTGTTATTTATATGCAAATTTATAAACATATTTTATCCAGTTAGCGTATTGAGAGCGTAGAGAGTAGTGATCGGCCGAACTTTGATTTCGGCCGAACTTTTCAATTTGTGTTGATAACGAAACCGAAATTTCGGTATCAACACAACTTTTTATAAGTTGACTTTTTTATAAATTTGGGATGAAACAAAATTTCAAATGTATTGGCAATTTGCATAAAATGTTTTACTATTTCTAAATTCAGTTTATTTGCCCATCATTTCCCTACTCTAATTACTGAATTACAGTAAGCCGTGGGCCCATTCCTTCACCAATTATTTGATTTTTTAATTAGTAAACTGCGCGTATCTATCTGCTTCTTAAAAATATCAAAACCGCTATAATTAATCCTTAGCAATGTTCATAATATTATTATCTGGGTAATCTTATAACTTTTGTTTGAAGAAAACTACAGTTTTAATAATTGAACATAAATAAGCTCTAAATCATCACAACATGTGATCATTTTCAATTCAGTGTCGATTACAGATTTGTCAATTACGTAAGGGAATATCTGATAAGTTAGTCTCGTGGGCGGACACAGGACTTTTTGATATTTCCTATATGACACCTTCAGGCATTGTAAAAACTAAAAATATAATTATGCTCATGTTTGTCTCAACTAAGTATGTTTTGCAATTATTAGTTTATAAATTATTATAATTTACTGTCTAATACTAAATCTAATTTCATCGACAGGTTTTAAAATTCATTTAATAACCTTATAGTTTAATAAGGTTATGATCTGAAAACTTTTATGAACATACTTAAATTTAGAGTTTTTAAAATCCCTGAAAGTGTCATTACCAAAACATTATAAAAGCCTGCGTCCGCATTAAGTTTTATTTTTTGTAAATTAAGTTGATAAAATAAAACAAAAATATTTTAAAATATTTTAGTTTAAAAAATTTTTATATATCCGTTTGAAAAAAAAAGAAAACGTATTATAGATTTTGATCCTTCAATTATCATGAAATCTATTGCGGATTGTGTCAATAAATTTTATTCATTAAAAGTGCTTCTAATTTTCTTCGAAATTCCCTAAAGTATTAGCAGCTGTTTTAAAAAAAAATAAACAGTAGATTATATGTTAAAACGGAGCGAATGATTAAACTCGGAGTCCTTAACGCTCTACTTCTTTGTACTACTTATTTGTTGCGTTGTGAAATACTAAGTATGTTTATTTATTTTGACTTTATATGTAGTATTTTTAATTTTTCGAAAAAACAATACAAAAATTCTTTGTTTATAATTAAATTAAATATTAAAAAGCATATTCAGGAATATTTACAACATGAATTACTTCAGGTTATAATGGTTTAAAATACTTTAAAATTTAAAAAAGTATATTTATAACTATATCACCCTACTACATTACCATAGTAACTTAACAATATAGTAATATTACAAATAATAGTAAGATTTAAATCCAGAAGTGAATCCAATTAAATCTAAAGGTGAATATGCTGCTTAAAGTGATTATAATGTTATTGACTTCAAGTATACTGAATTTGAATTTCTTGTTGAAAATTAAAAATTTCCAGTTTTGTAAATAATCTACAAATTGAATTAAAATGGGATAACTTTGCACAGGAAATTCTATAATAAAATTCTAGGAATAAAATGAGGGTAAGAAAATCCTTAAAAAGAACCGATAGAATTCTGAAAAAAAAAAGGTCATCGAAAATCAAAATCATCCCTCTGAAATGTGTCAAACGTCCAACTAGCCGACTATATTCCTCAATAAAACAACTGCAACTTGAAAATCTTTTTGACAGATTGTCCTACTCCTATTTTTTTTGTTTAGCAGTCAAACATGGACGATGACTTTATTGATAAGCCGATTGTAAAAGAAATTCCGAGAAATGACTTAAATAACCCGTGAGTAACTTATTATTGAAATTAATTTTACTGAGGGAAGTTTTGATAATCATATGTATATATTTTTTTAGGATTTTTATAGAGTTGGACAAATTTAAAAAATCTATTAGAAGTAAAAGTAGCGACCAAGAACTAGACGATTCGTCAAAAGATTTTAATTTCTCTGAAAGTGACCGTAGAGATTCTGGGTACTCCACAACTAATTCAAGATTGAGCAATGTATCAACAATCAGCAGAAGTTCAATTATCTCCACAATTTCACCGAAAATCAGTCACGATATAAATTCTTCTGATCCATCCAAAACTTTGCTTTCTTGCTCGTCTGCTGAATATGATTTAATTTCGTCTCCATTATCATCTATGGACGGTTCAAATTTGAATACGAATTTAGAGTTTAATGAAAATTCCGAGGAGTTAGAAGAAAGCTTTTATGAAAACGTAAATGTTGGTACTTTATCCATATAATTTTCCATTATACCTTATAACAAATTTTAAAACTTGCATTTTTTTGTAAAACTTCAAATCAATAATGTACAAAAGTGTAAATCATTGTTTTGAAGTTTTTTTCCAAAAAATGATGCGAATGCGTCGTTTAATCGCATTGTTAAAAAGCCTAAAAAGATTTAATGCGTCATTTTATCACGCGTTTAGTTTTTATCGCGTAAAAATTTTACTAAAAAAAGCAAGTGTGGTTTAGTGTGATTAGAATGTAATCATATCGATTCTGTATATAGTGGTTATATTTATATTATTTTAAAAATGTTCAAATGATGTTATAAATTATTAAAATATAGTAATATTGGTATTTAATAAAGACTGTTAATTTTATGTTATTATTTTATTTATTTTTTCTTTCATTTTTTTGTTTACTATTATCGATTGTTCTCTATTAAATAAAAAAACGCGCAGTAAGATAAATTAAAGTATAATTTAAAACTTCTCAAAGGGATCGTCCATAAATTACGTCATGCAAATTTTGACATTTTTTTGACCAAATCCCATCCTTCCTAACGCATTTTTAAAATTTTACTTTCCTTCCACCCCCACCCCACCCACCCCACCCCTTAACCTTGAAAAAATAATACGGAACAATTTTTAACAATTTTATATATAATAATGTTTATAATTTTTTATTTTAGTCTCTTGCACTGTTACCAGAGTCAAAGTAAGTGATTTCTATTTAATGCATGGTTTTGTCATGGATGGATGGCTGACAACAGTTACTTTGATTTTTCCCCAACTACAAGCAATTTCTGCAGTAAAAAAAAGAAAAGCTTCAATTGCTTCAGCTGTTTCTATAGTAAATAATACATAGTAAAACTAAGTACACACCAGAGCAAAAAAGTGTTATCGGTTGCCAGAAGAAGGTATTAATATTGCAACTTCAACACGGGCAGGTATTTGCAAAGCAATTATGAAGCTGATAGAATCAAAAAGTAATTAAAGAAAATTATAATAAAAAAACCTTGATGGGCACTACATTTTGATGGCAAGAAGATTAAACAGAAAGAAATGCAAGTTGTAGTAATAAGGAACAATGATAATAAAGTTGATAAAATAAAAATAAAGTTGGCAGCCTTACTTTTAGAGGATGGCAAAGCCAAAATAGTTATTTCTATGATCTACGGGAAGTAATAAAAGTGATTATTTGCGACACAACAAACACAAATATTGGAGCAAAAGGCGATGTTGTAGCATATTAAAAAAAAGAGTTTTAGTCAAAAATTTAAAAGTTCCACAATATATTGATTGTTAGATTTGTCAATGAAGCATGTTGCTAATAAAATAATGCATGTTGATAATAAAATAAATAAAATAAGGAATACAAAAATAAAGTATTTAAATGGGAGTTAAAGTTTTAGCCATTCAGGGAAAACAAATTTGAACTATGATCTTAATTTAAATAGTTCAGTAGCATTTTATAAAATTATTATATGTAAACGAAAAATGTATAATAAATTAAAATACTATAATTAAAAAAAAATGTATAATAAATTAAAATACTATATTAAAAACCATAGGTGAACATAAGTATAAAAATGGATGGCATTTTTTGCGGATTAATTGGATTTGTCCCCATAAAATTAAATTCCTGGTATACCATAGATTGTATAATATATTAAATTCCTGGTACACCATAGATGGTATAATATAGATAGAAAAATTCCTGGTATACCATAGATTGAATTTTCTGGAAAACGAAAGTGTGTCAGCCAAATTAATCATCCTCGCAAGTTACATTTTCATGGCTTAAGAATAGGCTCTATGAGCTCACAGAGGCAGATTGAAAAATCCTGAAAAGTTAAGATGGTTGGTTGAACAATAACCTTAAGGATGCAGGACAAAAGTTACTTTTTAAGCCTCTTGGTAGCCTTGAATATTGTACCATTAATAGGTTCAACTTGGATTTTGCGGATGAAATTTTTCGAAGGCAAAACATTGTCATCAAATAAAAATCGTTGTTTTTGTTGATGAACTGATATAAAATTATAATGTCTTGATTAAAAATTTTAAACTGTCAGTGTCAATCACCAGCCAGCAGTGCCAATCATCAGCATACCAGCAGTGTATGTCATCAGCATACCAGCAGTAGTGTGGCGAGATGACATGAGGTTTTTGTGTGAGCTAGGACATCATTACAGATATTACGTGGAAAAAAAAAGATTTTGCCAAAATTAATTTTAAGGCTCATCCAAGTATTTGTATCTGGAAACCAAATTGCTTTTTTATTTAAGAATTTGTTTTGAATTAGATTAGTTATATAATTTATTGTAGATTATTCTTTCAAGTAGTTTAGAGAAAGTAGGAAGTATGGAGATTGGTCTGTAGTTATTTAAGTATGATGTTTCACCGGTTTTAAGAATGAGTATAATTTTAGCCGTTTTTAATTTGTCCGGTATAATTCCTGTTCTATTCGACGATTTGAATATTCCGAATATTTGAATGAATAACTTGAAGAATTCCAACAAATCTACAAGATAAAAAATTACTAATTGGATAACGGTGTCGTAACGATCTAAAAAAAAATATTTACTTAAGGCTTAATTATTAAATATAATATTTATTTAAGATTCATTTACATATTTTTCTTAAGTTATGTAGGAAAAGTTTTGAAAATTAAACCACAAGAATTTATTTGATAGCAATTTTAAGGTTTGCTACGAGGTTATGTAAAATTTTATAGACTATTTTCAAAGCGTTAAAATATAAAATGGCGGACGTTAGTAGATAATTTTACAGAAGTATCCAGTTGTTAACAGCCTAAATTTATTGCTTTTAAAAAAATTATAATCTGCTTATTATACTTAATAGTAAAACATTGTTATCTATTAATCATAAGTAAAAGTTATTACCGAAATAGGCCTTATTTGTTTTGTTTTTTATACTCAATTTCACCTGGACATATTTGGTGTAAGAAGCAGTGTTTACATTTTTTTTTTTTAACTGTTTAGAATGCATATATTGTAGGGTTGTTCGCCGAAAAACAAAACTAGTGAAAATTTTGCATCTACCGTAATAGAATTGTTGTTGCGGATGTTACGCGTGCGAGAACGCACATTTCGTAACGCACTATAGAAAAATATAAATAAATAAAGTTCCGTAATAATGCATTACGAAAGAAAACTTGGGAAATAAATCATTTCGTAAGAATACTTACGAAATAGTTCTTTATGGAAGGAGCATTCCGGAATGCGCAGTTACGAAAAAGACGCAAAAGATTTTATGTTAATATAGGATATTAACTGTTAACAAATTATATAATAAATAATAAAATTATATTTTTTGATTTGTATAACATGTTATACAAATAAAAAAATATAATTTTACTATTTAATTAAAAAAAAAAATATTATTAAATAATTCTTCAAGTATTTATACAAATATATATATATATATATATATATATATATATAGACAGTAAAACCACGTTAAGTTGTACTCTCAATGGGAATAGATAAATAGTACGCTTAACTCGGAATGTCCGAGTTAAGCGAAGCTCTTGGTATATAATATCATTAAATATATTTATTATGGCACGTTTCGTAAGTTTGTTTCCATTAAGAACTCTTTCGCATGTTGTGGTACAAAATACTTTCGTTTCGAGAGAAATTTTTTTTTTATCTTTATTTCTAAAAATAAAACCATAAAAATTTAATATGTTATTATACTGAAATTAAAAATGCATTATAAACATTTTGGGATTTAAAGATGTTACTTTTTACAATTAAAATCAGTCTGGTGATCAAACTTTATTTATAGACTCCAAAACGTTGTTTAGCAAAAGTGCTCGTTTCGCAAGTGCGACTTCCGAAACCGCTACTTTTATATGTTGCAAAAAGTTTTATTTCGTATGTCAACTTGCAAAAATAGCTAAATTTTGGAAGTAGCATTTGCGAAATGAACATCGACGGTTTTAAATTTTTTATAATTTTTGGTACGAAAAAAATGTAATTCCTCGTTCTCAATCTTCTTATGAAAGAATGTTGAATTCCGGAATTGAAGGAAATCTTGAGGTTAACAACCCTAATATATTGTCATTTATTTCTGTTTTTTACCTTGCGTATGAAAAAATAACAGTTGCAATTAAAATAACAGGTCGCCATGCCTCAGAATAACCAAAAAAAGACAAAAACTCAACAAATTTTAATAAATATCGGGAATAAACTAGGGTTGTTAACCGGAGGATTTCGTGCAATTCCGGAAAAACAACATTCTTTCGTAAGGAGATTGAGAACACGGAATTACATTTTTTCGTACCGAATGTTAAAAAACATTTAAAATCGCCGATGTTCATTTCGCAAAAGCCACTTCCGAAATTTAGCATTTCGCAAGTTGACATCCGAAACAAAACTATTTTGCAACATACGAAAGTAGCGGTTTCGGAAGTCGCACATGCGAAACAAACATTTTCGCCAAACGACGTTTTGAAGTCTATAAAGAAAATTTGTTTGCCAGACTGATTTTAATTGTAAAAATTAACATCTTTAAATCCCAAAATGTTTATAATGAATTTTTATTTTCAGTATAATAACTATTAAATTTTTATGATTTTATTTTTAGAAATATTGATAAAAAATAAAATTTCTTTCGAAACGAAAGTATTTCGGATCACAACATACGAAAGAATTCTTAACGGAAATAAACTTACGAAACGTGCCATAATAAATATATACAACGATGTTTTTTGAACTCATTACGTATATTAAAAATAAGAATGATGGGTAGGAATATACATGTTTTTTTTTAAAAGCATATGAAATTTTTGAAACAGGTTCGAATATGCTTAAGCAAATAGTAAAAAGAGGCTCAAAAATATGCTTTAGCTTAAGCATATTTCTGATAAAATATACCTATTTCAATAATTTCTAAAAGTGTGCACGTTACTAAAGTTCTAGCAGATTTTAAAGGTATGTAGAGTCCTGTTTGAATACGCTTTTCGAAGTATAGATCTTAGAAAATATTGTTTTTTAATTTTAATAAGATATAAATTTGAGTATAAGACTGTATAGTTCAATCAGTTAGATACGTGATAATTCGCCGCAGAGATCCGGGTTCGCATCCCGCAGCCATTGTAACTTTTGTTAACTAAGTTCTACTTAAATTATGATGAAATGTACGTAAAACAACTTTTTCAAATAATATAAATCATTTTGCTTTAAATCTTTTGCTTTTTGTACTAGACATCTGTCCTAAATACTTTGTAATAATTTCTAGCTAACTCTGAGTCTAATATAACCATTTCTGAATATAATTTCCCTGAGGCTCCTACAGCCTATTGTGTTCCATTAAAAGTAACTAGTTTTTATATATATATATATACATATATATACAGTAAAATCCCGTTAATGTATATATATATATATATATATATATATATATATATATATATATATATATATATATATATATATATATATATATATATATATATATATATATATATATATATATTAGGTATATTTGTATAAACATTTGAAGAATCATTTGACAACATTTTTTTATAATTTTATTATTTATTATTTAAACTGTTAACAGTTAATATCTTAAATATATCGTAACATAAAATCTTTTGCGTCTTTTTCGTAACTACACAATCCGGAATGCTTTTTCCGTAAGGAACTATTTCGTAAGTATTCTTACGAAATGATTTGCTTTGCAAGTTTTCTTTCGAAATGCTTTATTACGGAATTTTATTTACTATTTATATTTTCGTATAGCGCGTTACGGAATGTGCATTTTTGCATGTGCAACTTCCGCAATAACAATTCTATTACGGTAGATAAAGATGCGAAATTTTCGCAAGTTTTGTTTTTCGGCGAACAACCCTAGAATAAACATGTTATAAGTTAAAATAATAGTTTTTGGGTCAAAGAATTTAAATTTATTAACAAAAATATTTTTCATGCGCAGGTTTGACGCGTACATTAAACGCATCCATGTTTATGCGCGCGTTATAAAAATAATTTGAAATGAGGTTTTATAATATTTAAGCCAAAACAAACTTTTTTGATATAATACTCAATTGGATATATCGTCGCGTTGGTTTGACAAGGTTCTAACTGATTTACGTTTCAACACACAACTTTTTTCCTTTTCCGACTAAGTTTTTCTTGGAACATCATTACAAGTTAAATCCCAAAGATTACGCTTATATCTCTTCTGGTTAATTCAAACTCAATTCACCATTTTATTTAGACAGCTTTTGAACTATTTAAAAAAATATTAAATGTATATAAAAACCGACAAGGTTATAAATGATGAACAACATTATATTTATCTCTATTTAAACCTGTCGGCTTATAATGTAGTAAATTAAATAAACAAAAAAAGGATTTATACACAAACTATTACATTATTTACATAATAATTCTGCTATTTAAAAGTAAAGAAAAGGCATAACAAATATCCTTACTAGATCTAGTTGCTATCAAAATCTCGACTTGAATGGTCGCGTCAACAAAAAGACAAAATAACTTAACAGAACTAAAATTGAATAAAACATTTATCATAAAATAAAGTATTTTAATACTTAATAAACATTTACTATACAATAAAGTATTTTAATTTCAAACATTTTTATGCAAGCTAAAGCCATTTAAAAAAAATTAAAAAAGATAGTACAAGTTATCTTTAGTACTTTAGTTATCTAATCTTATCCGATACACTGCTTATCTAATCTTATCGAATACACTGCTTATCTAAGTTTATCTAATACACTAATTATCATTAATGTACATTAAAACTAAAATATTTGTAGCAAACCAAACAGACATTAAAAATCAAACTGATTTACCTGACATTCTTGCTATACTATTGCAAGTTATGTAAAGTAAACAAAGTATTGGCAATAGCTAGAATAAATATATGCATAAATAATATAAAATTAAATATATAAATAATTAATAAATATATGCATTTTATAATGCGTCATAATATGATAATATCATGAGGCGTAAAGACAGTCCAAGTAGGCCCAGGCGTCCAGGGGGCGTTGATTGGACGTCCAGACGTCCGACAAGCGTTTCCCGGATGACGCATACCTATTGGGGTAAAAACCAAGACTAAGACCAAGACATTTTAATTCAATACCAAGAATAAGATCAAGACAGTTAAATGAGTCTTGAAACGTCTCGGGACCAAGATTTAAGTTTCGAGACCAACTTCTGAGATAATATCATATTATGATGAATTGTAAAATGCATACATTTATTTTATTCTAGCCAAATATGTCTAGTTGTTTTTATCTGTATGTTTAGTTTGATTTTTTCAATATCTCAAATACGTTATAGTAAATTAAATTTATATTATTTAACTAAATAATATATATATATATATATATATATATATATATATATATATATATATATATATATATATATATATATATATATATATATATATATATATACTTTATATATATATATATATATATATATATATATATATATATATATATATATATAACTATACTTTCGTTAACAGAACATTAAGGTTATATGCGATAGGTAATAAACATGCACGACTGACTATTGGGGGCTAGACACAGTTAAAAGCTCTTACATTGACTGAAATATGTCAACTTACGAAAGGCTAAATTTTATGCGCGGAAAAAATGTTCTTACATCTACGGTGAGTTTTTGATAAGACTGAATTGTCGTTATTAAATTAAAAAAAAAAGTTTTACCTTATAAAAGCAATTTATTTTTGTTTTTAATAGTCATTTCAACTCTGATAGAAACCAGTACTTTTTGTTGAGCAAACCAACGTTTTGAAAAAGATTTATAAAAATAGAGAAAATTAGCGTTTTTATAATATTTTTATTTTTACTTCGACGTCAAACTATAACACTATACGTTAATATATCATGATATATTTAACTGAAAAAAATTAGTCTACAGTTAGGGTTTACCCTAACCTGTTAGTTGGAACATTGTCAAACTGAATTTTATTTAACTTAACCTGTAGGAACGGAACTATGGCACATTTGGTAGCTCGCTAATTTTACGCTAGATCGCAATAAATTTTAGTTTGTTTTGTTTTTCATGATGCAAATAATCCAATAAAGTCATAATCTCAATTTTGGAAAAAATGTCAGTTAGAATCTTGTCAAACCAACGCGACAATATGTTTTACAATGGTTTTTAAAGGATACATGGAAAAAAACAGTACTTTTTATTATTTTTTCTACAATCGGTCAAAACTTCAAATGCTAGTTAACTCTAAATGGAGAAGTTGATAAATAAAACTAACGTTTTATCCCAGCTAGCACACTTAAACACACTTACTTATTTTGGGCCATCGTATACAAACATATCGCGAACGTCGGCTGTTTTTTCCAATGAAAATGCAAGGTTGATCCAATGTTAGTTTTAATGTATTTATATTAATAAAAACCTTAATAACGATTAAAAATAGTTAGCAAAATTAAAATATTATATAAAAACATCGCAAAAGTTGTTTTTGCGATCTCAACCTATAATTGATGTATAAGGATCAACGTTGATCCAATGTATAAAGATCAACGTTGATTTAATGTATATGGATTAACATTGACCAAATGTGTATAACCCCACTTTGTTCCAATGTGTAAAGATTAAAGTTGATCAAATGTTTATAACGCAATATTGGATTATATACATCAGATAAACGTTGATCCGTATACAGTGGAATAACGTTGGATTATATAGAGTGGATCAACGTTGTGTTTGCATCTAGAAAAAGCAGATATACAAATATATATTTGCATAATTTATAAGAATTATTTTTCATTCGAATATTTTAGCTGATTATGGAAATATATTTAGCCAACAAAATATTAAGCCTCAAGCAAAACAAACATGATCAATTCCTTTGTAATCTATTAATGCAGTGAGATATATATTAATAAATTTATCAAACAATAATAATTTTAAATTGAAAAACATAAGTAATAAGCAATGATATCGCTTCTCGGCCTAATGGCTAAGATCAAGTGTAGTATCTGTTCTTATTTCGGCTCCGGACCATCTCACAATTGGTTACGGTGTTGTTAGAAAGCAGAAACAGCACAAGATCGAAACCGTGACAGTCGATAGAGGTTCTTGGCATTCGCTTTTTCAGTGTCTCCTTCTACGTCCGGAAATTTCAAGGCGATCCGTCCACTCCGGACGGATCAAAAATAGGAGTTTCGGCTCCCTAATAAAGCCGCCTACTAGGGTCCTGTGTAAGACTGGTTTCAGCTTCAGGTGTCTTTAGTTGGTCGGTTAAAAAAAAACATAAAAATAAAAAAAATAAGCAATGATAATTCATATTTATTACATTGTACCTTCTGTCCACTTTCTCTATGCTATCTGTCTAACTCGACCGCTTTCTCTATGCTGTCTTTCATCCTAACATATCTTCGTTCTTCCCAAACTCACCTTACTCTTGGACCGTAGAGCGGCTTATGACGCTCCTTGAGGAGCCGAACTTGCCTTTGCAGGTCTTGGTAATGTGGCCTCTATATGGGAATTAGCCAGAGGAGGATAAACCACAATACCATAATAATTTCAAATTGAGCAAAGACGTCAAATTAAGCAACACATACAATAATACTCAACATGAAGGCAGTGTAAATGTTTCAAATGAAAGAATAGCAAAATGTTCAACTTTTAGTATCAGAAAATTAGTTGCAGAAAAGTTTGGAATTGTTAGAAAACACAATGTCACCGAAGGAAACATCAATCAAACTCTTTTTCCTAGGAAAATCCATTGATTTAAAGAAGATGGAAACTGCTTTTTTAAAGCAGTTTCTTTTATCCTAACAAGAAGTGAACATAAGCCAATTAAAAAAGAAGTTGTTAACCATATGTGTAATAAAACACAGGATGAAATAACTGGACATTTGAATGAGTCAATTCGAACGCATATTTTTACAACTAAAATGATTGAAAATGCGACCGGGCAACTAATGTGAAGATAATTGAGTGTGCTTCATTTATGGAAATAGATATCCAAGTATACAGTAAATATGGAGAGAAAACAAAATGGATGACTTACCCAAGCAGTTTACGCCTTAATAATTTAAGTGATTATTCTATATTTCTAGACAACTCAACTGGAATTGACTTTGAATGGCTTTAATTAACATTTTAAAATCTATTGCATTTACTTATGTATTTATTTCACGATTTTTAAAAATTGTTGTTTAATTTCAATTATTGTGTTGTTTTTTTTCTCTCCATATTTACTGTATATATATATATTGATATCTACCCTTCGTAAATGAACACATCCTATTATATCCTCGTCAGTTCCCTATGTCGCATCTTTAAGCAATTTATTATCTCAAACTATCATGCATCATAATTAATAAATCTTTATGCAATATTTACATACCTAGTTATATCCTCGTATATCTCGTTGCGTATACGGTTAGAAAATTTTAGCAAAACTGTGTTTGTCTTCATTGCTAGTTTGATAAAATATACTGATCTGAAAAAGCAGTTTATATAGTTTTTTTATATATATTAATTTTTTTTTTATAAAAAAATATTTTCAAAACACAACAAAGTCGTAAAACATTTTTACTAGAATCACCTATAATTATTTTATAGGAGTAAAAATTTTATAATGGGAGTAAAAGTTTAATATGCGATTTTTACTTAGGAGTGAAAACTTAATATGAGCTTTTTACTGGGGAGTTACAAAGATTCCTCAAATGCTCCGTGAATATTTGTTCAAGTTTACTCAAGAGTAGGGTAATTTTGCCAATTATTTGCCACATTTTTACAAGAATCACCCATTGAACAGAATAATTGAAGTATATATTGCATGTCATATATGAAGTATATATTGCATATCATATATCAAATTTTAGATAATTAGAAGCTCTATCATTTTAAGAAAAGATTATTGTAATTATCATTACATCAAATTATATATAATGCAGACAATAAGGAATAATAATTTTACCAAATACTGGCCATCTTAACCATTTATTGGCCATTTGTCAGTAAATAGGAAACACATTGAACAGGTTAATAGAGCACTGTAAATTCATTTATTGCAATGCAATTATTTAGAAAATAAAGCAAAACTAAAAAAAAAAAAAAAAAAAAAAAGCAGTATAAAATCAAGATAACTTATTATTTCAAAATTGATGCAAAATTAGAACTTATTTGACAAACCAGAATGCATTCGTGTTCCAAATGCATTCTGGTTTGTCAAATAAGTTCTAATTTTGCATCAGCCTTTCCAAAGTTTTAAAATATTTTGAAAATTTCACCTTGTCCATTCATTTATGTTGCACAGAAGCTATAGGTTTTAAACAACAAAGACTCGCACAACCACGTCTCTTTTTAAGTAGTTAATAATCATAATCAATATATGTTTTTTTTGCCAAATCCGATTTCCATTTTGGCACAATTACCAGCATAACCAATAAGTTTTTTTTCAAGATCACCTAGAATTGGCTTTTGCCTGGTTTTGCTCCTATTTTAAACTTTCCATAAATCATGGTCTGTAGAGTCAATTGTGAAACTGTATAAGTTGTACTTGCTTTTCGCTGAGACATGTCACTTAAAATTACATGTATTGCCAGTTTCATGTTAAATTCTGTCGATTGCTTGCGTTTTTTTTATTATCCTTAAAGTTGAGTTAATGATAACATTTGATTTTAGATTTTTCAATATACTTTTACTTGTTTTACTTAGTTCTTTTCATTTTTAATACTATTTTTATTTAATACTATTTTTTACTAAAAGAAAAATGCAACTAGAGCAACAAATGTATTTTATTTAAATAAAATTATTTTATTTAAATAAAATAATTTTCATTTATGTGTTTAATAGTATTTTAATAGTTTCATTTATGTGTTTAAGTAAATTTAAATTAATTTATTTAAGTAATTTTAAGTTAATTTATTTAAGTAAATTAAGTAAGTAAATTTAAGTAAAGTTAGGATGTTGCTTACCAGTTAACAATCTTAATTTAACTTTCTCACCATGCCATTTCTCAAGATTTTACCACACTTAGTTATTTATCATGTACTTAGTTAATATTTATGTAATTTTCTCACACATACTAATAAGATTTAATTTTTATCAAAGAGTAAATTGCATAAATAATTTTAAACGTTATATGTAAATTTACATTTCCGTATAAGTAATTAACTTTTTTAAAACGACTTTTACTTTATAATGTAAGTTTTTTACTTTTAAAAGTAAGTTTTGTAAAAGAAGATTACATCAAAAAGTAATTTACTTTCACATGTAAAAGTTAGTCAAATGAAAAATCTGTTTACTTTACATTTAAAAGTTAATTACTTTAGGCTAATTACATAAAAGTAATATGCTACCAAATGCAAATTAAATTTACATTTTTAGTTAAAAAAAAATTTATTAAAAATAAATTATACATTTAATAAAACTTAAGTTACATAAGCTTGCATTTTTATATAATTTGTAAAGTTAGTTAAAAGTTATTTATATAAAATAAGTAAGTAAATTTACTTATAGTCTATAATAACTTTGAGAGGATCTTGTATAACAGTAAAGCAAAAAAGTAAAGTCTAGAATTCAGACAAAGCTGAAATATGGCAGTAAGAAGGCGCATATACCCATAGGAAACTCAGAATGGGTAGACTATTTGAAAGGCAAAATTGCCATAAATGTTAAACCATTATATATATATAATATATAATATATATATATATATATATATATATACATACATATATATATATATATATATATATATATATATATATATATATATATATATATATATATATATATATATATATACATACACCAACTACAAGAATTATTAAACCATACATGCATATATTAAACTTAAATATTTAAAGTACACATAACATTCATTGTATTTTGTTTATAGTTTACTGCAATAACCTATATGCTATAATCTACTCACTATATATTTTATATACTACTTATTTAGGCAATTATTTGCTTCAATTTGATTAAACATTTATTATATTTAAATATAAGTTATTAAAATATAAAACATAATTCTATTTTAGATAACAACTAAACATTTCAATTAATAAAACAAAAAGTAAGTAAATACAGTATAACAAATTTAAATCTACAGCATGTAAATTAATATTTGCTATGATTGTTGTTTTAATGTAAAACGTTAAATAAAAATAATATTAGATATCGGCAAAACAAATACAAACAGAATGTCTCGTTTTGCCCCGCATCATGTTGGCATTGAATTGCTTAATTTCTAGACTATTTTATTGAAGAAATAAAATAACAAAGAATGGAAATGATAGAAAAAGGCCTAAAGTTCTAATAAACAAGAAATTTTTAATATAAAAAGCTTTTTCACTCAGTGAGATCAAAAAAGGCTAGGAAAAAATATAATAACAAAACTTAAAAATTCGTAAATTTCGCAAAGCAGAGGAATTAAATGATTCCCATCTACTCAACTTTTTTATTTCAAAGTGACTCAATATATTTTTCTTGACACAAAATAGTTTTAGAACACAACTGCTCTTTTAAAAATCTTGCAAATAATAATTTGTAGGGCTGGCATCATGATAAACGCGAACTGTCTCATATTGCCCCGCTGTCTCATTTTGCCCCGCGTTACCCTACCACTACATTTTTAGTATCAAAATACTCAACATGGTAATAATGGGAGAAATCCAATAAAGTTAAAATCTTTTTTTATATGACGAGTTATTAACACCCTACAAATAAAATTTTTGACAAATTTTAATTGCATTTATTATGTAATTATTTCATGCACGCAAAAAACCTTTATACTTATTTGAAAGAGGATTTTATAATGAATTTAAACTTAATATAATTAAATTAAAAAAGTTATTTAAATATTGAAAATAAAATGGTCAAAGTAAAGGACCTCGAAAAAATGATGGAAATTTTTTCCAAAAAAATCGAGAAAAAGGTAAAGCGTTTGTTGCTAAGCAGTTTATGGAGTGGGGTTTACCCAGATCAACTGCTTACGATAAATTCGTAAAATTGGAGAATGGATCTCTAAAAAGAAAATTTGGAAGAGGTCGAATCGCTAAGCTAGCTGCTAAAGAAAATATCCCAAAGAATGCTGCATTTTTTGAAAATAAGTCAGGGTGCTCCCAAAAAAAAGTAGCTCAAGTTTTTAACTGCAGTCTAACTCGACTTTCCCAAGTATTAAAAACATTTAAACTTTCAAAAAAACAAATTGTCCAGATCATAGACATCAGCAGAAGAAAGCTATGCGTCCTAAATGTCGTAAATTGTACGAAAATTATAAAAACTTGGATTTTGTTATGAATGATGAAAGCTATTTTACCTTAAACAATAGCACATTAGCTGGTAATGATAGGTTTTATGCCCCTAATCCTTCTTAATTTTCTGAAAAAGTAAGAACAATTTGCGTAAAAATTATGAGGACAAGCTCTTAGTTTCTTATTGCATCAGCCCCCGTGGAATAAGCCCTCTTTATATTCATCACTTGTACACATTATATTCATCACAGTGCACTTATAAAGAGGTACTAGAAAAAACTTTACTTCCACTAGTATCAGAATATTATAAAAAAGACAATGAATCTATCCTCTGGCCTGATCTAGCTCGATCACATTACGCAAAGTTGGTCATCGACTTTTTAAAATTGAAAAAAAATCAAAGTTGTACCCAATGGTACAAACCAAGCTAACGTTCCAGAAGTACCAATTAAAAACTTTTGGGGTGATTTAAAACGGCTAGCGTACGAGAATAATTGGAGAGCTGAGAATTTAAAAGAGCTTGAAGCAAGAATTATATATGACTATTCAAAGATGAATAAAGAAATTTTCCTTACTCAAATAAAACATCTTTCAGAAAAACTTTAAAATATTGCTAAATATAGTATTGGAAAAAATTATTTTAATATATTTATAAACTACATAAACTAACATATTAACAGTTGAAATATTAAATAATAAAACTTATTAGTTCTTAAAATAATAATTTTTAATTTTGTTTAAAATTTTATTTATGAGGCGTTATGACCAGTTTGGACCAGTAAAAGTGATCTCTGACCCACTGTGAAATGCGGTCAAGATAAAGTAAAATCAAAGTAAAGTCCAAAAGATAAAGTAAAAAAAAAAAAAGAGATTCAAAAAAGTGGAGTTCTGCAGTCGGCTTTGAAAACAATTTTAACATTTACGTTTATTAAATTTACACAAATGCTGGAAGTTTCAGAGCTCTAGCTAGTCTGGAACGTAGTCAAAAATCAATCGCAAAATTCCGGGACAACTGATAGCCGACAAACATCTTGTGAAGTCAAACTAACATTTGAAAAAAAATTACAAGTTTATTCTGAAGCACTATTTTGATAGAATAAGATTTTATTTTTTTAATAATCCTTGTGCGGATTGGACACCAACGCAACAAAAATAAGGTTATTAGAGTGCCCACAACCTATAGTAGAAGATTGAACAGCTTTCCTTACCATTTTTTTTTAAATAGATTATACATGATAAAAGATTATATCTGATAAACACTCCTTTAATCATATAAATTATATCAGATAGTTTAAATAATTTTTTGAAAACTTTATTAGTAGTCGATGTTCTTGCGGATACCAAAAATGTTATAATGCGTCATACTACCATAACAAAATACTGGATTTGAAAAGACAAATACAAAGAAAAAAATTGTAAGAAAAGCGCGCTTTAACGAACGTGACTTAGTCAAGGTTTACACATGGTTGAATTACTTATAGTTTAGAAATTATGCCCCTTTCCACCCCCACTCATTCCCCCTTCATCCGCTAAAGATATATTATGGCCACTAACCTATTTCTGCTCAGCAAAAAAAACAGAAACAAAAAGTTATTAATTATTTAGCAGCCCCTATTAGCACTCATGCGGCAGGGAGCCGCTTGAGTGCTTATAGGAGGGAATCTCTACACTACTGGTATACCATGTTAACTATATTTCCCCCTAAGTATAAAAGAATTACCCTTTATAATATAAAGAAAAAAAATCCTTTCCCGATACCCCACCAAAAACACTGCCCACATCTATCAGAGTATTACCTGAAGTATTACCCAGAATCCCCCTCAAACAGGCAATGGATTTGAATACGCAACCTATCTAAAAATTTATGTTAAATTAACATGAAATAACCGCTCTTTGAGAAAGTAAATAACTTACATTTTACTTACTTACAAAGTAAAGTATAAAATTTCAAAGACGAAATTTACTGTTATTTGTAATTGTAAATAACAATATTTTTCAAATTTTTATGTTAGTTTTTTACATAACTATTACCAAAATTACTTTTCAAAGTAAGTTATTTTACAAGACTTACCAGTAAAAGTAAGTTGCATTTACAAGTAAAAGTAAAAATGCAAATAACTTTCACTTTTTTTTTTCAATTTTTTTTCTTTGCCGTTTAATAAAATTTACAATAAAAAAGATCGTACACGTAAAATAAATGGCCGGAGCAAGAAGAAGACGTATATTGTCTTATCGCCGAGCCCCGTTTACATTGTCGCCTTCAGTCTATGTTACAAGTTAAAATTAAAAGTTAAAAATTTACAGGTTGAAGATTATATAGTAAAACATAATATATTACAATTAGTAAATCGTATAATATATATATATATATATATATATATATATATATATATATATATATATATATATATATATATATATATATATATATATATATATATATATATATATATATATATATATATATATATATATATATTTTGTTTAGTTATTTATTTTTCTTTTTTATAAAAAGAAAATAAGGAAAAAATCAAGACAGATTTAAGTGAGTAATGATGACTTTCAGTTTAATTATTTTAGGTACTTATTTAAAAAAAATTTTAAAGATCGAAGTTATTTTTTAATAGAAATCGTTTAAATTCTCTTTTGAATTGTTCTTGTGGAAAATTTAGAAGCGTTTTATTTTTATTATTTTTCAAAAAACTTTTCCATATAAATGGTCCACGGTATTGAATTTGAAACGAGCTGAGTTTTAAATAAGATCTTGGAACAACAAAATATTAGTTGAATATTTTGTGAGGTATTTATGAGTAATTTCGGTGAAGTAAGAGTGAAATATATTAGGAGATAAACGATGTTTTGTCTTAAACATTAAAAGCATAATTTGGTATATGTTAAGTTTATAAACATTTAATGCATTAAGTTCCATTAAAAGAGATTCACCATTAACAGTTCTGTTAACACCAAATATAATTCTACTTGCATGTTTTTGTTTGCTATAGATTTTTTTAAGTTTCCCATAATTAGTACTTCCCCATGCAATATTGCAATAGGAAAGATAACTATGAATAAATGAAAAATATATAATTTTTAATGACTCAATATTAAGAAATGGTTTAACTTTATATAACATTGAGATACTTTTGAAGATTTTGTTTTCAATAGATTTAATATTATATTTCCATGATATATTTTCATTTATAATCACTCCTAGAAAGTTAACAGTTGACTCTCTTTTAATAATTGTTTTATTCATAAAGAGATTGGGTAATTTTAAAGAAAGATTATCTCCCCTTCTAGGTTTGTGGAATAAGATAAATTTAGTTTTCTCGACATTTAATGAAAGTTTTTTAATTTCAATCCTGTCATTTACTTTTAATAATTCTTCGTTTGATATTCTAAACAGATCTTTTATATTACTATTTGAATAAAAAAAAATTAGAATCATCAGCAAATTTATTAGTATTAAAAATTTTATATACTAAATTTAAATTATTTATATAAAGTAGGAATAATAGTGGGCCTAAGTTTGATCCCTGGGGAACACCACAAGTTATTATATATTTTTCTGTTTCATTTGCTGAATATATTATATATTGTTTTCTCTTTGACAGGTAACTTTTAAACCATAGTAAATT
The DNA here is from genome assembly GCF_022113875.1 of Hydra vulgaris. Classification (NCBI taxonomy): domain Eukaryota; kingdom Metazoa; phylum Cnidaria; class Hydrozoa; order Anthoathecata; family Hydridae; genus Hydra; species Hydra vulgaris. The sequence continues at coordinate 29,836,193 of NC_061163.1, forward strand.
ATTGTTAAGTATTCCATACAGTTCTAGTTTTTTTATAAGAATATCATGGTCAACAGTGTCAAATGCTTTTGACAAAACAATAAAAACTCCTAATATATAATAATCATTATTGAACCCATTGGATATATAACTTATTAACTCGACTAGCGCATGATCCGTTGAATGATTCTTTTTGAACCTAAATTGTTTATTATACATTATATTGCTCTCAGTTAAATAACTATTAAGTCTATCATACATAGTTCGTTCTAACGATTTTGAGAAGCATGGTAAGACAGAAATAGGTCTATAATTTAACATATTTGTGTAATCGTCAGATTTAAAAATAGGTATGTATGTAAAATAGGTACTTGTAAAAGTAAATTACTTTTTCAAGTTACAGTTACTCATTTAAAGTTACAAGTTACTCATTTAAAGTTAAAGTTACAAGTTACTCATTTAAAAAGCGTAACTTAACTAAGTTTTACACGTTGTATAATTTATGTAAAAAAAAAAACGAATTACTTTTAAATGTGAGTACCCAGTGGGCACGGACGTAAAAAAGACGTCTTTTAAACGTTTTATACACGTTTTGGATGTCTTTTGAACGTTTTGGACGTCTTTTGAACGTTCAAAAGACGTCTTTTTTTGGTCCGGTGCCCACTGGGTAAATTATATATTTTTATATGAATTATTTATAAAGTAATTTACGGTTAAAAGTAATTCCGTTTTTACATCAAAATAAGTGCCATCCCTGCATACTATGTGTTAAGATTTTATCACACTTCGTTATTAATCATATAATACTATAACATTATTATAACAAAATGTGAGAAAATCTTGTTTTTAAATTTTAGATAAGGTTTTTTTATTAAATAACTTTATTACAATTTTTGTCCATATGATACCATTTAATGGTTATAGCCAGTAAGTGGATTGTTTAACCGGTCAGTAAATGGTATATCAGGAAAGTTTAATTAGATCAATTAAAACATTTTCTGTGAGGCATTATTGGAAAACTTTGGATTCAAAACATACAAAATAGATTAACCATTTTATTTTTGTCTTAAAAAATTGTTGCAAACACTTGCTACCAGTACCGCCGTCAGGATTTAATTCAAGGGGGTGCATGAAGAGATTTTTTTCTTTCTACACACCTTCCCCCTCAAAACTTTTTTTGTATATGTATGTACCTACTAAATACCTGATCCCAATCTACGATTATTATTTATGACTCAGTCATTTAAAATTGTAACTGACTGGTCAATAACTTTTTGTCTGTCAGTAATTACTGAATAATGACTCAATTATTTATACTGATTTATATATTTTACGCGGTAAAATATTTTTTTTGTTAAAATTATGAAATATTGTTTTTGGGGGCAGGGTATATATTAGCATATATGCAAATAATTTAAATGCAATAGATTTTAAAAAATGATTACTTAGTATAAGGTGGTAGATCCCCTTTTATTTGACATTTTTTCAAAAAAAAAAATTTATTGATTCTTATGAAAAATTTACCGAGGAGCTTAAATCTAATAAGTAAAATAATTAATTTTCAGTAGAAAATACCTAATTTATCATTTTCATATGTGGGTATTTAAATAAAAAAATTACGATTTTGTATTTTTTTACTATTCTCTTCGTTTACTTTAAATCTAAGGCTTAGATATCTTCTTATTGAATCTCTTAGTGCTACTGCAACTCACTGCCTAACTAACTCTCCTGCTACTAACTGCCTAAATACTTCTTGTTTAAACTTAAACGTATTGTTTCTTGTTTACTGTGCTCATTTAAAAAAAAAAAAACAATTAGCATTGGTTTATGCTTGCTTGGCTGTCTGGCTATATCTACAAGTTTTTTTTTGCTAAAAGTTCATTTATTTGTATAATAGTTATGTAATATCACCAGTAAATTACGAATAACTGATTTATTCAGTTATAGATTTTTTTTTTCCATTTCCTTTTTTTTTCAAAACCTAGGGGGGTGCACCTACTTACACTCCCCTGCTGGCGCCCATGCTTGCTACGCCTAAAAAATGATTACAAAGTTAGAAAACGAAGCGTAAATTTCTTACTTTTATTTTGATGTTTTTCACAAGTTGTTTTACTGATTAAAACTTTCCCGAAATGGTGTTATTTACACAACTACTATAAAAATATTGAGTTTAAATATTACCGAAAGGCAACAAGCGCCTCTTCTTTCTGTGGAGAAAGGATCAAAGAGTGGCTAGTATATGGCTAATGGCCAGCAATTGGCGAAGTTATACTATATTTTTTTATATTCCATGTTCCAAGAAATGTTCTGTTAAATGTACTCTCGTGTGAATAACCTATTAGTAACGACATTTATTACGTTACACAGTGGGACGGAGTTCACTTTTAATGGACAAAATTAATCACTAACTAAATTTTAGGTTTTATTTAATTAGAATTTGGCATGAGTACTGTAGAATCTTGTAAGTGATTCTATTGACTAAGATGTTATAAATATCAAAAATAATACGATATTTATCAGCGTATATATTCAACACGATGCTCTACAAGCATGTAACAAGAAGAGAAAAACGACCGTATATTCGGGCCGTTTAAACATAAAATATTAAATATAAATTACAATAATAATCGTATCAGGAGGATACGACAAGTACTAATAGGAGGTCTGTGTTTCTAGTGAAAATTGGTTGCTATGAATACCTAACTTTGCTTTGCAACAAACTATTTTGCAATATACACTATAATTAGTTTTTGCATTAATATGAGGTTTGTTCTTCTTATGAGGGTTATATTTTCCATTTGGTTGCTAATGATACCAAGTTTTATGAATACCTAATTTACATAGCAACAATCTATTGTAAAAACTGCAGATTTTTTTACAAGTGCTATATTTACTAAATTTGGCATAAGCGCCAATACAAGGCCGCAATTTATATAAAAGTAATAATTTTTTACTTAGTATAGATGTTGCTTAACAACCAGATACTTTCCTTACTTACACACAGATAGTTTGGTTTTTGAAAAAAATTTTATCGAATTTTCAACAGTCCTATTTTTAATAACTATTAAAGAAATTTAGGTAACTAACTTAATTAAAGTCATTAATAAAAAAAAACTAAAAAAAATAATTAATAAAAAAAAAAAAAAAAAAATAGTGCAATAGAATATTGACAATTTGAAATACATAAACAGTTTTTAAAAACATGCATAAAATAATAAATCATGTAATGAGGACAATATGATTACCGATCTGATGACCGAAAAGTCGACATAATACATTACAGTTTGTTTTTTAACGGCTGCATTTGCTTGTGTATTTTTTACGAAAACGTTTAAAGTCTTTGTTTCCTATTCCTCATTAGAGAGTATGACATTGGGCATAAACATTCTTCGTACAACCTCATGTCCGTGTATTAAGATCATGTGCAATCTTTTGGCATAAGTACCATGTTAGCTTTGTAATTATAAAAGCTAAGTCAGCCACAGCTTAGTATAATAACAATATTTGAAATAAATTACTTTTATTACAATATAAATACAACTTTTATTTTAATAATTAATTTATGCATGATTTATGTCTGTATTTATTTATCAATTCACTTAATAAATACTTAAAATTGTTAAAAAACATCTACACATTTGGTTGCTATGGATACCTAATATTTACAATGATTGTGTTTTGATTTATATGTAATTTTTTCTTAATTTAATCATGAAATTTGAAACTTTTTAAATGAAAACATTTCTTTAGATTAACAATGTCATAAAAAATTACTATAGTTATTTTTTAAACTGAATGTTTATAAACATTCAGTTTAAAATATAAAACAAGAAAAAAAAAGGAATGTAATCATTTCTTGAAGATTGGAAAATGGTAATAGTGGTGTGGCTATCACTGTCTTTTTAAGCTATTCATCTGGCTGAGTTGGAGAAAGCGTTGTTTTCTACCTTTTTCTATTTTTTATAATGCTTTTAGACATCGATTATAATTAAATTGTACAAATGTAGCTCATAATTAAATAACTTTACTTTATTTTTCAAGATGTCTGAATAACAACATTTTGCAACTGTCATATAAACGGCTCAAATATGGAGCTGGTACTAGTACTAAGCTAGTACTAATACTAGTAGATGTATTTAAACATTAAACTACAAAAGTAATACTATATAAGTGCAAACACAGTGTAAATAATGAATGTCTTAGAATTCGCAACTTATCTTTATTTTTAAAGCAAATTTACAATTTTATAAAAAAATTTCTGTATTAAATTAATTTTAAAAAAAACATTTATAATTAATGACTTAGTAATATTTTTGTTTTTTAATTAGTTCTTACCTCGTGAAACGACTTTCATATTGAAAATATTTGTTTCACGTGCATACAACAGAAATATTTATCTTTGAAGAAAAGACAACTTTTTAGCTTTAACTGTGGCTTTCTCTGATAGACCCTGTGCTCATGATTTTATGTAATTAAATAGTCTAATCCATATAATTCCTATTAAGACTAAAATTCTAATCAGAAGGAGTTCTACATTACAAAAATTCTATAGAGTTTGCATTTGATAAATTTGATTTTCATACCAGCAAATTTGTATAAATCTAAACAGCATAGATATGAATTTTTTGTTTTGTAAAGGCGAAGTAATTGCAAAATAATATGAGTGTGAAGTGCAAGCATAAGCGCAAAAATGCATAAGTGCAATATGGTTTGATGTGCTCCAAAGTTGTGCTCTTCTTTATAATAAATATATAAAATAAAAGTGAAGATACTTACTAGCGACGGATCAATAAATTTTTGTAGGCCAGTGCCGCGGTTAGAGGGTCTGCCCCCCTCCCCCATTGTCATTAGGGCTCCAAAATCCTAAAAACTTATAATTAGGGATGCACCGAACATTTGGTAAAAATGCTAATTCGGAAATTAACATCATCAAATCATCATAACTCAGCCTAAATAGCTATAGTACCAATAGATATGGATTTTTATTGAAAACCCGATTCTTACCTATTACGCATAGTAAGTAAGAATATGTTTTTCAATAGAACACATCAGTACGTTAGATTTACATCAAGTTTTTTCAATTTAGAATGAATTTAATTTGATCGCATGTATTACTTAAAACCGAATGTATTACATAAAACTAGTTTCCATTATTTAGAAAAAATAGTACTAGTATAAGTGTAAAATAAAAAATCCTTTTATTTGAGCAATATTTTAGTTAATTTTATCCTTTTATATATTGGGTTGTAACATAAGTTTGTAGAGTTTTGCGTTAGAGTTATTTTACAACGATTTGTTTTGTTTTTTAGCATGTGTATACATTTATTCGAAAGTACTCTTTCTCGTCTACAAAACGGTTTTATTTGTATTTTTGGATAACTTAATTGTTCGTCTTTTTTCTGGCTCAGAAATGGAATACCCAGGAGGAAAAAATCAGCATTTTAAATATCTGCTTTTCTTTGCTTTTCATCGAGGTCAAAAAGCAGCTGAAGCCGCTCGGGACATATGAAGTGTGTACAGGGAAGGTGTCTTAGGTGTGTCTATTGCACAAAAATGGTTCGCAAAGTTTAAAAATGGCGACTTTGATCTTGAAGACACGCCTCGAAGCAGACGACCTGCAAAATTCGACGAAGAGCATCTGAAGGCACTATTGAAGAAAGATGGTCGCCAAACAACTCGTGAATTGGCTGAAAAAATGAACATCAGTGCAATCTCTCGCCACCTTCAATCAATTGGTTTTACTCAAAAACTCGGAGCATGGGTACCTCACGAGCTCAACGAAGAAAACAAAGAAAAACGCCTTCAAATTGCCGCTTAACATCTTGCCCGCCACCGAGCAACACATGAACACAAACAGCGCTTTTTGTATCGAATCATCACGGGATATGAAAAATAGTGTCTGTACGTCAATGTGAAGCAAAGAAAGTAGTGGGTAGCCCCAGGAGAGACGCCGAAGCCGAAAGTCAAGCAAGATCTTCACCCAAGAAAGGCCATGATCTGCGTTTGTTGGGACTGGAAAGGCATGGTGCACTGGGAAATGCTAGAACGAAACGCCACTGTCAACAAGGAGGTCTACATTGTCCAGCTGAACCATGTAAATGAGGCTATTCGGCTGAAAAAACCCGATAGACAAGGTCAAGTCATCTTGCTCCACGACAATGCCAGGCCCCATATTGCCTAAGTCGTCAAAACAGCACTCCAAGAGCTTGAATGGGAGGTTCTTCAGCATCCACCGTACTCTCCGGATCTTGCAACTACTGACTATCACCTTTTCCGCTCTCTATCAAATCAAATGAGGGGTGCTACCTTTGATGGCGAAGAGGATCTTAAAAACTGGCTCAACAACTTCTTTGACACCAGACCGACCAATTTTTGGCGAAACAGCATCAACAAATTGGTCAAGAGATGGGAGGAGGTCGTAAACAGTAACGGAGAATATATAATTGATTAATTTATTATTATAATTATTGTTTTTTGTTCAAATAAATCTTTATGAAAAAACTCTACGAACTTATGTTACAACCCAATACAATAATAATAATAATTAAACTTAAGTTATAAAATTCATGCAAGAACCCGACGGGCATTTGTTTTTAAAAGTTACGATCTAAATGTATTTTAAATGTCTTTTAAACATCTTTTAAACATTAATGTTTAAAAGACGTTTAAAAGACGTTTAAAACACATTTAGAACGTAACTTTTAAAAACAAATGCCCGTCGGGAAGCAAATTTTATATTTTGGAAAAATCGCAAAAAGATAATAATATAAAATAAACTTTAAACAACAGATAAAAACGTCCGTTTTAAGTGGCGCCTATTGCTGCTGTGTTAAAAAAAAAATCTTTTACAAAGAAAGTTGCTCGTAATTTTGAAAAAATAAAACATTAAAAACATGAGTGAAAATCAATTATCATTTGTTGTTATAATGAATAAACATTAGTTTTTTGCCACTTTCTGGTGATAGTCTGTTTCTATTGGGTTCGTAAATGATGTGACCTGTACTAAAAAATTCGTCAAAATCAGAATCAGAGGATTCAAGTTCTAAATTACTTTGTCGCATTTCTTGCATCTGTTCATTTATCCAATTTTTTATTATATCCTTGTCTTCCTTTTTATATGTCAAGTTATATCTAGGGTCACAAAAAGTGGAAAGACATGAATATTTATCATGTAAATATGAAACCAATCTTTTGTCTACTGACCCACTTAAATGTTCAACTAAAGTATTTATTGTTAAAAAAGCCTCACATACTAATGCTTGATTAAAAAATTCTTCCAGAGCCATAATTGAAGGAATAACATCTGACAAATATGATTCATGTTTACTGAAATTAATGGTTAAAGTTTTAAATGGTTCTAAAATATACAACACTTTATCTAATAAGCCCCATTGAAATGAATTTAGTGTTGATTGGGTAGAATGATCAGCTGTATAAATTGCCACAGGAATTTTTTGATCAAGCATCCTTTCAATTATATCATAAGAACTGTTTAATCTTTTAGTAATATCTTGGATTAACCTGTGCTTATTTGTACCAAGTTGTTCCTGAATTGATTCTAATTTTGCTGCTGCTATTGGCGAATGGTGAAAATGAGTTGCCAGACATCTGCAACAAGCTAAAATATCCTTAACAAATTTTTGCGACAAAATTGAGTCATGTATGCATAACTGTATTGTATGTATAAAACATGGCATTGATCTAAAACCACTGCCTCTTACATCAGCTACCATATTGGCAGCATTGTCTTGTAAAACAATATGAGTTTTTGTGTGTGGAATTTCAAAACTTACTAAACCTTTATTTTAATACTCACTTATTTTTTTTCCTGTGTGACTTTCTGAAAAATGCATAACTCTGAGTACTGCTCTGTACTGGGAAAATTCATTACTGAGCCAGTGTGCTGTCATGCTTATGAAGGCAACATTTGAACTATTTGCTGTCCAAATGTCAGTTGTAAGAGAGATATGAATGGCAGCAGATATATTACTCTTGATAGAACTAAATAGTTTATTTTATATTTGTGGAATAATGTTTTCACTAAAATATCTTCTACTAAGTATTTGATAATTAGGACACAGCTTTTCAATTAAGTTTCTAAAACCAAGATCTTCTACAATTAAATATGGTTGAATGTCCAACGCCATCATTTCTCCAATGTGATTGTGAATTTTGATAGTTCTATGATCATTTACATCCCACAGCTTTTTTTTATTAGGACTCTCCAGTAATGTTAATTGTTTTTTTAATTCAGAATCACTTGATGTAGAGGCTGTAGTTGATGTAATTGTTTCAATTTTTTTTGTCAGACTCTTTTTCAGCTATTTTATATTTTGTAAAGTGCTTGTTTTTTAAATGACGTCTAATTACACTAGTGGTGAATGTTTTAGGACAATCTTCTAGCAACCACCTCTAGAAGGTAATGCTTTGCATAGTACCTATAAAAACTCTAGAAAGTAATGCTTTGCATAGTAGGCAAATATAAAAATGATTATCTTTCTTTGAAACTTCAAAATATTTCCAAAAAGTACTTTTAAATTTTATTTTTGAAATAAAATTTAAAAGTACATTTTTTTAAGCTTCTAAATAATTAAAAATATATACGAATTATAAATAAAGTTTAACAAAAAAGTGTAATCTTAAAACATGCCAGGTACTTGGTTTTAATATCTTATATTATACCTTTATTTTTATTAGGTAACTTTTATATTTGTAGAATAGAGTATAAACTTAGCTTAAATTTTATAACATATAAGCTAAGCTTTTACTATAGTCTACAAATATAAAAGTTAGCTAAATAGCTTAACTTTAAGCCTTAACATTAACAATTAACAACTATTAAAATAAATCCCTAACGTAAAATATTATTTTAAGAAGTTTATTTTATAAGTTACAATATAATTTTATTATATTATAATTGTTAATTATTTATACTCATTATTAATAAGTTATACTCATTATTAATAAATCATACTCATAAATTTAATTTTTCATTTTTCAAATAAAAACTTCTTAACATTTTTACTACTTTACACTACATTGTAGCGTAGTGACTACAAACAATCATCCAATAATAAATTTACTTTTGATAGTTATTTAAAGTTTCTTCACATATTTTCAAAATAAATCTAATGTTTTAAAAAACACATTAAATTTTTAAAAATATAGTTTTCACTTCGAGTTCAAAATGTTTTTGACGTAAACCAATATTTAAAATATTATTTATTTTTGTCAATGTTTTATTTATTTTAAGTTGACCATTTTAATAAAATGCTTCACTTTTTTAAATATGCTATTTCTTAGTTAGAAATAGTACTTAGTTTTAATAAGGTTCAGATGTATAAAATATTATCAAAATTAATAAAACATAATAAGTCAGACTATATTAAGTCTTTAAAGAAAATTAAGTGTACAATACACACATAAATATATAAAAGTATATCTATACAAAATAAATTTTAGCTCAGTCAGTGGCCAAATTTGGACATTTTAAAGTTAGTTGTCAGAGTAATAAATTGTTAAAAAACTTTTTTAGTAGATAAAAGTATTTTAGTGGGCAAATATCCAGTGGTATAAAAATTATTTAAGTCTCACTCGTAAACATTTTCCAAACATGACACCTATGTTTATACACGTAAAGAATATATACTCATTTATATATATATATATATATATATATATATATATATATATATATATATATATATATATATATATATATATATATATATATATATATATATATATATCGTCGCATGAGAATTATAGGGTCCTGTCTGCCTTGTTTTATGTTGAAAGAATTTAACAATCAAAGTTTTAAATAATAATAAATAATAAAAACAAACCACTTAAAAAATGATATATTATATATCATTTTTTAAGAGGTTTAATATAAAATATGTGAAATAATGAAATATAGATAACATAATGAATAACAGCTGTAAAACATGTATTAAATAAATATCGAAAGTTAAGTTCTCACAACATAAAAAAAAGCAGATAGAACCCTATAATTCTAATGTGACGATATATATATATATATATATATATATATATATATATATATATATATATATATATATATATATATATATATATATATATATATATATATATATATATATATATGTAAATAATGTATATATATATATACATGTATATAGTATATACATATATAAATATACATTATTTACATGTTCCCGTTTTTATTTATACTTTACATATTATTACTTACATATATGCATATATATATATATATATATATATATATATATATATATATATATATATATATATATATATATATATATATATATATATATATATATATATATATATATATATATATATATATATATATATATATATATATATATATATATATATATATATATGTGTGTGTGAAGAAAAAAAAAAGCCTGTTTAGATTACCTATTATAATGGCTTCACAATTTTGGGCTTTAGTTTGTTTTAAAAACAGGTTTGAAGCAGAGGCAGTTGTTCGGTAAAAGATGAATGGTTATTTTGGCCAACTGGGTTCATGCAATAAAAGCTACCTATAATAATTTTCCAATCAATGATTCCTACAATAGACTTAAAAGATTTAAAGTAATTGGAGGCTATTAAATTTTACAGTACTTATTACTATTTTAATTGTTTTATATGAATAAAAAAACTATTATATTTTTATATTAACGGTGAAGTACTATATTAAATTAACTATTTTATTATTTTTTTTTGGAATAAGTAATATTTTGAATCTGTTTATGGTATTATTATTGCCTAGATATATATTGTAATCTGTTTGCACTTATTCTACATTTTTGTTTTTACATATTTTTGTTTATATTTATTTTACTAAATAATTACTAATAGATTAAGAAGTATGTGAAGGATTTAATTTCATGACTGCAGAGGACTCTAAAGAAGAATGTAAGTAATTATGTTTGTGAATAATTTTGTTTCTCTTTGCATTTAACTTTGCTTTGTTTTTTAAATAGTAAAAAATAAAAAAATAAAATAATTTTAACTATTGTTCAAGGGAGTGCTGCTACATCAACTGACAAATAGCCTGACTCGCAAGGGAATGCTGCTACATCGACTGAGGGTTTGGTTTGGGCAGGCAGTCTATCATTTAAAAAAATTTTAATATTTTCTGGTTAGGTTTATTAACGCGCTCTTTAAAACAACAGTTTATGGGAAAAACTTTGTGACTACCATGCAAGACTATATATATATATATATATATATATATATATATATATATATATATATATATATATATATATATATATATATATATATATATATATATATATATATATATATATATATATATATATATATATATATATATATATATATATATATATGTATATATATATATATATATATATATATATATATATATATATATATATATATATATATATATATATATATATATATATATATGTATATTGGGCCCACCCAGCCCTTTATGTGGAAGCAACAAGTTTATAAAATAATTTCTTTAGTATTTTTATCTAAGTATATATTCATCAACAAATTTCAAATTTCATGCAATAATCTCTTATTTTTTGAAAATTATGACCATATAAAGTTTTAACCCCCCTCATTTTGAGGGGGCTGTAAACATTGTAGGGTCATAAAAACTAAACACAAAAATGTTATTGCATGAAATTTAAAATTTGGTGATGAATATAAACTTAGATAAAAATACTAAAAAAATCATTTTATAAACTTGTTGCTCCCACTTTAAGGGCTGGGTGGGCCCAAAAATTGTTTTTTTTTTGTCCCCAAGCTCTAATCACCGCAACTCTTTGCAAAGCATTCTCATTTGACATAAGCATGAACATACAAAAGTTTGGAGTTTGCACAATGCCTGTAAGTGTCAAAACTCAACTGTACACCACTGTATATATATATATATATATATATATATATATATATATATATATATATATATATATATATATATATATATATATATATATATATATATATATATATATATATATATATATATATATATATACATATATATACATAATATACATATATATACATATTTATTCTTGACATTTTTTGCAATAATAAAACTCTGAAATAAATTAAAATTGAAAAATAAAAATCTTTACACAGAAATATTAACGAACAAAAATTTACATAATAAACCAATATATTTATTACAAAATAAGTTGGCAAATAACTAACTGTAAAAAAAAAAAAAAAGATAGTAATAAACTGACACTAAAATTAAATAGATAAGTTTATAGCTTAATGGGAAGTTTGTTTATTAATTGAGGGACTTTTCCATTTAATGTGGTCGGCTTTTTTTATTTTCAATTTGTGTTTTGTTGGGGCATTATCCAAAATTTCAAAAGAATCACAGTTAGCCAGATTTTTAAAATTAATAGATAAATTTAAGTGTTTAAATATATGAGATTGTCTATAACTTTTAAGGTGCTTGTTAATTCTAGTTGCCAAATGTCTGTAGAAACCTCCAGACATTTGGCAGACAATTTTTCAGAATTTTATTATTTTAAAATAATCTTTTGAAAATGTAAATAAATTTTACAAAACATTGTGACCAGGGCCCCGGCCCCAGCTAAAAATGCAACTTTTTGCAAACCTGGACTCAGCAAAATTATAAGAATTTAGCAGAGGTTGATAGCCAGGGCTAGAAAAATTTTTTAATACTTAATACATTATAATTTTATGCTTACATTTACTATTTATTAAATACTGGCATACATTTAAATATTTTAAAATCTAATTTACTAATTAAAAAATTGAATTATTTATCATGCTGTAAAAAGATTTTATTGTATGAAGGGACAAATTCAATTAAAGGATGCAACTTGTTGAATAAATAGCCAAGCAAGAATGAGTTTTGGTTTATCGTTATAGAGATGATATTTCGTTTGAGCATTGACTTTGATTATATCTGTAGAACAAAGGAAGAAATGCAACATTATAACAATGGGAAAATGGCTTAAGCTAGGCAGATAAAGCAGATCTAATTATATTTACGATGTGCTTTTAGACTTTGTCTGAGAGTAAGAAGGTTGTTATTTGTCAATATAGGAATGCCAACAATATTGGAATATTTTTTTGCAGTAAATAATTGAATTTTGTTGTCTAACAAAAATTGTGAAGACCAGAATTAAATCCATAAGCCACAGCAAACCTTAGGTTATTACAGAAGAGAGATGAGATTTAAAATTGGCTGCTTGTTCTAAGCAATAAAAAAGTGAAGATTTTTTGTCAAGACAAGAGTATAAAGTGGAGTCATCAGCAAATAGAGCCAATTTAGATTTCATTATGATTGTTATTGTAGATAAAAAATATTACAGGAGCAATTATAGAACCTTAAAGTTACTTGAAATAAAAAGGGTAGGCTTTCAAGAATAACTTCACTACTGCAGTTAGAAAGAAGTAATTTAATAACCTCAAAACCTTTACATAGAAAATTATAAGAAACTAATAACAGAGTGAAGAGCAATTGTAGGATACTTGGAGAGGTTAAAGTGTTTTCTAGAGTTTTGAAAAATTGGAACTACGTATTTAGCACTTTTTTAAAGTTTAGCAAAAATTGTAGATAGTTCTGGAGAACACTTTTGTAAGACTATGATGGAAATCTTGTCTGAAGCACAAACTGTAGAAGTGTTTAATTAAGTGTTTAAGTTTTAGTATTGAAAGCCAGAGTAATTTCGATATTTAACATTGGATTAAACTGTTTAACTGTCAGGAAGAGTATGGCTGTTATATTCGAGAGTCAAACTAGAGTAAGATTTCTTTGTAAATAGCTCTGTTTTACTCTGGGGTAAAGTAAAAAGATGAGACCCATGAATTAGAGATTAAACGTTAGACTTTAGTAAGTCTAACGTTTGAACACTGTTGAAAACTAACCAAAAGTCTCTACAACCTAACATCTAAGATAAGATACAAGGTTTAGTAAACTGAGAATAACAGAGATTTACATCAGACAAGACTTTATTTATACATTAGCTTATTGCAATAATAAAAAGGACAATTTGTTCTTAAGAGAGATGTTCTTATAAAAAAGATGAAAAATGTGATTAATGTTGAAAGTTGTAGAGTAGAATGAGGATTGATTTAAAACTGAAGAGAAGTAATAAAAGCTTTCAAACTTTTATTCCAGAAGCAATATAAGCTTCCACGAAACATATCTGTTTGTTATTTGTTTAGATGCTGGCATACAATATCCTTTCATTATTGTATAAACTTTAGTATTTATATGGTGTAGTATTTGCTGAAAGAGAAGATGATCAGATGGATGTGTTGTGTGACTTTAACAAGATATAAAAAGGAGGCATAATCTTTTACAGATTAAAAAAAAACGTTGTATCAAACAACCTTTTTTTTTAGAAAAGGTTAAAGTAATTTAGGTATCAACATGTAGAAGTGGCAGCAGCTTCAGTATAAAATGGTTGTGGTAGAAGTCAGAAAATTTGAAGAGTGTGCCTTACATAGTGCCATAATAAAGATGATGATGATTATCATGATGATGATCATTGTCATCAACATATTTTTCATTATCATCTTCAAGCTTTTTGCTTTTATGCTGTTGATGATAATGATGATCATGATGATGGTTATGATGATTATGATGATCATGTTGATCACAATGATGTTTATATATGCATATATATATACAAAATATAGCATGAATTTTAAATTTAAAAAAATACATTTTAGGATGTATAAATGCTTATGCAGCACAATCACAAACCCGGCCCTGGCCCCGGCTATATTTTATCAAACCTGGTCCCGGCCCCAGTCAAATACCATCCCCAGTTGTTTACAACAAACATTTTAAGAATAAAAAACATTGTGTTATTTTTAAAAATAATTACTTATTTTATGCTATTGCGATGATCACTATATATATATATATATATATATATATATATATATATATATATATATATATATATATATATATATATATATATATATATATATATATATATATATATATATATATATATATATATATATATATATATATATATATATATATATATATATATATATATATATATATATATATATATATATATATTTTAAATTTAATAATGATCATACTAATTTAATAACATTTTTTAAACATTTGCTATCAGACTGATAATAATACAAGTTTTATTTTATGATTTAGATTGTGTATCTCAATGATATCCTGGCTTATCGATACGATATCCTGTAAATCCACTCACACACATAAACTTTACTCACACACATTAATCCTGTTAATCCACTCACACACATAAATCTTAAAAAAGATGTTTATATTTTTATCTATAAATAGTATATTTTATATAAATAAGTTGTATATTTTTTATATTTTTCATTGTATACTACTGTTTGTATTAAAAATCTACTTTGGAAATATTGCAAGTGCAGAGTTCAACATACAATTTTAGTTTTATTTGCCAATTCAATATACATTGTAGCCAAGTTTAATTACGTTTAATAATATTTTGCGATATTTTCTCCAGCGCATTTAAGCGTTGATTTAACTTTATATTTCAACCTTTACTCGACGTCTTTGAGTCACGGTAAATCGACGTTTTACTACCAACGCACAGTGGGGTATTTGATTGATTTAGGCGGCCAAAAATATTTAATAATCTTTGATTGAAAAAGTTTAACTTTTTTTAGGAAAAGCTGGTAGAGAAGCCAAATAAAAAGAGAAAACAAAAAACTTTAAAAAAGTTTATGGATGATAGACTCCCCCCCCCTCCTCCCAACAGCTTTTTATTTATTTTCAAACTTTACTTTGTCATAAAAATGATAAGAACCTACTTTATATAGTTCTTATCATGATATAAACCTAATATATATGGTGGATAGCTTTTCTTCTTCTAACTTTCACTCGGAATTAAAAGTCAAAACATCGCGATTTGTGTTTTCTTAATGTATTCGGAAGCACTTGTAATTACTATATAACTCTTATTAAGCTATGGTAAATATTAAAAAAAAAAATCTTTATAGCTATTGATATTTTAACTCAAAATAATTACTATTAAAAGGATGATGCCGAAAGCGAAAGTTCTTCATCAGAAGATATCCCTGATTGCTCTGAAGATTTCTCCTCTGTGTCAACAATATCAGTAAAATTAGAAAGTTCAGCTGGAAGTAGCATTTCCAAGGTTTCTTTTAAGAATGGTTTAATTTTTTTTTCTTGGTAATTTTCTCATGCCAGTTAAAATAGGATCTGAGCTAATTAGTAATCTATTAAGAACGTCGAGGTTGAAAGACTCTCTGGAAAACTTTTTAGCATTGTTTTGACGGTAAAGACGAAAATATTTATTTCGTGCTTCAGCTGCTTCTTCCGATAGCTAAACAATAGGAAGCAAAGCATGCTCTTTTACAATAAAATCATAAATAAGGATTTCATGCATTCTAGGGGTCATCGGATACCATTGATATAACTGGACATATAATTCCACAGTTTTTACAGTATATCTTCTAAATTTTTTAATAGGCAATTTATAAGATAGATGTAATAAATTTTTAAATATTCGGATCCTGGCATGCAAAATTGATAACC
Organism: Hydra vulgaris; assembly: GCF_022113875.1. Lineage (NCBI taxonomy): Eukaryota > Metazoa > Cnidaria > Hydrozoa > Anthoathecata > Hydridae > Hydra > Hydra vulgaris. The sequence continues at coordinate 29,852,751 of NC_061163.1, forward strand.
TAAACTTCAGTGTATCTGGTTTAACATCTTTTTCAATAGTCAAGTTATTAAAATCTTTTGATGTTGCACCACAAATATAGTATCTCATAGTTGAAGCTGTTTTAGTGGTTGCGTTACACATCTTAGCATCAACCATAGTGAGCATCATATTATGTTTAACTGAAAATAAATTTCCACCCATTGTCAATTTTGTATCATGCAAATTTTCAATAAGCTTTATCTTTTCATTTATTATATCATTAGAGTCTTTGACAAATCTAATTCTTATAGGGTGAAAACAACGTGGCAAAGAAGGAGTTGGGTTTTGCCAGATCAATCTGCTGTTTTTAGTACAAGTTAATTGAAGCGGTACAAAAGAACTCTGAAATATACTTGAATTAGAATGCGCGTCATTCAAAAATTTTTGTTTATATTGATTTTGCTGTGATCCGTCACAACCCCATTTACAATTTAATATTAATGCACTTTTTTCTTTTTCGTTTAAATTTTGTGTGGTCCAATAAATTGAATGCAATACAAGTTTCAGTGACATAATAGGATTCCTTATATGGATAACAATCTACTTTTGCTTTTGCAGGATACTATAGCAAGGATACAATGTTTTACAAGAACTTACAACAATTTCATATTGTCTTCTGGAAAGACCAGCTTCTACAAACATGGCCAGTGCACTTAATACCGATAGCTGTGATTTTTTTCCTGTAAAACGCTAGAGTATGTTATCTTTTACATTTTTGCCCGCTTTGGGGAGTGGATAATACCCTTTAAAGATTTTTAAAGCAGTTTTTTTTCCTGTAACACCTAATTCCACCTGAGGAGCACAAATCAAAGTTTCTAAATTTGTGGTATTCTGTTTTTCTTTTTTTACTTCTCTCGCTTAATTCTTTGAAGTTTTTTGTTGGCCTACCCCCTTGATGCAGTACTGCAGGTATTGCAATATTTTCATCTAGCCAATCACTGTTTTTTATTAAAAACAAATTTTTATCCCTCATCTTTGCTCTTGACCATCTTTGTTTTAATTCGTAATTAAACTGCAATAAACTTTTTACTTCTTTTATTTGTTCGTCTGAATAATAATCTTTTACGTAATGTTCTAAAAATATTTCTTATTCGTGTTTAATAAAATTTGGATCAAAAAATATTCTTTGGGTCGTTTCCCTGACATCTGACGAACCTAAGATAAACTCCGTTTAAAATAAAAAAATACCTGAACATGAAATTTAGTGTTTTTTTTTATTAAATAAAATATTTTATAGTATCGATAAAATAATATTAATCGTAAACCTTTATTTTAAAAAAAGTAATAATTTACTTTCTTTAAAGTCCACAGAGAAAAAAAGAAAAAAAAGAGAAAAAAACTATTCAAAAACAACAACCCCCTGGTCTTTTCCTATCATACACTTAAGAACAGGAAGAGTGACTAAACAAATACGGAGAACAAAATGGCAAAAAATGGCAGGTGATTTTTACATATCATTGAAGTCAAAACCTTAGCCTATCTGTTAATAAAAAAGCATCAACCTGGAAATGCTTGGAAGTATTACTTATTTCTAATAGTTTGCAGTGAAAATTACAAAAACCAAGAGAAAGAAAAGAGTTTTTACAAAACCAACAGATTTATATATAATCACAAATAAACTAATTAAAAATTTTCAAATGTATTTACCTTTACCAACTTCATTAGAATTCATCACAAAACACTTTGAAATATATTTTGATTAAACTTTATTTGATGCTAATAAATGCTTAAAAAATAAGCGACCAAATGAAAAACGCGTCGACAATAATTAATGATCAACTTTGTATATATCCTACCGCTTGTTGTTTAAACCATTTGCGGCTACTTAACATTTATAACATTTATAATATTTACTAATCATTCAGCATTGCTAAAATAACTTTTTTAATTTATTTTGGAAGTTCTGAAAAATTGAGTTTTGGCCGCCTAAATCAATCAAATACCCCACTGTGCAACGTTACAAATCCTTGCAAAACCAACTGCTTTAACAACGTTAAAGAAACGCTTTTTAAGTAATGCTTTTTCAACGTTATGTTGCAACGCCTATGCAACGCTTTTTAAGTAACGCTTTTTCAACGTTTAGTTGGGACATTTTTGTAACGTCTTTTAGTAACGTTTTTTCAACGTTACGCTACAACGTTTAATCAACATCTCTTTAACAACGTTACATATCTTTGCAAAATCGATTACTTTGTCAACGATTCCGCAACATCTTTTGCGACCGGTTTCAACGTTGATTCAACGCTGACATGTTTGCTGGGTTAGCAGTACTAAGGAAAATATTCTTTTCTGCTTTGATATAATTCTGCATTTTTTCCCTCAAAACTTATTATAGGATATACTCCATTTATTGTTCTTATATTTTCCGCGTTCTTTTTACAGTGTTAGAGTGAATTTATTATTTTTTTAAAACCACTTTGTAATATTTTGTTTTTATTTATTATTCACTGTTAACGAATCTTTATTATGTGGTTACGAATTTGTAATATTAAGGAACAAAAAATAAACTTAAAATAAAAAATAAAATAAAAAAAATAAAAATATTTATTTATTTATTTATTTCTACAGCAGAGATATTACAAATCTTTGCAGAGTAAGATTATTGTAATCCAACTATAGAAGCAATTAGTTAATTATTTTTAAGTTAAGACATATTTTTTCTTTAATTCGTTAACTGTTTTTGACGTTACTAAGTTATTTGGTAAATTATTCCAATGTGGCACTATTCTGTTGCTAAAGAAATTTTCACGATAACTGTGTTTAGCAAACTCTCTGTACTCTTTGTGTGGTTCTCCTCTGATATGTATATACATATATATAATACTATATATATATTATATATATATATATATATATATATATATATATATATATATATATATATATATATATATATATATATATATATATATATATACATATATATATATATATATATATATATATATATATATATATATATATATATATATATATATATATATATATATACATGTATATTATAAATATATATATATATATTTATATATATATATATATATATATATATATATATATATATATATATATATATATATATATATATATATTTATATATATATATATATATATATATATATATATATATATATATATATATATATATATTTATATATATATATATATATATATATATAAAACTTAGTTTTGTGGGAAAGTGCAACGTTTCCTCCGCAGCATGTCTCTATGCCAGTATTTATATATATTTATCAAATACCGACTTTGGTTTACCTCCGACTTTTGGTTGTTTATTGCCTTTGGCTTAGCAGAGGTTTACTATTTATATTATCATATATAAAAACTTAGTAAAATATTTGGTTCCATTTCAAAGTTAATTTGAACTTTAAGTGTTGTTTGGCCGTTGTCAGTTCTTACTAAATCTTGCAATTAATTTATCACTACCTTTAAAACTTGTTACAGCTCTGAAACTTTCAGCGCTTGTATAGTCCAGGTGAGCTTCTGTGTTAAAATTGTTTCCAGGGGCGAAGATCCGGGGAAGGGTTGTATTGTACGTGCCCGCTTTTTTGCTACATATCTTGTAACTAATTTTTATCTGCTTGGTGTAGTTAAGGCATTTTAAAATATTATAGCGTCTGTATGATATTTTGTTGACTATGACATATTTTCGTTAAATGATCAGGTCTGTGAATTACGAAAAGACGAAAAAAATTAAAATGATAAATTTTGTGGTATCATAAAATATAAATGTTTATAGCGAAAAAACCCAGACCAAGGATTCTTTTTTTTTTTAAATCTTCTTAAAATCATAATCGATTGTCCAAATTTTAATAAGATTTTAAATAAATACGTTTTTCAGGTGAAATGAACATTACCCAGTGGGCACACGACGTTATTTCAACTTTATTTACGGTTGATTTTTAGTCGCAACGTCGTATAATCTAAAATCAACATTGTATCAACGTTGAAAATTTGTTTAAAACTATCAAAATAAAATCGACGTTGATTCCACGTTAATTCAACGTTTAAATTACGAGTTCCACCGTTCGTATTGCATTTTGAGAACTCAAATACGCATGCGTGACTTTATTAGATAATTATAAGGCCTTCTGTTGCCTTTTTATAAGGTTTTAAATTTGACAATTTAACAATATCACTTTTCTTTTTTAAACATCTTCGCTTCGCGCGGTGTTCGCTCACCCGTAAGTTACTTTTTGTTTTTTATGTATGTTTGTGTTCTGTCTGAACCTCTGGCGCGGTGTTGACTCACCCGTAAGTTGATTTATGTTTGTTTGTGTTCTGTTTATATTCTAATGCAGCGTGAGCTCAGTAACTAACTACTTACTCCAACTACAAAACCTACACTCACCTTAGACACCTGTATTTTGTTAGATGCAGTGTTTTTCCTAATGCACTTCCAAAATGTCATTCCTGGTTTTCTCAAAGTACTGTTCCATGAAGTAACTCCTTTTAACTACTCCAGGTCAGGTCAGGATAATCAAGATCAATCTTGCTACTGGTATCACGTAACCCAGTACCACCTGCTTCAAGCCCTGCTGCCTTGCAGAGTGTGCTCTTCTTATGCAAAGGCTAGGAGAAATAAACTCCGACTAAAAATTCCCCTGCCTTGGGGCTCTTGGTTGAGTAAAGGATAGAGATGGTGTCTCGATAAAAACACTCATCTTGGGCAGATGTTAACTGCATCCAGCTAAACATCCCCTGCCTTGGGGCTCTTGGTTGAGTAAAGGCTAGAGATGGTGTCTCAATAAAAATACTCATCTTGGGCAGATGTTAACTGCATCCAGCTACTGTCTTGTAGAAGGCCTCCTAGGCAAAGACTTTAGGGGTAAGCAGAAAAATTCTGCTAACTAGCCTAAAACTTCAGCTCTAAAACTCAGTTTAATGGTTCTGAGGCCGGCTGGTAGTAAGGTTTCCCGAACTCTGTGGTAGCTCTCAGAGAGGCTGATTCCATCAACAGCTGTAAAATATCAGAGTATTAACAGTGCCATGTTGCGCATGGATTAACAGGACAGAGACAACTGCATAGCTCATTGATTAGGAGGCTGTGCTCTATCTATAAATGAGTCAAGTTCTCATTAAACCCAAATCATGACCAAAGTAACCAAAAATTTAAAACCTAAAAAACCATCCCCACCACCTAAATATTTTAATATATCTTTTACAAATATTCGCGGTCTACGAAGCAACTTTCCATCAGTTGAGTCTTACCTCCTGCAAAATTCACCAGACTTGCTTGCACTCAGTGAAACAAATTTAAATTCTGCAATTCCTTCTTCAGATGTCAGTGTTGGGTACTATCCTTTGATTCGTAAAGACTCCAATAGTCACATGCTAGGTTTAGGGGTATACATACACATTAATTCCCCTATTTGTCGTGAAATCAGGTTCGAATCCTTTGACCATTCTTTTATGTGCTTTCGCCTAGCACCTCTTCACTCTATCACCTTTCTCTTTGTTCTTTATCGTTCTCCTTCTTCCCATGATTGCACTCTCTTAGATGTTATCTCTGATCAAATTGTACATGCCCTCTCTCTTTACTCCTCTGCCAGTATTGTTGTTGTTGGTGATTTTAATGCCCATCACACTGAATGGCTTGGCTCTAACACCACTGATCCTGCTGGCACTAAAGCCTTTAACTTCTGCGTTTCTCAATCTCTTACTCAGATAGTTAACTTTGTGACTCGTTTTCCTGACAACCCTAATCATTTACCTTCACGCCTTGACTTATGTCTTGTCTCTGACCTTAGCTTATGTTCAGTTTCTCCCTTTTCTCCCTTAGGTGGTTCTGACCATGCAATGATCTCTATAAATCTTTCTTCTCGTACTTCTTTTTTGGGCTCACCTTATCATCGCACCACCTACTACTACCCTAAAGCTGACTGGGATTTCTTTTGTGATTTTCTTCGTGATAGTCCTTGGGCTGATGTTTTTTCTCTCTCAGCTGACAAATGCGCCTCCTACGTAACCTCCTGGATTCAGGCTGGAATGGAAGCTTTTATTCCTTCCCGTCGGTTTCAAGTCAAGCCTCATTCTACTCCATGGTTTTCTCCTTCTTGTGCGGCTGCTATATCCAACCGTAATCATTTTTTTCATCTTTTTCAAAAGAACAACTCTCTTGAGAACAAACGGCTATTTATTATTGCAAGAAATCGATGTAAAAAGGTGCTTTCTGATGCTAAACTCCATTATTCTCAGTTCACTAAATCTCGCATCTTATCGCAGAAGTTAGGCTCTAAAGACTTTTGGAAAATCTTCAACAGCATTGTTAACAAAGATAGATCTAACATTCCATCTTTCATTCATGGGACTGATCTTATTACCTCTCCCAAGGATAAGGCAGAACTATTTGCAAAGAACTTTTCTTCTAATTCCACTCTTGAATCTTATGGACATTCTCTTCCTTCCATTCCAGTCAAACAGGTTGACCCATTGTTAGACATTCAAATCACTCCGGCTTCTGTTGCTAAAGTCATATCTCAATTAAACTCGTCTACAGCTTGTGGTCCAGACAACATTCCTGTCACAGTCTTGCAGAATTGTTCTCCAGAACTTTCTTCAATTATCTCTAAACTATTTAACAAGTGTTTGACTGAGTTTTGTTTTCCTGCTTGTTGGAAAATGGCATCTGTGGTTCCAATATTCAAAAACTCTGGAGAAAATTCTGACCCCTCCAATTATCGTCCGATCAGTCTTCTTTCTGTTATTAGCAAGGTCTTTGAGTCTTTGATCAACAAATTCCTCACATCTCATCTTGAGTCAAATAAACTACTGTCAGACAATCAATACGGTTTTCGATCCTCTCGCTCTACGGCCGACTTGCTAACTGCTGTAACTGAAAGATTTTATCGTGCATTAGATGGAGGCGGCGAGGCTAGGGCTATTGCTCTCGACATATCTAAAGCTTTCGACAAAGTTTGGCATACTGGTCTTCTCCATAAGCTTGCTTCATATGGTGTTTCTGGGAAAGTTTTTGAGATTATCAAATCATTTCTTTCTAACCGGTTTGTTAAAGTCATCCTTGAAGGCCAACACTCTTCTTTATTTCCAGTAACTTCTGGGGTTCCCCAAGGTTCCATCCTGGGCCCTGTTTTGTTTCTTATCTACATAAACGATCTTCCTGACAACCTTTCATCTAAAGTAGCTCTTTTTGCTGATGACTCATCTTTATACTCCTGTGTTGAAAAAAGTCTTCTCTTTTTTATCGCCTAGAACAAGCAGTTAATCTTGAATCCGATCTCACTTCAGTAATAGATTGGTGTTCACAGTGGCTTGTGAATTTCAACTCTAACAAAACCCAGTTGTTTACGACAAACAACTACCGTAATATGGTCAACATTCCTATATTAATGAATGACAATCCTCTTACTGAGTCCTCCTCTTTACGTCTTCTTGGATTATCGCTTACTACTGACCTTTCATGGAAACCATATATACAATCGATTGCTAAATTAGCTTCTGCTAAGGTTGCTTCTCTTTATCGTGCTCGCCATTTCCTTACTTCTGATTCCATTCTCTACCTCTACAAATCTCTTATTCGTCCCTGTATGTAATACTGTTGTCATATTTGGGCTGGTTCTTCTAACGATTCACTTTCTCTTCTTGACAAGGTCTAAAAACGCATTGTAAACGTTGTTGGACCTGGACTATCTGCTAAGCTTGAACCTCTTTCCCATCGTCGTAAAGTTACATCTCTTTCTCTTTTCTACAAATACTATCATGGTCACTGCTCAAAGGAGTTATCATCTCTAGTTCCATCAACTAAAATTCATTCTCGTTTTACTCGTCATTCAGCAAGTCTCATTCGTTTACTGTATCTGTCCCTGCATGCTCTAAAAACTTTTATTCATCTAGTTTTTTTCCCCGCACTTCAATCCTTTGGAACTCTCTCCCATCTTCATGTTTTCCTGACTCATACAACCTTCAACTTTTCAAGTCTTCTCTCAACCGTTTTCTTGCTCTATAACTCTGTTCTTTTTTTTCCTAGTAACTCCCAACTTAATAGTGGTTGCTTGCAGCCTTGTTGGGAGTGAATGCAAATAAAATAAAAAAAAATATATACCTTGCACTAAAAATGTAAAAAAATTAATTTCTTGTTTTATATTTAAGAAACTTTGATTATATTCTTATATTATATTTATTCCCAACTCCCCTTTACAATATGAGTTTTTGTATTTACATAGAATTTGACCGCAGTCCAATCTTTATCACGGTAGTTGTTCTCCTTCTTTATTGCAACACAACATCATCCTCGTTCTCACCTAAAATCAAAGATAAGTTTAAGATTTTAATTATCATTTTTTTTTAAATTCTGTTGTATTTAGTTAGTTATTATCATTATATTGTCATTTTCGCCAAAGCTCAATTGGTAATCTATGTCTTCGTGGATATTTTTTTCTGGGGAACACATTTAGCTGCTGTTGATCTGTTTGTACTTGTGATGGTTCAGGTTGTATTTGTTCTTCTTCTACAATTTCAGTTTCAAAAATATAATCTTCCTCGTCCTCCTCGTTCCTTTCGTTACTTGGTTGTTTTCTTTGTTTTCTTCGTTACTTGGTTGTTTTCTTTGTTTTCTTCGTTACTTAGTTGTTTTAATTGTATTGGAATTGGTTTAAAATGTGAGCTATTTCTCGTAATTATTTTGTTATTTATATTAGATTTGGCTGTTATCATTGTTCCTTTGATTTCCGTAATTATGAATGGATGATTTTTGAAAGATGGCGATAGTTTGCTAATTTTATCTTGTTTAACCAATACTTTGGTTCCAACTCGTAAATTTGTATTGGCAGTTGACTTAAACCGTATGTAATGAAGTTGTTTTGCGTGTGATCTTGATCTCAATTGGTTTTTGTAAGCTATTTCTTTTTGACTGATGGTTGATTTATTGTCTATGGAAGGTATTGTGTGGTTTTTTTTACGATTAAACAGTAAGGGTGAAATGCAAGAAGCGAACTTGAGTCAATTTCGACTTGAACTTTACTTTGTAACCAATAGCGGCAGAGTATTTTTTGAGGGGAAAACCCATACTCTGTCGCTATTGGTTGCAATGTAAAGTTCAAGTCGAGTTTGACTCAAGTTCGCTTCTTGCATCCTAAGTCTGCTGGTGCTTTGTTGTGCAATGAGGAGTATTTCTATATAAAATAAAACTTTTTGAACTTCTTGGGTAAAGTCTTTTTTTTTTATTTTTATTTATATTTAAGAAACTTTGATTATATTCTTATATTATATTTATTACTAATTCCCCCTTACAATAAGAGTTTCCGTATTTATATAGAATTTGACCACAATCCAATCTTCATCGCGGTAGTTGTTCTCCTTCTTTATTGCGATACAACATTATGTTCCTCAAGAAATCGTTACGTTTAAAACTTTAAGAAATCAGAATCAAAAATCAATTGGTTTTTGATTCTAATTTTTTAAAATTTTGCAATATAAATCAAAAGTTGATTTACAAGACATTAAAAGTAAATTCTAAAAATTAAAATTTTCATTAAAGTTTTCTGGAATATATTCTGAAATCAGGGTTGAGACAGCATTGTATAACTTTCACGGGGGTACATTTGGACGTAATGAGCTTCCCTAAACAATCTTATTGGCAAACTAAACTATAAAAAATTATAAATTAAGCAAAGTTTAAAAATGGTGCGGGGCTATGAAAAGAATTGTGAAATATTTAAAAACGAATAAAAATTAAAATCTTTTTAAAAAAAAACAATGAAAAGAGAAGCTGCATTAAACAGTCCTAGTGTAAAACAAAACTCTTTAGAAGTATTTAGGTTTTATAAAAGTACATTGGTTTACAGAATAAAAATACCTAAAAACAATTAAAAAAAAATAAAAAGTGATAGCTGTTCCACCAAGTATTCTATTTTCACATTTATTATTAAGTTCATAACATTCAAACTAGGTTGAACTTTATGAAATTTATTTTTTCAAATGAGTTAAAAGAAAACTTTTCATGTTTATCTACATTTTACATTCTCTTTACTTTGTTATTTTTTAAATTTAATACTTTTGTTTTTATGAGATTGATAAGGAATCGAATAGTATTTTCATTATAGTTTGTTTGAATGCAATATATGTAATAAGTAGCAAATGTTATAAATAGCAAAAGTAACTCGAATCTTTAAGACAGGGGATCGTACAACTATAACAAATTATCGCCCTATTTCAGTTCTTCCAGTTTTTTCAAAAATTCTAGAAAAAATTTTGTACAACCGAATCTACTCTTTTTTTTTTTTTTTGAAAATAAAATTCTATACGAAAACCAATTTGCTTTTAAAAAAATGATTCAACCGAGTATACCGTTCTTCAACTTAGACGCAATATAACTGACTTTTTTAAAGACTCTTGTTTTACACTAGAAGTGTTTATTGATTTTTCTAAGGCATTTGACACCGTCAATCATCAAACACTGTTAAAAAAACTAATATTATATGGTATTAAAGATAAATCCTATTATGCCCAGTGGGCATCAGACCTAAAAAAGACGTCTTTTGAACGTTCAAAAGACGTCCAAAACCTTCAAAAGACGTCCAAAACGTGTATAAGACGTTAAAAAGACGTCTTTTTTACGTTTGTGCCCACTGGGTGGTTTGAAAGTTATCTTACTAATCGTAAACAATATGTTTACAATAAAGATTCTATATCTCATCTATTAATGAATATAACATGTGGTGTTCCACAAGGACCCATACTTGGTCCACTTATTTTTAATAAACCTAAATGATCTTCATAAATCATCAAACTTAACAAAAATAAATATCGTTCCACACCTTTTTATTGATAGTATAATAATAAAAGAGAAAAAGTTACCACGTTTTTCGGAGTATATTGATGAAAATCCATCTTGGAGAACTCATATTGATAATAGCAATAAAATTGCTAAATGCATCGGAATTCTCGATAAAGCAAGAAATTTATTAAGTAAACTCCAGTTAACACAATTATATTATTCATTTATAGATTGTCCTATAAAATACGCAAATATTATATGGGGAATTACTTATAGAACAAAGCTAAAATCTTTTCACCTTCATCAGAAACACGCAGCTCGCACAATAAATTTAAAAATCGTTTTTTCATTCGAAACAACTTTTTAAAGAAATGAATATTTTAAATGTATATCAACTAAATGTCTTTAATATTTTATGTTTCATGTTTAATTGTAGAGAAAATTTGTTGCCAAATGTATTACTAAATCTTTATTGCATGAAGCCTAAAAATAAATATAGTCTTCGAATTAATAACAATCTTATCGGCCCTTTTTGCCGTAAAAGCAAACACCAGTTTTTTGTTTCTTATCGAGGTCATTATCTCTGAAACAAAATAGTCATAGCAAATTTTTATTTTTGTACTCAACTAGCTTTTGCTTCATTCAAACAAAAACTTAAAAAAATTATACTTTTAATTGAAAATATCTTGATTTATTTTTAATTTCTTTTTTTTTTGTTTGTTGTTGTTCTATTTTGTATATTATTTGGTTTAACTTTTTATCTTGGCTTTTTAACATTTTATCTTGGTTTTTAAATGTTTTTACATAAAAGTGTATTGTTATTTCACTATGGAAATTGTATTTTTATTAAAAATTAACCATATATTTTAAAAGGGCTTCATGACAAGATCCTCATGATCTTCTAGAAGTCCTGTCGTTACTAATGCAAAAGTTGTAAAATATATTTGGTTATTGTAATATTCTTAAACGGCAAAACATTAAAAATACTTTAAAAATATACAAGAAAATTATTTGACGCTTTGAGGTCTTTATAAAAATAATTCTGTTATTGGTATTAAAAGTAATTCTGGAATAACTATCTTTGTTCTGCTATCGTTTTTGAATTCCTGTTCAATAAAAAAATGAAATTTTAAGAAACACTTCTTTTCTTTTTATTATATTTCCTAAACTGTCCCAATGTCATCCAAAACTACCTCCTCTTGTGGGGTGGTTTTGGACAATGAGTAGCTTTGTTTTTAAGATAAAAAAAACTATAATTTATTTGAACTTGCTGGGCTTTGCCTTTTTTAAAATAAATAATATCTAAGCTATCTTTTTCTGCAAAAATTTCCACTCCGTATCAAACGGAACAAAAGGTCTTCTCTTCTACTTATTTTATTCCCGTAATGTTTTAAATTTAAAGATTACTTATTAACTTTTATGTTTCAATTAGACGCAACTTTTGGCGCAAAACATAATTAAATCGCTCGTAATTAATCGCAAAACATAATTAAATCGCTCAAAAAGTTTTGTCACAAAATTGTTTTTTTGAAAATAATCGTTAAAAAATAAAAAGAATAAAGTGGCAGTCTATAAATTACGTTACGCAATTTTCGACCATTTTTACTCATCCTCTCTCCTCGTCACAACATCTTACCTCTTTTATTTTGCTTCTTTTATTTTGTTTCAAGTCGTTTGTTAATCGTTATCATGCTTTATAAACTTCATCTTTTCTCTTCCAGTGTCTTCTAACTTTAAAGTGGTTGCTTGTTGGAAGTGAAGATATTTAAATAAAAAAATTTAGATAATATAAACGAATTTATTAATAAAATTAAAAACAAAAAGTTCAGCTTTTTTTATATAGATCAAGTAAATTAAAAGAGATAAATTGCCAGCAAAATTAAATTCATTGTTAATATGTTTGCCGTCAAAACACAGAAAAATAAGGGATCTTTTAAGAATGATGAGTTACAACCTTGTAAATTGGATATAAGTTTAAAAACTAAACGAATTGAAATGAAAGCTTTGAAAACTAAAACACAAACTAATAAACAAGACAAAAATGAAATCGATTTAGAAGCTGTTCCATTTGGTTCCTCTTGTGCAACAAAATAAAAATCTGTCACACCTATGTTGCTTCATAAGTCTTGTTGAAAAAGCATGATCAAAAGCATCAACAACAAGATCTTGGGTGGCAATTATCACATGCTTGTCAACTTTAACAAATTTGGTCAATGTGAGTGGCTACCAAAATTTAGAGAGAGAGCTGATGACAGTTATTGCTCATGGAGAGATCTGAAGCGCAGAATGGTTAGATAAAGATGTTTTTAACATTTTGTGTGTTCCACGATATTAGTACCAAGAGAAATCAATGAATTAGGCACTAGACCCATCATTACATTTGAGGAACATTTGGCTTCCTCAGGGGAAGATGGGAGTCCGTGATTCATGTTTACGTCACTCATATCAATGACATAATATTCGGAGGGTTTACTTAGAATTACCCATTAGCTTTAGCAAGTTCAGGTTAAACACATTGTCGCTAAAATGTTTAGCTTTGAAGAATAAAGTAGTTGGTCGAATTTGCCACAGTAACCGTGCGCCTCTGGTTTAACGACTGCGAATACCAAAAATTCTTTAGTACTAAGCTTTCTTCTTAGAAACTATTGAGTTTCTTAAATACTTAATGTAGCGTGCCATAATAATCATATTTGTTTAATAGACTGCATGTCATATACATGGCGGAAGTCTACAAGTGGATTTCGTTTACGAATCTTTAATAGGGCTAGTTAGTTATTTTAGTACAATATTACACAAGGCGAAACATTATTAAGACATAAGTTTATTTTATAAAATAATAATCTGTTATTTTCCACAGAATGGAATTCATCATTTTTTATATGTTAAAAAAAGTTAAACCAGACTACATTTTACCAACTATTTAACAATTTAAACGTTTGCAACTACGAATTTCTTGAACGATAATTTTAAAGTTTTTATAAAAAAAAAAATTAAAAGGGGAAACTACTATACATTATTTTTGCATCAGTTGTGCTACCTAATTTATTACAAATGTATGTTGTTTTATGTTTGATGGTTTAATTAAAAATTATTTCACATGATTGCAATGCTTTAGACTACCGGCTGATAGATCTTAAATCTAAGATTTTTATCTTTAGTTTACCTTTTATAAATGGTAAACTAATATTGCTAATGAGTTTTTTTTTTATATATATATATTTTCTTATAAAATTACTTTTTTCTTTCAAATGTCACTTTATAAAAAATGCTCTTTGTTGAGAACTAATGTAAACTATAGGATGGCTTATATATCTAGTAAAATTATAATTTGGCAAACATAAACATTAGGTAAATATATAAACTTTGCTGCTATTTTAGTTTGCATATGCTTTCCTTTTCAGCGATTTATAATTATTTTGTATTGAAATTTTAACAAAGATCCCATTATTTGTATTTAAACTCATTGTATTTAGTTAACTTTTTTAAATAACTTAAAAAGTAAATTGCTTTGTTAAATAATAGATAAAGTTGTCCAACTAAGTAGTCATTGGTTTGCTGGTCTTTAATGACATCAGGAGAAAGCTTATCAATACCTTTAGATGAGATCCATCTTGCTAAAGTAAGTTTTAAATTCTATTTATGTATTTAAATATTTTGTGAAACAAATTTCAGAAAATATAATTTGGAATTTGAATGTTGCAAATAACTAAACAAAAATAGCTCAAATTTTGCTCAATGGTCTCAGATTATGCAAAGAACTGTCGATAAAAAACCTTTAATCAGGCATTACCCAACCTCTTAGTTTGAAACTCAAAAAACAATGCACATAGTTTAAAACTAAAAAACAACCTCTTAGTTTAAAACTAAAAGAGCAAATATAGCATATACACATTATACGTTGCATTGCGCATATATGTGCTGTATGTGTGTATATATATATATATATATATATATATATATATATATATATATATATATATATATATATATATATATATATATATATATATATATATGTATGTGTATATATATATATATATATATATGTGCAACTTAATTGTCTTATCTTACACAATCTTTGTATAGACCCTTTTTTAAAGCATTTTTAACTTTTTTTTTTTTATTTGCAGGCCTAAAAACTCATTTATTACAAATGTATATATATATATATATATATATATATATATATATATATATATATATATATATATATATATATATATATATATATATATATATATATATGTATGTGTATATATATATATATATATATATATATATATATATGTGCAACTTAATTGTCTTATCTTACACAATCTTTGTATAGACCCTTTTTTAAAGCATTTTTAACTTTTTTTTTTTTATTTGCAGGCCTAAAAACTCATTTATTACAAATGTATATATATATATATATATATATATATATATATATATATATATATATATATATATATATATATATATATATATATATATATATATATATATATATATATATATATATATAGTGGAAAGAGACTTTTATGGTAAAAAAAGTCTCTTTCGACTACAATTTTTATTACCTCGTCTCTTATGCTGTATTTGATTGTCATCGAAATGTCAAAGCAATTAAATTAATGCGGAAGTACATTAAATTTTATTGTTTTTAAAAAAAACCGCAATAATAATGACTAAAAAGTTGTTTTTAATTAGTGGTGTTTTTGTTTTTGTTTTGTTAAAAAACATTTTTAAAACATGCCTAAGTGTTGCTACATCAACTATCTTATAGCCTGCTGCTACAAGGGAGTATTGCTACATCGACTATCTGATAGCCTGACTCGCATCGGAGGGCTGCTACATCGACTGACAAAAAGCCAAACTCGCAAGGGAGTGCTGCTACATCGACTGAGGGTTTGGTTTGGGCAGGCAGTCTATCATTAAAAAAAAAAAAAAAATTTTTGTTAAAATGATGGGTTATTCGATATGAAATCACCTAGTTTTTAAAAAGTGCCCTTGCGTACCATTTCAGATTAGCTTTAAATTTTGCCCGCCCACATATTTTATGAAAAAAAAACACAAACCTGAAAAATTCAGCTTGATTAGCTAAATCATTCTAAAGTTATAATTGAGTCAATATTGACCAAAATTATAAAAGTTTTAGTATCTGGAGCTTGCAGTATATTTTTTTAATTTTTGACAGACCATAACCTTTTAAATAAAATAGGTTACCTGGTACTCTAATTACCTGCAAATTTGTACAGTAATAGTTTTTTACCTAAATATTCTCTTTTTGCATGTGTTCTCAATTTGATTTCAAACAGTTTTATAATTATTGTACCCCGAAGTCGCTAAAAATTGCAATGCTAAAAAAAATTTCGAAAACTTTAACATGCTACAGTTTAATATCTACAGAAATGTAATTCAAATATTTTTTTACTTTTGTCTACTTAAGGTAAAAGGTCTACTTAAAAGTTAGTTAGTCACTTTTGAGTGTCATGTAACCTAAATTTGTGCCAGTGTGATCCTTAACATCTAAAAATCTTTCTTTTGGTTTTATTGTATCAATATATCTTAGAACTACAGCATGGGACCTTTTCATAAATAAACGTCCGCATAATTCCAAAATGAGGCTTAGGTTGTACCATTTGTAAACAAACTAAATGGCTTCTAATAAAAAATTTATAAGAAAATCATCTGGCAAACAATGTGCTGCCTATAATTGCTTTAATTGAAGTTATATTATCCAATTTGGAGAATGAAAGGCATTCTCCAAATTCGATTTTGAAATTTCATTCTGCCATTAAATTCTTTGATTTTCCAAAAGATAAAAATGAAATTTCTCTTTGGTGCAACTTGATAAAGCGTAAAAATGGTTTAGATGGTTTTAATGCTACTAACTCATCATATTTATGCTACTCTCATTTTAAATCGCAGAACATTTTAAGAGCTACTGGAGGAACTAGATGTTCTTTAAGGAAAGGCGCTAAACCATCCATTCATAGCTGAAATAATTTTAAAGCTAGTGAAAAAGAAAGAAAACCACCTGGTTATAGACAATCTCCTCATAAAAGTATAGTTTTGCTTGACAATTATGTTCTTAACAAAACAAGTAGTAGCTCAAATAGAGAATCACTCCTTTCGAGCAAATTAAAAATGAAACAGTTGCAAAATGATAATAAGAAAAAAAAAGAAACAATATCTAATGAAGGAAATAAATTTGTTAAGCATGTTCTATCATGTGAAAAAGAATTAAAACATTACACAGGATTTTCGAGTTGAAAAACTCACAATGCAGTTTTTATATATCTTGACCCCGAAAAAAATGGAGAAAACTTATCTTATACAACAGTAAGCATTCACAAGAAAATGAAAATAGGGGGAGAAATCAAATTCTGTTACCATTAGAAGCATATTTATTAACTTTAGTGCGATTAAGAAGAAATTATGATATTAGACATTTAACATTTCTTTTTTCAGTATGTGAAGGTACTGTAAGTAACACTGTTATAATATGGTTGAACTTTATGTATATAAAGCTGGGTAAGTAGCCTTAGGATATGGCCTACATTAACTCAAGTAAAACTAAATATACCTCAGTCAATGAAGGTTAACTTTCCCAATGTTAAATGCATCATTGATTGTCTCAAAATAAAAGTACCTGTACCTCAGCCATTGACTGTTCATAAATTGCTCTATTCTGATTATAAAAGTCACACAACTGTAAAGATTTTAGCTGGCATTGCCCCAGGAGGTGGTTTTACTTTTATATCTGCTGCTTACCTTGGGAGTATATCAGATAAAGAAATAACGATTAAAAGTGGAATTTTAAATCCAACTTTATGGAATCACAGTGAAGAAGTTATGGCAGAGGTTTTACTATACAAGATTATTTAAGTCCACTCAGAGTTAAATTAATTATTCCATCATTTCTTTGAAGTTGCGAACAATTCACTGAAACAGAGGTGATACAAAGTCAGCAAATTGCAAGTGAGCGCATTCATGTTGAGAGAATTGTTCAAAGACTAAAATATTTTCATATATTTGATAGAGTTATTCCTCTAAACATGATTGGTTCCCTCAATCAAATAGTTACAGTTTGTAGGATTTTAACTAACTTTCATGAGCCTATTATAAAAAACGCAGATAGAAACTAATGGATAAAAATGTGTTGAGAGAACAACAAAAATTTAACATATATATATATATATATATATATATATATATATATATATATATATATATATATATATATATATATATATATATATATGTGCAACTTAATTGTCTTATCTGTCACTATATTTGTATAGACCCTTTTTTAAAGCATTTTTAATTTTTTTATTTTATTTACAGGCTTAAAAACTTATTTATTACAAATGTATATATATATATATATATATATATATATATATATATATATATATATATATATATATATATATATATATATATATATATATATATATATATATATATATATATGTGCAACTTAATTGTCTTATCTGTCACTATATTTGTATAGACCCTTTTTTAAAGCATTTTTAATTTTTTTATTTTATTTACAGGCTTAAAAACTTATTTATTACAAATGTATATATATATATATATATATATATATATATATATATATATATATATATATATATATATATATATATATATATATATATATATATATATATATGTGCAACTTAATTGTCTTATCTGTCACTATATTTGTATAGACCCTTTTTTAAAGCATTTTTAATTTTTTTATTTTATTTACAGGCTTAAAAACTTATTTATTACAAATGTATATATATATATATATATATATATATATATATATATATATATATATATATATATATATATATATATATATATATATATATATATATATATATGTGCAACTTAATTGTCTTATCTGTCACTATATTTGTATAGACCCTTTTTTAAAGCATTTTTAATTTTTTTCTTTTATTTACAGGCTTAAAAACTTATTTATTACAAATATATATATATATATATATATATATATATATATATATATATATATATATATATATATATATATATATATATATATATATATATATATATATATATATATATATATATATAATATTGCATATTTTGGCACTAATATGTGATACTGATTTAGGGAAGGGTGAGGGCTTTAGTGCATACATCAACTGATTTAGGGAGAACACGCAAGGGAGTTGATAACATATTTAAGGGTTTGGGTTAGAGTAGGGATCAAATTTTTTTCATTATTATTCCTTTTCCCTCTTCTTTTTCATTATAAAATAGTGAGAATTTTTCTTATGTTAGCTCACTTTTTGCTCACCAAAACACTCTATTGTAAGTGTGTTTGTGTGTGTAAATTTATATATATATATATATATATATATATATATATATATATATATATATATATATATATATATATATATGTATATATATATATATATATATATATACTCTTGCATGTCTCTTGCGTGGCATCAAAAAATGTTTCCCATAAACTGTAGTTTTAAAGAGCGCGTTAATAAACCAGACCAGAAAAAGTTTTAAAAATTAAATTTTTTTTTTTAATTGATAGACTGCCTGGCCAAACCAAACCCTCAGTCGATGTAGCAGCACTCTCTTGCGAGTCAGGCTATTTGTCAGTCGTTGTAGCAGCACTCCCTTGCGAGTCAGGCTATTTGTCAGTCGATGTAGCAGCATTCCCTTGCGAGTCAGGCTATTTGTCAGTCGATGTAGCAGCACTCCGTTGCGAGTCAGGCTATTTGTCAGTCGATGTAGCAGCACTCCGTTGCGAGTCAGGCTATTTGTCAGTCGATGTAGCAGCACTCCGTTGCGAGTCAGGCTATAAGATAGTCGATGTAGCAACATTTACGCATGTTTAAAAAATGTTTTTTATTAAGTCAATAACAAAAACACCACTAATTAAAAAAAATTTTTCTAGTCGTTATAATTGCGGTTTTTTAAAAATTTTTTACAAAACAATTAAATTTAATGTACTTCCGCATAAATTAATTGCTTTGACATTTCAATGACAATCAAAAACAGCTTAAGAGACGAGGTAATTAAAATTGTAGTCGTAAGAGACTTTTTTTACATTAAAATGCTCTTAAAGCTACACTATATGGGTATATATATATATATATATATATATATATATATATATATATATATATATATATATATATATATATATATATATATATATATATACTGTACAATAGAATCTGCAAATTTCAATAAAATATTTGTCTTCAAATTAAAGCATTGTTATTTATTTTTTCAATTATTTCATCCAACATAAAGTTGAAGTAAAAGTCTAATACTCTCTTACTTAGAGTATTAATAATTAAAAGTCTAATACTCTGCCAATATACTTTATCATACGTAATACGATCAATAACTAATCTTTTTGAAGTATAAAATAAAATATCACACTACGTTTGTGTTGTTAATCCAAGTTGCATTTAAATTTGATCATAATAACTATGGTTTTTGTATATTAAAATTTTATTACTAGATTTATCAAATATTATAGATGGATTTTTTGCTACAAAACATATATCTTTTGGGTCAAGGTTACTATATTCTTCACTGCACTTAGTTTCTATTATTCCACAATCATTATCACACCTTACTTTCCTATCAGGTGATGCACACAAAACAAATTTTTTTTCATCAATTACTAAACCACATGGTTCTACATCTAGTTTATAGCCATTTCATAAAGTTTTCATAATATTTTAATGCTATAGGTTCATAATATTTACCATAAGAAAGTTTATATGAAATAATATTGTTTAGACTAATTTAGTTTTCATCATAGACAAGTTTGTGTGCCAAACTTTTGAATCCTTTTGGAGATTTGTTCTCTAACTTATTACATAAAGATGTGAATCGAATGTAATAAGTTAGAGAACAAATCGATGAATCGATTCCTTCTGTAATCAAACCATTTTGAATTTCCATCCTGTTCTCTTGTTTCTTTTATTTGAACAACTATTTCCTTCCCTACCTTCATATTTTCTAAAATATTTATTTTTTTATTAAAAATTATTTTTTTAATGTAACAAGTTATTGAATCATCAGTTTTATTAAAAAGGAATGTAGGGTACTCAATGTATTGAACACTGTCTAAATTTTTTGAAGATTCAGGTAAGTTTAACTAGGTGGAGCTAAAGCACATTGATAGCTTAATACAGACCCAAATGGGACGCTTCCTAAGCTTGTTTTGACTGTTCCTTCATTTGATTTATTCAAAACATTCAACATATGCACTTAAACATCACTGTTTAAAAGATTATTATAAAGCTCATTTATTTTATCTTCATTATCACTTTTTCTGTTTAAATCAGATCTAGTATCATACAATTAAGATTTGATTGTGGCAAATGAAGATAGTTTCTTTTCGACAAAGTTTCGATAAATAGTTTCTTTTCGACAAAGGTTTTTTTTCTATTTGTGGTGATATAAGTTTTAAGTCACTTATTGGTGTTTTATCAAATCTTTTACGACTTTGTGGTATCGACCAAGCATAAGTTCTTGATGTACAGGCTTGAATATTTGGAACAGTTTTCAGTTTTTCAACTACCCATTTTGCAACAAGTTTTATCATTGCAAATGCATGTGAACAAGTTCCAGTTTTTCTTGCTGGGCATTCACAAAATGCATATGTAACTGATCCATCTAATTTTTTAATAGCAATAAAAATCCATCTGTCAACTTTTTTCATGCTAGCTGCACATACTCCTTTTACACAAAATTCAATACTTTGTTTTGAGTGAATAGTTCAATACTTTGTTTTGAGTGAATAGAAGATAGATCAATGTATTGTTCTTCAAGAAACATTTCTTCTCTAGACAAATGTTTTTTAACTTTTGTAGAATTAGGAAAAAAGTTACTATTCGCATTTAAAGCATATGCATCAGTTCTCTCAGCTGAAAACGCAGGAAGTCCCTCATGGCACTTGCTCCATCCATTTTTGGAATTCAAATTTAACAGCTCACATTTTAAATTTTCAAGCAATATAAGAAATTTTTTTATATTTTGTATTTTTAGATGTTTACCCATCAAACATGCCTTTTTTGATAACCATTTTTTCTCAAGAGTTGGATCACAAATAATTGAATCCGTTTTGTTATGAAAATATTGTAAAACTTTAACTTGAGAGTCTCGTAACGTTACTACGCCTTTAAGAGAATCGTCATAGTAAAGAAGCCACCTCTTTAAATGATTATTTGTATACTTTTGTAATTTTTCTAAATCGCCTTTGACAGTTGGGTTGTCTATATCATCTTCTTTCAAAACAATTAATGCTGGATCTAAACACACAAAAATACATTAAGTCAACTACACTACATAAGTTTACGAAATTTTGTAGATAAAAATAAGCTTCAGTTAAGGTCATTTTTGACATGTTTTATATATTTTACTTTGATATACAAGTAATAAAATAGTAAATAATAAACATTTAAAATAAAATAAGAAACCTATTCCCTGTGAAGAAATATCATTTGTGTTTGATGATAATAACATTATCTTTTTGTTGTTTTAAAATAACAAATAAAGCTCGAGATTAAAAGAAACAGATAAGCTTAAGTAATGAGATATTTTGTTTGTTTACTAATGGTACAACCTAAGCCTCAATTTGAAACGCAGACGTTTATTTATGAAAAGGTCTATACATAAGTGGAATCAACAAAAATTTTAAAGTGTTTGAATTTTTTCACATCTGCCACAATTTTCTTTAGAACCTTTTACCATCAATGAAATAAGTTCATCGCAAATTATTTTGTAGAGATACAAATTTTTGGCAGATCCAACATGATCATAATTCTTAGTATGTTTTTTTAGAAAAGAGTCAAATTGGGCAATCATTTTTAAAAGACTAATAAAATTTCCATAACCCTTTATGCCAAATGATTCATTTAAACTTCTAAACACAAGATTTTTTTAATCTAATCTACAGATAATTGCTACTATTTGTTTCAGAACCATTTGCCATTATTTATGTTATTTTCTTGTTTGTAATGTCACTTTTGCGAACCAATTAAGCCAATAAAGCCCCCCTAATGCTCACATATTTTTTCATGACTTTAATAACAACACACCAGTTTTTTAATAATTCAAGCCATTAGTTGTAAGGCAGTAATTGGAAACCGTAAAAACTTTACACACAAACAGGCTTGGTTGGGAAGTGGGTGCGATCGCACTTTATTCCTAACCATAAAAATATATTAAGTTTTGACAACTTGGCTATGACTTTTTAGATGTTTTGAGAACATTCAAATTTTTGTTTGTTTCCGTGTATGTCCAAAAAGTTGCAACATGCTAAAACAATTAAATTCATAAATTATCTTTTGTAATCAAGTTTTTTTATATTAGCAAAGCACTTATAAACTAAGCAAGAAATTAATTTTATTGATTGTTTATAAAAAGAGAACTTTTAATTTTATTTTTTAAATTGTATAAAGTTTTAAAACAATTTGTACGATTGATTTTATAAAAATATGACTTTTAACAATAACTGGATTTTCAATAAAATTTTAAAAATAATAATCATTTTAATAAAATTAATAATCAAATAAACAAACAGGAACTTACAGGTGTCTGAACATAAACATACATATATAAATAGTTAATTATGAGTGGATTAACACCGCGCCATAGGTTCGAACAAAACAGAAACATACAGTTACAAGCCTTCCCAGGAAGCGCGTGGGGTTGTATGCCTTTTTCGTTCACATTTAAAGTAATTTTTTTAGACACACAGACTGCAGCAGTTTGCATCTTTTAACTCTTAAAGCCTTTCAATTTGTGGCAAAAAGCTTTTGAAAAAAAAAATACTAAATAAAGGAAACAAAGTTGTAACGAAATATCAAATTTTAGTTAAATGAACTAGAAAAGTTTAATTAGTAAATTTTTTTTTTTTCAAAATTTTTATACAACTTTTGTATTCTTTTTTTTTTTTGGGTGGTTGTTATTTTTGGGGTGGTTGTTATTTTTGGGGTGGTTGTTATTTTAAGCTGTTGAATTTAGTACAAGTTGAGGAAAAAAATTAAAATTTAAATAGTTATAAAATATATTTTATAACAATTTAACAACAATAGACGATATTTGATAACTTTAAAATCGCTAAGTGTGCAATTGGTTCTGGTATTGCCTGGTAGATTTAAAATATTCAAAACGTAAATAACTTTTTCTAATACTTTTTTTTTATTTAAGTTACTAAAACCATGATAGCTCTTTGATAATTAAAAAAAAATATTGATGGTCATGAGCTTCCATTTAATAAAATTTACATTGTTATCAAGTTTTAGACCTTTTGCAAAAAACTCATTCATTAAAACCTTTATTAAATTTCTGCAGACTATTTCCAAAGTGCAGACTGTTTCAATAGGATGAGTGAAAATAGCAAAATATTTTGTATTCTAATATTAGTACTAATGGCTTTTTCTTTTTTACATGAAAAATTAAAAAAAAAATTTCTACAATTAGCAGTTAGTTTTCTCGATTTCCTGTGTTTTAATAAAAACATTAAAGTTTAGCAAACAAATTTTAAAATTGTCTGTATTTCTAGAACAAATAATTATTTCCTTAATATACTGACTGACAAAAATCTCAGATAAATTGTATAACAACAAATGTTTTATTTTTGTTATATTCTTATCTACTTTATCAACTTTAATACCTTTAAAAAAAAAAAAAAGACAGTAATATATTATAGGTATATTATTACTTTGACTAAACGGCCTTGTTTGTCAAGGTTCGTGTTTTGGAGTTATATAGTTGTGAGAGGGTTATAACCACAAATAAGTAGCCTCCTCATCTGTAGTGGCCTTCTCGGCCTTGTAGAGGTAAATTTAAAAAAAATTTCTTTTTTAAATTTTCACTTTTTTTTTAGTTTATTTTATTCAATCTTTCTATTTTGTATAGTATTTGTTTCCTTTCTTATATAGTATAGCTGTTTTATTCTCTTTAGTTTCATATAGCTTTATTTTGCCACAAGTTCTTAAAACGCTTTCTATATAAAAATGTGATCAAGTTGTCTAAAAAATTACTTTAAACAAAGACAAACAAGATGTGCAACCGCACGCGCTTCCTGCGAAGGGTTTATAAAAAGTGACTTATTTACTGGGAAGGCTTTACATAAAGTGACTTACGGATGAACCAGCACTGCGCCAGAAGTCTATACAGAACACAAATATATACAAATATATTCAAAAGCCCACTCACTAAACATCATCAGCACTATTGTGAAGCAGTTCCTATTCCTCTTCATAAATATTTTTTACGCAAATTATGAAATGGTTATAAAATATTTACTTTTTTTTAATTATATAATTAAACTACCATTGGTTTTATTAGAATCTTGTTGAAATAAAACATAAATACTTAAATAAAGAATTATATCATACTCTTTGATAAATTGATAAATGTTTGCTTCCTTACTAAATGATCATTAATAGTAAGTTGTTACTTTTATAAAAGTGTCGCCTAATTTTCTCTCTTAATAATTTTAAAAAATTATCAAGAGAGAAGTTCAGAAACATTTATTTGTAATTTATTTTGTTTTAATCTAGTTTTTTTTCTTCGTTAAGAATTCATTCCTTTTTTTAGTTATTTGTTTAATAATTATCTCCTGTAAGTCAAGTTAATTTTTTTTTGCATCTAAAAAACCACAGCTTTTTAGATCGCACAGACATCTAAAAAGCTCTGTATCTTTTTAGATGTCTGTGCAATCGCACCCGCTTTCCGACCAAGTCTGACAAAGCAAAAAATACTTTCTTTTGAGGGTGAATATATTAGCCATTCACGATTATATTTTTCGTCATTTGCTTTTTCTCCAATAAAACTTGCTACTATGCAATCTTACAAAATAGCTTATATTAAATTACTTAATGTTATGTTATATAACATTATAATTTGTATTTACAAAAGGGAAAACATCAAGTTTGGTTTAGAGCAGCAATCTTTTTTTTTTTTTTTTTTTAATTTTCTTGATTAGAGCTGCCCTTTGTAAGAATTAAGCAGAGTTTGATAGAGTAGCGTGGTTCATAATTTTTTTAAAAAAATTACAGCTCTAATGATTTCCTGTGGCCGTAAGGTATGTAATCCAAAAAAAAATAAAATTAAACAAGTCCTAGAACTTGCTCCTCGAAAAGGTTCAAATGAGTCCCAAACATTTTTAAAAGTATGTTATGTTAGGTCTAAAAAGAAGTGAAATTATATAAACATTTCACAAGTATTTTTCAAATAATAAAAATTTTTTCTTTATATATTGGATTGTTAAGCATGATATAAAATTGGATTGTTAAGCATCATATAAAATTGGATTGTTAAGCATGATATAAAATTATGAAAAAAAAAAATTTTTCATAATTTTATATCATAATTTTATATCATAAAAATTTTTACTGATCATTTGAATTTCTCATAAACTCATTTTTACTGATCATATCTACAGCTTTTTTTTTATTATTATTACTGAGTTGTAAGAATTTTAAGAAAACCTAGATACTCAAAAGATTGATGTTAGCTGATGATTCTCAAAAGTTAATAGTTAAATACTAGAGACATTTTATCATTCATGCACTGCTGCTAATAGGCCATGCAAACTTTAGCTGTCAAGGAGAAGACTTGTTTTAACTGAAACCTATAGTGAGCAAAAATATCCTTCAATGATTGATTTCTGTCATATTTTCTTTTGATTTTTTTTAAAACAATAGGGTTGCTGAAGATACAGTATTCTCAATAATAAAGTTGTTAATGTAAATTTTTCTGTCATATAGATATACCAGACTTTGACAGACACTCACATGCACAGCCCTCACTCACATGCACAGAATTAGGATCAGCATTCGGCAATGTCTGACAGTGTCTGGTCAGCAATGTTTGCCGGCTTTAGAGTTTTAAAGCCTAATTTTATTTGCTATTTCAAATAAATTAAAAACAAATTATATATAAAATTTATTTAAAAAAACGGCAAAACAAACGTTTTATTTAATTTCTAAATAGGTTAATTAAAATAATAACGGAAAAGAGCTTTATATTTAAAAATTTTATTTGTAAATACAGACCCGTAGGAACAAAATATATATTGGGGGGAGGGGTGCAGTGTTGGATTAAGGGGCCCCAAAATAGTTTTAAGAAACTTTTTTTTTTATTATTTATTGACTTTTTTAGTCAATTTTTCAAAATTATTTATTTGAAACATTATTGGGGGTAGGGAAATGCCCCGGCTGCCCACCGTCCCCCCGGTTGTTACGGGCCTGAATTAAAATAATGAAAATAAAAATAGGAAAATAAAATATAATGAAAATAAAAATAGGAAAATATTTTATTTAATTTGAATCTGATCAAATTAATTAAAAAAAAAACATTCTAATTAATATAGTTAAAAGAAAGTTTGTGAATTTGTCAAACCCTGTTTCAAATCATAACGCCGACCCGATGCTGACCTAAAATGGTTTTTGCCAACCTTATTTTTCTAATTCCAAGGCCTGCACACTCTTATTTATGGCCAGTTCTATGTATGAGTTAATGTATGCATATTTATGGTTAGCCCTATGTATGAGTTAATGTATGCATATTTATGGCTAGCCCTTTGTATGAGTTAATGTATGCATATTTATTAACGTATTTAAATAATAATTAAATAGTTGATTTCCAAGGAATTTATTATTTTTGCTCTACATTTGTTTATTTATATTTCCATATATTTCTATATACTATCTTTCTGTATATTCTCTCTTTGTTTTTTTAAGGGTAATATAGCAAAGAGCAAAGGGGTTTTTGTCTCTAGAAATTGAAAGATATTTTTTAGTTTAAATCAAAATAAACCTAAACTTTATGTACAGGTTTATTTTAATTTTGAACACAGTTTATCCTTCATCCTCTGAGTAATTGTCCAACAACAAATTAAAAGTTATTCTTTTATAGAACGCGCATATGAAAAGGCAACGGGATTTGGTTTATTCAACCAAAATGAGTTTAGTTTTATTTAACCTAAATTGAATAAAACCAAAAATTAAAAAAATTCTTTTAAATTTGCTGCTGCACAGCAACCCAGTACAAGAAAGCACTCAGTTGTCATATGGCAAAGAAATGACATTTGATCTATATTTGATTAATAGAGAGGGAAATTTTATCAAGCATTTGAAAAATTAAAGCTTATAGTTTGTGACGTATAATTTTTCATATGAACAAATAGAATTATTTGTTCATCTGAATAATTATTCCCCTCCCCTGAAAAAATATCCTTCCCCATTGTACACATTCGTACAATAGAGGGGATAATTATTCGTGGATTGTTAATATACGTGTATATTAAACACGGCTAAACTACATCGTTTGTTCGTAAAAAGAAAAATGTTTAGCATTACGCCATTTAATTAATTTGAATAATTTTTTTAAATTCAGTTAATCATTTTAAAAGTAAAATATTTCAAGCCAACACTTAAATAACAGCATGTTTTGTTACATAACAGCATTTTGGCATTTAATATCTAACGTGAAAATATAGATTTATGATAAGTTGCTGACTTTATAAAATATTTATATTTATAAGTATTTAATATTTTTTTTTATATTTAAATATTCAAATATTTTTTGTATTTTCTATTTGCTTCTACTTATTTTGAATAATTGATTTTAATTTAGTTTTTAGGTACTAGTAAATATTTATACCCTGAATCATGTTAACGTGTAAAGAGGCTATACTAGGATAATATTTTTGGCAATCGTAAACCTTTCTCCCTGCCAAGTTTTTTCTCCTAGCCAAAAGAGAGGAGGGAGGGTCCGAAATTTTGTGTGTGCACAATTGAAAAACTTTTTGTTATATAAAACAGAAAAAGCAAAAATTCGTTTACTTATTAGAATATTCACTAAAATAATAAAACTATAGTCAGTGATGTTATATATTGAAATGAAACTCTTCGTATTTTTCTTTTCTTTTAAAATTGAATTGTATTTTTTCATTAACGGTTCTGTAAGATTAATTCGCATGGTTTAATTTATGAAGTAGTTCGAGGTTTTCAATACTTATTGATATTCGTAATGGAGAGCATAGTTCATTCCAGAAAATCCTCTTTAAACATTTTGAAATGAAAGGATGAATAATAAAATAATAAATATTCTAATTATCTGCATTATGTTCTTATAGTGCATAATTTCACCTTCCTTACTTATAGGTTGATACACGTTAGCAGAATTTGAGCCGTTGTGACAAATGTACGGTTGTACGTTTTCGCTTTTAATTGTTTTTTTTTACGACAACTTCAAGTTTGGTTTTTAAAAGCGCCATTACCGCATCAAACTCTTCTAAATAATCAAGCTTTTCTTTGGTACAATCTGTAGCTAAAATAATTGGAGCTGCAATTTTTTTTGTGTTCTTCGTAGATAGGGAAAGTGGGTGATGGCGAACAGCTAAGCGGGAATGCAAGTTAAAGACACCACTTATATAAAATTGATCATATTTATTACTTATCAATTAGTCTAACTATTCAGTCACAGACCATAAAAGTAATTTTTATTTTTCAATCCTATTATCAAATAAAAGTTAAGGGCAAAAATTAAACCATTGGTGTTCGGAATTGCAATATGTACATGGGGTAATTCCGAACACACTGTGGGTAATCACAAACACTGTTGTGTTGATATGAATAAAATACTAACTGTAATAAGTGCAAAAAAAAAAAACTACAACATATATGTTACTTAAGAAAAAAGTTGCATAAAATTATCAGAAAAAGTTGATTTAATTATCGTGAGCAACAATCGCAGCTTCATTACACTACTGCACGTCTAGAACTGAGCATGGGATTCCCTCACAGCAATTAAAAAGAAATTGTCAAATATATTTATATTATTTCTCTTCCCTATCTACGCTTTGTCATATATAATTTCCCTCTCTTCTCTATCTACGCTTTCATAGCAATAAACTGAAACATGCTCATTTAATTTCTTTATACGGCTTTCTATTGATGTGCTTTCCGGGTTCAACATATTAAAATTAAGAGAGGATTATTTTCCTTCTTGCCACTTTTATAATCAGGATTTTTTCTTTCATAAAATATTGTATCCACAGATGACTTGGACGCATGTTTCCCTATTTGAAAGCCATCGCGTAGTACTTGCTCTTAAAATTTTCTGCGGTTTCATTTCAAATTGGGTTTGAGCAGCTTTGAAAATAGCTTGTTTGATAGAGCTTTACCTAAAATGCTTCCTAATTACAATTAATAGTTTGTAATCATAAATACCCAATCGTACACCTTAATTAACTAAACAAAAGGCAAGACGGTGATTTCGGCAGTTTAAATATATGCTTTAGAAAGAACTGTGCCTGAAAACGAACTGGTTTAAAAAATTCAATGATGACTCGTTTTTAGATTCTTCTTCTTTATTTTGTTTCATGCGCCTATAATCAGTTTAAAAATGTTACTTTATATAGCATGAATTTTAATTGCTGTTTATTTTAAGTAGCAAGTTTGTATTTTTCGCTAATGAAGTGTGCGTCGAATAATTCTGTCGGGTGAAATCGTGTTTAACATATTTTGATCTCCTAAATTCGTCCCTGGTAACAGATAGTTTTACATATCCAGCCATTTTTGGAAACACTAAGAAAGGCCCATTCAAGTTTATTTTCCCAATAAGCTATTTGTTCACTGCTGAAGTGTTTATTTTGATTCCCACTTCATATAAAGTTTTTACATTTTTTTTAAACTTGTTTAATTTTAAAACATATTATCCACTGTACTAACATGGGATAAACTAATTGTGTTACTGGACTCTGCATTGCTTATCTATTTGAAGATAAAACAAAAAGTTAATTATTTGCATCTTTTAAAGAATTCGTTTCTTAGAAATTGGTTTTAAAAATATTGTTATTTAAAAAAAAGTTAATTAAAAATTAGATAGTTAGACCTACAAAAAAATTGACCTACTAAGTTGTTCTACAAAAAGAACATCTACTAAAAAAAGAACTAATTTTCAGATAACCTACTGAGGCCTAAATTGTTTTCAACCGATTATAGTCTTTTATTTTCAATCGATTTATGACGTTTTCGTTTTCGACCAATTTAATTTTCGACCTATTTTATAGATTTTCATTTTCAACCGATTTGAGTTAAATTAGTTTTACAATAGGTTGAATATTCATTAGGTTAAAAATTCAGTAGTTCAATGATTAAGTAGGTTGGAAAGTACATGTTTTGATTAGGTGTAAATATAAAAATCAAAAATTGTCGGTTGAAAATCAAAAACGTCTTAATCTACGATTTACGAAATTTCAAAATTATGTTGAGTTAAAGGTCACCTTTATAAACATGTTTCAGAATTGGGTTTAATTTCTATTAAACAACCTCGTGATATTTTTTTATTTTTGTTTTATATAAAATTTCACATTAAAAATATGAAATGCATTTTATATAAGTAAATATGATTTTCTTTAATACCGTTTTAATGAAATACCAACAAGAGATGAAATCATGTACTTAATTAAAAAATATGTAATTACATAATCCAAAAACTTTTCACGCTCTTCTTGGTGAAGTTTGATTTGAAAATATTTACTATATAAAAATATTAGCTTTTGGCTTAGCTACAATGTATGGGGAGGGAGAGGGTTCAATTTAAAATTACGTACGCACTAATTGAAAAAAAATGTATATATATATATATATATATATATATATATATATATATATATATATATATATATATATATATATATATATATATGTATATATATATATATATATACACATACATACATACATACATCTTTGTAAAATACAGCATAAAATGAAATAATGATTAATAATTCAAAAAATGCTAATATGGGAAGACAGGCAAGATGTCAAACCTATTTGAAATCAATATCTCACAATGCAACTGTTACACAACATAAAACTTTCAAAGAGCGGTAAAATTTATCCCTATGTTATAGTAAATTGCCACCTGGTGATTTTAAGAAACTCTAGTATAATAACAAAATGTTCTCTAAACAGCGTGTTATCGCAGACTTCGATAATTTTAAAAGTTTTATTCTTTGTTTATCATTAATATTAAGCAAAAATATATATATATATATATATATATATATATATATATATATATATATATATATATATATATATATATATATATTATTCTCACTAGTGTTTTTTATTTTAAAAAATCACTAGTGTTTTTTATTTTAAAAAATCATCAACATTGCACAATTTAAACTCTAGTATTTGTTGGAAGCCTAATATTTTTTGTGGCATAAAGCGACTGTGACAATTATATCAATATATTTGTTGTATGTTTAATGAAAAATATATTTCTGGTAACTGAGAGATATGGCTGACCTGCTTCATTTCTTCATATTCAACTAAGCTTTCTCGTAACACAAAAAATGAACATACGGTTTCTAAGTTCTCGACTCACATTTTGTTATACAAATATATAATTGCCAACATAACAATATCTATCTAGTTGAGTAGGAGAAATGCATCAGTGGCGTAGGAAGGTTTTTAAATGTTTAAAATAACCAACTTAGAAGCAACAAGAATATTCCAAATTTTTTTACACTCATATGTATGACGAAAAAATTCTTTAAAAGAAAAAATAACTGTGATAGTAGAATGGGAATAAGAAATCCCTAAAATCGTAGCCCCCTCCCCCCCAGCCTCAAACGTGAGAGCAACAAGTTGGTGAAATATTTTTTGTACTATTTTTAACTAGACTTATTCATCGAGAAATTTTAAATTTCATAGTAAAATATTTTAGTGTTCAAAAATTATGACCATTTAAACTTTAAACCCCCCTCAATTTGAGGGGTTTGCAAACTTTACATGGTCATAATTTTTGAACACTAATTTTTGAACTTTCATATTGTTTACAATTATAAGTTGATAAATAGAATTTAAACTTTTCTTCTCAAAGCAGAAATTATAGAGTCAGAGGTGAGAACAGGTTTTAATAATCGGTGCTGGCAACAGCGTTTATGATTTTTAATAATCAATAAAAATATTATCACAAACATCGCTCGCTTGTATAAATAACTTAAAAATTCTGATTTTTACTGCAACAAAACGTATAGTTCAAAAAACTAAAATATGTGTAAAAAAACGCTTCAACAACAATTTGTTTGGAACAAAGGTTTATTTGGCGCAAAACAGAGATGAAAATAAAAATTTGTTAAATTTTTCATTACACGTTATGTCTGAAAAGTTTAAGTTATGTCTGGTTTCATTTAACGCACGTACTTTCTTTAAAACTAATAAAAATAATAAAAATTAACCTGTCTGTAAAACTTAGTTAATACGCAAAATCTCTTCAGATTTTTCGTGACTTAAATCTAAACTGCAAAAACGATTTTTCTTATAAAATAAATGTAACATGAATCTATATTATTTACAGCTGAATTGTTGTTGTGGTTTCGTATTTTAGGAAAATTTTTACATAAGATTTTGTTTTACAGTATCCAACCTAAACGCTTAAAATTTTTTATCGCAAATATTTTTTACTGAAAAATTTAAAGCTACATAGTACTAAAGTTTTTCGACTCTGGTGTAAATATGCACTCGTTTAAGTTTACATCGATTTTAGCTGTTGTCTACATATGCACAGCAAGTTATCTAAAATGTAATGTTTGTTCTGGTTGCTAGTCTCAAATCAAATATCTTTTAACTACAACGCACACGAAATTATAAACTAAGGAGAAAGCGGGTTAAAACGAAGCCGAAGAATAATGCCGATTAATTTGTTATGATCAAAAGATTGTTTCGGCGAAGAAAGATAAACCTTATGCTCTGATTTGCTGTATATTTCATTGCGCCAGTTGTGATTGTGGAATTTTCAAAACAATTTCTCGTTAAAAAAATTAAATGAAAACCGCAGGAAATTTCTTTTTTACTGCACAAGATGACGACGACGGAGTTTAGTAGTCCATTATGTAAACATTGTGATCTATATTGCTTTTTGTCGATTGCTATGCATGTTTCTCATTCATAACAATTTCTTTTGTGGTGTCATGACAATGAAACTGATTGAAGACTCTGAAGAGTGTAACCTGAAAAGAAAGCGCCAAACAAATGTAAGTTTCACATTCGTCTAGCCCAATCATTGCTTTAGCTTGGTAAATAAGGTATCGGACAAAAACAACGCAAACAGTATTAATTATTTTCTGTAACATGAAAACTAAAAAAACTATTTTTCTTTTGTCAGATCTTATCGGATGTTTATATAATAATATTTTTAAACAATTGTTATATTTAATATATAAAAGGTAATTTTACATTCGATTTAGCACCAAACAGATGTTTATTATACTATGATTTCTATTTTTATGGGGTAGTAAATTGTAAATAAAATGATTATCAAGCAAAAAAGTGTGAAGCTCAATTAATTGGATAATTTTAAGTTTCGAAAAAAAAAAAAAAATCAAATTTGCCTCATCATTATTATCATTATTAAGTCTATTGTGATCGTCAAACAATTATTTATATTGAAAAAAAAATTTGTCTTATTGTCGCTTTGTGTTAATGATGCAAGAAATTCTGCTCGGTGTTCTTCAGTTTTTTTATTTTTTTATTTTTAAGTAAAAAACTAAATTTTTTTGTTGCTTTGCATATAAAATTTTGGCGTTTAATTAGTTTAGATCAGCATTTTCACATTAACTTGAGCATATCAACTTATTTATCCGCCTTGTTTACCCATGTTTTATCTACCCGAAAACTTGTTTTGCAAGGTCTTTATAATTTTGATGTTGAAAACCACAAATTGAGAAGTCTATAAAAGTTTTAAGAAAAATTAAGTGGGAGGGAATATTTATGCGTGATTTTTTTTTCACCAGGTCCTAACTGCTGTGGTTTCTATCAAAACGCTTTTTGTTTTCTGTGCACGATTAATCTTGTTTGTTGTTCATAGACTTGTAAATGACGAAAAGTCAAAGTTTACGTCACTTTAAAATTCTAGACAATTATTTAGTGACGTAAACTTTGCTTTTTGCGTAACTTTCCTAGTTGTCAAAAATTATGATGAGCCTCTATAGAATTACTTTAAAAAATTTCTTTTCACTCACTTCTTCGCAATTTCTCTTCTCTCTCTTTTTACTATTTACAACTTATCTTTACTAGATAACAACGAAAGTTATAATGTAACTTCTATTTATACTTGCTTTATCTAATGCACCTTTTACTTTTTGAGTTGTTTTTCTTTAAACACAATTGATCTTCTACCTCGCATTTTTTAATATTTGTTATTTTATATCAGACGTTACTTAGAATTGACATTATGGACCTCGCTTCTCCAAGCAGGGCTGACGCAAATAGCTGTCAAGTAGGGCGGGCTCGTCTTTGCCAAATTAAAAAACAAAAAAACTTTTATTTACCGGTTGATTAAAAATAGACCAACTTTTTTCGACTGACTAAACTAATGTTCATTAAGGAAGAAGCGGATCGCATGCAAGCCTTTATTTCCGGTTCTGACTCTTGTTTTATGCTTTTTGCTTGCAAAAAAAAATCGTATATAAGTTTGCATAACGTGTACAGGTTGCATGCAACGTTTTTTTTTTTAATGAACTGATTGTTTTAAATTAAACTCTTTTTAAAACCACGAAGTATATTACAAAAACAAATAGGCGACATAGGCATAAAATATTAATTTGCGTATTGGTTTTGTTTTTTGTTTTTATCGTATTGAAAATGAAATCTCTTCGCTTTGTTCCGTTAAATGAGTTCCTAACGAGTTTGCCATACGCGACGCGTCAACTGTCCGGTGTTTTTCATTTTTAACGTATAAAAGTCTGCTTTTGTATTCTTATGTTGTGCTACTTTTTTTCAAACAAAATTAGTGACGAATTAATATCGGAATCATCCATAGAGTGGTTTTATTTTACTAATCTTACGCTTGAGACAAATGTTTTCTTAGCGTTATTTTTTTCCACGGAAAGTAATTTCAAAAAAATATATATGAAAAATATGACACAGTTTAAAAACTAGTTGCATTAATAAATTATGTCTTTTTGTATGACCCTTAAAAAACGTGCTCTATATGTTCACCTCTCCCTAAAAGGTAGCTTAGTTTATAAAAATGATTTGACCTTTTAACCTTTTCACAAAATATATAACATATGCCAAATTTTTTGTAAAATAGATACTGGCAAGTATAAGTTTTAGAAAAAAAAGTTTCTTTTCACTAAAATTTAGAAAATAATTTATCAGTAGATAGATTTCACTAGAGCAAGAAAACTTCATAAAACAGTGTTAATTGAAAAATCAATATTATTTGACCGCCTGAGCTTTATTTAAAAAGGTTTGCTCTATGTTTTTATTGGGTACGAGCGTCTGTATGACGCTAAACAATTTCTCCTGTATCTTTCACATTTGTAGACAGGTCTGTTCGGCGATTGTTTTGCTTGCGTAAAAGGTATGAGACATTTCTATGATCGGATTAACGCTAAAAATACGAAATGAAGAAAAAACAACAACCTTGGGTTGGTTCGATTGCTTTGAAAAAGAAGTTATTAGTTGACATTTGATCGTCAATTAGCAACTCAATTGTCAACTTTGAAATAATAATAACAATTAAACGTGGTCACATGCTTTAAATAAAATTTAAGATAAAATAAGAGTTTGTCAAAAAAAAATGCATGTTGCTTTATTCAATAATGCCAGAATTTTTTTTTTTTATATATTACGATTTCATTATTGTTTCGGTTTGTTCTATTTTTTATTCTTTCTGTTGTTAACGGAGGTTTTTAATGTTTCAACTCGAAACAGACAGCTGTTTCCGAATTGTTTTGTTTACAATTCTTTTTTCTCGCAAAATAATAGAAACCGGTGATATTATGAAACATCTTTATTTTCTTAAGTCTTCGTAATTGTTTCGCTCTGGTATATAAAGTCACGAAAAGAAAACGATTTTATGCGTTTTTCACTTTCAATAGAACGACAATTGATATAACGTTGCGATTGAAAATAAATCAACTTTATTCGAGCATTTATTCCGTTTTTAAATCCAAAGGTAGTTTAAAATTTAATGTCTTGAAAAACGTGTAATTTAATAATTTTAAATGTGATTTGCTTTTTAAAAAAATAATTTATTTACCTGATTTAAAAATTCTCTACGATGCACCCTCGAATTCGACTTTTTCATGTAAAAATATGGTTGACTGCTCTAAAAAGCAAAGGATCAGAGTTAGACGACGATAACGATGATATTGGTTACTTTTATTGCTCCACCCATCCGGATAATTTAATAGCAGAAAAGATATGTAGCCATAAATATTTAGAAGAAAGTAACAGTACTAAACATATCGAAAGCGAATTTGAAGACTACAAATATGCTTTTGTAAGTTTTAATTTGTCTTTTTACAGACATAGTTTGATAACTCTTGAAAAAAAGGAATTTCCAAAAAAAAAATTCTGTCACTACATTAGTCTAGCTTAAACTTTTTTTTTTATATTTAAAAATTAAATGAAGTTTTTGGTACTTCTGGTACACTTATATTCTTAGAACCTGAATCCATTTTCCAATGTAATTACAACATTAAAACAGTCCCACCGACAGTTAATATTTTAATGACATTGAAGAGTGTATTAAGATTCAATTAATAGCTTTTTTTTTTTCGCAAATAAGTTTTCACAAAGTTTCAAAATCTTTACATAATATCTATTAAAATTCCACTGAAAAAGATAACATTGGATTTTGGGATTTTTGGAGTGTTAGAATATATACTTTTTTGTGTGTAATATTAAAATAACAATGTAATAAACCAAACACAATATTTTTTAACATCGTGATGTCGGTGTAATAACAAATAACTTTTCTTTTTTTTTCTGCTTAAACGTCATAATGTCGAAATAATAACAAATATAGCATTTATTTGCACTGCAAATTATCTCAATAATAGAAACGAACTTAGCGGTTGATAATAACGGTTTTTCAATTAACCAATAACCAATTCTTTAATTATAACACAATGTTAAGTGACTACAAAAACGGTATTCAGACATTTTATTTTGCTTTTAGGTGGTTTTGTTGTGCATTTTGATTTATCAGTTTCAATGTCAATTTGTTGGTTTCGAGGTTTAGTCATTGCTTAAAAAAAAAAATTGATAATTTAAAAAAAAAATCCAATTTTATTATATTGATGCTAAAACTAGCACTTTTAAACTCGCTGTAAGCTTCGTAGAAGTTCTCACATTAAAACTCCTAAATAGCTTTCACATTAAAACTTCTTAATAATGCTATATATTGATTGAACTCTTAGGTTCCAAAGTATTGTCCCTATCTCCTGTTAATTGCTTTCGTTTTGTAGTGACCTATAAAATAATAATTAATTTTTTTTTTTCTTTTTCGATTTTTATGGTGTTTTAAGTATAAATACTTTTTAATAAATAGCACACATTTAATCAATTTTACTTAACGACATGAAGTTTTAACGAATTTTGAGTTTAATGTTTAGTTATCGTATTTTCGAACACTTTTGGCGTTCTTTATATTAAAAATATGTAAATGCATTTTTTAGTTTATATTTTCGAATTTTATGTACGAAATTTCCATGACTTTTCCAATTTATATTTAGGGTATTTTACATCGTAACACAATTGAATTTATAATGAAACTTAAAGTCTTTGCTTGAGTTCCGGATGTTAAAAAAATATCTTGTAATAGTAAAAAATATCTATTGTTAAATTTTTCTAGCAGACGTATTGCTAACCTAAAAAAACCAGAGTCCGTTTAGTATATTGGAGAGCGCAGTACCAAACTCATTGAATGTATGATTTTATTCAAAACCATACTCTCGCGTTAGGTCTAGCTCATGATCCTTCTTGTTTTTACTGGTCTATATTTATAATCCACTATTCCAAAGTTTTCCACTAAGTAATATAAACGAAAAGATCGTAATTTAATTATAATTAGACAAATAAACTTGAATTAAACTAGAATTGCATTAGAAGTCAAAGATTTTGTGTATGATTTAATGAGCCAGCTTTTTTCCGTTGCCCCAATGAGGTTAATTGCTAATAGAGCTCTGACGCGAAAGAGGAGAGTGTTTATTCATTTATTTGTTGCCAAATTTTTTTGTAACAATTTTTTTTTTTTTTTTTATAATAACGATTCGACTTTGGACTATATAATTGCTTCCGAATAGTATAATTAACACCAGTTATTATTTAGCCTTAAATTTTTTTTATAACGACTTTTAAAAGACGATAAAACTATTAATGACAATTTTTTATGAAGTTTTTATAGAAACGTTGTTACGCAACCACTTTTAACTAAAATTATTTGCAAATATTCTTTAACGACGTCAATTTACAAATCAAGTTTCGCGCGTGAGAATTTTTTTTTGTTTACTTGCTTTAGTTTTCGTAGAGTTAATTATTTTTTTATTAATGCGTTTAAACGTGCTTAAAATCCAAGGTTTCCTATTTTTCTTGCATAGAATTTTTGCTTGTATTTTTTTAATAATAAAAAAAGAAAATAGTATTATGAATTTACCGATTATTTAATAAGTTTTTAATTTTACCACGCTGATTTATTTACGTTTTTACAATTTGATATAGGATGGAGACACATCTACTGATGGTTCGGTTTCTCCTGACCTTATACCAAACGAGGGTCTCAATGTAAACGCTCCGGCTTTTACTTCTGTCAAGTATGATTGATTGTTCATTTTTTAATAAAATAATTTTTATATCATTTTATGATTTAATTTTTATTAGCATTCTTTTTCATTAAGATAATCTATTATTGTAATAGTATTTATTAAAAGATACAAATTTTTGAATTATTTCTTTCAGTTGCTTGCAATGATCTGAATTATATACTTATTATTTGAATTCAATGTTTTCTTTAATAGAAAAATTTTAATTTAAGCGTTTAAAAATAGGTGCCTTATTTGTACTTGGGTTTATTTCTTTAGAGTTCAACACTCTAATTTAATATTTTAATCAAATTCAAAATTATTTACTTAATTTGGTAGAATGACGTTTGTGTAAACTGGTCAACTATAATTGAAAATAAAACTTGTAGTAAGTAAGTAAATATTTACATATTCTTATGTTATTGGTACTATTATCAGAGGCTTCACGCAAGGGTAGACAGGGTAGTCAAAATCTGGAGGACCACCATATCTGTAATAGAATTAAGGACCACTGAGTTTATTATGGAGTTACAGATATTGCTGAAAATGTTTTAAAGGGACTATTATATACCATATTATTTATTCTGTATTAGTTGAGCAGCACGAACAAAAATGATGATTTTATCACAATTTGCTTGAATTTAACAAAATGCTTGCAAGTATTGCATAAATAATGTGTAAAAATTATACAGACCATATATGCAATATTTTTAAAACAGTTGTTTTGTAAATATTGCATATATGTTCTAACCTGCTAAAAGTCATATGTAGTAATTTTACAATTTTAATATAATTTGACCCTTCATTTTCTTTTATGCTTATTCTTTGATCATCATTAAAACCTTTGAGAAGTTCATTAAATTAATAGGAATTTTAGATTTAAAATTAAAATTAGATTTAAGGTCAACACAACACAAGTTTACAGTGCCGGATCAAGGGGGCTAGGGGGGACTATAGCTCCAGCCCGCAAATTTAGGGGCCCCAAAAAATTTTAGAGGACCTTTTTTTTTTTTTTAAGTCATTTTTAGGCTTTGGCCATAAAAAGGCCTCCAAAAACAAAAATAGCCCTGGGCCCCAAGAAGTCTTAATTCGCCACTGCAAGTTTAAGATTGGTCAACATAACAACTGTTTGAGAGTTTATGTTTAAAGTATGCAAGAAACAAAAAGAAAATATTATTTTGTATTTTAGAGCTATGCCGCCAGTTATTATCACTAAAAGTGTTGATATGGGTAATGAGCGCTGGAAACCAAATGCAGCTGTTTTTGAAGAAAATTTGTCAAATCAGATTTCTTTAACTGAAGTTCTGCAACCTTTTATTGGTTCAGATGGCTTGTATTACATTCCAACTGAATTTGTAAATAACTTTGTACAACCTGTAATTATAGATCAGTTGCCTCCTGAATCAATAAATCCTGATGGCTTTATTACTGTAAGTGGATCTGAATTAGCCAATCATACTGTTCCTAATTCTGATAAATTGGTCAATGAGCTTTCAATTGGAGAATTGAAGTCTTTAATTCAGTTACAATTTGAGTATTATTTCTCCAGGGAAAATTTAGCTAATGATGCTTATTTAGGTATTTTTAGATTATGGTAAAAAATAAATTTATTATTTCTCTTCTTTAAATTGCCTAATTTTAGTAATATATACTGTTTAATATTACTGTTTTGTTGCAAAAACAAATCTCAACTTATAAATTACACAATTTTATAATAAGATTTTTTTTATGTGTTTTTTTATTCAAGTATAATATAGTTTTTTTAAACCAAAAAATTGATATTTTTTTTTCTAAAATATTACCTAAGAATAATATTAAAATTTGTATTATAATAATATTTCTACAATATTTTGTTTTTGTTGCTTTTAACTTATTTGCAAAAGTTTTTATTAATAATTAGAATTTTTATTTTTAGTTTCTCAAATGGATAGTGATTCATATGTTTACATTTCAACTGTTGCAAAATTCAACCAGGTTTTATTTCTGTATTATTGTGTTTCTATGTTCTTTTATGAGTTACTTGTTTTTTATCAATATATAAAGTATTTGATTTAAAAATAAATGTTGTTATATATTATATATTATTATTTATATAATATTAGGTCTACCGGAAAGTTCTGTCTGTTTCTATAAAAACAATTTTCAACATGTTACTACATGTTTATTTAGCGCATGTTTGGCTCTTTTTTTTTTTTAGTTTAAAGTTTTTATACAAGCGTAGCAAATTAACTTTAACAAAATAAAATTTTATATTTGTCTTCATTATAAGTTGAACAAGTGTAAACATTGCTAAACTTTACTTATGTCACTGTATTTTATACAATTTTCAGTAAAGAAGAAATGGTACAGTAGCATGTAGAGATTTATTAAAAGTGTTTGATGAAGATACTGTTGCTGATAGGACAAGTAGAAGATGGTTCCAAAAATTTTGAACTGTTGACCTTACTGATCAGTCATGTTTTGGGCATCCATCTTTGATTGACAATGATGTTATTAAGAACATGTTGGAACAAGATCTTTTTCTGACAACATCCGAGATTGCATAAACACTTAAATCAGCTCAACAAACTATTTCAGACCATATTTGAAAAATAAGAAAAGCATAGAAATATTCAAGATGAGTGTCACATGAATTAAGTCAGAAGAATTTGGATGATTGAGTCATCATATGCACATCTACTTGCTCAGAACAGAATCAAGCCATTCCTGAACAGGATGATAACTGGGAATGAGAAATGTATTACTTCAAAAATATTGTAAGAAAATTACATATTTTAAACCTAGAAAACCTAGCTCTCTTACATCTAAACCACATTTGACTTTTGATAAGAGAATGTTTTGTATTTTGACATTCAAGGACCAATATATTATGATCATTTAAAACTAAACAAAAAGTTTAATTCAGAAGTACTGTTAGCAATTGGATAATTTAAATACAAAAATCCAAAAAAAAAGGCGGGAAATGTTCAATAGGAAGTACACCATGCTATATCATGATAATGCCAGGCCGCATGCTGCTTTGGGGCTCGTCAAGAAATTACAGAGCTAGGCAGGAAATAATGCCGCATCCACTATATTCTCCGGACTTAGTGCCCTCTGACTATTACTTGTTTTGTCCTTACAATTTGTTATTTATTTTGATCCAAAAACAGACAGAACTTTTCCATAGACCTAATATATAAATATAATATATGCTGAAGCTAAAAATTTTCCTTTTAGATTCGAAAGTTAACATCAGATATGAAACTTATAATAGAAGCTCTTAAAGGTATTAATGCATTTTGCATTTAAACTGAATTAAAAACTTTATGCTTTAAGAAGTTGTTTTTAAACTATTTTTTTTAAACAACTTTAAAAATATTTTACGAGTTTTTAAAAAAAAGTTTGTGCTGTATTTATATTTTCTTTCAAGTAATGCTTTAATTGATGTGTATAGTTGGCGATTTTTTAAGTCTTATTTATTTATGTTATTAGACTAATAATATCTTTTTAATAAGTTTAACAGGTATATTACCTTTTTTTTTTTTTTTTTTTTTTGTTAATTCACCTCCTCAAGGCTGAGAAGGCCACTACAGACGAGGAGGCTACTTATTTGTGGTTATAATCCTCGCTCAACTCTATAACTCCGAAACACAAACCTTGACGA
This sequence comes from Hydra vulgaris, assembly GCF_022113875.1. NCBI lineage: Eukaryota > Metazoa > Cnidaria > Hydrozoa > Anthoathecata > Hydridae > Hydra > Hydra vulgaris. The sequence goes on from NC_061163.1 coordinate 29,895,790, forward strand.
ACAAGGCCGCTGCGCGGAGAAATAAGTTGAGCGCTGTACTACCTCACTTATGAAGCGAGCGCTCTACCACTACACCACTACCGCATTTTAAACTTAAATTATAACCTTATTGATTATATTTTAAACTTAAATTATAACCTTATTGATTATATTTTAAACTTAAATTATAACCTTATTAAATTATAACCTTATTGATGTTATAAACTTTATGCTGGATATTGAGCAATTAATTACGTTTTGTTTATTTATACAGTTTATTTGTTGTAGACAGCTCTTTTAATAAAAATTTACACTCAACAAGACTGTAGACTGCTCCAAGTTATGTCTTTGCTATTGTTTTGTCAAGACTGCTTCAATACTTGTTCGTATTTAACAAACTATTAACAAAGCTGCATGCACTTTTAGGCAGTCTGCATACTTGTTGAAGGTAAATTATTATATAATAAAAAGAACTGTATATAGGAAATAGACTATGTTATTAAAATCTATATAACTCAAGTGCTTAACATGTACAAAAATGTGAAAAACATCTATAATTTAACAAAATGTATATTTAACAATTGTTATGCATTTATTAGGTGTACATTTATCAATCGCTATGCATAAATTAAATGTATATAGCATAATTCTGATATTTTAATTTATATTTGCTCCTCAAAACAAGTTTTTTGGTTTTAGAGTCTCCATATGTTCAGCTGGATGAAACTGAACAGAAGGTGCGAGCTAATATGAAAAGGTGTATTGTTATATTGCGTGAAATTCCAGAATCCACACCTATTCAAGTAATCAACTTAAGCTTTTTTATTTTTTTATTTATTGATAAATTTTTCATTAGTAAATTATTTTTTTTCAATTTAAACTTTAATTATTGTTAGTTAATTTTAAACTAATTTTAATAATCCAGATGTTAAGAGAACTGTTTAAAAATTTTTGTCATACACTGCTACCCTAAACCAATGTTTAAACATTTTTTATTGAAAATATATTTGATTTAATTACTATCAAGTTTAATTAGTTATAACACATGAGATACAAATATGTTTGTAGTTTAACATTGATAGCAATTGTAGAAAAATTAAAAACTAGTCTTGTTTTGAGGCTTATGTGATTGTTTTTCTGTATGAATTTTATCAAGTAGGTAAGTCATACAGAGTTTTTCATCCTTTTTTTTTTTTTTTTTTTGTTAGTGTGAGTTATGTTTTTTAGTTTTTATCAATAATAGTATATCATTTGCTGTAGCATTCCAAGGAGTATATATATGTTAAATTTTCTCAGCATGAAAAATTAGAGGCGAAACCTTATAATTCTTATGTCGCGATTTGCTATTTTATTTTATACCAATCTATATTACTTTGTAAATAATGTATGTTCTAATAGTTTGTAAATAATGTATGTTCTAAGCAATCAATTTAACAAGCTTGATTCGTTAATCTTTTAGTTTAAATAATTAAACAAATTTTGTTTTTTAGTTTTAAAAATTTAAGAGAATAAAACAAGTTTTGATAATTTTTCTCACCATTACTAAAGGGATATAGAACCCTAAGTCTCAGTCTCTTGTAGAACCCTCTCAGAATTTAAACCCTAAGTCTCAGAATTTGCTGATTTTTATACCATTCAAAGGTTTTAATAAATTATAATCATCCTAAAAATTTCATTTTCTAATTCTTACTGATTTCAAAAATATAACTATTTTAACTTTACCTTGAACCAACAAAAATGCCTTTTTAAAAAACAGATTTGGCTCTTCAGTGTGTAGTAGAAAGCTAAAAATATGTACACTTACTTGAAATAAGTTACAACTGGGTGTAATTTACATTGTTTTTTATTCCAATGGTAACTTTGTGTTTTATTCTGTATCAAACACTAAATTAGTTTTAAACTCTCTTAAATAGCGAGTTTGACATTTAGCAATATATGAATGCAAAGTAAGTTTAATATGAGAAATAACTAATTATTATATTTTTTAATAAGCTAACTGTCTGAGTAATTAATTATTATATATCAGGACTTTTCCATTGATTAAATTGATATTTTTCATCTTCATCAATCTCACTTAATTTCTGATCTAAAAATATCTTAGGTTTTATCAATTTTTAACCTGTTTCTATACTTTCTTTTTCTTTGATGTGGGCCAGGCAGATGTTAAATTCCCAGGCTTATTTCAAGCCTCAGTGCGACCCCTGCTTTATGCTATCATAACCTGGACATTTAGCACATCTATGAGCCATGCATTCATTATTGTTTATATCACATATTTTGACATTAAATTTTATGTATGAATTTATGAATTGTATTGTATGTATTATGTATGTAACATTTCATTGAATAGCATTTACAAGCATAATTGAACTTTTTTTATGTATACAAACGCATACACAGTGTGTACCACTTGGGCTCACACTAATACACCACTTTGGACGCAAACTACAAAGTTTTTAAAATCCTATTTTAAAATTAGGGTATTTACTTTTAAAATCAATAAAAAGTTCATGAAGGTTGCATAGCAATAGTCTTATTTGTCGCGGAGGACCACTTTTAACCTTAACACAATCATTTTTACCAGGCATAGTTCTAAAATATTTATCTTATTGAAAAAATCTTAAACCAAAGATAAAAAAAAGTCAGGTAGTTGTTGGCCTATTTTTCTTTATCAGGTATAGCAAGTATCCCATTTTCACTTTTAAGTTGCCTAGTACATGGTATAAGATGTTTCGAAACTTCAAAGTATTTTGCAGCATTTTTCAAGACCAAAATTCTAGTGTAAGAGTTAATATTTGAATTTTACTTTTTAATGTTTTAATTCTAAGCTTTTTTTTTCATTAAAATTGTCAATTGGTCAAAATCATTTACTTTTCTATTATCATGTAACTCCTTATTCGATTTTGGTGTAGGATTATGCTAATTTTCATTTTGCTGTTATAACTAAATAATGCTTTGCAGCTCCATGAACTTTATTTGATAATAACAAATGTTATTATCAAATAAAGTTCATGGAGCTGTTTAACTGTTGTTTATTAAAAGATTTACTTTTGATAAATGATCACCATCAATTTTAAACTTTTTTTCATTATCAGAACTTTGACAAGTTTTTTTGACAATCTACAAAGTTCCACTTTATTACTATACTATTACTAATTATACCTATAACAAAAATAAGTGGCATTCATAATTTAGTAATTACATTTTTTTAAACCATTTAATTATTATTATTATTTTTTTTTTATAAAACATTTTATATACGTAAAAAGTGTATTTACTTATATTTATATTTATTTTAAGATAAATTTTAAGATTATTTATTCAGTAAAAATATTTTTAAATTATATGTCAAAATGCCACTTTCCATTTTTTTTAAGAGATTACCTTGGTTATATAAAATTAATTCTAGAAAAAAAAAGGCATTTTCAAATTTTAACTCGCCCCTAGTGAAATTATGATAAATTCTTGAAATTGATATTGTAAGAACTGTTTTAGTTACATTACAACATTAACATCTTAACATCTTTTTCTTAACATCACAGCTTATCTTTTTTTTTTTTTTTTTTTTTTTTTGATTTTTCATTAATACTGTTTTATTAGTAAGTAAATTATTACTATAAACTATTAAATTATTACATTAATACTGTTTTATTAGTAAGTTTTATAAGTAATAAATTTATGTAGATTTAAATGTTGTTGTTTTTGTTTTTTTTAAAAAAAAGTGCTACATTGGTTTTTTTGTAATTAAATTCATCGCAGTAAAATTGTGATAAAAGTTTAAATTTTAGATGTTATATTCGTTTTAAAATGTTTTTAGTTGTTTTATTGGATTCTTCGCTCCAAAATATGTAAGTGTACATATTTTTAGCTTTCTACTAAACACTGAACTGAAACATGGACCAAAACCATTTTTTAAAATGGCATTTTTGTTGGTTGAAGGCAAATTTAAGAAAGTTATATTTTGAAATCATTTATAATTAGATGATGAAATTTTTGGGATGTTCATAAGTTATTAAAATAATAAACCTCTCAAAAATAGTGTTGTAAAAATCAACAAAAAAATACTTTAGGTTGCATTTTGTAAAAAAATTGGATATATTCACATTAATTTACTCTTTTCCTAAATTGTACAGAAATACTTTTAATTTTGTCATGAAATCATCTCTATAAAACACTTTTTAATTTTATATATTTTATTACACTTATCTCTCAAGTTGTCTCAAGCCTTTGACTGGTAGAGTAGTTAATAATGTAATTAATTTTTTATTTACTATTTATTTTAAAAGGAAGTAAAAGCCCTTTTTGATCACCCAAATTGTCCAAAATGGTCTTCTTTTGAGTTTGCACATAATGACAGTTGGTATGTTACTTTTGAATGTGAGGAGGATGCAAAGCGAGCATACAGACATTTGCGTGAAGAAGTACAGTGTTTCAAAGGGCGACCTTTAATGGCTCGTATAAAGGCAAAGTTTCGTTTTCTTAGTTCTAGAACTTCGATTTTACCTAAGAATAGTTCCAGTCCGTCTACAAGTTCTAGGGAAAATAGTAATCTGCCTTTCACTATTACAACCCAGCCAATAAACACCACTTCACTTGTGCTTCCATCAAGTGCTGTTTTCCATGGTGCACAGGAATTTCAGTATTATGCAACACCATTGAATGGCACATCATTTCTTCCTGCACAATGGGTTGGACAAACCAATCAAATAATCAATCCTCATGAGGTGATAATTATATAAAGATAATGTAAAAAAAATTTTATTAATTCTAAAAGTTTTCTTTTTATCTTTTTTTACTAAACTATTTTTTTTCATATTTTCTAAAATTTAGATTCGGCCAAGTAAAGCAAGCTTTACCAAACATAATGGCTACCAACATAAAAGTAAGTTTTTGACAGTGATTTATGATATTTAAGCACTTTATATACTGAACATGTTTTGTTGATTAGCTAGAATGAAATATAAATGTTTTTACAGAAATAAACCAATGCCTGTTTTCTCTTCATCATTTTTAATCTGTGCAACATATTAGATAACTTAAATATAACGTTAAAAATAAGAATTATAATCAGCATTTTGATTTATTTCAGTTTAAATTATTTATTTATGCAGTTTGATTAATTTCATACTGCTTTTGCAGTTACTGTGTATTTAGTTGAGCAATATGAGGCCATACTGAAAAAGGTAGCTTTAGGGGCTTTAGTACATACATCAACTGTTACAGGGAACGAAAAATCAACCATTTGCAGTGATCGGACTTCTGCGGTGATGGTCGGTTATCTGTTAACCGACAATCATCGCACACTTCTAACTGCTGTCACCGACCTCTGCGGTTAGCTGATCACCGCAGAAGTCCGATCACCGTAAATGGTCGATTTTTTGTTCCCTAGACTGTATATCAAAGTAAAACATGCAAAGCAGTGCAGCTACATCTGTTAAATCAGCAAAAAAAGTTAACGAATGTATATCTATATAAGCTATAGTAGATATATATACACACACAATTACAAGAGCTTACTTAAATTGGCAATCTGATATCATACTGATATAGGGAGCTGCTAGGGGCTTCAACACATATTAAATGATATAGGAAACATGTAAGGGAGTTGCTGCCACATCAACTTAGGGCTATAACCCTAATTAGGTTTATAACCCCAATCCTAACATTAGGATTATGGCAAAATAAGTTTTTTTTGTGTTTTTTTCTTTTTTTCTTTTTGCAAAAAAACTGCATGATTTTAGGTCAGAAAAAAAAGTTAGCAAATCTATCTAAATGTTTTATAGTAAAAAAAATTATGTATATGTTCATTTGTTGTTCTTGGTGTATATTTAAATATTTACTTCTTTTTCAAATGATCTCAATTATGCTGCAAATTTGAGTCTAATCTCTTTAGTCTAACAATTTAAAACCCTGTCAGTATTATAAAAACTATAATGAATGATCTCACCATGTCCTTATTACCATAAATGTTGCAAGCATAAATAATAACAATACAAGAAAATAGTTATTATTTATACAGATATGCAGTTGACGCATATATGATCATATCAGTGATCCTATTTACATTTAGAATGTTTATATATGTAAATGCTTCAATTTTTCTTGTTTTTTTTTAAGTTGCATATTACATAAAGTAGTGGCCAATAATTAATGTCCTTTTACCTTAGAGTGCTAGTTAATAGCAGAATCAATTATTTTTTCTGACAAAATGGCCAATTGTTTGTTGAATCAGGTGTTCGGGTGGGTAAAGAAGCAGTAACAGTTGGCCACTGATTTATGCTATGATTTTATGTTTTTCTAAATGTTTTACTCTAGTGTGATTTCAAATACTTATTTTCTAGATCTTAATGTTCAAAGAGGTTATTTTAGTGCTGGGAAACCTCGACAATCAATTAGAAACAGCCTACCAAACAATGGTAAAGTTAGTGAGGGAAATGGTATATCTGATTTTGATGAGCGGCAAATGGTTAATAAAAGGCCTGTTCTTGCTAATGGGTTTTCTCCAAACTTTAAAAAAGATGATACTCGTTTCACGTAAGTTTATTTTGTTTCACGATTTAATTACTAAATGATAATTTTGTTGTATCAAAATTGACACTTTAAAAAAAAAGAATTGAAAACCAGGCACCTCTGTTTGTAATATAAGGATAGAGTTATAAAAAGTGTTGATTTTATCATTAGTTACTTTATCATTGACATTTACTTGGTAATTATTTTTAAAACAATCTAATTAGTCTGTATTTTAATAAACAAAAAAACAATTAATACACTGAGAGAAGAGAAAATACAAATAAATTCAATTAATAAAAAAAAGTAAAAGTCATTTCCTGCTTTCTTTAAAATACTATTCATTGAGCATACTAAATCTAATCTTATTATTTGCATTTACAGCCATTTATAGTCTTTTTTAATGAGGTTTTTTTTATCAATATCAGTACAGAATTTAGTAACAACTAAATAGCACATTTATTAATCAGTGTTAGTAATGGTTTTTAATTATTTTGACTTTCATTCTTTTATTATATTTATAATAAAACGTTTCAAGTTTTTTAATTTTTTTTTATTTAAATAAAATTTTACAGTTATAAAAAAAAGCTCTTTTGTTTTTGTGGAAAAACAAGAGCTTATTTTATTGTGTTAAATTTTTTCAAGTTTTTGAAAAAACAAAGTAAAATTAATGTATGTATGCGTGCTGGTAAACCCTAAAACACTGACAAGAACATTGATTACAATGCTAAATTTCAGCACTGTTATCAAATAGCTTTTTGAGTTATTGTTTCCTCAAAATCAACAATTTAAATGATTTTTTTTTTTTTTGCCTAATGGCTATTTTAATTTTACTACAGTTTTTGTTAGTTTGGTTGCTATAGTAACATGTAAGTTAGTTTGGTTGCTATATATATACATGTAAGTTACTATTCATGTGATCAATATAACTATATCAATTGTAACTATACATGCGATCCAGAAAAAAAATTAGCATGATAAGAAATCAAAATAAAATACTCCTGATCTATGATGATAAAATGTTTATTAGTTTAAAAAAATTAGCTAAATATAAGTTTTTAATAATGAACTAGTACAAGAAAAAAACAGAGGTTATTTAGGTCTGCATTTTTTAAAGGTTGGGTTTTTGATCGATCAACTGTACTTGATATTTGTAGCCTGTTTTTGAAGATAATGGTCTTTTTATCTTATTTAGTTTATGAGGTTTAGGTACCCAACAACAGTCGTCTTTTCTTGACAATTTTAACAAAGGAGAATGCCTTAATTTCACAAAGATGTCTTTGTTGTCTTCATTAATTTCTGATACTAAGACAACCCATTTAAACATATTATATTTGCAGATTAAATATTTTCTAGCTATGATTTCTTGAAGATATTGTGTTGAGCCAGTGAGGTTAAATCTTAGATTAAATTTCTCCTGTTTAGAGACTCTTGGCATTTATGTTTGATACATCCTTTGGAATAGATTAGCAAAAATCCTTGTACCAGATTTATGCTTTATATTTTTGTATCAGAGTCAAAGATTTATGGACTAAAAAAACATCTTTTATTTTTAAAAACATTAAGTGAAATCTAAATAATTTATCTTCAGGAAAATAGTTTTTTTTTGATGTTAAGGAACAGTTCTTGTACTTGGTCTATGCCAGGTCTTTTTATTATACAATAAACAAGTTCAATATCTTGGACTAAGTCATTGCATAAAAATGTTGATTGACTTGGTAGCACCATGATCACATTTAGTATAAATAAAGGATGTATTGTGCATTTCTGTTAGTTCCAACAGTAACTCTAGATTTTGTTGAAATCAATCAACAGTAATTTTATTTAGGGGTATGAATGACTTTAATTTAATCATGTAATCACCTTGCGCTTTACCAATATAAGAGTGGGACATTATGCTGTCTACCTATTTACAAAAATTTTCAATGGTTTTATCTATTGTAGATGTGAAACTTTGCTCTATCTATTGTACTGTTTGAACTCAATCGTCATTCTTTTAAAACGTTTTTTTGTAATAGCTTGTGCTTACATAATTATTAGTGTTTCGAACTCCAGGCCAACGATTACATCTATAGACCATACACTCTCTTGATGCACTTATAAATAAATATTTATAAGTGCATTATATTTTTCAGGTCTTTTCTTTAAAGATCATGACACCAGGAACCAAGGTAAAAACCTGATTCTTTTCCCTTCAGTTTGCTGTTTTCAGCTTTTCTAGCATTAAAAATGTCAACTTTAGATTTTTAGCTTTTTTTCTTCTGATTTTTCAACTTTAGATTGTTTTTTCTGATATTCAATATTAAGTTCCTCAGTGACATTACATTTTAAGTCAGTTGCATTAACATTGAGGATAACTTTTTTGAAAAAAAGATTTTATTTTTTTATCTTAAGAAGCAATTTATTGGTTTGAATGTCAAAAAGAAGTAAAATGATTTTTCTCATGTATAGATTTTAATGTCTGATAAAAGTAGGTGCTAATTAAAAAAAGAAATCATGAATAGATATCAAAAAAACAATGTTTTCCTATAATACATTGGTTACCCAGGTTGCATTACTGCATCTATTATACTTTCATTTTTAAAAAGTGTATTTAGCAGAGACTAAATTCTAATCCAGACTTGAATGTTATTAGGGTTTTCAAGTAAATGCAGATCTGTGTAAATAAATTTAGAATTCTGGTTCTAAAAGCCTTTTTTTTTTTTTTTTTTTTTAAATAAAAAAAAAGGATTAAAATAAATATGCTAAATAAACTTTTTGTTAAAGTTTTCTTTTAAACTTAAATATTGAAACTTTATGATGAGAGGCATTATAAGCATTCCTTATATAAAGTTTATTAAATAAATAAACATATGTAATGGATGCTTTACTGAATTAACTGATATCATACTTCAAAAAAAAAGAACATAGCCTAAATGCATAATATAATTGATTAAAGGAAGCAATAAAAAAAATATACTTAAAAAATTGTATTTAGTAGGTAATTAATCTTTTATGCAAAACTTAAGCACAACATAAGAAAGTTCGAGTTATTAAGTGTGCAAGAAAGAGTAAAGTTCATAAAATTGCAGTTGATCATGATTGTGATTATTATAATTATGATGACGGTTATAATCATGATGATCATACTCATGACAAAGAAAACAAAGACAATTCTCTCATAATAACCTCTTCTGTAAGCTCCCATCTTATAGTATTCAAAAACCTTTTTAGTTAACATTTTCTAGCATATTAGTAATTTTATTAAAGAGGTTCAGCGCAAGGAATTAGGTACAAAAAATGAGAGTAAATAACACTTGACCTGATCTTTGCTTTTAAAATATGCAGATCCGGTTCCGGTGTTTTAAAACACTTCAAATTGCAGATAAAAAGTATTGATAATTTACTTTACTCTAGTCGCAATACAAATACCCTTAAAAAGGATCCACGTGGAAATTTAGAAGAGAGTCCTCGTTTTCAAAGACTTCGTGAGCGTCGCATTAAAGAAGATATTTCTACTGAAAAAAGTAATGTTTCAAAAAGTATGAATTCTGATAATGGAAATCTTGCACTTGATCTCGCACTCGAACATTTTCCGGCTTTACCAAGTCCGAATTCTCCCAATGAGAGTATGGGAGAGACGTCCTTGTTAAAGGTAATTTATTTTTAATACCTTTTTTGACTGTTTAGAAATAAACTTTTAAATGTGAAAGAACGTTGTTTTTATTAGGATCTTTCATCAAACAATCTTCACTTCATACACGACAAATTGTCTTTAGATTCCTCGCCTACTACTACTAGCGATCTAAGGTTAATTTTATTTATTTAGTTAATCTTAATTTTAATTTATTTTTTATTATTTTATTTTTAAAGTACAATAATGTTTTTAGTTTTAGTGAAGCTTCAATGGAGCAAAGCTCTTCTGACAGCGATAGTTTAATTACCACAGTTTCATCTCATATTGTTACGAAGATTAGTTATGCCCAGATGGCTCAAAAACCACAAAATAAAGGACATTACGATGGAGAAGATAAAGACTTCTGTTCTACATTAGAAGGAAGTGTTGTTTCTAAAGTTGATTCTAAAAGTTTTAATACACAAAAAACTCGTAACTCAAACAAAACGACAAATATAGTACCTTCTAATATAGAATCAAAAAAAAAACTAGAAAAAAACATTGATAAAAATGAACACATGACAATTAATTCAAAGGATACTTACGCCTCTAAGTTCGTCCAGTCGCCAAGTACATTACCTGTAGGCCAGCGCCCGAAGAAAGGTCATAGTATGTCGAGCGAGGCATTATCGAACTCTCAAAATATATCTAATATACGTCCTTTAATGAGTCAGGTTATTAAATTTTCAGATAGCAAAACTAACGAATTATCTCACCAAAAGACTTTAAATAATACCATAGAAACTCTTAAAGTTATACCGGGAGAAAACTATATCAACGAGACAGTGTCTAGTGTTTGCAAAGTCATTAGTAGTGAATACGAACAAAGTAATGCTGTTTAAATACGTGCGTCGTGTTTGTCTTTTAAATGTAAGTATCTCAAACAAATTGTCAATTTTGTATTTTATACACACATAACACATACACACATATATATATATATATATATATATATATATATATAATATATATATATATATATATATATATACATATATATACATATATATATATATATATATATATATATATATATATATATATATATATATATATATATACATATATATATACATATATATATACATAAATATACATAAATATACATAAATATACATAAATATACATAAATATACATAAATATACATATACATATACATATACATATACATATACATATACATAAATATACATATACATATACATATACATATATATATATATATATATATATATATATATATATATATATATAATTTTATTTTTCTAGTTTGAACTAAAATAAACATACCGCATGGAACAAAAAGGCACAAAACTGTCGGGTAACTGTTTATCGTGAATTCTTTCGCATAGAAAAATTATAATGAAAGGTGGTATGTGAACCAAGTTTACCTTTGTTTATCCGTGTTTTGAGGCAAAAAAAAAAATTGCAGAAAAGGCTCTGAATCATGAAATCAACTTTAACAAATCAAAATCACTATTTTCTGAACAAGATATTTATTTTATTTCCTTCTTCCATTTTACCTATCTAAAGAAGAAATTGTTATTATTAATCTTTAGCAGTTGTGTTATTAGGAGAATCGAGTTTTATAAAAAAATAATTTAGTTATTTCGCCCTGCTGTGTGTGTCTACATAAATAAAGTTATGTGTAAATTTCTCCATTTCTTATTTAAATCTTAGATGATTTTTTAAAAAGAAATTTAGTTTTTTTTTTTTTTTTTTTTTTTTAACTTAAATAAATCCAGAGTGACTTTAATAGGATTATTACTAATAAATTTGATAAATTCTCAATTTAATTATTTGTTAGTTTTATTTTGTGTGTCAAAATAGCATGGTTTTAATAAAAAACTCTCAACGTTTTTATAGGATATTGGACAAATACCAAAAACAAAAATATGAATACTTTCCTGAAACTTTTTAAACTCGTTTCAATTTGTTGGATGTTAAATCTTATTATTATAATTTCTTTGGTCCAAAATTCTATAGAACTTTTTGACTAGAGTGGCTTAATGCCTTCGTAGGAAAGAGCCGTTTAAATTTTAAAAATTTAGCTTTGCATTGCGGGTTTTTTTTTTTTTTTTTTTGGCAACACGTAAACGTTGCTTTATCTTTATATGTGATATAATTGTTAACGGAATAAAATGTTGATTCTGTGTTTATTTCTCTATTTATCTTTAGCATTATGAATTGAGGAACATTTTGGACACGAGTGCAATACATTGTAAACATGTGTGTAGAAAGTCAAAGCATCGTGAAAGTGTGTGTAGAAAGTCAAATTATTGTGAAAATGTGCGTAGAAAGTCAAAACATAGTAAACGTGTGTAGCAACTCAAAGTATTATGAAAATGTGTGTAGAAAGTCTAAAATTTTACAAAATGATTGCTGCGTTAGAATTAAAACTTTATTTATTTTTTAATTAAAATAAAAAATGAAATTAAAATAAAGATTTAAATAGAAACTCTGTGAAGAAACTTGATATTTTAACTTGAAAAAAAAATTGAAGTGTAGAAATATTGGAGCGCTTAACGTTGATTGAACGCGATTTTTATTTTATTTATTTTTTCTAAGAATTACTATACGCATATTTCTGTGATTATGTTTGGACTTCCCATTTGGCTAAACGTAGTCATTAGAATAACCATATGTTTCTAAATTTGTATTAAGAATATTTATATTTATTTTGAAAAAATGTACCAAAATTTGGAAACGGTAATGTGTTTTATTTTTTGCGAACTTGTTAGGGTAATATGTATAGAGCAGATGTTTTTTATGCCAAAAAATAATTTTGTAGTTGAAATAGTAAGTTAACTCGTTAAAAAAAAAGTCAATTTATTATATTATATATTTCATAATCAGCAGCTATATTTTGTAGTTACTAGGGATTAGAAAAATACCATTATTAGGAAAATAAAAGACGTGTATCGCTACAAAATAGTTTTAAAACTGACTATTTGTCAAAAAAAGAAATTGTGCGACGAAAGATTTTTTGTCAGTAATATTTAATAGAGATTTTTGTTTAGCTTATCCGCGTGCTTTGTTCGGCTTAGGACTGACCCTAAACTCCGTAGAATAATTGATTATTACGAATTATTTTACTGTTGTTGTACCTTATTGCCTATTTCGTGTTTAGTTAAGGAAATTCGACAATTGCATCGGTAGAAACTAGGTGAATTGGTGAAAACATTGAATTACTGACACGCTTTAGTGCAAGTTTGCTAACTACAGTAGTCTCTAGCTTAATTGCGCATCTTAGTTAATTGCGCGTTTAGGCCCAAAATATTTGTGTTTCAATTTTTTACTGAGTTTTTTGTTGAAAGTGTAGTTAGATCAGAAAACGTAACTATAATTTTCCTGTGTCAAGTTAAAAACTAGTTTCAATCATAAATATTTTGAGATAATGATTTTATCAGAATTTAAATAGATAAATAATTCGAATCGATTGTTTGTCTCTCGAAGAAAATAATGATAATGCAGTTGATATGAATAACAATTCTGAAGAAGAAGCTAATTTAAAGCAATTCTAAAAAACGGCAACGATAAATTAATGAATAGCTACAAACAACTGAATTATGGCGCTATTAAGGGAATCTCTGAAAAGATTTTTTTTTTTAGTTTTATACCCAAAAATGCTAAATCTTCTTTGATTTCCTTTTTTTAGGTATTAAAGTATAGAAAAAATAAACATATTTATTAGTTATTATACCAGAATTTATATTAAAGTTTGCATCAATACTATATTAATGTATCAATATTATATTAATGTATTTTTATCAATCTGATATGTAATAATTTTGTATATATATTTTCTTTTTTTCACGATAATAAATGTATATTTTATATGGTATACCTGAAGAAGAAAAAAAATAAATAATAATAACTCTTTTTCTACTGGAATGTGTCCGAAGTGCAAGACTGCAATATATAAGAAAGAGGTATTTATCTTTTTTTGTCTTTTTTTTTTTTTTTATTTTAAATCTTTCACTTTTCGTGAAAATAGTTTTAGTTTCTTAAATATAGCCCGCCGTTTAATAATGGCGATCGTAATTTAATAAAAAATATAAACAAATATAAATCTTGTGTTATTGTACCAAGAAAACAGGGCATAAAAAAAAAAAAAAAAAAAAAAAAGAGCATGGCGATGGCAGCAGTAAAAGATTTGAACGAAAAAGTAAAGATTCTAGAAAAAAAGCTAGATGAAAAGGATGAAATCATTAAAAACCTATTATCTCGAGTTGAACATTTAGAACTTTTAGAAAGACAGAATAAAAATGTACAAACTTTAGATAATGTTGTTTTTGAAAACGAAAAAGCATGGAACATCGTAGCTGGAAAAAATATTAAGAAGACTAAAGAGCAAATTAACATCATCAATATTATTGCAAATGAAACAGTGGAACGAATGAAAAAAGAAAACAACATACTGATTTACGGAATAACCCAATGTAATAATGAAGACATTTAAAAAAAAAAAAGTTTGACCAAAATGAAATAAAAACAATTATGTCTAAAATTAATACAGAAGCTATAAAAATAAAAAAATTGACACGTCTAAGATCTAAAACCGAAGGTAAATCAGCTCCAATAATTCTTGAATTAGAAAGAAAAGCCTGTAGAAATTTAATGTTAAAAAATACATACAATAACAAGGAAAAAATTAATGGTATTTATTTTAACGTTGATATGACTGAAGCAGAAAGGTACCTCATGTATCAACTAAGAAATCAAACCAAAGAACTTAATACTTCAATTACTAATACATCATCGATATATTATGGTATCAGGGATTACAAAATAGTGAAATTAAAACGTACACAAAATTAGCAATCAATAAGTTTAAATATTAGTTCATTCAAACCACTTTTGCCTAATAATAAATTCAATAAAAAAAACATTGTGACGAATACATTGACTAAATATGTTAAAAAATCTCAGACTCGTGATGTAATTATTTCCGAAAAACGTAGTATAGATATAACTAAAAATTGTCTAAGTTGTAGATACACAAATGCTACATCATTAAACAATAAATTTGACTTGTTCCTATTAGATATTGCAACCTTTAAACCTGATATCTACATGATCACAGAAACTTGGTTTAATGAAAACTCAGTTAGACATGTAAATGGTTATCAAATAATCCATAATAATAGATCAAATAGGAGTTCAGTTAAAGCACATGGAGGTGGTGTTGTTGTAAAAGAAGGTCTTTTAGTTTACTTACCCAATGATAGTTTCACTAAAAATATCAACATTGGACATACTTGGTGTATTTTAAGTATAAAAGATGAACAAATTTTACTTGGCTGTATTTACCGACCACCTGATGTATCTGAAGAAATAAATAACTATATCTGTGAAATAATAGAAGCAGCTAAAAATAAAATTGATCATAACAGGTACTCTGGTTTACTTATTTCAGGAGATTTTAATTACCCAAACATAATATGGAAAAAAAATAATGTTCAAACCATGAAAAAATATGAAAAATACTCCACCAAATTTGTTGAATGTATAAATGACAACTACTTACATCAAGCAGTTATGTCACCTACATATAATGCAGATTTAATTAATGGTAATATCTTAGATTTAATTTTAACAGAAACACCTGAATGTATAAATAAAATCCATCATAACCCAACTCTAGGCAACACTAGAAATGGACACCAAATACTTAGCTGGAAATATTTTTTAAAAAACACTACTAAAAAGGAAATGTCAAACTATGGGAAATCTGGATTTAACTATAAACTTGGTAATTACACAGTCATAAATAAAGCAATCAATGAAAATGATTGGGAAAGTCTTTTTGGAAAAAAAAGTATTAATGAGTGCTATGAAATATTCTTAAATATCTATGATAAATTATGCAACAAATATATTCCTAAAAAAAATATATACTTCAATAAACAACCACAGCCCAAACCTTGGATTGATAGAGAAGCAAAAAAAGCAATAAGAAACAAAACAAGTTTATGGCACAAACTATTATCTAATGGTTTTAAATGTGACCAGCTGAAAGTCCAATATATTTTAATCAACAAAAGAATAAAAAATCTTATTAAAACAAATAGAATAAATTATGAAAAAAAAATAGCTGACTCATCGAAAGAAAATCCAAAACTGTTTTATGCATATGTTAACTCAAACAGAAAAATAAAATTAGGCATTAATATGATAACAGATAAAAATGGTTCTTTACAAACAAATCGTGATGATATTGCTAATATCCTTAATGAAAACTTTCACTCATTATTTGTTATAGAAGATCCAACAAATTTTCCTAATATTGCATTAAAAACAAGCAAGACTTTAGAATTAGATATAGACTCAATAATAACTCAAGACATCGTTAGAATTAAACTAAGTGAACTAAATGTCAATAAAGCATTAGGAGCAGATGGTGTAAGTTCATATGTGTTAAAAAAATGTCAAAATAGTTTTTGCAAACCTCTAGAGTTACTATTCAAAAGATCCTTACAAGAAGAACAAATTCCACTCATATGGAAAATGGCTAATGTAACACCACTACACAAGAATGGAGATAAAAATGATCCTGCAAACTATAGACCAATTTCATTAACGTCAATACCATGCAAAATTCTAGAGTCAATCTTAGGTAGCAAAATAATGGATTACATGTTAGCAAACAATTTATTAAATAGTAACTAACATGGTTTTCAAAAGAACAAAAGCTGTACTACTAGAAACACAAGATATTTTACTTGATGCTATTGAGAATGGCTGGTGTGTTGATGTGTTGTATACAGATTTCTCAAAAGCTTTTGATAAAGTACCTCATATGCGATTGATGTCAAAGTTAATATCATATGGTATAGTTGGAGTAATTCTAAATTGGATAAAAGCCTATTTACATAATAGAAAACAACGAGTAATTTTAGGCGATTGTGTATCAAAATGGCTAACAGTTGAGAGTGGAGTTCCACAAGGTTCTGTCCTTGGGCCTCTTCTGTTTCTTATTTTTATAAACGATCTGCCAGACACATTAAAAAATAATATTAAATTGTATGCAGATGATAGCAAAATTATAAATATTTTTAAATCAGATGAAGATATCCGTATAAACAAATTACAACTAGATATTGATAATATTATGAAATGGTCGTCACTATGGTTAATGAAATTTAACTATGAAAAGTGTAAAACTATGCACATTGATTTTAAAAATCCTTGTATAACTTATTCAATGTTCGACGCTGAAACTCAACAGAATAATATATTAGCAGCATCAAAAGTAGAACGTGATTTAGGAGTAATGATGCAATCTAATTTAAAATGGACCAGTCATATTGATAAAGCTGTTGGTAAATCAAATCAAATGCTTGCTCTTATTAAACGAACTTTTAAATATTTCGACTCAAATATGACAAAAAAATTATATACAACTTTTGTAAGACCGCATCTTGAGTTTGCAATCCAAGCATGGTGCCTTTATCTGAAGCAAGACATCTTAAAGTTGGAAAAAGTACAGAGAAGGGCAACAAAACCTCGTACCAGCTTTTAAAAAAATGCCATATGAAAAAAGATTACAGTTAATGAAATTAACAACTCTAGAAGAACGCCGTTTAAGAAGAGATCTTATTTTTCAATATAAAATACAAAACGGTTATGAGAAAATAAATTGGATAAACGACTCGACATCTCAAGTTCAATTAAAACCTTACAATTTTCGTAGTCATAACCAAAAGTTAACAAAGGCATATTGTAAGAGCAATTATAGATATAATTTCTTTTCCTGTAGAGTCGTAAATGCTTGGAATGGTTTACCACCATATATTATCGAATCAATGACAATTGACCAATTCAAAAATAAACTTGATAAATCAGATTACTGCAAAAATTATTTATTAAATACTAAATAATATCTATATACATTGAAAAGTATAACAATGCTATTATAAAACATTTATAGCTGTTATAGCACGACATCTTCTGTTGTTTTGCTCCACAATTGATTTCATCAGTTGTCACAGTGTACATTATTATTATTAAATGCAAGATATAAAAAATTATTTTACATAAAGGAAAAAAAATGTTAAAAGTGCAAAAATCTCCTGGTAAAGAAGAAAAGTTACTATTTCAATGCTTGATAGAATACAAGTGGTGTCTATATTATGTCAATGTCCAATCTGTAGTTTAGCAAGGGACCCTATAAGTAATATAGAGATGAACATAAGGGAGTACATTGACCCCATTTTTCCCCACGAAAATAAGGGTAATCCAAATTCAAGATCTTATAGTAATGCCTAAATGTGTGGTGAGGTATTAGACACTCCTGAATAGAAAATCAACTGCTAAAAACTTAGAAAAATTATGTCAAAATATCTTAAATTGTTTAAACAGGTGACATCAAAAAATTCCTAAAACTTTATTGGGAATGAAAAAAAGCTAAGGTTTAACTACCAACACGTGGAACGTAATTATATCTAAACCTTGGAGAGAGTATCTCTCCTAAAAAGATTTAGAGACAGTATAGAAAAAGTTTAGACACAGTATTTAATATAAAAAAATACATGATTTGCCTAAATGTGTTTTTAAAAGTATGTTCACTGAAATAAGAAAAGATGTTGGTTGATCAGGCTTTGAAACAATGTGAAGGTTAATGTGAATAGAAAGTCCGATTTACTATATCAGTTTTATTGCGTTCAGCAGTTGACATTTTAGCAAGGTGTTAACCATACAGAGGTTCAAAAAGATGTAGTATATATGGAAGATATTCCTATGCTTGTTGAAGAAATATGCAAACAAAGTGATATTGTTTTATAAGAATCGATTGTGATTGGTATCAACGGCGGCCAAAGGTCAATTAATGTTGTTACGAGCCTTTTTCAATCAGAAAAACTTAAGGATCAGTTGAGGAACCAAAAGGACTCGAGTGTAAATAAAGTTATTTTATTAGCAATTGTTCAATATGTTAAAGAAAACAGCTACAATTTAGCCCAAAGTGTCCACATTCCTAAAATGCGTGAGTGAAAGTACTTCCTTGCATCATATCCTAAGCTTATCAATATCATGCTAGGACTATATGCCAATGGTAGAAATATGCATGTGCTTATTGTATTGGTGCAAAAGCCAAATTAGGAGAATTTAGAACCTTTGGTAGTTTATCCCATCAGTACCAACGTTTTGTTGATGCAGGGATGAAGTTGATGTTGATGAAGAATTTTTTGTCTATTTTTTAGGAGCTAACTAAATGTATCAAACGGCTGTTATGGGCGTTCCAAAATATCTCAAGGGTTTTGACAAGTTATTCACTAATGTTTCCTTATCATTTTTGAGGGTTTTATTTGTAGGGCACTTTTTTAATCTTAAGAATCGTTTTTCTAGATTTGAAATCAAATATCCCCCCCCCCCCCCCTGTAAAAAAATCATCACAAAATCACTAACTTTTCTTCTCCTATCGCGTGAATTTATTTGTGGACTATCCCTTAACAAACTCCAACAGCATATTTTTAATACATGCAATTTTACTATTTTATCTATTTTTCAGAAAAAAAAATTTATTACATCAATTATTTTGTTAATGAAAATTGATTACTTTAGCTTTTTCTTCTTTTGATGCAGTTTTGTCTTCGTTTTTACAGAGTTAACAAGATCAGAAAGGCTATACAAAATATATATATATATATATATATATATATATATATATATATATATATATATATATATATATATATATATATATATATATATATTATAATAATAATAATAATAATAATAATAATAATAATAGTAATATTTGAATGCATATACACGCATTCACATAATAATATATACACATATATAAATGCATTAAAACTGATGCCTAATTTTAATTTAAAACGGAAAACGCTTGTGACGTTTCAGAGGATTAAATTACATAAATTATACTGACCAAGTATCCAGCTTCTTTGTTTCTTTATTAAAATTAGCGTCAATTGTTTCTAAAGTAAAAAAAAACAACTAAAAACTCTGATACAAATGTAGTTAATCAGGGTGGCCACATAAAATTTTTGTAAGAAAAAGAGGATATTAAAAGATTTTTTTTGACTAATTTAAAAACTACAAAATTTCTAATGAAAAAAGATTTAAGAGGATATTTTTTATTATTTTAACTCCATGTTTTTTAAATGCGTTTTTCCAGGGTTTGGATATTAACAACGTCATTTTTTATGTTAGATAACATAGATTAGCTAAAAATAATTTTTTACAATCCAATGCTCATTTCAGATGTTAACCAGTTTAGCAGGCCATGAATTTTGAACAAGAAAATGAAAAAACAAAAAAGAAGAATTAAAGAGGAGATTTGATCACATTGTTAACTTTTTAGACGATAATAGAGAATTTTTGAGGCTTATTTGAAACCAACTAATTGTTAAATGTGGTTATTTTTTCATGCTAAATCTATTCTGAATAAAACGTTATTACACTTTAAAATAAAACAAGATGGCTAGATGAAAACCTTTTTGATATAATGTAGTTAACAATCAAAAACTATAAAAAAAAGTGATAGAATCCTTTTTTTTTTTTAAATAAGTGATAGTTTTTTGTGGTAGAGACTGAGCACGTGTTGTTTCTGAAGGTTAAATAAAAAACTGATGTTTTTTTACGATGACAACCCTACAAAGTTTCACTTAGAACTAATAAATTTAATGATGCTTGTGTGGACTGTGACAAGTGCAGTTTAGTCAACTGACATCCTTTGTTTGTATGTAATTTGGCCATCAAAATCAAAGTGATTCTTTCAAACACATTTTCCAAATAGGTCTTCAAATTTACTTTACTAGAGCAATATAGTTGGAATACAGATGTTACATAAAGCATCAACTATAAATACTACAGATACTTTCATTAAATCATCATAATATATCCAACAGTCTTAAGGTAGAGCTTTTATGTTGATGGTACGAACATTGGCAAACCAAGTGGCTTTCACTACTGTCAAATGTGATGCACGACTTTATCTTTAGTTCACAGAACTTGCTAAACTAAACTCAAAAAAACAACAACCTTAAAACAAAAAAAAAATTGGTTTTTTTATGCGTGTACTTTTATATTATTTATGACACGAAAATGAAGTCTTTTCCTGGACATTGTGAACTTTTCAGAATCAAAAACTTGATTACTTTCCGTTTAACCTTTAAAAAGATGTCTTGATTACTTTCCGTTTAACCTTTAAAAAGATGTCTTGATTACTTTCCGTTTAACCTTTAAAAAGATGTCTATTTTTACTCTAAGGTTTAATTAATCAATATATTTCGATAAAAGAATTTAGAATTAAGATCATTTAAAAATAGTCAAAAACTAATCTTAAGTAAATACCGTGAAATAATACAAATAATAATGATGATGAACTACCAATTATTATATTTAATTATTATAACAATAATAAGATAATTATATAATAATAAACCATACAATAAAGCTAAGTACTAATATTTTAATTTATTTATGTAATATTTCAGTCTGAATAGTTCAGACCGTCATCAGACGTAAAATTAAATACAATAAAAATCTCACAAAAAAAAAAAAAAAAAAAAAAACGTATGTAAAAAACCGTTATGGAAGACATTACAAAGATGAGCTGACGTAACGTAAACAACTATTTTGAAATTTCTATGATTTTATTAAAAAGAGGTCGCCAGCTATTTGACGCAATTTTAACACCGTTGTCTTTGTTCAAAAGCGGTGGGAAGTGTCTTATTTCGTAATTTGTTTGGGCATAATTAATTTCAAGTGACTCTCTTATTTTCCTTTCATGGTAGTTAGAATTGAATGCGATCGTTTTTGGGTGCATCCAATTAAATATACCGTGGCAGTTCTTGCAGTGTTCTGTGGCTCCGGAAGCATGCCATTTTTTTTTTTTTTTTTTTTTTTTTTTGTGAGATTTTTATTGTATTTAATTTTACGTCTGATGACGGTCTGAACTATTCAGACTGAAATATTACATAAATAAATTAAAATATTAGTACTTAGCTGTATTGTATGTGTTATAAATTAAATAAATAAATTATTAAGTACTACAAGAAATGTCATTAAAACAAATAATAAACCAATATTAATCTCAAAACAGCAATTGAATATTATACACAGACGGGAAAGTTAGAAACAGATAACCTACCATGAAATAAAAACAACTACTGCAAAAAAAGTAACAATGACTTAACAAATATAATAACAGCAATATCAATAATGATATTTAAAACAATAAAAGTACTGTCTGTAAAATATATCATTAAAAAATAACAATTTTTTAACAATACTGACAAATAAAAACGTGTAACATGCATATTTAAATATATTTATTTTTATTAGAGTAAAAGCACAACAAACCGGACAGTGCACAAAAGCGGACACATATCAAAAAAAACTAAATATCTTCACTAAAAATAAGATACTTGCAAAATTTAAAAAAGTTTTTAATTTTTAGTGTGTGGAAAATTATAAAATAAAAAAAAAAATTATTCATATGATTGCTTTAATAAGTTCAAACAAAATCTAACCCTAAAAATCAAACTTTTTTTTATGGAAATTAGGTTCTTAGCATAAAAGATTTAAAAAGGCAAATTAAAACAAAGGAAGCTATTTTGTTGGAAATTTTCTGCTAATTTCAAAAATAGTTTTAGATTTTCATAATCTTACTCTGTTAAAAAGTTATGACGGAAATAAGATTTTCTTCAGTTTTCACCTTAAACCGGACACAATAAATTTACGCTATAATCAATTAAATGTTCATCGGTTAATCTGTTTATTATTCTTCACTCTAATTGAATTTTTTTATTATGTTAAAGTTAATTTATTTTATTATTTTTTCACGCTAACTTAAATTTTTTTAATTTGTGATTTTAAGTTTTCACTAGGAATCCCAGCCAGAACAGAATCATTCCGGTTCCAACCGGAAATAAAAAATTTTAGGCCGGATCGCCAGAATTTATTTTAAACTTTATTTTATAAGAGACTATGTTAATTCAAAAAATCATTGTGCTACAGAGCAATAAAGAACTATAGGTAAACCTAGGTAAAAAAATACAAAATTCTTAACAAACACTATGTAGTTTTATTTACAGTAATCAATTATGTAAGGATCTTTAGAAGTTTAAGATTATTGTAGTGCAAAAAGATTTGCTATCCAGTTTTGGATAGAGGTGTATCGGATATTTTTGCCGGATATGCCGGATATTGAACTTTTCTAAAGTTCAATAAGTGTTTATGAAGAAAAAATAAGTCTTGCCAATCTACAATAAATAGCATTCAAGATCTTACTTAAAAAAATCAAGAGAAAAACTGTATGACATTGGATATGTGCTGACGAAGTATAGAAAATAGTAATTTAAAAAAACAAAAATTTGGCTTTAAAAACGATTTTTTTTAATGCATTATTAACGCATATTCCTGTGTTATACCTGTTTTTTCTTGATTTTATTTTTTTAAATCTTGAAATTTTAAATATATATAAAATAAGTTATAAATATATATTTTGTAGGCTCTAAGCTGAGGTACAGGCTTTCACTTTAAGTCTTAAAGGTAAAAAATTACATAAGGAGTTGTCCATAAAATATGTACGCTTATTATTTCAACATCCCATCCCAAAATAACATACGTTATTTTGAGTACCCATCGCCTCCCTAAAAGTACCTAAGCTTTTAACCTACATACCAAACATTTTATGATATTTTCTTTCAATTTAGTGTCTCCTTACTTTTAAAATTGTTCCAGCCCTCCGTCTCATAGTCACCATTTGCAGGCCCCCTCTTCCCATAAAAGAGTACGTACCTTATGGACGATCCTTAAATATAATTCTCGTTCCGGCCAGAATTACTCAGAACTAAGCGAAAGAATAGCTACTAACATCGCATCTTTAAGAGCAGGGCCATGTACACCAGAAACTATTGCCCACTATTTTGACGTTTTGAAAAAACATTTTGATTTGGAAAAAATAGGTTTTAGTAAAGCCATGCATTTGTGGAATTGCGATGAAACTGGTTTCAATGGTGACAAAGGCGATGCGAAAGTAATTATCAGAAGAGGTGCAAAGCGTCCACTAGTATTGACTGGAAATAACGAAAAAATAAATTACACTGTTCTCAATTGTGTTAATGCTGACGGATTCCTTCTCGCGCTTTTTGTTGTTTACAAATCAAAGAATCGACTCTATGATGATTGGCTTAAAGAAGTCCCACCAAACACACATTACACAATATCACCATCTGGTTGAATGGAAAGTAATCAATTTTTGCAGTCAATGAAAAATTTATTTCTCACATTCAAAAAATTGGTGGTCAACATATTTTACTTTTGGATGGCCACAGCACACACCTGTCATTAAGTGTTGTCTTAAAGTGTAAAGAAAACAATATAACACTAATTTGCATTCCTGCCCAGTCATCTCACATTCTGCAGCCTCTAGATGTTGGTGTATTTTGCCATGTTAAAGATGTTTGGCATTTTATTTTAAGAAAATTTTATGCTGAAAGTGGTTTTAGCAATTTGTCTAAAAAAACATTCCTAAGTCTCTTTGCACAGTTGTAAAGAAGCAACAGTTTACACTCATACTCAAATTATTGCTGGTTTTGAAAACACTGGGCTCTTTCCATTAAATCAAGACAAAATTGACAAATCAAAATTACAAATTTATCAAACTTTTAATAATTCCTTAATAACATCATCAGCAGTTACAAAATCATCACGCAGCCCAAGTTTTTTGCCTTAAACTGCTCAACAAACGCAAACCTTAATTCTGCATGCAACTCCAACTTCAATTTCAACTTTAAATTTAACTTCTCAAGAAGAATTGGCGACTTGTGAAAAAACCAATCTTGAAAGAGCTCTCTAAAAGCAAATTCAATTCCAATACGCTTTCAAGCATCTTGCAAAAAAAGCCAGAAATGTAAAAACCGTGGCTGGTCAAGCTTTTACAGAAGAAGCATGGTTAAACAAGTTAAGAGAAGAAGAAGATCCAAAGCTATTAAAACAAACATATGTTGATATAGCAACAACAGAAGTAGAAACTCCTGCTAAGAAAGGCAAAAAAAAGTAGAAAAAGTACTCAAAGTTTTTCGAAAATGAAACGCCAGAGAAGCAAGTTTTATGGAAAACTTGTGAAAAATCTAATTGCAGTTCGTGGTTTTGTGAACTTTGTCTCCCAAAAAAATATATAAAAGGCGAAGAATTCTTTTGCAAGAAAAGTTGCTGAACCTAGTTTATAAATTTTTTATTTTATTTTAAGCTTTAGCTTGCTTATGTTTTTTTATTTATTTTTTTCTGCTTGTATTATTATTATGTGTATATTTTAACAATAAAAATAAAAACATTGAATTTATCAATTTAACTATGTTTTTTTTTTTCATATAATTTCATAGTATGTCCAAGTCATTTTTAAAATATCCGGAAAATTGTTTTGGTAAAGTATCCGGAAAATATTTTCCTTTATATTTCTCCTAATTTTGATTTTAGCTAAATCATTTTTATTTTATTATTTTTATTTTTCTATGAGTGATAAGTGAAAAAGCTTTAAAAACAAACATATTACAAAAATTTATAATTAAACTTGTAGGTATAGAAAATGTTTTGGAAATGCGGATAAACTAAAAAAAAAAACTATCCAGAAAAGGATAATCCCTGTAATTTGTACTTTCCGCTTTTAGGAACAATTTTTCGAAAAGAGGATACTTTTAAAAAAAATAAAATCTTATTTACCATAGAAACTTGAAATTAAACTTTTTTTTTTAACTACAGAATAGCTTTAATAAACAACTATATTCCACAAAAAAAAAAATCCTACAATTTCTTTATATCAACAAAGTTATTTAGTTTTTTGGGAAGAGTGTCCTGTTTGCAGTACTTTTACTCAACCAAATAAAATAGGGTAATTCAAATATATTAATATAATAACTAAATAAGCAAATATTACTTTATATATCAGCAACAAATTTGTAAACGGAAAGATAATAAATCTTATTAAATACAGTTGCCGATAAAGATATAATTAAAAATGTAAAAAGACAAATGTAAAAAAAAATACTAGCTAACTTAAAATAATATTAAATGACTACAAATAAAATGAAAATCTTTTTTTTTAATATTCTTTTTTTTATTCTTTTTTAATTTTATTAGTTTACTTTTTCTTTCGGCAATTTTTTTATTTAAATTTTGTAACTGTTTTGTCAACGATTTAACCATATTCAAACTTTGGTACAACTATTTCAATATATTTTTTAAACTTTTGGTTGCTTCAATATTTGATGCTAATATATATTTTTTAATGATATACTATAAGTAATATATATTACTATAAATATATACTTTATTGAGTTGATTAAAAGTATAAGATTTTCTAGAACTGGCTATTTATTGAGATGTAATATATTGTCAATTATGTAGACTAAATTGAAGACAAAACGTAAAGTAATATATACTACTATAATATATAAATTTAATATAAACCTCAATATATAAACTTCACTTGTTTTTCTTTTTTTCTTTTTAGCTCATTTAATTTCTTTTCTTTTTTATAAATATTATCATATAAAAAAGAAAAGAAATTTAAAATATATTAAAAACTATATATATTGACTTTTAATTATCAAACAACTATTTCACACTTTTTTGGCTCAACAAATGCATGCAGCAACAGTTTATTTTAGTTCTAAATTGGATAATGAACTGTCTTCAAACTTCAATTGATAGTATATTACATCTCAATGAACTCCAAAATGACCTCTCACTTTTTCCTTGCTTTTAAGAACTTTATACTTTTAATTAACTCAATAATTTCTTTATTTTTCAGCTAAATATCAACGATGATGATGATATGAACATAGCTGACAACTCAATCAATTGTAAATATTTTGACATTTCAAAAATCAATTGTAAAAATTTTAACTATTCAAAAATAAATAATAATTGTTTTTCTCTATTTCATTTGAACATTGCTTCATTAGTTAACTTCATATGGTGGGGTCTACTTTATATTTCTAATAAACTAGTTTATAAATCTAGAAATTCTTTAGTTACGTATAAACCACAATTCTTAGTCTGTGCTTGTTAAAATAATTTTCCCTAAAAAGTCTAATATCATTCTAGGCTGTGTTTATTGTCATCCTAACATGGATATTAATGAACTTAATGTTTCATATCTTGCTATTCTATTTGAAAAACTTTCTGCTGAAAAAAATAAACTTTCTTTATAATGAACAACTTTAATTTAGATTTTATTAAAACAATCTCAAATGATTCAATCTTTGAATATTTAAACACAGTTGTTTCAAACAATTTCCTTCCTTTTATATCCTTACTGACAAGAATTACGAACCACTCAAGTACTTTAAATTTTCAATTTCGATTTCTAAAGATATTTTCTCGAGCAATCAAATCGAAACTATTGGAATATTAAATGAGCAAATGCATTTTTCTAATTTATTTATCTTTAAAGAAAAAATAATAACTAATAAAAGCAATACTTTTCTTTAAAATTTCAAAAAACTAAATAATAATTAAATGAGGAATGAATTCTTGAAAAGAAAATTTAAGAAAAATTAAGTCAAGGTTTTCAACTAATAAATCATATTCACTAACTTTAACTCTCTTCTAGACAAAGAAGGGAAACATTTCTATCTAAATATATAATATCTAGAGGTATTTCTTGACAAAAACCTACCATGGCACTATCAACAAATTCAACTAAACAAAGATTCTCACAAGCCAATAGTATATTTTCATTATTAAGACACTATGTTCCCCAACATACTCTAATACCAATATACCGTTCCTTGTTCTTCTCCTATCTAAGTAATTGTTGCACTGTTTGGGATCAAAAAGTTTCCTTAATCGCATAAACAGTTTACAAATTACTTCCATAAGAATTATTACATTTTCTCCTTTACAATTTAATATCCACAATAGGTTTTTTGAATTAAAAACTCTAAAATATAAGATCTTGTGAAGCTTTATGACTATCTTTTTTTTGTTTGATTTTCTACAAAATAATTTATTTAATTTGTTTATAAATTTTTTATTAAAACATATTTAGGAGAAAAATTCAAAAATTACACCAAAGTATGTTAAACAACCATGTCATAAGGTATACCAACAGGCCTTTTTGGTGATTGTCTATATATAGAACTTCCACAGTGCAATGTTTCATAATTTATTTAAACTGTTTAAGCTATTTTCTATGCTTACAAAGGAAATGTAATTTAAAAAAAATTTTTAAATTACAATATGATACATAAAGTAATGAATAAAAAATTTTTTATTTTATTTAAAAAAAAAGAGTGATTAACAAGTACTGCAAATGTTTAATTCTTTTTTAATCCATAAGTTTGGATTTTGAAGTGGTTGCCTAGGGTGTTTAACCCAGTGGTAGCCCTAAGTACACCAAAGTAACTATTAGTCAGTAGGAACTGTCCTGGTGGGAAATCGGCTAGCGAATAGCTAGCTATAATTGTTACGATAAAGACAGCGATTTGGCCACAAGGATCGCTAGCTTTTTTAAGTTAGCGAAAAGCTATCAATATTTTTAAAGATAAAGGCAGCGATATAGCTAAGAGGACAGCTAACTTAATAAGCTGAAGATCCACTGGCTATTGTACCTAGCGTCATATCGTAATAAAATTGTTGTCTAAAAAATTTTGATATGTAGCTATCAACCAGCTATAGATTTGTAGATATTTTGTAGCTAGCTACAAAGCTACAATATGTAGCTAGCGACACATTGCTACAAAATCGCAATGTTTAAAGTTCAATTATTTTCATAATTATAATAGACTCTAATAACACTAAAAATCGAATTTTTAAAGATATTAAAGACATTTGCAAAAAATAAAATAAGAAAAAAAAAATCGCTTAAAAATCGCTATGAAGCTAGCTAGTCGCTAGCTTATTTCCCACCGGGGTAGCACTCTAAAGTTTGAAAAAGCACTCCAAAACAATTGATTTGAAATAAAAATCTTAACATCAAACCTGTTGATGATCAAAATTAGAAGCAAACCTGAAGTGGTACCTATGGTTGTTTCCATGGGCGCATTTAAAAAGCAAAGTGATTTCATATAATATGACCAATTGATGAAAACAAGAATATCTATACAAACAAGCAATTCATAAAAATACATATTTTTACTTACCATGACCAACATTTAAATTTTCACCTCTACGCTTTTGTGACTCAGCAATAATTTTAGTTGTACCCTTTGTTTTTCTAAATAGAAAATATTTAAAACACTAGCTTTTTCAAAAACGCCAAATCTTACTTAATTCCTTACATATAATAAAAATGATACATAAAGTAATAAATAATAAATAAAAATGATACATAAAGTAATAAATAATAAATAAAAATGATACATAAAGTAATAAATAATAAATAAAAATGATACATAAAGTAATAAATAATAAATAAAAATGATACATAAAGTAACAAATAATAAATAAAAATGATACATAAAGTAACAAATAATAAATAAAAATGATACATAAAGTAATAAATAATAAATAAAAATGATACATAAAGTAATAAATAATAAATAAAAATGATACATAAAGTAATAAATAATAAATAAAAATGATACATAAAGTAATAAATAATAAATAAAAATGATACATAAAGTAATAATAAATAAAAATTATATAAAAAGTAAACAATAAAGTGATACATAAAGTATTTTTTCCAAATTTACTAAAAAACAAAGTATAAATTTAAAAAAAAAAAAAAATTAATAATAATAAATATTGAAAAAAATATTAATTTAAAATAACACTATGTTATTTTAAATTAACAACCACATAAATAATATATTATATTGAGTATGGGCAAGCAAGCATCACGTTAGAATCATTTCAAAATATTTAACCTTTAGACTCAACTCAGTTTTGTAGATTTGACCACTCAGCCCGCAGTACTTTCAGCTAAAATTGTAGGTACATTAGAAATAAGATTTTGTTATCTTATCTTTGTCTGAAGTAAAGTTTTTCTGAAAAAGTGTTGGCCTAAAAAACTTTTTTTTTAATGAATTATTTCTCATAGCACTTTTTTTCAGAAAAATGCAAATTTTTTGAAAAAACAAACAAACATATATACTATCCATTTGTTAGCAGAGTTGCGAAAGAAAAATAAATAAAAAACTTGGCTACTAAAAAAAAAATCAAAGCCCTACTCTGCAATAATTTATATTTAGAAATCCTATTTGAAATTATTTAAATTACTTTCTCATTTACTCATAATGAAGTAGAAGAAAAATGAAACTTTTAAAGTATCAAATTTTTGCTGGTTTACCAAACCTGCTTTAAACTTGGGATTGTGTCAATCAGTGACCTTAGGAAGTCATAGTTTTTCTAGTTTTCATAATAAAAATGTAAGTAAAGTTTAAAATAAAACCACATGAAGTTGCTGTTTTCCACACTGCTGTTGACCATTGATTTGAAATTAATAGTTAGAAAAGCTTTAGTTTTTAAAGGGATCCCAAACTCATAACACATTTTGTGTTCATATTTAAGATAATGTTAAAAAAAGGTTTGAACCAAGTTTTTTTGATTAAAAATAAATAATGAATGCATACCGAGAAAAACTAATCTTGTTGTTTTAGCCAAAGCTAGCCTTCTCAATTTTACTCAAAAACTCTGAGTTTTTAAATGATACGCCGCAATCTATAGACTTGGCGATTCCTTTGAAGCGCGTTTAATTCATAAAAGTTTTAGTATTTGACGTCACAGACAAATGAAAATTAAAATTTTTTTTTTATTATTTGTTTATTTATTTATTTTCGTCTTCTAACATTTAAAAAGATATTAAAAACCGTAAATATTTTATGCTGGTTCTTTGCTGTAAATTGTAATTGCGCTATATTTAATGTTAATAAATGATAAATATTTATTATTTCAATCAAGATTCTGATAAAAAATTGCTTTATATTAATTACTGAATAAAATCAGTAATAGCATTTTTAATTGGTTATTTTGCCTTAATTTGCTTTGCATGAAGTTCAGAAAGCCAAAAAAAAAAAACTTAGTTTGAATAATCTTATCAAAATATATTTAAAACAAATGATTTTAATGACGAGGGTACTAAAGTCTTTTTATAACAAATGTAGGTAAAAAATAAATAACCAAATAAAAAGTTCAACATAAAACATATTTTTATTATTATATTGCAACTGTAAGTATTGAAATATTAACTTGAACTAAGTTTACTTATTTAAAATATCAAGCAATAAATAAAAAGCCCCTAAAATTATGAAATATTATGTTGTTTATTTGATTATTGTTGTTGTTTATGTTGATTACTTTTATCTATATCAAAATAGTCCCACATTGAACTGTTAGTTGCTCCGCTCATTGTTAATTTATTTCTAATTTAATTTTATCTTAAAGTTCTAAAATTCTATGTTAAGAAAGAAAAGTTTTTATTTCATCACGCATTCTTTTTATAAAAGAGAACAAAAGAGAAAGAAAAGTTTTACATAATTAAACTTTGAATGAATAAGAGTTGTATAGAATACTTTTTTTTGCATCACTTGTTATTTTTTTACATAAAAAATAAAAGTTTAATTGCAACTTTTCTTTGAATAAATGGGATATGGAAGAAAAATTTGCTTGAAAACTCGTATTTGTCAATGTTGTTAGTTTTTAATTTTCCATGTTAAGAGACAAATGCCAAATGTGACACATAATTTGGGAAATACCAAATATAATATGTTTTTTAACGCGCATTACAACATTTTGACAATTTAAATTACCATCTATCTTGAATTATTGCCATTAATTAATGTGTTAATTATTGCGTTAATTAATAATAATTTGTCCGTATTTTTGTTAAATATTAGTTGTATAAAACGGGCGAAAATATACGTACTTCATGTTTTTAATTTGATGGTTATAAAATATTGAACAGTAACTTATAATAAAAATGTATACTACCAACTTGTGCTGTTATTGGTTGTACTTGTAATGCAAAACCAGGATCTCACATATCCTTTCATGAATTTTCATATCTGATACTGTCAACTGTATTATTTAGCATATTCTTGTACTTTTTTCATAACCTTAACAGGTTCTAATTGGTATGGAGTTGCTGATATTTTAAAAGTTTCTTTATTAAAAATCAAATACAAAATTAAATGATATTTCTTTTTTATCCATATCCAATTTAGCAAATTCAGCCATTTAAATTAAATCAGCGCAATCAAAAAATTTTTATAATAAAAAAATTTAACAGTTTATCAAATATCTCTAATTAATACTGTCAGTTAATGAAAGTAATTTTTAATACTTTTTTCAACAGGAAAACAAAAAATGCCATAGCGTAAAAATGACCAAAGAAATTAGAATATAGTTCCCATTGTTTAAATGAAAATAAGTAAGATTCAGATGATATAAAACTACGCTCTCTTGCACAAAAACGAGAGACCATATATATAACTTTCTATATAATGTAAAATACTCGTATGAAAATCATAAAATTCGTAAATAAAGCTTTAATATTTGTTTTCATTTAAAAACAAAAGAAATATAAGTAAGATATGTAAATCTAAAAATTATTAAGATATCTGTAAAAAATAAGTTACTCCTATAAAATAAAAATAATTTATCATTTTTACTTTTTACAAAAATTTTTTTTCAATGTTTGGAAAAATAATACAAATAAATTCATTTTGCTGTATGTTAAAAAAATACCACAACGATATTATTGAATTAAAGTAGAAAAACGCAGCTTAGTTTAATTATATTTTTTATTTGCCAAAAGTCTACTGAGACGTCAAATACTAAAACTTTTATGAATTAAATGCGCTTCAAAGGAATCGCCAAATTACGACATAATTTAAATACTGAGTTTTTAAGTAAAATGGAGAAGGTGAGCTTTGGCTAAAACAACAACATTAGTTTTTCTCGGTATGCATTCAATATTTATTTTTAATCAAAAAAACTTGGTTCATTATCTTTATTATGAACATTATCTTTATTATGAACACAATATGTGTTGGGAGGTTGGGATCCCTTTAAGTTAAATATATAGGTATGTTAAAAAACACCAAAAGTCATACTTTGTATCTAGCAAAAAGGACAAAAGGCATACTTTGGAGTTAAAAGGTTAAATAATTTTTGTATATAATTTCTTCAGTGGCAATATTTATTAGTAAGAATTTTTTTTTTTTTAATAATAATAATTTAATAAACAAATAAGAAATAAATGATCACTTAAGTTTGTTCAATTATATAACGTTCAATTATATAACCATTTCTTGTATGGGTCTGATCAATTTAAATCATGAATCGACGAAGTAAAAAAATGTTTTCATAAACTCTGTTCTATTTATAAATCATCAATAAACCTGTTACATGTTCACCAATTTCATTAGATATTTAAATACATCAGACTTAGGTTGTCTACATTACAACTGTTGTTAATAAAATAATATGAAACAATTAATATGTTTTTTAATGCCTTCTAGAAAGATACAATTTAAATTTAAAATTCTCATTAAGATAATGATTTTAAAACTATTTAAAAAAACAAACTTTATTCTGATACTATTTAATATTGTTTTCCACTTGTGTGATTTTTTCCACTATTTCAATTTCTCATCTAATTATGGAAAAGTTAAAAACTTTTTGTAACCAGATGCTGTTACTGGCATCGCTTTTGTAACCAGATGTTACTGGCATCGCTTTTGTAACCAGATGCTGTTACTGGCATCGCTTTTGTAACCAGATGCTGTTACTGGCATAAAACTGTTTTGTAGATAAAAGCTGAGTACTTTTATTATAATACTATCACTAGGAAGACTACCACCCCAAAATTACTACTAGGAAGACTACCACCCCAAAATTACCACTAGGAAGACTACCACCCCAAAACTACTACTAGGAAGACTACCACCCCAAAACTACTACTAGGAAGACTACCACCCCAAAACTACTACTAGGAAGACTACCACCCCAAAACTACTACTAGGAAGACTACCACCCCAAAACTACTACTAGGAAGACTACCACCCCAAAACTACTACTAGGAAGACTACCACCCCAAAACTACTACTAGGAAGACTACCACCCCAAAACTACTACTAGGAAGACTACCACCCCAAAACTACCACTAGGAAGACTACTACCCCAAAAAATGTTTTGATACAGAAAACAGTCACCTGATGATTCGATGAACAAACTTGCTTGTTTATCAATTACATTTTTATATCCTCCAGCCTAGTTTTTTGCTATATAATTAATATCACAAAATAACATGTTTAAAACATTTTTTTGAATCAACCATAAATAGATTCAACAAGTACACATTTTTCAAAATATAATTAACTAACACCATTAATAGATTCAATAAGAGATAAATTTTCATAATCAGTGATTTTGATTTTTCGATAGATATATCTAAATAGTATTTTCTCAGTGTCAATTGCAACCATACATAAACCATGTCTCGATTACAACCATATATACATAATGCTTCAATCGCAACCATACATAAACCATGTCTCTATTGCAACTATACATACATCATGTCTCTATTGCAACTATACATACATCATGTCTCAATCGCAACCATACATATACCATGTCTCAATTGCAACCATACATACACCATGTCTCAACTGCAACCATACATACATCATGTCTCAATTGTAACCATACATAAATCATGTCTCAAATTAAAATTGTATTTGTTTTGAAATTGATAATTACTATCAATAATCTTTGTTATGTTTGAAATAAGTCATTGTATAGAACTTCAGACATGACAAGATTTATTTCATATTAATATTAAAAAGATTACATTTAAATTAATATTAAAAAGTCAAATATTATCAATTAATTTTTTTATGTTTAAAAAGTATTTTTGTAACTTTGGTAAAAAATCAAATAAAGTAAAAATTTACATTTTATCAGATTTTGTTATTTTACACTGTTTAATTAATTTACTTAATGTCGATTTGATTTTGAGACTTAATGATTTTACTTAAAAGCATCGCATTTGTAATATTATTTATTATTATTAATTAATATAAAACCTGCAAACGTCACTTACTTGAACTGGGGTTCTGAAGGATCAATAGAATACAAATGTGACGTATACAATGCGTTAAAACGAGGATCTTTCACATCTACTTCAAATGTATCATCCAGCTGTTTCTCAGCGTTGCGCTTCTTTTTTTTTTTCTTACTAAGTTTTTCCTGGTCAAGTATAGTCTTCAAAGAGAAGTGCTTCTTCTCCTCAGGTTCTTCATCCATAAGAAGGAGTTCAAGTTCAGCCTAAAATTTACATTTTATATTTATTCAATTTTTTAAAATTAAATATTAAAATAGTATTCAAAAAATAAATTCAGAAAGAAGTTATTATAATTTTTTTTTTTAATATATTTATTTTTAAAACTTGCTTACATTAAAGTAAATTAAATGAAGTTTAGCAGTTAGGAAAACTCACCTTGTTTTTGAGGTCCTCCTCTGTCATATTTTCGTTAACTTTAGATTTTTTTTTTAATTTTGTCTTCTTTTTATTTTTAAAAAAAGGGTCATTAAAGCCAAGACTTTTATTATCATCAGATAATTTGTCATCACTTATATTATTTGGTTCATTATTATTGTTCGTAATTTTTTTAATTTTATTGGTTTCCTTTGATATGCTGGCATGGTTTTCTTCTTCTATTTCTTGATTCCAAGACACTTCTATATTACCTTCATCTTCTTCTACTTCTTCTTTAGACTCAATTTCTTTCATCAAAAGCTAAAAAAGATTTTCTTTAATTTTCACAAATGTAATTCAAAATTATTTAAAAAAGTCAAAATTAAGATAAAAAATAAAAAAACATATGAGCCCATCTGCAAAAAGCGCTAAGTCACAAAAAATTTTTATTTGAGTTAATCCCATTTCTATATTCTTTATACAGAAATCTATCATCTATTTAAGTATTAGTTCTATTAAAAGGCTCTTAGTCAAACTGGGTTTAAGCTTCAAAACATGCTAAGTCAGAAGCCAATTATATGAGCAATAAGTGACATTATGTTTTTTAACAACCAATGAAAAGTTTATTTATACTTATTATTAGCGCACTTTTTCTTGGCGCATCAAATTATTTAAAATTTAACACCTAATACAAAATGGCTGAAATTAAAGAAAGTTTTATAGCTGTTGGAGAAAGATCCAGGTTCGTAACAAGCTCTGGACATATTTCCCCGTCACGGTAGGGAAGGAGGCGCGAACTTCCTGGTTAAATGCACTTCCGCTGTGCTCTGTGAAAAGACCATTAAGTCTTCTTGGGGTACCTAAATAGCATTTTAAAAAATCTATTTCAGTCCAAGTCAATAATTTTATCTGGTTAATTTCATGACCATATAAATGCTTTTTTTCCTATGCGCATACTTTATTTGTATCACTACACTGAAGTAACTTTTACCAACTAATCACTTTTCCTTCAATATCTCAAAATCAATTTGCTTGGACTTAGCGTGTTTTGCAAATAGGCTCCTCATATAAACAAATAGGAGACCAACTCTATATTTTTTTATTCTATCATCATCCTCTTCACTTCCTGAATAATCGTTACTTATTTCAGTTTTATTAAATTTTTTAACTTGATCTTCTTCATCTGAAGATGATGCTATAAATAAAAATGATAAATAAAAATAAAAATTTATTAAACCTAAAAAAAATTTTTAAAGTTTGAAATTCTTGAAAGAAAAACTTAATTTTAAAAACAACTCAAATCAATAAGACATATAAATTTTTGAAACTTTGGTTTCACTTTTTATTTTTTTAAACTGTTAATGGAGAACATTAGACTTTTTAAAATATATATATATATATATATATATATATATATATATATATATATATATATATATATATATATATATATATATACATATATATAAAATGTTTATATATTTAAAAATAATATTTTTAACAGTTGGACTGAATAGACAAACATAGAAAAAAAAATTAAATATTTATTTATTAATATAAAATTTATATATATATATATATATATATATATATATATATATATATATATATATATATATATATATACACAAATAGTATTGCGTAGTTTGGTAAGCAATCTGACGTCATACTGAAATAGCCGGCTGCTGGGGGCTTCAGTACATACAACGACTGACAAATAGCCTGACTCGCAGTAGAGTGCTGCTACATCGACTGAGGGTTTGGGGTGGGGAAGCAATCATTTTATTTATCATTCTTCGTTTTTTTCTTCTTCTTTTTCGAAAAAAACGGTTTACCTTAAAGTAATCACAAAAAGTGAGCAAATGCTTATCAAAACACGCTTTAGTAAGTGTGTGTGTATATATATATATATATATATATATATATATATATATATATATATATATATATATATATATATATATATATATATATATATGTATTATATATTGTTGCAAGTTTTTTTGTACCAAATAGAGATACAAAGCCTCTTGTACGTTTTTTTAGAGTGATCAATATAATGTAAATTAATTATTTACAAAATAGATCATCAATTATATATAAAAGTTTAACTAAATGAAAAAAAAAAAAACTTTATGATGGAACTTGAAGTTTCATGCCATTTCGGCAATCATCAGCCATATATATACCTTAATATATATATATATATATATATCAGATATATATATATGGCTGATGATTGCCGAAATGGCATGAAACTTTAAATTCCATCATAAAGTTGTATTTTTTCATTTAGTTAAACTTTTATATATATATATATATACATTTGATTTGAAAAAATGATTCGAGTTTTTCAAATCACTATTTATTTTGCCAGTGTTATTGTTTTTTCAGATATTCAATGCTAAGATGCTATGAAAATGTTTTTATTTATCTCAGCCCAAGTAAAGTAATTGTAATTGAAAGTAATTGTAATACTGCTTCTAAACAACCGCTATAAAATTAATTGGGCAAAAAATTTTTAAGTAGAGCATTTTTTAAAAAAAAACATGCTTAAATTTGGATTTCCTCATATTGCTGATTCGACTCGTGATTCGATTTGATTGGTAAATCAAGATCCGCTTTGATTTAAGATTTGATTTGAAACTAAAAATGTTAATTCACAGGGTCAATATATATATATATATATATATATATATATATATATATATATATA
Source organism: Hydra vulgaris (assembly GCF_022113875.1). Lineage (NCBI taxonomy): Eukaryota > Metazoa > Cnidaria > Hydrozoa > Anthoathecata > Hydridae > Hydra > Hydra vulgaris. Next base: position 29,934,050 of record NC_061163.1, read on the forward strand.
TATATATATATATATATATATATATATATATATATATATATATATATATATATATATATATATATATATATATATATATATATATATATATATATATATATATATATATACATATATATATATATATATATATATATATATATATATATATATATATATATATATATATATATATATATATATATATATATATATATCTTAAGTAAGCTGGAATGTTTACCAAATGTGCTCTATATTATTTCAATTTAAAACCACAAAAGTTATAAAATTGAACAGTTAACTAACTTTTAATTATTTTTTTGAAAAAGCTTCTGAGGCATTGAATCTACCAATTTAATGAGAACATCCTAAGGAATATTATACCAACATTCTTTATTCAATGCAAATAAATGGTCTTTGTTGGTTGTTTTTCTACCAACTAATTGCTGCCTGATGTACTTCCAAAGATGCTCAATAGGATTGAGATCTGGGCTCTGTGAAGGCCATTCAAGAACTTTGATTTTTTAAGATTTAAAATACTCCTTAACAGATCTGGCACAGTGTTTTGGATCATTATCTTGTTGTAAGATTCATTTGCAAGTCATTTTATGCTTTGCATGTGGCAGCATAACATTTTTATGGTCTAATAAACTCTTTGGTCCATAATACGTTCTATGTGATGTGATCCATATTGTCATGACTAAAAATCCCCAAACCATAACATTTCCTCCTCTATGTTTAACAGTGGGTAACTGATATTTTGGACTATATCTGTCTTCTACTGGGCGCCTAACATACCTAATTCCATCACTACTGAATAGCATAAACTTTGATTTATCAGAAAAAAAGGACTTTTTGACCAGTCATTAACTGACCAACTAATTGCAAATCTTTGGCAAATTTTATTATAGTTTTTAAATTTCTTGCAGATTTTTTAACTGGACGATAGCCATACGGATTATTTTATTGTAATCGACATTAAGTTGTATCGAAGCTACAGTTTGTGCCATGAAACTGATGCATAAATGAATTAAGTTCGGCAGCAGTCTGGCGAGGATTATATAGGTATACCTTACTAATAATCTACCAGATTTTTCAGTTGTAACTTTAGGTCTTTCAGAGTAAGATTTCCTTTCAATAGTTTTGCGCAGACAAAATCTTTACATGTGACTTATTCCTGGTTTAGAAACATTGTAAAGTTCAGAAATCTGCCTGTAAGTCATTTTATTTCCCACAGCTTTTATAGTTAATTCCTTTATTTCCTTTGAAACTTTGTTAGCTTTCCCCATGCTTTTACAAATATTTTGGCAATTTGTTATACTTCACTGTCTTTGAAATATCTCAAAGTAATTAAATTATAAAATTTCACAAATATTATGGCCTTTAATTTTGCTTTTGTTTACAAAAAAAAGGTTTAATTATGGGGTATGATAAAAAGTTGATATTTTGTGAATTTCAGCAAAAGTTTCAGCTTTTTTGAAATAAATATTAATCAAATTCAATTATTTCTAAACTTTTGCACGGAAGCTTTTTCATCGAACCGTTAATTAACTTTTTTTTAAAGTTAATTAATGGTTCAATTTTACAACTTTTGTGGTTTGTATTTTAGTTTATATAATATAGAGCACAATTAGTAAAAGTTCCAGCTTATTTAAGAAAGTTTGCAAAAATAATTAACTAAAAGTAATCTGCAAACATACATCTATATACGCTATAGTAGATATATATTAGGGATGCACCGAATGTTCTGCAAAACCAAACGTTCTGCTGTTTTGCCGAACGTTCGGTTTCAGCCGAACCTTGACAAATGTTCGGCTGAACATTTGCTAAAAATGCTAATTTGGAAATGTACATCATCAAATCATCATAATTCAGCCTAAATAACTACAGTACCAATAGATATGGCTTTTTATTGAAAACCCAATTCTTATCAACTACGCATAGTAGGTATGAATATGTTGTTCAATAGAACACATGAGTACGTTAGATTTACATCAAGTTTTTCGAATTTATAAGTGTAAAATAAAAAATCCTTTCAATTGAGCAATATTTTAGTTAATTTTATCCTTTTATATACAATAATAATAATAATTAAACTTAACTTAGTAGATATTAAACTTAAGATATAAAACTCATGCAAAAAGCAAACTTTTTATTTTGGAAAAATCACAAAAATGTAATAGTATAAAATAAACTTAAAATAACAGATAGAAACATCCGTTTTAAGTGGCGCCTATTGCTGCTGTGTTAAAAAAAAAATCTTTACAAAGAAAGTTGCTCATAATTTGGCTACTCAACTAGTTGAACTGAGAAAATTATTTGAAAAGAATAAACTTAGGGAAAAATGTTATTGTTGTGATCTAAAACATTAAAATGCTCCGATTTATTATGTAGTACAAGTACCGATGTATTATGTAATAATGTAATAGTACCGATGTATTATGTAGTACTATATAACTATATAACATATAGTATTATGTTATTATTATATAACTAAACATGCAATAGTATTAATACTAGACAAATCAACAATTTTAAACTTTCACCTAACAAAATAATCGATTATTGAAAAAATAAAACATTAAAAACATGAGTGAAAATTAATTATCATTTGTTGTCCTCAAGTTATAATGAATAAACATTAATTTTTTGCCACTTTCTGGTGATAGTCTGTTTCTATTGGCTTTGTAAATGTTGCCACCTGTACTAAAAAGTCTTTCACTTTCAACAGAAGATGGTGGTGCTGAAAGAAACTTTTGGGTAATTTTCTTTAAATTTCCAAATCCACCACAAGAGAGGACTTTCTTATTTCCGTAAAAAGAGGCCGCTTTAAATACTCTTCAATCTCCTTGTTTATCATTTGTATACTAGAATTTGATCTTTTTAACCTTTTGCTATTTTCAGTATTTACAAAATTGGAATCACATTCATCTATAGTTGTCAGTTTAGAAACTTTCTGAAAACATTCATTGCATTTTGGATAAGCTGGTTTTGCAATTACTTCATTTGTGTTATTTACTGAAGGTTTGTCAAATTCAGAATCAGAGGATTCAAGTTCTAAATTACTTTGTTGCATTTTTTGCATCTGTTCATTTATCCAATTTTTTATTTTATATTTGTCTTCCTTTTGATATGTCAATTTATATCTAGGGTCACAAAAAGTGGAAATACATAAATATTTATCATGTGAATATGGGCCGAATCTTTTGTGTACTGACCCACTTAATTGTTCAAATAAAGTATTTATTGTTAAAAAAGCCTCACATACTAATGCTTGATTAAAAATTCTTTCAGAGCCATAATTGAAGGAATAACATTTGACAAATATGATTCATGTTTACTGAAATTAATGGTTAAAGTTTTAAATGGTTCTAAAGTATTCAACACTTTAACAAGCCTTATTGAAATGAATTTAGTGTTGATTGGGTATGATGATATGCTGTATAAGTTGTCAAAGGAACTCTTTGATCAAGCATCCTTTCAATCATATCATAAGAACTGTTCCATCTTGTAGTAATATCTTGGATTAACCTGTGCTTATTTGTACCAAGTTGTTCCTGAATTGCTTCTAATTTTACTGCTGCTGTTGGCATATGGTGAAAATGAGTTGCCAGACATCTGCAACAAGCTAAAATATCCTTAACAGATTTTTGCGACAAAATTGAGTCATGTATACATAACTGTATTGTATGTATAAAACATGACATTGACCTAAAACCACTGTCTCTTACACCAGCTACCATATTGGCAGCATTATCTTGTAAAACAATATGAATTTTTGTGTGGAATTTCAAAACTTAATAAACCTTTATTTTAATACTCACTTATTTTTTTTCCTGTGGGACTTTCTGGAAAATGCATAACTCTGAGTACTGCTCTGTACTGGGAAAATTCATTACTGAGCCAGTGTGCTGTCATGCTTATGAAGGCAACATTTGAACTATTTGCTGTCCAAATGTCAGTTGTAAGAGAGATATGAATGGCAGCAGATATATTACTCTTGATGGAACTAAATAGTTTATTATATATTTGTGGAATGTTTTCACTAAAGTATTTCTAACTAGGTATTTGATAATTAGGACACAGCTCTTTAATTAATTTTCTAAAACCAAGATCTTCTACAATCGAATATGGTTGTATGTCCAACGCCATCATTTCTCCAATGTGATTGCGAATTTTGATATAGCTCTATAATCATTTACATCCCACAGCTTATTTTTATTAAGACTCTTCAGTAATGTTAATAGTTTTTTTAATTCAAAATCACTTGATGTAGAGGCTGTAGTTGATGTAGATGTTTCAATTTTTTTTTTTTTTGTCAGACTCTTTTTCAGCTATTTTATATTTTGTAAAGTGCTTGTTTTTTAAATGACGTCTAATCGCACTAGTGGTGAATGTTTTAGGACAATCCTACAGCAACCACCTCTAGAAGGTAATGCTTTGCATAGTACCTCTAAAAACTCTAGAAAGTAATGCTTTGCATAGTAGGCAAATATAAAAATGATTATCTTTCTTTGAAACTTCAAAATATTTCCAAAAAGTACTTAAATTTTATTTTTGAAAACATTTTTTTAAGCTTCTAAATAATTAAAAATATATACTAATTATAAATAAAGTTTAACAAAAAATATAATCTTAAAACATGCCAGGTACTTGGTTTTAATATCTTATGTTATACCTTTATTTTTATTAGCTAACTTTTATATTTGTAGAATAGAGTATAAACTTAGCTTTAATGTTATAACATATAAACTAAGCTTTTACTATAGTCTACAAATATAAAAGTTAGCTAAATAGCCCAACTTTAAGCCTTAACATTAACAATTAACAACTATTAAAATAAATCCTTAACGTAAAATATTTTTTTGAGAAGTTTAATTTATAAATTACAATATAATTTTATTATATTATAATTGTTAATTATTTATACTCATTATTAATAAGTTATACTCATTATTAATAAGTCATACTCATAAATTTTTTTTTTAATTTTTCAAATAAAAACTTCTTAACATTTTTAGTTCTTTACACTACATTGTGGTGTAGTGACTACAAACAATCATCCAATAATAAATTTACTTTTGATAGTTATTTAAAGTTTCTTCACATATTTTCAAAATAAAACTAATGTTTTAAAAAACACATTAAATTTTTAAATATATAGTTTTCACTTCGAGTTCAAAATGTTTCTGACGTAAACCAAAGTGTATATTCGAAAATAGCAAAAGTTCGGTATTCGGTTCGGGGTTTGGCCTAACTTTCATGGCCGAACGTTCGGATTCAGTGTTCGGCTAAAAACCGGGTTCGGTACATCCCTAATATATATACATTTATAAAAAACATTTTGAAAATCAGAGAAAAAATACATTAATAATTTTTTTTTTAATATTAACAAAGTAAATTAATAAATGTTCATTATTATTTAGGTTAAAAATTATTTTATCTAATATTTTGAAATAAAAACTTATAACAAAAGGAACCAAAATACACGTGGTCTAGACGATTATTTAAAAAAAGTTGCGCAAATAAAATACTATTTTGTTTTTAATTTTTTTACAAACACATTTTAGAATTTTAAAATATAATAAAAATGAATATGATTTGGAAATTGCAAGTAAAAAATAATAATTGGTGCTTTAAGCAAACAAACAAAAAAATCTATGACGTCATGTACTAAAATTTCTATGAATTAAACGCACTTGAATAAATTATCAAGTCTGTATAATGCTCCTGGAAAATCACATTTATTTTACAGATTCCAAATACCGCAGAAAATGGAGAAGACAAGCTTCGACTAAAACAACAAGATTTGTTTTTCTTGGTATACATTTATTAATTAGTTTTGATCAAAAAAAATTTGTTCAGACGTTTTTTTTTAACATTCTCTTTAATATGAACATAACATGCCTTGGGACTTGGTAGTCTCTTTAATTAAACAAACTAATTTTTTTTTTTGCAACCAATTTGTAGAATAATATCAAACTAGAACACAAACAGATTCCACAAACAATACATGGTACACTAGGTAGAGTCATTAAACATGATAATAATATGAATCATATATGTAAAAGGAACAACTAATTATTCTGTATCCTATAAATTGATACTGAGAAGGATGGTCTCGTATTATGTGGTATTAGTTATATATTAATATTGGTACTTAAATATCAATTTGATACCACACAATACCAATAGTAAAAAGAATGTTATGGTATAGACTGTTCGCATAGTCTTGATAAGAAAAAAAAAAGTGAATTTTTTAATCTATTATCAACATAATACAAGATTGCTTTTTAAAGGTTTAGTTAATGTTTTTCTTAACCATCTAGAAGTCTTTAACTATTTTCCATACACCATTTTTTCTTTTATATTTGTATTTTTGTTGGTATTTGGAGTTTCTTCTATTATTAATGATAATGATAAATCTGCAGGCCTTGTTTTAAAGCGTTATGCCTAGATCAATTTATGTACCCCTTAAGCAATTTTTACGTACGCGTAGAGCTGTTTTGGTTAAGCTACTTTTTATCATTTTTTAACTTTTAAATTAGCGGTAACTAATTTTTAAAAAACTAATTAATTTTAAAAAAAAACTACATTAAGTTTTAAATAACGATATGTTAAGATATTTATCACAAAAAAGAATTTACGTTAAAAATAATTGTTGTAACTTTTTATCGCGATATATCTTACCTTTTTATAGCAATTAATTTTATGCTAAACTTTTTATCCAAATATTTAGCAACATGAAAAATAGGTCGTCAATCCTTAACTACAAATTTTTGCAATGTTTTTAATAAAAAGTAGTAATTTTATAAAGTTTTCAGTAAAAAACATTTAAAAAATCTATATTCGATATTTATTAATACAGAATATAAATGTTTTTTGTAGTATAGATTTTTTAAGAGTTTTTACTGAGTTTATAATAAAAAACATTTGCAAAAAAATTTGTAATTAAGGATTGAGATTTTTTTTAATATCTCAAAAAATGTTCTATTATTTTTGTTATCATGATAACAAAAATATCAAGACATTTTTTCGAGATATTAAAAAAATGTGCCAATGAATGAACAATCTATTTGTATTTTTCTAAAAATTACTTCATTAATTATTACTCTTTGCTTTTCTTATTAGTTAAAGGTATATAGATACCTTTACCTTTAAGTCATGCGGGGAAGGGGGCCAGCACAGAAAAAAAAATTACCTGTTACTCACAATTTTTGAATGAAGACAATTTGTTAAATTTCTTCTGCGTGCGATTCAATAAAAAATTTCATAAATCAAGTTATATTATAAGGTAAAGAAATGACGAGTAGACTATAACATCCGCTGATGACACTAATATTACGTCGAATATATTTATATAACGGAGGTTTCATTATGCACGCACACATTACAGATTCCGTTAAATAAATACTAAGGCACATTTTAGTTTAATAACAGTCTCTACTAATGACTATGTATGTTTACTAATTAATATGTATTTTTCTTTATAAAATAAGACAAACTAGTATATAAAAACCTTGTATATTTCTATTCTCTCTAAATTGTTTTAAGTTCGAATATGGATTGTATTTTGAAGGACAAAAGATTTACTTTAAAAACTTTTAAATCTTGGGACTTTGCCGATGCGATGATCACAGAAAAAGAGAAGACTTACGTTATTAAAATCAAATGTAAGTTATGTGATCTTCATCAAAATAAAATATTATCCAAAAACAATGGTGCCGTAAGGACAGCTGCCCTACGGTTTATATATAACACAAGTCATATTTTATTCAAGTTGATATATAAATAAAAATAAAAATATAGTTCAATAAATAAAGTTTGTTCTTAACAAAGATTACCTCATATTTATTCTTTTTTTATTTTATTAAATTAAATTGCTTACAAACGAAAAAAAAAAAAAAAAAAGAGTTTTGTAATTATACGTAGAATGAAAATACTTTTGAGTTTATTTATAAGTTAAGGAACTTAATTTTTAATAAACAAATTTTTATGAACATTTATTATAAACAGATACGATTCAAATTATTAAATATACTTATATTATTTTAGTTAAGTATTTTTTTAAGTTTGCACGATTAAAGTTTTGCGTAGAAGTATTTGTTTTTTGTTTTAAGAATAATTAACAAAAGAGTTTGCATAATTAAGACTTAAATTTAATTTAATTTTTTTTTTAATTTCCTAAAATTTAAAAAAAAAAGATTTCATCGTTAAAAACGATTTTTCTCTATAGCTCTGTTTCTTTGTGATTTGTTTAAAATGTAAAACATTTTTACAATAAATTAAAAAATTTATGAATTAAATTCCTGGCGAACGCGTTCTAAAGTATGTATCAAAAATATGCTCAAAGCAGACAAAACTTTTTTATATTTTTATATAACGCAAGTTAAAACGCTTAGCAAGATAAATTTTAAAAATATTTAAAAACCTAAATTATTCTTTGCTAGTCAAAACGAAATCGCTGTTTAAATAATTAACATGGGTTTTTGTTTATCAATGTTAATATTTTTTGTTTACTCCAGAAATTTTTAAAAATAAAAAAAAATCATTATTTTTTATTCAATAAGGATTTATAAACAATAATTATTCAAAAATAAATTTTAGAAATAATTAAAAAATATATATATATTTTTTTTTTACTAAATAATATTGAACTAAAATTAATAATAAAATAACAATTGAAAACATTACAAACTTTTCATAATAAATTTACATTTAAAACGTTTATAGTTATTTGAGTTAATTGTTAAATTGAACTAGTTAGCGGTTATTTATTCATTGCTGTAGTTAAAACACTTAACGTCTATAAAAAAAAATAAAGATAATTTTATGACGTCAAATATCGCGTTTAGCTAATGCATTAAGCACTTTTTTATTTAAAACAAGGCCTGAATCTGCTTTATGTGCTATATCACTTTCACTTTTACCATGGTTACCGTGGACTATTTATTTTAAATCATTCTCAAGAGCTAAATAGTTCTGGATTATAAAGACAAATCTGACTTGTTACTGTCGAGATTGTATCTACGATTAGTAATGACAAGTCCAGAAACAGAAAACGTTTTTTCAAGCTATGCAGAGGTCAATGAAGTTGTCAACCAGGATCTTGCAACGTCTGAAAGGATAGTCAGCTCAGTTGCATGCTGTTTCCAACATGCCATAGTGTCAGTTATATCTGCATTTTTGGATCTTCTCGTTTTTTGGTATTATTCCATTTCTAATTTAACAGTTAGATTTTCTTGTGCCTGATATGAAATTCTTGTTTCTTTGATAAGTTAACTTTATATTCATCTTCTTTCCGACTCTGTGTATTACCAGCATCAGAGTTGTTACCAGCATCAGAGTTGTTACCAGCATTATTACTGTTGGAGCTTGAGGCAGATAAGAATTCTAAAAGTATTCTTTAGTTGTGGGGTGGTTGTCAAAGAGTTTTTGAATATTTTCACTATCAACATCAAAAAAATCACAGAAAAATATATGGATGTACTGGCCTGTTGCAAATGTGTAATGTAGTGAGTGAGCTGACTTTACAGAAAGCACCTTTAACTACCTGGGAACCTATACTGTACGTTGCAGAACAGTGTTTATTTTGTTATCACTGCATGTAATGGAGCCTTTTTTTTTAGTCATTAAAGACAACTATTGTTTAGAGCACATGTTTGATACTTAATCAACAACCACGGTTGGCATTAAAAAACCTACCCAATAAAACCTGCCTAAAAAAATCCAATAAAACCCAGGTAATCTATTTTATATTGTTGTTTTTTTAAAGAAATTTTATAATTCTATGAACTATCATAACCAACATTTCTGAAAACATAAAAATATTATAGTAGCTAGATATAAAAGAAAAATTTTTTAATTCAATAAATTTTAATAAATAAAATTTTTAACACAATATTTTAAATAAAAGTTTTTTCACAATGATTTTTTCGGAAACCAAATAAACTAAAAGATTAATTCAATAAGATTTTTTAGGCTTTTCAGCATATTATAAAAAACGATCAAATCCAATTCCTAAAACTGCACGATTATATGCAAAATCAATTAATTTATTTTCTTCTTCATCAAAAATAGTTGAATGTTCACGTTTGGACATTCAGTTAGTCTAGAAAGTCAAACTTGTAACCAATATCTTGGAATGTCAAAAGCTTTACATGTTGCTTGTTGTGAAACTCCATTTTTAACAGCTTTAATTGCTGATATCATTGATTCATTATTCCGTAAACGATGTTTTCCTTTTTACGAACCAACTATCTATTTTTGATACTGTCTATACATAAATATATGCACAGGCTTTTTTGCCTTTTCACTTCTCACATTTTATTTCTAACTTTTAACCAGATAAAACCAAACTGGGAAAATATTCTTTCAATTGATCTAGAATTAGATCAGCAAAATCCAAAATTTTTTATGAAATTTTTTCTAATACTTCTTGTTTCTTGGGTTAATGATAGGCCACCAATCACTGCATGATAATGTTGATATAATTTGGTTGCTTAACATCCTAGTATAAAACCTAGGTATCACAGTCCTTTAATTTAAGCAAAATCAACCAAGGAACAAAATTAGGATAATGATTGTAAAGCCATTTTCTGCCTCATCTTTATTTTTAATCATTAGGTTTTAACCAATTATATATTTTTTACCTACTTTATTATCATTTAATCCTATTTTTAATTATTATTTTTCCTTTAGGTCTATAAAGACGTATTTTGTAATGGAAAGTTTCATTTAAAAAAAAGTTAAATACTAGATTCTAAAACAATACCAATTTTTTTGAGTTGGAATAAAAGACTATTAGCTTTTTTAAATATTGCTAGATTTTCAAAGATATTGAATTGATAATCTATATAATGACATCAGCTGTTGCTTCTTACAAGGTCTTGGCAAACTTATAAAACTAACAAATGCCAAAGAACTTGTTCCAACTTAAGGCGATGGTCCAGCTATAAGAGAAGACTTACTAATATTTGAATCATTATTTCCAAAAATATTATCACAATTTTTGATCAAATAATTTTACAGATTGATATTGCCACTTTTTTATCCTTTACATTATTCATCCCAAGGCTGAGAAAACCACTACAGTCAAGGAGGCTACTTTATTGTGATTACAAACCTCTTTCAACTCTCAACTCCGAAACCTGAACCTTTATGAACAAGGCCACTGCGTGGAGGAACAAGTTTATTCATTTGAATTTCAAGTTCAAATTTTATAATAAAAAACCTCGTGATTGATTGACATCCCTTTTAGCTAAAAAAAAGCTTTTTTTATTTTTTTCTTGAAGCTGACAGTGAATAAGCAAACTTTCAAAACCTAAAGTTCCTGCGCAAATAAACTTTTTTTTTATTTATTTTATATTTAATTTTTTTATTTTATTTCCTGCGCAAATAAACTTGGGATATAATGGAAATAAAATCGGATTGAAATGCGAACAAACATTACAAAATGCAAAGAAACTAAATAACAATTCAGAAAAGAATGAAAATGAAATAAAACAATGGAATTAGGATTTATTCTTATCAGATTTACGCTACTGAACGCCAGCTGGTGTAACGCCAGCTGGTGTAACTTAATGAAAATAGAAAAAACTAAAGACTCAATGAAAACCTTGTAAAAGGATAAAAGAAAAAAAAAGTTTTTAAAATTATATATTTGAACAAAAAGTTTACATCTTGTAGATTTTTCTATTGAAAAGAATAGTAATAATATTAACACAGATGCAAATAATCAAAGAAAGAAGTTTGTAAACTCTATTAGTTCTGATATAAATACATTGGTGATTTTAATACTGGAAATAGCCATGATTTTAATACTGGAAATAGCCATGATTTTAATACTGGAAATAGCCATGATTTTAATACTGGAAATAGCCATGATTTTTTGTATTTTTAGTCCTTTATTGCATAAACATAAAAAATACAATTTTATTGTTTTAATGGATCTCAAAAATTATAGATTAAAATGTATTTATTAACAATTTTGTAAAAATGTACTTATTTTATTTGGTCGCAAATTTTTAAAAAAATATATACATACATATTACAGGGTTATTCATTCTTAAATGCGCGTCTATTCATTTTTATATGCGCCTTTATTCATTTTTATATGCGCATTTATTCATTTTTATATGCGCCTTTATTCATTTTTATATGCGCATTTATTCATTTTTATATGCGCATTTATTCATTCTTATATGCACATTTATTCATTTTTTTATATGCGCCTGTATTCATTCTTATATGCATTTTACAAAAGCAATCGTAAAAAAGCAATTTGAACAAAAAAAAAATCATTTAAGCAATTTGTTTTGAAAAAACAGTTTATTTTTTCAAAACAAATATTTCTTATTTCCAGGTAAACGAGGTTAAAAATACTTAAAACGAAGACTTTTTACATTCGACAATGGTTGATTTAATTTAGTATTAGTTCTTTGTTTTCGATGATAGTTTATTTAATTTAGTATTAGTTCTTTGTAATTTTATTATTAAATTTCTTGATTTATTAAGTTATTATTTATCTAATTATTCATTTAACTAGATTTAAATTTAATTATTTATAATTATTATTAATATCAATACTCAACAGCTGTAATACTTAATAGCTATACCATGTAATATAAAACTTAATAGCTATACCACGAGAGGCTAGTGTTTGCCTAATAGAATGTCTCCAGTGGAATTTACAATTGTCCATAACAAGCACCGGCGCTTCAACCTTTGCATTCCTAATCTCTGGTGCCATCATTGTAGTTATGAAAGTACAAATTGAATCTGCATTCCAGCCTCCAGTTTTTATTTCATAAGCAAGCACTCCCATTGTTGAAACAGCACAAATTAAACTAACATTTTTACCACGATTTGCAGGTGACTGTAAAATTGCTGGCGTACCTCTTAGCAAACAACCATATGAGCTGCTAGTGTGCATATTAAATCCAGTTTCATCCAAATAAATAAGTTTTTCACCTGAAGTTCCGTTTATTTTGCTTGCAAATGCATAGCGTGCATTAATAACTGGTTTGAGTTTCGTACTTCGGCACATGCACAACACGTTTTCTTGATAAATCTGAGCGTTTGAGTTTTCTTGAAATACTGAGACATGTTGAAGCCTGCTGCAGAATGATATTTTCTATTGCTTCTTGCGTGCAAAGATTGTTTTCTTGTAGGCATAATTTGATATTATTTTTTATTTGAGAGTTTATAGGTCTTTTACCTCGTTTTTTATCAGAAAACGACTTGAATGCAGTCATGTCGTCGAATTATCCTGTTTAACTTAACGACAAAATTTTGATCTGTGCGCTTCGATAAATTAAGAGAAGTGGAAATGCTTGTTGTAGATTGATTTCTTTCAATTAAATGCTTAAGCATTTCAATTTGTAACAATTTTCCTAGTTTTACGATTGGTACTGCTATTTTCTATTCCATCCATAGGGATGTATAATTTGATATTAATAATAATTATAAATAATTAAATTTAAATCTAGATAAATGAATAATTAGATGAATAACAACTTAATCAATCAAGAAATTTAATAATAAAATTACAAAGAACTAATACTAATTTAAATAAACTATCATCGAAAACAAAGAACTTATACTAAATTAAATAAACCATCGTCAAATGTAAAAAGTCTTCGTTTTAAGTATTTTTAACCTCGTTTACCTGGAAATAAGAAATATTTGTTTTGAAAAAATAAACTATTTTTTTCAAAACAAATTTGCTTAAATAATTTTTTTTTGTTCAAATTGCTTTTTTACAATTGCTTTTGTAAAACGCATATAAGAATGAATAAAGGCGCATATAAAAATGAATAAATGCACATATAAGAATGAATAAATGCGCATATAAGAATGAATAAATGCGCATATAAAAATGAATGAATGCGCATATAAGAATGAATAAATGCGCATATAAAAATGAATAGACGCACATATAAGAATGAATAACCCTGTAACTAAATATGTTTTTAATATTTTTATTTAAAAAAAAATTGATTTTAACAGTCAAAGTTTACAGAGTTGATTAACATTTTTTTGACCTTGACAAATTCTTTTTGTTTAAGCATTTACTTTCAGGTGCTTAATATAAAGGAAAGGAAATTTATTAACCTTTGGAAAATGCACTAACTCAAATGTACCCACTCTAATGTACCCACTCTGAGCATACTAAGATTCATTAAATTCATTTGTTTATTTTACTAATTGTCAAAGTAAACTGATTAAACTTCTGATATAAATAAAAATTTATCTACTGATAAAAATAAAAACTCAAAGTAATTAGGCTTTAAAATGACAAATTTAAAGTAACTGTAAAATTTAAAAAACTTTCATTGCAATCATCTTTTACTATGACTAAACAAGAGCTCAAAAAATTATTGAGAGTTTATATTGAAAACTGAGTATTGCTATTGTTATACATTTTTGAGTTGTTTGTCCGCATTTCGATCCCAGAATCCTTAGTTTTAATTTATTCCATATTTGCAAGACAAAAGCAATATGGTACCCTATTCAAAAGGGTTGTTTATAATTATTATAGTAGGGTTAGTGCCAAGGCCAAGTTAAATCCAAACAAAAATGCTTTTTTGTAAGAGATTCTTATTTGAAAAATTCTCAAGTTTTTTATTTAATAGTTTTATTTATTTAGAAACTGGAAAAATTAGAATAATTAAGATCAAATAATAATAAATATTAAAATGAAAATAATACATACCTAAATATTCTTTGAAATCCATTTCATCTATATCTGCTTTAGTAAACTTTCGCATTGTTTTCTCAATTCGTTTTGTGTCCGTTTCATCCCATGTTAAGCGTACAGTACTTTGCTGAAGAGCAGTATTTATAAATCTTTTAAAAAATAAATAATATACATATATAAATATACATAAATAAGGATATCTAAATATTAAAACATCAAGTTATTTATCTAAACTTTAAAAATACAATTTGTTTACTTAGCAGGTGCGTAAGAGTTAATATTCGGCAATTCAGTTGCAGTTGATTTGGGCTCTCTATCGTCAAAGGTCACATGATCAGGAATAAATCGAAGGTCTAGGTGAGTAGCACTCATTTCAAACTCCATTCCATCACATTCACAATAAATTTTGTCTGCTGTTTCTAATGTAATTTTAAAATAACAGATTTTAAAATTTTTTTGCTATTACTAAAAACTATATGCTATCTAACTACCTCTACATCTTTATCTACCTATCTATCAATACTAACTACCTCTAAATCTTTATCTACCTATCTATCAGTACTAACTACCTCTCCATCTTTATCTACCTATCTATCAGTACTACCTACCTCTACCTCTTTACCTACCTATCTATCAGTACTAACTACCTCTACCTCTTTATCTACCTATCTATCAGTACTAACTACCTATTCCTCTTTATCTACCTATCTATCAGTACTTCCTACCTCTACTTCTTTATCTACCAATCTATCAGTACTAACTACCTCTACATCTTTATCTACCTAGTTTACCTATAAACCTCTATTTACCTCTCTATCTACATTAGATTTCCAACTTCTTGTGATTTATTTTTGTTGTCACTCTGTAACTATATGATTTTTTTATCAAGACACAAAGTAAATAAAAGTACCTTTACTATCACAAACCACAACTGCATAATAATACTTCATTCTGTTTAACTGATACTCTCTTAACTTTTCCATATGAAATGAGGAACCCTATTTAAATAAAAAAGGATTAATGCATCAAACGTGTTGAAATAATCAAATTAAAATATTTTTCATACAAATACAGTAGTAAAAAAAAATCTCGGACTTTACTTCAGACCCTTCTTCCACTTCTTCATTTTCATTGGGCAATTCTTTAATTTCCTGTGGTCCTTTTAAATCTTCTTCTTTCATGCGTTGAATGCCATAATCAGATGGATAAATCTTGACCAAAAAAATGTACAAAGTTAAAAATTTTGAAATATTTTCAAAAAAAATTTTTTATATCTTAAGTACAGCAAATAAACTATTGCACAATGGCATCAAATCAAATTACTTCACAATGGCATTTTTTTTTTTAACACTAGTAATCTAATTAGATCCTCTAACATCATTGCCATTTCATCAAAAAGCAATTAAATCCTTTTATAAACTTATTTTTCAATAGTGAGAAACAACACTCAACACATTTTCAACATCCATGCTATAACATGTTGAAAAATTGATTCGCCTATTTCCTTAGCGATCTTAATAGATACAAATATAGTACTTAAAATAATGGAAATAAGAACTTACATTTACTGAAACTATGTTACCACCAGATGGTTTAAATGAATTGAATAGAACTAAAGAAATAAAAAACAAAAATTATTAGTAAAAATAAAAGTGGTATTTAAGATTACATAAATTGTAATCAAGAAACATAAATTGTAATTAGGAAACATAAATTGTAATTAGAAAACAAACTGTAATTAAGAAATATAAATTGTAATTAGGAAACTTAAATAGTGATTAAGAAACATAAATTGTAATTAGGTAATATAAGATGTAAATGCAAAGATTAAGTGTAATCAAAAACTCAAAAAAAAAAAAAGATGGAATAAAAAAATACATAGTTTGAGTAATCTGTGTTAAATCTCAGTTTATAAAACACATATAAAAATCACTTTAAATAAAAATCTTCAGTTAAACACCAATTTAGATGCCTTCCATATTTAATTGTTGCATAATGGGAGATCATGTAATGTGCAGCATTTGCACAATCACATGACCTCCCTATATTACACTTTTTTAAACAAAAATATTTTCTAAATGTTAATCTTATTGTTCTACCAACTTAGCACTAAAAACAAGTAAAACTTGATTTGCTTTTTTAATGTTGCTTTTAAATTATATATATTTTAGAGTTCCACTCGTGTGTGTGTGTGTGTGTGTGTGTGTGTGTGTGTGTGTGTGTGTGTGTGTGTGTGTGTGTGTGTGTGTGTGTGTGTGTGTGTGTGTGTGTGTGGTAAGGATGCTTTTCCTCCTGGGACAATGAGGTTTTCTTATGCAAACGGAGGCAAACCACAATCAATTAATCCAGGTAAATAACAACCATATTGGTTTTTGTATTTAAATAGAAAATTACATAAATGGATTCCCAAATACCGAGACAACTTATTTTTATTTTGTAAATAAACATGAGGAAATAAGTTTTGAATTAATTAAAATTACCAAAACCAATTATTTATTGATATATAAACAAAAAGGGTTTGCTGTTTTACCTTAATAATTCCAGTTAAGAGGAGAGGTAATATTAACCTAATAAATCTGCATAGTTTTTTTTTATTGTCTAAACATCTGGTTTGAATAATAAATGTATTTTTTATAACAATTCACACAATTAGGTTTTTCCTTTTTTGCAATACATTAAGCATTTCAACTCAACAGTAAATTTAGCAAAGAATACAGCTTTTCTACTTTGTTTTGTTTTTTTTTCCATTAATTAATTTAGTTTTTATTTACCCTGAAATTAAATTTATTTGCACTATGTTTTACTAAATCCAAAAAAAAAAACTAATATTTATGGCACTTAATATTAGTTTTGTTTTATAAATTAAAAATTTTTATAACTTGATTTAAAGAACTATTTTGTAAATTTTAAAGCACTATTTATTGATCTTGATATTTTTTTTACTTATTATATGTTTTATAAAAGGTATTAAATATAAATGTGTTCTTCTACATATTAAATATAAAGGTATTTTTCTACATAAAAATTAACTGCTAAAGAGAAAACTCAAATTTAACATTTAAAACTTGATTTAAAGAATTTTTTTTGTATTGAGGTTATTTATTAATCAGGACAATATTTTAAAAAAATCAAAAAGCTGGAATTTACCTTTGAGAGAAAAAAAATGGTGTCAAAAATTATGAAGTTTTTTGCTAATATCTCAATAAACAATTGTTTTTAGTAAGTTTAGTTGACTAGAAATTTATTTTTTATGGATTATTAAGATAAGAACACAACCTGTCTTGGCAGTTAAGGATCCATTTTAGAAAACAATATTTTTATTTTTTAAGACCTTACATTGCTAGACAGCTTTTCAAGGATGTTCCTGTTATTACAACAAAGGATCTTGCGCTAGTTTAAGAAATACTGTACTGTACTAACAATGGAGTCAAAAATTATGAACAAATTTCCAGAACTTGAATAAAACTTAAAAGACCTCTTACCCAAACATTTATGTTTACAACCTCAGACTCAAAAAATTAAACTTTGTTAATTCAAATTGTTTGAATTAACAAACTTTGTTAATCAAATTGTTGAATATATGTCTTTGTTAATTCAAATTGTTGAATATATGTCTTTGTTAATTCAAATTGTTGAATATATGTCTTTGTTAATTCAAATTGTTGCACATTGTAAGAGTCTGAATGATCTCATTGAAGAAATCTTTTTGACACCAAAAGTGTTTTTAAAGCATGTTATTAAAAGTTTTGAATCAATGATGGATATGATTTTTTTAAAACTTGCTTTGGAATTTTTTTTTAGCCCTTGAAACAAAGAAGGACGAAAACTTTCTGCCTGGCAAGCATCTTCTAACTTCTCAATATTCCAAGTAGTATTAGCTTTCCAAGCAATTGTTGCTTTTTGAACACGGCAATCTCAGGGGATTTTGTTCCTCGAGGCAATCATTTAAGGAATTTAGTGTAACTCCAAGTTAAGGTTGCCAAAAAATTTAGAAATGTCATTCATGAATTAAATCATTTTGGATCTAATTCCACCTTTGTATTGGTAATCATTTATAAAAAACTCTCAGCAACATCTGGCCCAAGTCAGGTGATTGATTGAAAAATTTCCGCATTCAGCAACTTTCATGGTGAATGTTGAACTGCCCATTTTTTAATTTTAATTGTGTAATTTATAAATGCATATAAAATAACAAAAAAATATCGCTTCAATAAACTTAAAAAATGCCATCGGTTTTCGATAATAGCATTTTATTTAATTTTTAATTCAAAGCACAAAAAAGTGTTAAGTTTGGTATCCATAGTTGGTTTAACACAAGTGTAAAACCACAGGTGCTATATCTAAATATAATAAAATAAATTATACCAAACAAATCTATATCTAAACATAATAAAATAAATTATACCAAACAAATCAGTTGCTGTAATCTTGTCCCAATCACAGTTGCAAACAGCAATTCTTGATGTCTCTGCATTATCAACTCGTTTAGCATCTTCATCCAAATCACCCCAACCATGTATTAAACCCTAAGTACAAAAAATTATCAGGGAAATTTTGCTTGAAATTTCCAAAAACTTTCAAAAACATTTTTTTCCAATCAACTTAAATAGTTTATAAAATTTATTTCTTTGTTTCAAATATATGCGTTTTGTCATTGTAGTTTTTGGGTATTCTATATAAAATATTAAAGACCCACAAGCAAAAAATACAAATCTTTCAGTCAAATTCTTATAATCAAGTTTATCAATTTAAAAATAGTGCATTTTTTTTTTTAAATAATAAAATGCTCAATGTGTTACATGTTACTTTTACATATATTACTTTTGTGGAACAACAAAAAATAGATGTTTTCCAAATTGGTTTATCTTTTGAGCTTGTGATAACATATTTCAAGCTTTTACTTTTCTCAACTATAAAGTAAAATATTCACAAAATACAAAAAATAAAATCTTTTTTAGATTAACAAGTTTTATTGTGTATTACTTGTGTAGTGTTTTAAAGAAGAAGAAAATTTTTTTCTTTATAACACTTTTTTTTTTAATTTTTTGATTTAAAGTCAAAAGTGCAAGATTGTGGTGAGTGATACTCAAATCTTAAAAGCACTTATTTAAACTTAGCAGTAGAATTTATGACCTTGAAATCATTAGTTCTTTATTTTTATTGCTAACTATATTTTTAAATAGTTCAAATTTAGCAAACAAATTTTCTTTACTTTTTGCCTTTTATTAATCAATAACATCACTAAACCAAGAAAAAATTGTAAAATACTGTAAATATTCAATCAAGTCTTTTTATATGAAGTTTTACAGTACTCAGTAACTTGTAGGCCAATAAAAAAACACTAGCAAAACTAAAGGAAACGAAAAGCATCCCTTGAGCAGAGCTAAAAATGTTAAAAAAAAAAATCTACACAAAAATCGTTCTGAAAAAAAAATCTACACAAAAAAAAGTTCTGAAAAAAAAATCTGGAGCTGAATAAATTGCTGCAGTAGTGGCGGCTTCAAAAAATCTTTTTTTGAATAGAATTCTGCCAATGCTAGCCATCCATTCCTAAATTGCTTCATATGCTACTTGGGTTAGAATAAAACAGCATAAAAGAATTTATTAACTGAAGATTGAAATAATAAGCATAATATTTAATTTTAATATTTAATAATTAAAAAAAAATTAATTATATTTATCATAATATTTATTAACTTAAAAAAAAGGCATAATATCTCATCAAAAAATTTTTTAGTCAATAACAAAAAAAGTTCATAAAATATGTAAAATTGAGCAATTTTTCTTGTGAGCCTGAAAATTAAATTTTAAAACCAACAATTTTTTTTTTTTTTAATTAAAAAAAATTTTATAGACCTTTTAAAAAGATTGTTATTAAAAGTTTAAATGATATTACAGTTCTAAATTAACAAACTGTGCGGCACTCTGAA